>VIBQ01000014.1:1200000-1860015 GCA_006937295.1 Carpinus fangiana
GAGGCAGAAGAGGCCGTGCAGCACATGACTTTTGATCCGTTTGACGGTGACATCAACCCAAAGACGGGCGAGCTAGAGCCTGAAATGAAGCTCAAGATGACGATCAGCAAGATTTACAACGATCGTCTGACGCAACGAGTAGAGCGAAAAAAGCTCATCTTCGAACACCAACTGCTCGACTTTAAGAAGATACAAGCGATAGAGAAGAAGAAGAGCAAGGAGGAGCGCGACCTGGTGAACCGAGCCAAACCATTCGCGCGGGTAATGAGCAAGACAGACTTTGACGACTTCACCGCGGACCTCGAGTACGAGCACAACCTCCGACAGGCTATTGGTCAGCTTCAAGACTGGCGAAGGATGGCGATCGGCGACTTGGAGGCCGGCAAATCCTATGAACAGGAAAAGGCCCAACGGATGGCAAAGATTGCCCAACTTGGACAGTTCAATCTCTACGCTGGAGCGAGGAGTAAGCCACCGCCACCGCTCGAGGGGCAACATGCGGCAAGCGCATTGACTGCGCCGGACCTTGCATTGCGACCCGTGGGCGAGCTTCCGACTCCACCTCCCTCGACAACCTCCTCAATCAACGGCACGAGCAGCAACAAAACGCAAACGAACAGCCTATCGAACGGTGTGCCCCACGGCCAGAATAATATGTTCTTGTCACATCGACCCAAGTTCAATATCACACCACTTGGAAACGCATCGGCCTGGAAACTAAATAGCGACAATGCGCCCGACTTCGACCTCTTGACGGAAGACGAGAAGGACGTGTGCTGCAATCTGCGCGTCATGCCTCGGCAGTACATTGCCATGAAGGATAGCCTCCTCCGCGAGGCACAGAAACAAGGCGGCGTCATCAAGAGGAAGATGGCCAAGGAGATTTGCAAAATGGATGCGGCCAAGAGTGGCAAGCTGTTCGACTTCTTCGTGCACAGCGGATGGGTTGGAAAGGCGTGAGCCCAAGCGGAAGCTCTTAGCGTGGTGACGACTCTTACGAAACTGAATGAAAATACCCTTGGGAGCCCAGGCAGGACTTGGGCCAAGAAGCGGTATATCTACATGATCAACGCCACTGCACTATTTCCTGCACACCGTGTTCTGCTGTCGAGTGTGCAGAGTATAATGGGCTTGAATGGGCCATGGTTGTCTCCCCCGCATCGTGTCAAGTGACCCGATGCCCAAAGCGGTCTAGGTTGCTATGGGATGCAGTAGTTCCACGCCAGCGCATGTTCACCGCAAGCTCGCACGGTCCTCCTCAACCGCAAAGCTGCAGAACTGCTGGCTATGAAAATGCGCTGCTTCTCCTGAACCTCTCGAGCTGCGACTCTGCTCCGGCAACTGCCTTCGACAATTGAGATTGACCACCAAAGTCTCCTGCGGCACTGCCGCCTTTCGTCACCGGAAACGCTCCGGCTTTGTCAACAATACCTCCGCTAGGCACCACCATGGCCACATCCTACGCTTCCCCGACGCGACAGAGCGACGCCAGACGCAGAGCCCCAGTCGACATTCACTTGAGCTCGTCGCGTCGTCCTTCTACTCCTACATCAGCCTCTTCTGCCAACATCGGCCGCCGTGCAGACAGCCCATCTCGCATTCCACGCTACGACCTCGGCGCCGGCCACAGTCGCAAACGCAGCAGAGCCGACTCGGGCGCAAATCTACACTACCGCACTCCATCCTCTGCAGCTTCAGTCGCGTATTCACACTACAACTCTGCTCCCAGTCCGCTGCCTCTCGCGAACAGAGACTACAGGCTGTCTGGCGGCCTGGACACGCCGACAGCAAGCGTGGCCACCCACCTTGAGCAGCAGTACGACTCCGCAGACACGGACTCTCGTCGTCGTTGGACAAGTGCGGCAGGGTATCGTCAGGAAAGGACGGCCCAGGGCATTCCTACTCTTGGCGGCCTTGCTAGGGAACGCAACGGGCACAAGCGCACACATAGCTCAATGGACACAACCGGCAGCGCACCGGGTTCGACACCAGAAAGCTGGCGTGGTTATGTCCTCCGCGTTGCTGGTGGTGTGGCAGGTAAAATGTGGGAATTCTCTACCAGCGCATTCACAGGCTTCACCGCTGGTGGCGGCACGCCGTACGCCATGACAGACACCACTCCTCAAGCACTTGCCACACCCTCAAGACGAGACCCGTGGATAAGAATCGAGAGGCCTCGAGACTCACCAGTTCCCGGTGCATTCCCGGCAGACGACGACGAAGGCAACGGTATCACCCACAGTCAGAACAGCCCTCATGGTCCCCCACCAGCTAAGCGCCTCCAAACTCGCCAAGGCAGCGAGTGGGTCATGGTCAACCACGAGCAAATCACGACGCCGAATCGCCCACCACAAAGGCCCAGCTCAAGGGCTTCGCTCGGCCGACCACAGCGACTGTCCACGCCTCGTGTCCCATCCGGCACGCGAGGCCGCGCAACGCGAACGCCCAGCAGCGCCAACCGCTACCCCAACCTCGCATCCGCCCCGCAGCACCCCACCGACTCCCTCGATGCAGACAGCACAGATCGCAGAGCCTCCTTCGCCTCTCCCCGCTCTCCTCAACACCCCGCCGCCCGGCGCAATACCGCTGGCGCCGCGGAAAACGCAACCCCACACCAGCACCACACCCCGCGCCACTCGACCTCACACACGCCGCAAGACGACATCCAGCGCTGGTCCGCCAAGAAGGCGCGCGAAGAGCGCCAGGCGGACGCCAGCATGCGCAAGCTCAACCAGCAGCTCAAGGCCATGATCCGTGAGGGCAAGGCGGCGCTGGCAACCAAGTTCGAGGTCCGCGACGATGACGACGCCAGCAGTAGCTACTATGACGAAGACGATGGGGACGCGCGCATGGGCGAGCTTGAGGATGAGGGCTTCTCCGAGGTTGACTTTGAGCGCGAGCGCGCGAGTCATGTCAAACCTGGATGGTGATGGAGGAAGGCTTTTTGCCGGCGTGCTTGTGGGTGTTTTCGTATGCATAGCGTGGCAGGAGAAGCCTCTGCACTCCCCGTGCAATCTCGGATGAATTAACGTACAATGCCTTACTACCCACGTGACACGTTGTAGGAAGTAAATACGGTGCACAAGTGTCAATCTGATATCTACAGGGTATTGAATTAGAAATTAAGAAGAAAGTCTATCATCACAGTCATCATCATATAATACAGGCCCCGCTCCACACTCGCAAAGGCCATGTCTCCAAACCAACCACACTTCTCAACCCCTCAAACAACACTCTCCTCCTCCGTAACGCTGCGGTACACAATGTCCCCACCCGGGCCCTCAAACGGCGCGATCCGCGTCCTCCGCCGCGGCGGCGCCTCATACAAGGTCGTGTAGTCAACGACCTCGCCGCCCAGCATCGCACGGCCGTCGCGCCGCATCTTAAAGATGGGCTCGACGTCGTAGAAGAAGTCCGTCAGATTCGTGACGACGCCGCGCGTGAAGGGATTGCGCCGGCGCTGCGCCTGCACCTCGTGCGCGCGCGAGCCGTGCAGCGCAATCGCCAGGAAGGAGTCGATGCCGAGCACCGTCTTGCACTGCTGCCAGCCGCTCTGGCGCGGGCGCTGGGGCACAGGTGCGCTGGCGTCCATCGAGGGACCCGCGTTGCGGTCGCTAAGCTCGGCGCCGTCGACCGAGGGCGTGCCAGTCAGCACGGCGGACGTGACGGCCGCGGCGGGGCCTTCGAGGTCGAAGCCTTTCATGTTTTCGCGCGTCGTGACGGCGCGCGAGATCTGCAGGAGCTGAACGAAAACGAGCATCGTTACCCACAGGAGCTGCAGGCAGACCCAGATGACGGTGACGATGGTAAAGGGGTCTTCGTTGAGTATTGCACACAGGTTTGGCTCGAGGATGTTGCATTCAGTGATACTGGAGGGTGGCAAGATTGAAAGGTCTGTTTTGATTAGCATGTTTCGGTATAGAGGAGCGAAGATGAGATGATGCATACACTTCAAAGTGAGGCGGATAAGGATAAGCACTCCAATCTCAAGGGATAGCACGTAGAAGAAGAAGTGACGGTGATTATTGACACCGACACAGTTGCTCACCCACGGGCAGTGACTAACAGAATGTCAGCAACAAGAAGGGGTTACGAAACCGGCAAGATACTCACTGATCCTGTTTCGCAACACAACGATTGCATCGCTTACAATGCTTACTTCGCAAGGGTTTCCGAACAGAACATGGAATGCAAAAATGCTTTTCATCAAACTTTTGGGTGTCAAGCATGGTCCTTATTGCCTCCTTTTGCTCCGTCCTGCTGGTCGTCCTGGGAATAAAGCCTGGGTTCTCTATCATTGATAGGGCGTAAAAATATGTGCATGAGGCGTAAAAGATCATGAATGCGACGTTAGAAACAGGGGTGGAGCTGAATGTAACAGGGAGAATCCTGAACAAGTACTGCACTCCGACCCAGAACAGAGAACCTGCGAAGATTCCAGTTAGAAACGGGGTGAACTGAATCCTCTTGAAGTTCGAGGGTGCCCATCGGAGAAGTCCCTGAGCAACTGACTGTAGCGCGAAAAAGGTGATTGCGGCCAGCGGGAAGCCAAAATACGCAGGCATGTAGCTCACAATGTAAATGCAGCAAAAGAGGATGAGGAAGGGCCAGAGAAAGAGGAATCGGGTGAAAAAGACCTTGCGATCTTTGACGATGGATGATAGAGGGAATTCTTTGGGCAGGCCATCCGGCTGGTAGCCGCAGTCTGCCAAAGCTTGGGTCCATTGCGGGACCGTGTTCATGTCTCGGGCCACCGTGGACGGTGACTTTCCATCGCTGGTCTGTGCAAACTTGTCCGCGCCTGCTTCGATGAGCTTCTGTATGCAGGCCTGGTTACCGCGCACGAGAGCCCAGTGGAGCGCGGTGAAGCCTTGCTCGTCCTTGGATGAGATGCTTGCGCCCCACTGGAGCAGTGATTCAACACAAGCAGGGAATCCCTTGTATGCTGCCCACATCAAACTAGTATGCCCCTTTGGATCCACGACGTCAACAGGGACATCTTGGTGTAATAGCATCATGACCTGAAATACGTTACCATCCATTGCAGCATTCTGCAGCATGTTGAACCCTTGGTCATCGGTCTTGAGCGGATCTGCACCGTGCTGGAGCAGGAGATCGACGACATAGTAGTTGCAATTGCGAACAGCCCACATGCCGGGTGTCGCAGCCATTGCGCCACCTTTTGCGTTAACGTCAGCACCGGACTGAACGAGGAAGTGGCAGAGTGCATAGTGGTTGTTGAGGGCAGCCCACTGCGTTCTCGTTAGCAACGGACATCTGTGGTTTTGGGAAGCGGGCGCAGCTGACATGTAGGGGAGTAATGCCCTCCTCGTCTCTATAACTAGCATCGAACCTGCCCGACTCGAAGAGCTTCTGGATGCCGCTCATCTCTCCCAGTCGCGCAAGCTGCATGATGTCCTCTTCGAGCGGAAGCTGCGGTCTCGCGTGGTTCTGATCTGTCGAGCCATCCCCTCCGGCTTGTCCATTGGCGCTTTCTGCGCCGTGGGTGTCGTGTGGTGCATCTTGGGTGGCGGATGCGTCCATGCCTGGGGCTATGAACGGCGCAGTGTGTGAGAGGTTGGCAAGTTGTGCATATTGCGAGTTTCCGTGGTCGCGACAAGATAGCGGTCGAGGAAGCCGACCGATGGACTCTGGCCGCAGCTGGTATGTCAGGCGCAAACCCAAGCTTGGGAGATTGAGGAAGTGAAGGTTGCCGCTACGCAAGTAGCAACAGCGCAGCCTAATCAGATTGCAGGAGGTCGGTCAAGGGTCCAGAAACAAGGGTACCGTCAAGTATGGCTACCTCCGCAAATGCTACCACATTTCAGCAGCCCACTTGGCCACATCTTCAAGCTCCACTTTCACCAACAAAGCATCCACCCGCTCTGTGCAGCTCCAAGATGGATTTGAGCAGTCTTGCGCAGTTTCTGACACGCGGATTGACGCCATCGCTCGCCACAATAATAATCACCTTCCTGGTCGTCATCCTCTCGCCGCTTGCCCTCCACCTTTACATCTACCGTTCCAAGTCGACCACATCACTGCCCACATTCCTGCTCGTGGGTCCCAGTGGATCAGGAAAAACAAGTCTTCTGACACTAGTTAGTCTTCTTTGACAGCAGCAGCCTGAAATTTGTGCTAATTGCGTGCAGTTTGAAACTGGAAAGCCTTCAGCAACCCACCTCTCACAGAGTCCGCTCACGGTCGAATGTGATCTACCAGTCGCCACGGAAGCAGCCTCAAATCGCTTCCGCTCGAGGAATGATTCTTCAAACAGAGAGCACCGCAAGTTTCTACTCTCAGACACACCGGGCCATGGCAAGCTGCGATATCACGCGGTCAACCAAATCGTGAAGCCGGAGAACCTGAGAGGAATCATCTACCTTGTGGATGCATCAACGCTCTCGACGAGCTCGGGCGATGAGCATACTGGCCTGACTGAGGCCGCACAATATCTGTACGACCTTCTGCTCATTCTGCAGAAGAAGCATACAACATCAAAGACCTCAAAAGGACCGTCGGAGACCCCAGTGCTAATTGCAGCGAACAAGCTGGACCTCTTCACGGCGCTACCAAAGAGCCATGTCAGGACAGCATTAGAGACTGAGCTCACGAAGCTGCGGAGCACAAAATCCAAAGGCCTCATTGACTCTGGGGTGGGTATGGACGACCAGACCAACGAGGAAGAGAGCCTGGGCGGCGACGGCGAGGGACGTTTCACGTTTGCGCTCATGGAAGAGTACAACATCCCAGTTTCAGTTGCTGGCGGTAATGTGCTGGGCGGCCAAGGGGAAGACACAAAGGAGTTCTGGGACTGGATCGGAGAACATCTTTAGAACATACATACCCAAAACGAAGATCATGATACACCAATCAACACGCCGAGGCAATATCCCACCAACCCTACAAAGCAGCTTGTAGCGCTACCAAAATTACCTGGCTCCTCGAAACATGCAGGCGAGGCGCTGCGATTTCCGACAGGTTACTGCGGTACTTGGAGAAAACCTTGACATTCGAGGGTACTGCTGACGGTGAAGTGAATCCTCGAATCTGGAGGGTTCTGCGACACCGAGGAGCACAAGCAGACGCTAGCTTTCAGTATCTGGTGGCCAGTGGATACTGACCACCACGTGCTACGGCAAATTGTACCGATTTATGCTCCGGCTACGTCGATCAGGGTCTTCGTCGCAGCCATGTGGGGCAGACTTTGTTGCTGCACGTCGACGCTTAGACTCGGCCTTCTTTTGCGTGATCGCTGCGTGCTTTTGCTCGTTTCTGCTTTCCCCATTTTTCTTTCTTGTCCATTGATCTTTCCCAGCGCTCAATCATGTCGGTCTCAACTAAGCCCAGCGGCCCTCCTACGGTCATGAACTCCATAATCGAAAACATCGGTAACACGCCGCTCGTTCGCCTCAACAAGATCCCGCAGTCCTTGGGCATTGAGGCCACGGTCTACGCCAAGGTCGAGCTTTTCAATGCTGGCGGCAGCGTCAAGGATCGCATTGCCCTGCGCATGATTGAAGGAGCTGAGCGAAGTGGTCGCATCAAACCCGGCGACACCTTGATCGAGCCTACTAGTGGCAACACCGGTATTGGCTTGGCCTTGGTCGCCGCCGTCAAGGGCTACAAGACCATCATCACGCTTCCCGAGAAGATGTCTCCCGAAAAGGTGGCTGTCCTTCGCGCCCTAAACGCTGAGATCATCCGCACGCCCACCCAGGCCGCCTTTAACTCTCCAGAATCTCACATTGGTGTTGCCAAGCGTCTCCAGAAAGAGCTACCGAACGCACATATCCTAGACCAGTACGGTAACCTCGACAATCCGCTGGCGCATGAACTCGGCACTGCTGAAGAGATCTGGGAACAGACTCAGGGAAAAGTGACTGCAGTTGTTGCTGGCGCAGGCACTGGCGGCACCATCTCTGGCATCGCCCGCGGTTTGCACAAGCACAACCCCAAAATCAAGATTATTGCAGCAGATCCTCAGGGCTCCATCCTCGCTCTACCGGCGTCCCTGAACGAGCAGCATGCAAATGAATCCTACAAGGTCGAAGGCATCGGCTACGACTTTATCCCTGACGTCCTCGAGCAGTCTGCGGTCGACACCTGGTACAAGACGGATGATCGTGAGTCCTTCATGTTCGCCCGTCGCCTCATCGCCGAAGAAGGTATCCTTGTCGGTGGCTCATCCGGCTCTGCTATGGCCGCTATGGTGCGCGCCGCCAAAGACCTGAAACTCGGCAAAGACGACATCATCGTCGTCGTCCTCCCAGACTCCATCCGCTCCTACCTCTCCAAGTTCGCCGACGACGACTGGCTCGCCGCAAACGATCTTCTTCCACCCACGCCGCCGCTCACCCCACTGCCCTCAAAGACTGCCGAAACACCCACGCCCGACAACGTCCAGCGCGCAAAGGACAAGAAAGACGCCAAGCGCGACCCCTTCCGCGGCGCCACCATTCGCACCCTGCGCCTCAAGCCCGTCACCGCCGTCACCGCCGACACACCCTGCGCCGAGGCCGTCGAGACGATGCGCGAAAAGGGCTTCGACCAGCTACCCGTCAAGTCAGCCGCGCGCTCCGCCAACGGCACGCCCTCGTCGCGCCTAGTCGGCCTCGTCACCCTCGGCAACCTACTCTCCTACATGGGCTCCGGCCGCCTTGGCCCCGATGACCCCGTCAGCGGCGCCATGTTCGACTTCTCGAAGCTGTCGGAGACCAAGGGCGGCGGCGACCCGAGCAACCTGACGGACGCCATCAAGAATGTGCGCGTCGATGCTGCGGAGGCTGTCGGCGACGAGGAGGCTGCGGCCAAGGAGAGGGAGAATCGCATGGCCAAGCGGCGGGATGAGTTTGTGGAGATTACGCGTGATACGCCGCTGGCGGCGCTGAGTAGGTTCTTTGAGTGGAACAGCGCGGCTGTCGTCACGGAGCGGGAAGGGGATGAGTTGAAGCCGGTGGCGGTTGTGACAAAGGTGGATCTGTTGAGTTGGATGGTGAGGCAGAGGAAGCAGGACGGGGCTAATGGAAGCTCTTAGGGTCTGCGCTTGATGGGGAAGGATGTGTGATACGAGGCTATGAATTGTTTTGCGTATTATATGGCATCTGGTTAGATCAAATAGGACGAGAGCACATGTGCGGGCTATGTTCTTGGCCTTATGAGAATTAGAGAAGAAAGTAATGCAATGGAACGTGATCAATAGTGTTATGGCTCTGACTGCCTTGATTGCAAATGAGTAAGCCTACTGATGCTAATGCACTGGTGAATGACTTGGAAGAATTGTTCCCTGCCCGTTTGTTATAGTCTAGCCGTGGCTAATCTCTCCGGAGTCGTGATTTAAGAAGCGCCGTCGGCCCTCGAGGTTGCCGATGCTTTGCTGAGGTATGCTGTGGCAAAAATCGGTTAGCTTTACAATCAAACGACAGAAAATCTCTGACATCATATCACCTTCGAATCGCACAACACTGGGACCCATGCCGAGCATATTGCTGGCGGAAGTGGAGTGTTGGTGACGGTCGCCCAACGAGAACAGCAAAGGCCAACAGAAAACGAAGGAATAAGCTCGTCTGTCATTTCACATCGTGACTTCGTGACCACAAGTCGTCTATGACCTGGAAGACCGCCGTGACCGCCATGCGAGTGTCTTCGTCCATCTTGTGCGCACCAAAGCGTTGCTGCATCTTATCCGGATGCCACCTGACGCGCTCAACTTTCAGCAGCGCCCGCTGATCTTGCACCTGCCCCATATCTTGCACCTCGCGGAAGAAGTCTTCGATATTTTCACGCCCCACATCCTTCACCTGGCCAGACTTGACAGGCCACGGGATATGCAAATCTGCGCCGCCCTCCTTGCTCGTTGCGTTGAAAGTATCCCAACCTTTGAGGTACCGCTCCCAAGCGTCCTTCCATAGCTTTGCCCTCTTCCTCTCGACGCCGCGCCGCAGACTCTCTTCCATCTCCCGGTCGAAACGCTCTTTATCCCGCTCCAGCTGGTCCGCTTGGCGCCTGCTCTTCTTGCGCTGCCTGAGCTCCTCCTCACGGCGCATGCGCTCCTCGACGACATACTCGTGCGTCTTCTCCCACATCCGCGTGCGCACGTACGCAACGTACTGATCCTCGTCCATGCGCTCCAGCTCGCCCTTCTCCTCGTTCATCCGCACGTTGGCGTACGTGTGGATGGGCTGGCCGTAGACGCCCTCCCAGTAGTCCGCCCCTTCGTCATCGGCCATGGCGTCGAAGAGGGACTCGCGAAAGGCGGCGTCCGCGTCCAAGTTGGCGAAGGGTCGCATGTTAGGCGTGGCAGGCGATTCATCTTCCTCCTGCTTGCGCCGTTTGCTTCGGTGGTGATGGCGGCGGTGTGAGTGGTGGCGACGGTGGGAATGAGTCGAGTGTTCGTCATCACGCTTTGGACTGTGGTTTGTAGATGGGTTGCTACGCTCCTGCTCACTACTGGTTGAGCCTGTGCGGCTCTGCTTGAAGCGCAAGCGGGTTCTTGGCTTCTCATTGTCGCCTGGTGATGTTGAGCGAGTTGGCGCTGCTCCTGTCAGACAAGCGCCGGATGAGAGAGCAGCGGGATCCATGGACCCTACATGTATGTGGCATTTCGTCCAAGACGTTGGGTCATGGGTTTAGTGAATATACTTTTGAGGCAATCGCTGCGGATGATGTCGTCGGCTTGGCAGAGACGGACACGTGACAGCGCGTGCACGGCAATGAGACGTGGATGATCAAAACCGTAGAGATGTGGAAGAAGAATAATGCCATTGTTCGTGATCTATTCAGTGAAGGATATGTCTCCTATCCAAGTCGAATTTGTGCCTTGGTGGAGTGTAATGCTAAACCCAAATATACCTGGAACCTGAAAAACGCCTAATCACCATTCCAAATTTCCATATCCACATGAGCATTGGTAGGAGAATCATTAATTATGCTTGGGTTTCTGTGGAGCAAACCTTAACTTGAAGCTGCGATCTAGTCATTGTGAGTGAATGGTCGTTTGATGCATAGTAGCGCGTCAGGGAGACTAACCTTGATTTTTGGCTGCGTAAACGAAGTCAGTGATGACCTCGGTCTCGTTTACTGCGACGCTGTTGAAATGTTTCCGCACAGCTAGTGCAAGCTGCTCTTTCGGTATCTTGCGCTTCTCGCGTTTGCGGGCCATTGTAGGAGAGTAGCGGCCAATGCCGGGTGCGGTAAGAATGGCAGCAGTTATAGGGGATTTAAAGGCGGATGGGGTTTCGAGACGGTAAGCGTTGCGGTAGGACTGGAGCGTTTCGAGATCTTCGTTTGACCATTGTAGCTACACAAATGTCAAGTCAGCAAGCGGAAGCTAGAGCGTGATGCCTGATTGAAGGGTTCCTTACCCCAGAGCCATTGCCTTGAGCGCCGAACGGACCAGCTGTGGTGTTGCTCGTGCTCGACGCGGCATCCTTGCCATTGACTGGGGCGACAGCCACGTTGCCGTTCTTACGGTTGCGATAGGTTGTCGAGCTGTGATTGCCGGCTTTGTGAGCGTGATCGAGCTTCGAGTCGTCGTTCGTGTTTCGTGACCGCGCAGGAGGCATGATGATCAGCGGCCTGTATGGCGTGCAAATAAGACTATATCTCAGCCACTCCTAATTCTTATATTGGCACGTTTCACACGCCTTCCGTTAAGCAGGTGCCCCAATCATGGTCGCAGGTGACTTGGAGGCGGCTGGTGGTAATTTGGAACTCCTAAATTCGAAAGACGGCTGGCTCCACTGCTGGACCCCGTGACGCCATGTCAGCCTCCTCACGCACGCCCGTGCGCCTCGGCACGGAAGAACTGCTTCCGATCAAAAAGTTGCTTGGGCCTCGAATTCTTTCGCCAAGTTTGTACTCAAGGTATGAGATACGTGTGAGGCAAAGAAGTGAACATGTTTGCTGTTCCTGGTTGGTCACTATCGCCTGCACTGCTCAAGAAGCAGGCTGATGCAGAAGTGACCGGTGATGGTGCCTCAAAAAAGCGAAAGAGAAAACAGGTTGACAGTGCAGAGGTATCTACTCGTGACATAGGCGACTTATATAAGCAGCACGTGGAGAAATCTGTACCAAAGAAAGAGAAGGCCATTGAGCACAGCCCTAAGGGTAATGATGAGTCTCACACCGGAAAGGAGTCGAAGAAGGTGAAGAAGCCGGTTGAGGAGACCAACCAGTCTGAGGCGAAAACCGAAAGACCCAGTATGACCAAGAGCCAGAAGGCAGAATTCCGCAAAGCGAAAAGGGAAGCACAAAGTATTGCGGATAAGCAGAAGGCGCTCGAGGCGCGCCTTGAAGCTGGCAACGACGAGCCTGTACGGAAGAAAAATAAGAACAAGAAGCAGAAAGTCACCCTCGAGGCGCCGAATGAGCCTCAGGTGGATGGCGAGACCGCACGGAAGGTCAAGAAGGCTGCTGATGAGTTGCCTCCGGTCCCACCGCCTGCAGCTGCTAAGCTCACTCCAATGCAAACTGCCATGCGTCAGAAGCTCATCGGCGCTCGCTTCCGGCATCTGAACCAAACGTTGTATACATCGCCTTCTGCAGAAGCAAGTACGCTTTTTGACCAGAACCCCGCCTTTTTCGATGAGTACCATGCCGGATTTAGATCTCAGGTTGAATCCTGGCCGGAGAATCCTGTTGATAGCTTTGTGCGAGAAATTCAGGAGCGCGCAAAAGTCAAGGTACCTTATGTCAAAGACAAGAAGAACGGAGGCAAGAAGGCTGTGGCCGATCCCGACACAGGACTTCTTCCGCTTCCAATGACCAATGGCCAGTGCAAAGTTGCCGATCTAGGCTGCGGCGATGCGGCTCTGGCCAGCAAAGTCTCAAAGCTCCGTCTCAACGTCCAAGTCCTAAGTTATGATCTGGCCAAGCCCAACAAATTCGTCACCAAGGCTGACATTGCCAATCTCCCCCTCGAGGACGACAGCGTTAACGTCACCATTTTCTGTCTGGCTCTCATGGGCACAAATTGGATTGATTTTATCGAGGAGGCTTGGCGTGTACTTCACTGGAAGGGCGAGCTCTGGATTGCTGAGATCAAGAGTCGCTTCGGCAGGGTGCAAAATAGACGCGTGGAGCACAGCATTGGCTTCAAGCAAAAGAAACGGCCTAGCAAGCAAGACCTGCAGCGACAAAAGGCACAAATTGACCAAATCGAAGAGCAAGAGCTGATTCATAAGGTGGACGAGGTTCCGATGAACAGCGAAGGCACCGATGTGTCTGCGTTTGTGGAGGTGCTGCGCAAGCGAGGTTTCGCCCTCCAGGACGAAACATCGGTAGACCTGAGCAACAAGATGTTCGTCAAGATGAAATTTGTCAAGGCTTTGCCGCCGTTGAAGGGGAAAATGTTCAAGCAGGACGAGCCGCAGCGTGGCGGCCCGATGAAAAAGAAGAATTTCATCGAAAAAGAGAAGGAGGAGGTGGATGAGCCGTCAGTGCTCAAACCATGTCTGTACAAGATCCGATGAGGCGCCCAAACATCCCTTTTCGGCTAGTTACTGATAATCTCCCAATGAGCATCTACGGGCTTGCCCCCATTGATGGTTAAGATATCTTGCGGACAAGCACTCATGACAATGACCACCTCTGTTTCTGCCTTGAGCTCCACGTAGTCACCAGGCTTGCTCACCGGAGACTCAAAGCTGAGCTCTCCATGTGTGCTCGGCTGCCAGGGAATGTTCATGAATAGATTGAGTGGATCTGGGACCCAGCCATGGAGACCTTTACGGATCTCATGAAAGTCCGAGATGGCGTCAGCGAGGTCTTCATCCTCCTCGGCTTGCAGCAGGCCTTGTTGTAGATTATCTGAACAATTGTCGTGGTATGAGTCTCCTAGATCCGGAATAAGTCCCCGATACCTGTAAATATCACAGGCGGCAATCAGAGTATCATGAATACCAGGACTCGTGTCCTTGACGAGAGTAAGCATCGGAGCACGGCGGTTGCTGACCAAAGTAGAGCCAACGGTGGGCCGAATGGCGTTGATGGCGGCACGAGTATGGCACATTGACATGTATTCGATGTTGAAGTGAGCTTGGTGGCTGCTTGTGCCGACAGGTGGCCTGTTCGCTTTTGTTGAGCAAAACGCCCAGGTGTCGACCACTTGGTGACCGTGGGTGTTTGTGACTCGGAGGATCTGGCCTTGTTGCAGGCGAAGAACCGTGCCATTACGTGCTAGAATAATCCCTGACGACATGATTCGGGATATGTAGTAATCACAAATGGGAAAGCACAAAGCTGTTATCTTTGATGATGCGGATGAGCATTCTTTGGCCAAGCTAGTGGGGAGTAATCGGGAGCTTCCTAAGCTCAGCAACCCGCGACTATGCGAGAGCAATCTCTTAACAGCATCTTGAAATACTCCTTGGTCTCAAGAATGGGCTTCGGGTATGACTTTCCAAGCTGTAAAGAGGATCAGGTCTAGATACTTCCATTCCGAAACTTGAGCTGCATACTGGTCCTACAGTCTATATGCTGGCCATGATGAAGTGAGAATTGAAGTAGTCCTTCACCATTGATTTCCCCCTGCATAACCTTCTCATGGTCGAGGTGTCAAGGACATTGTGCAGATGTCAGAGATATCTTGGAGAGTCTAGCTGGCCATCCATGTCCTTGCGGCCTTAGAGTGGTTTCCGCGCCAAGCGTGACGCCAACGCGTGACGCGCCTCTGGCGTCGATCCATTCTGATGCTCACGCATCTTTTTGTTGCAAATCCGCACTCGTCGCGCAACCGGTTAATTGGCAAGATGGGGGACAACGGAGACTGTATGTTCAACTTTGAACTAGACTCGCACGCGCAAGCTAATATGCGACAGGGTCAACCAACTCGAACGAGGCCGTCCACATCAGACTGCGGAACAGCAATACCAATTCAAAAACTCGCGATGTATCCTTTCACCCAGCCTTTACTTATCCCATTTTCGGCGACGAAGAGACCATCTTTGGGTACAAAGGCCTAAAGGTGCGGCTTGAATTTGCCGCCGACACCTTGAAGCCCAGCCTGGACGTGAGCTATACCGACAAGTATGAGGCCGTTGGAGAAACAGAGCCAGACACAATCGCTGACAAGCTAGAGACGTGGCTACCGTGTGAGCTTCGCCCCACTGTCCTTACTCTCAATTATACTGACGAAGCCTTAGCCCTCGGCGACACGGCCGAAGATGCGAGTACATCCTTCGAACCACCCGGCGAACTGATCCACCAGTACGAAGTTGGTGGCCGTACTTTTGGAGTTTGGTCCAGCCTTTTGTCAGATCCTGCTACGAAGCAGATTGTGCGCAACATGCAAATTCTGGTGCCCATGTTCATTGAGGGTGGTGTACCTATTGAGCTAGATGACCCGGACTGGACCATATCCCGTTGGCGTGTTTTCCTTATTTACGCCATTGATCCTAACTCCTCGCAAACAGACAAGCAGACATCATACTCGTTCGCCGGTTACTGCACAACATATCGCCTCTATTTTGTCCCTTCGGCAGACAATGACTCGTCAGCTGCACCAGCGAAAGTCACAGACGAGAACGGCACAACCCTGATACCCGCCGACCCAACCATAGACGACCTCTCGTTCTTCCGCAAAACGTATCCCTCTCGCGAGCGCATTTCACAATTTCTCATCCTTCCCCCTTACCAAGCTGCAGGTCACGGCAGTCGTCTCTACACCCTCATGATCAACACCTTTGTCGCCGACCCCAGCATCCTCATTGTCACAGTAGAGGACCCCAACGAGAACTTTGACGACATGCGCGACATCAACGACTTGGTCCGCTTGCGCCGCACGTCCCCAGCCTTTCGCGCCCTGCGCATAGACACGTCAGTAAAGCTACCAGGCTCGAAATCAGAAAAGCTGCCCACCGATGCGCTCATCAACAAGAAGGACGTGGAGAAGGTGCGCACAGAAAACAAGATCATCGTGCGGCAGTTCGGTAGGCTGCTGGAAATGCATCTCCTCTCGCAGATCCCCGCCAACCATCGCAGCATGTCGCGCATCACGCGAAAGGACAAGGCGAGCGACGCCAATGATCGCGCGTACTACTTCTGGCGGCTGCTTGTGAAACAGCGGCTGACGGTACACAACAAAGATGCGTTGATCCAGCTAGAGATTGGAGAGCGAATAGAGAAGCTAGAGGCGACGCTGGAAGGCGTGGAAAAGGACTACCTGCGCCTGCTGGACATGGCGAACAAGAGAGAAAAGAAGGAGCAGGAGTTGGCGGAAGTTGATGGCGCGGTGGCCAACCATGGGAATGCAAGGGCGAAAAAGGCAAAGGCCAAAAGAGTGATTGAGGATGACGACGAAGACGACGAAGAGAGCGTGAGCAGCAAACGACAGAAGGTAGATGATGAGGACTAGGGAAGCCCACAGCAATTTGGTAGCAATCTGCTTCACAGATACAGCTGGTCAGGTCTGAGAAATGACATCTCGTCCGACACGCCGCGTACAATCCGGCGCCCTCGCTCAATATTGCAGTCACGCGGAACAGCGAAGGCTTCGTGATGAAGATAATTGGTGATACAAGTAGCGCCCGAGATATGCATACCCTCGGTCCACCACCGTGAAAACTACCTACTGCTCCGTGCCTAAGGCTACCAACATTGATTCAGTACCAAAGACATGCCGTGCCCCAAGTGTTTCGCCCAGTGCCAAATGATGATTTCAAGCTGTCCACCTCCGCTCTCTCGCCACAGCCTCCACGTCCCCATCTCCACTTTTACAAAAGAAAAGATATGCAACTTGATCAGACGCTCCGCAGGAAACCCTCAGGTCTGTGCGGGGCTCTTGGGCACCTGCACGGGCTTGCTGGTGTCATAGTAAAAGTTCTCGTCGGGCGTACGGCCGCGCAGGAACGCAGGCTCGCTGCCGCGCACGTAGATGTCCTCGAACAGGATCTGCGGCGTGGCGTCCGGCTCGGGCATCTTCTCGGCCTCGGCGACCTCGGCGTCGACGGCGGCGCGGGCCTCCTTGTCGATGGTCTTGAGCTCGTCCTCGGACGTGACGCCCCAGTCAAGCAGCTTCTGCTTGAGCCCGGCGATGGGGTCCTGCGTGCTGCGCATGCGCTGGATCTCCTCACGCGTGCGATATGTGGTGCCAGGGTCCGACATGGAGTGTCCGCCGTAGCGGTAGGTGACGTATTCGTAGACCAAGGGGCCTTTGCCGGCGCTGGTGTGCTCCTTGCCGTACTGCACGGCAGCCTTGACGGCGAGGACATCCATGCCGTTGACCTTGAGACCGGGGATGTATTGACCGCGCTTGTAGTAGTCGGTGAGGGCAGATGAGCGGTTTGCAGATGTGCCCATGCCGTATTTGTTGTCTTTGGGTTATGTTAGCGTTGGGGATCCGGCTGAGCTGGGAAGAAGGAAAGGAGAACAACGTACTCTCGCAGCCAAACAGCACAGGGAGATTCCATAGCTTGGCCATATTAAAGGCCTCGAAGACCTGGCCTTGATTGCTGGCACCATCTCCGTACAGGGCAATGGTGGTGTTGTTCTTGCCCATGTACTGGTTGGCGAAGCCAATGCCAGCGCCAACGGGGACCTGAGCGCCGACAATTCCATTGCCGCCATAAAACCCGGTAGAGAACATGTGCATGCTACCACCCTTGCCGTAGGCGATGCCCTCGCGGCGGCCGAGAAGCTCGCCGATGATGCTCTTCACGGTACCGCCGCGCATGTAAGCGAAGCCGTGGCAACGATAGGCGGTGATCAGGTGGTCTTGCTTTGTGATGGCGTGTTCGATGCCGATGGCGACGGCTTCTTGGCCTGTGGATAGATGGCAGAAACCGCGAATCTTCTTCTCCTTGTAGAGTCTGTCGGCAGCCATTTCCATTCTCCTGTGTCAGACGAAGAGAGCGTGTCAGCAATGCTCTCCGTTCGAACCCCAAGCGGGGCCCCTGATGCCGCCAGTGGACTTTCGAAGGGGTCGTATAGTAGTACATACCGGACTGAGACCATGTCGCGATACATTTGCTTGAGCTCCTTCTTGGTGGTGTCAAGCTTGTAAGGTGGGGGGTCGAGTTCGTAGGTCTCGAAGCTCTCGTCCGAGAGCGTCACCTCAAAGGGTGCATCATCGTCCTTGCTCTCGACGTGCTCACGTTCAGCATGAGACGACGCAGCATCGGTGGTGACGCTCCTGCTGCTCCGAGCTAGTGCAAGAGCTGGCACATAGCCCTGCCGTTGGCGGCGGACCGGCGCGGCCGCTGCTCGTCGCACGGCTCTGTTGAACATTTGCGGAAGGCTGTCTCGGAGGTCTGGAGGAGAGCGGGAGGGCTCAATGGGGCTCAATGGGCACAAGAGGACAAAGAATGGCCCAGGGACGAGCTCTTGTGGTGTGAGGTGTGTTGGGGAGCTCAGCCAACCGTTTCTTTTTGGCGGGTCTCCGCAAAAGCGCCGCGCCAAGCACGGGAGCCGGACCAGGCGATCTGACATGTTACAAGTCACATCAAGTCTAGATCGACAGCAAATGAGGCTCAAGCAGAATGTTGCAGATAAGTTATGTCATTCGATGCTCTCCTGAACGGCTTTTTGGAGTTGCCATGCACAGCTTAGGCACTTGCGTACATCAATCAATAATCTCGACTCTGACGTGCGTCCTTGCTCCCCTCTCTCTCTCTCTGGTCGGCTTCTACTCCGCACCGATATCATCCTCAGACTCTTCCTCATCCTCACAATGTAAATATTATTGGTACCGTGCGACACTTCTGCTTTGCATGAGAAGAGACAGCCGCTGGTCTGGGGGGTATATGTTGCGCGCTTTTTTGATCGAAAAATGACAAGAGGCGAGGCCGCGCTCAGAAACTGTAAGGGTATTGCCAATGTTGCCAAACGGGTGAATTAATGGAAATGATTGTAATGGTGGGTAGTCCTGGCCAACGCCTTGCTGCTGAAAAGACAGGATGCTTTGCGAAAAATATTTTGGGTCGATGTGGACCAACCTAGAGGGCTCACTGGAGCACGCTCTTCAGGTTCATGCGCGAGTCACGAGGAGGCGAAGGGGGGCCGCCATGGTAGCGAGTCTCAGGGATGCTGACCGTGGAGAAGGAGGGTAGGGGTAATTGCCCGCCAAATGGAACGTTGCGTGACTGCCGTTGCCGTTGCTGCTGCTGCTGCTGCTGCTGCTGCTGCTGCTGCTGCTGCTCTCTGGACCAATATTGCTGGGACTGGTGAATCTGTGGGGGCGGCATGGCCTTATTGGATGCCTGCAACGAGGGGTCGATGGCATATGTGTGGCCATTCTGGTCAATGTGGACTGTCTGAGGATAAGACAGTCTACGATAGTCTTGATGGGCGTGCTCGTAGCCACTGTTCTGGTAGGAGAGGCGGCGCATATCCGAGACGCTGCCCGACGGGGCGAGTTCCTTCTGGATGGGAGGGGTGTTGGGAGACTGGGATTGATAGGAGCCAATGTCGGAGATCAAGGATGGAGCATGACCGTCGATGGACTCGGCGTGTGACTGGTTGGAGAGAGCTCCAGGAGAGGGGAGGGGGGTGTCGACCATTGCGCGGCGGGAGGTAGGGTTGAGATGAGAGGTCTGGATATGGTGCGGGTAGATGTTGGGAGGGTACTGGCCACGTTGATCAACGGCGAACTGAGGCTGGTGGTAGATGGGTGCCACGTTGGTGCTGTAGACCGGTACAGGCGCCGCACGAGGCTCGGCCGTGGTGATGTAGGCCGGTTGCTGGCGAGCAGCAGCGTCGGCTCGACGGTTGTCGAGACGCTTGCGGCGATTCATGCCGCCATTCCACCAGTTTTTCACCGCATTGTCGCTGCGGCCGTGCAGACGGCGGGCAATTTCAGCCCAGCGCTTCCCCATCTCGGCGACCATGCGTTCGATCATGAGACCTTCCTCTGCGCTGATGGGCTCAAGATTCAAGGATGGTTTGAGATTCTGATGGTAGCGCTCACGGCATTGCTTTGGAGAGCGAGAAGTGATCAGCTGGGAGATGCGAACCCAATTGTGAGCTCCCTGTGAATGGACCAGGGACAAGAGATAGTTGTCCTCGGCCTGAGACCAAGGGCCGCGGCGGTGCTTGGTCATTGTCTAGACATTCATCAGCGACATTGCCAAGCAAGGCTGACGAGCAGTATACTCACGAGTGATGGCTGAAGATGGGGAGTGGTGGAATGAGTTACGAGGGTGCCGCAAGGGTGAAATGCAACGACAAGAGACAAGGAATGAGGATCCAGGTCAACAAGGTGCAAAAAGTGACGATGCGGCGAAGGGGGGCCAAGGGTCTTAGTAGTTCATTTGCCGAAGATGATGTTGACGTTTCCGGAGCCTAGGGGTGGTAGTGCAGAATAATGGCCGTAACCTTACCAAACAAGGCTGCCCGGGGGGGGGGAAGGGAAGGATTCGGAGACAGCGAGGGGTATTTGATGAAAGAACGGGCGCAGGTAAGCTTAATGTTTAGGGCCCACCGCTGGGCCCAGCTGGAAGGGGAAGGGCGAGGACGCTACCGCAGAGGCGAGCCCAGGGACAGGCATTGTTGCAACGCCACGGCATGTGAGCAAGCCTTTGGGGCGAGCATGGGCCAAACACAAATACAGGAGCGTCAAGCCAGGTGCGGCGGCCACGGTGCATTACTTGCTGCTCTGGCTGGGCATGAAGCGCCCCGAGGCGTGGACCCAGCGGAACGGGTAACAACGACGCGGGAGCTGGGCACGCACCGGCGCTGGTGTGATGGCGTCGACGGCCATGCTCGGGGCAGGCTGCTGTTTGGCGCTGCTGCTGCTGCCACCAAATCCCTGGCGGACGAGCGTCCGAGCTAGCGAGCAGCCTCGCCGTGCGCGCCCAGAAAGTCGCATACGAGGCTCGTTGGATGCAGCTGCATGCGCGCTGGATCTGCCGGCCGACTGGCGAGTGCCTGCAGCAGCGCTGGATCCAGCACGCAACGTTCAGCTGGGCCGAGCCCGGCTCAAGGGCTGCGGGAGCCGCCTCTCACAAGCGTTGCACTGGGCCGTGCAGATCTGGTGCGCTAAACAGCTTGAGATCGCGGAGATTATTAGGCTTGCGCCGCGAAATTGTGTCCAGCGTCTCTGCAAAATAAACGGCGCATATCTTGTTGTGACTTGTGCCCACCGCGGCTACGGGGACCGCCCCGCCCCAGGCATCACAGCTGGTGCTGTTCCAGACGTGTGTAGCCCGGCTAGCTCCATCGATGCGGTCTTGCGAACCTGCGGGTGCTGGCCGACCAGGAAGGGAGGGTTTGTCTCGAGATGGTTATGCGTGTGGCACGCTCCCAGGCGATCCCGGCACCCTGGCTCCCCCATCCCCTGTCGCTGGGCAGGGAAGGGCAGCTGGCAGATCCTGACACCCCGGGCGACCGTCATCCTAAGCGCAGCGTGGGCGCAACGGCGCGCTAGCACCCACAGTCGCTGGCTGTGTCCCAGGGGTTGCATGTGCATGAAGCCAGAGCGTTGGGTGCATAAGCGTTGGATCCGCCAGACTGCGCGGTGGACGGGCGGCCCGTGGAGGACTCGGTGAGCGATGACGATGTCCTCTCCCCCGTGGATGCCACGACTGGCAGGGCACCAAGCCACCGTTTACCGCTCGCCAGAGCCGCCGCTAGACCCAGCACGCTACCCGCAGCGCGCACAACCACATGGCCGGGAACCAATGATTCGGGTGCCCGTCGAAGATTCCAAATCGACCCCAGTCTGTGGGCAGGCGGGCGGGTGGTGGTGCCTGCCGCATGGCCTGTCTCCCCCCATCACAGCGCTGGGCCTGCAACGGTCCTGTGTGGGCCTCAGAGGTCGTGTCTGCCAGGAGCAGCCCACCTTTTGCTTCGTCGGGGCCCAATGGACCCTGCAACCTTCGCGGTCGGCCGGGGCGCTGCTGCTCCAACCCCAAAGCGGCTGGCTTGCTGCATCCCAAGTCCAATTCCGGCAATAAACGAGTTCCTTCTGCCTCATGGTGGCCTCCCGACCGTTGGCGCCGCCAAGTCATCTGCACAGAGTTTCCCAGCCGTTGCTCGCCTGCACCCTAGCTTCGGCGCTAGGCGAAACGGCACCACCGGTAAGCAGGCAGATCCACCAGGAGCCGCTTCGGTTCTCACCCATTGCTGCTGCTGCGATCGCCCAGCGTGACGCCGGCACCCAGGAACCTGTCCAGCCCACTGGCAGGGGTCTTCTCGCAATGTGACAGGCACCAAACTTACGGTTTCGGCAGTGTCTACTTCTCCACCGTGCGGGGTTCCACTGGAGGCCACACCCGCATCGCATCGCACCGTCGCCCAGTGCTCTTGTCATGTCGTGTGCCATGTGCAAACAATACCTCGCCGAGGTGGACCAGGCTCAGCTGTCTTGTCAAGGCGCGTTGCACACGATGCCGCAGTGTAGCGAGCCTGTCTTCCACTGCTCCACCAGTAAGCGACGCTGGAGGCATTTCCTGCCGTAGATCTGTGACGGATACGGCCACAACGGTGCGCCCGTACAATTCAAGCAGCTGAGCCTTTCTACAAGATTGCCCGCTCTAGGTCTGGCGCGCAGCGCCAACGGCAAGAGGCTTTGGCCGCCACTGACCGCCTTTTCGATTAATAAATGCTGCGCCTGCCGTTTCCCACGCCGTCGTCCGCCAGTCCCAAGCTGCTGGGTCGCAGTGTGGAAACCGTTGCCCAAGCCTTGCCTCTAGCCGACGCATTATTCAGGCGTGACTACTTGGTACCTCGCACCTTCAGGCCCACCACGCCGGCCTGGCACACGCGGCCCGTGCGTGGAGCCATCCTCTGAGCACCTGTGCATTGGGACCGTCGGTCGCTCTGTCCTCCTGCATCCTCTGCTGTCTATGGTCATGGTCCTCCCGACTCGTCACATTCCGATCCACGTGCCCAATGCTCCTTCCGTCCCCATCGGCACCAAAGTTCCGTCGTGGCGTTGCCGTGTCATAGGTCAGGTTGGGACCCCACCTGCGGCCCGATTCTTGATCTTGCCGACAGGACGCTGGGTGGCTCCTCGACACGATTGGATATCCTACGCGCGCCATCAAGACCAGCCTAACCGTCATCCTTGTCAACTAGCCATGTATATTTCTTAATTTTCTTCTGATATTGCCCTAACCAATTAACAGCGTCCCGTGCTGAGATACGACCGGCTCGGTCTCGGCACATAGCTGCCAAATTGCATCGACCAGCATGCCGTGCCGCCTCTAAGGTGCAGGGACGCTTCCCAGATCTGATGACATCCAATCAGGAAACAATCCGTTTGTGTTGTTTGACTTCATTTCTGTCCCTTGAAAATCACCTGGCCAAGATTGGCTTGCCACCCCATACGGCCTATTCTTGTCACTCCCCCGGCTTAATCTCCTGGAGGGGTCCTTGCTTTATGTTTATTCCTATTTCCCTATCCATCGAACCAGGAACTATCCTGGCCACAACATTGCTGCATCATCTCAATGCAGCCTGGCTGTCAAGATGATATTGACCATGTATATACAAACAAGACATCCCTGCCGAGAGATTGTCAAAGCCTCCACATCCCTGTCCTGGCAAGTGCCTCGCTTCTACGCCGCCTGTGGGTCCCCACTCATCTCGCATCAACGGACAGGGTCCATGCCGCTTCTCCAGTAACATGGATAGCCTCCATCTCCGCAACCCTCAGACCAGGGTCATACGCCACGACCTTGGTCAGTGCAGACTTGGCTTTATGCTTCCTTGGGCTGATTGACTCGTTGCGCCCCTGATCATCATCTCCGCCCAGTAGATCCCCGGTCCTCGCTGCGGTTTGGCCTGTCTCGACATCACCATATTAACCAGCACTGTACATGGATCTTACAACGGGACGCGCAAGCGTACACCGAGACAAATCGCCACTGTGGCAAAGCGTCCAACCATAGGCTTTCAAGCTAGCCCGTCCTCTGTGGAGGCAACTTCCTGTACACCAACTCCTGTCTCATGTCGTGCAGCGACGAATCGAGGGGAACCCCGATGTCTCATCCGCCACCCGGTCGTACGCAACCTACAGCCCGCTCGGCCTGACCAACCTAACCGTTGCTGCAGCCTCACTGCCCGCGAAAGACAATAATGGTGATTCCAAATCCGCAGGACATGCGTGCGACATTGCAGGCCGATCCCTCTTGTCACACCGAGCCCAATCGAGAGCCTCTCGGTAAGTTGCCCAAAGCTGCACAGTTGTAGACCTTCGGATTATCCCTGGTCCTTAGCGCATCTCCATGCTGCAGATATGCGGTACTGTATTAAGCCATATGCTTATGTCTATCGTGAGTGACTTGTTTGTAATCTAATGAGGATGTTGGTTCCAGCTAAGGCTGGTAGCTCAAAAGGAGACCATTTACTACCTTTGTGATAGTGGAGCACAGAGTGTGCAATCGCTTCCAGACATCTTCAGAGCGAAATCCATTGATAGGGGACCAATCATAGTGACATGCAGGAGACCATTCAGGACTCAATTGCGTTGCATTCCCCTAACCATTAATCGTCCCAAATATGTGCATATAGATGACCTCCAACTCCTTGCCTTTTACCGAGTGATAGCCAGTAGCCATCGAGCGTTATAATAAGTCTCAGCCCATTTTCCTCTTTCAGCGAGCAAGCCAACAAAGACCTCACAGCTCGCCACAGATCTTCTCATCGCGCAGCCAGACGTCGCCGCCCTCGCCGCGCACCCAGCGCGCCCAGACTTCCTCGTACGCGGCCTCGAGATCGCCGACCCAGCGCCGCGTGTCGAACAGCGCCGCCTTGCGCTCCTTGCGCGCCTTGAACAGCGTGTACCGCATCTCCGCCAGCCGCCCGCTGCACTCGCCCTCCCAGCGCCCGGGCTGGCCGTGCACCGGCGCGCCGCCCCCGCCCGCCGACCACGCGCCATGCTGCGGCGGCGCGTGCGAGTAGCGCAGGCTCTCGCCCAGCCGGATCGCAGTGGCCTCGTAGGCCTCCTCGGAGTCGACGACGAGCTCGTCCCAGACGCGCACGCGCTCGGCGGCGGCGGGGTCGGCGGAGCGCAGCTGCGCGCGGCGGCCGGCGGCGTCGGCCGCGACGCCCAGCGCGCCCGCGAGGATTGAGGCGGCCATGCGGCTGCACATCTTCCAGCGGTAGCGCGGCAGCGTCAGCAGCGGCGTGCCGCTCCACAGGCAGTCGGCGGCCGTGGTGTGCGCGTTGCACTCGGGCGTGTCGAGGAAGAGGTCGGCCGCGGCGGCGCGGCTAATGTGGATGGCCTTGGGCGCGACTTCGGTGAAGCGGATGCGGTTTGCCACGGCGGGTCCGGCCCAGGCGAGGGCGGTGCGCCGCAGGTGCGCTTCGCCGGCGTCGGGGAAGCGCAGAAGCCAAAGGATGGCGTTGGGAAGACGGCCCAGGATCCTGAGCCAGGTGCGGAACGTCGTGGGATCGATCTTGTACAGCTGGTTGAAGTTTGCGAGGATGACAGTCGAGGGCACGAGGTCGGGGAACAGCTGGAAGCGCATTTGGGCACGGGCGGAAAGCTCATCCCCAAAAGTGCTGCCAGGGTGTGCTGCAGAGGGGAAGTTTGGAACAGACGATCGGGCGTGGTCGCAGCAGAAGAATGTGGCGCGAGTGTAGACAATGTTCTCAGCATACACCCAGTCACTGTTCTCCGGCTCGACCATCGACGAATACGTTTCGTCTTGGGACAGATCCTGGATGGTGACGTTGCCGCGATGTGGACGCAAAGTAGATGGCGGCACGGCAATCTCGTCAGCCAGAAGATAGTCACACCACTCTGCTCCCAGGGTGCCTGCGAAACCCATAAAGGACATTTGGATTGGCGCGGGTCGTGCTGCGAAGATCTCATTGCGAGCACCTCGTGTATAGCCATTCAGGTTAACAAGAATGTGGCAGCCATCGTTCGCAATCTGCCAGACGATGCGTTCGACAGACCAGGATGATACATCATGGAAGACGGGGGCCTCTCGTTCAATCTGCTGCCTATGGATGCTGTTGTCGCTCGATGTAGTTGCGTAGCAGATGGCTTTGACACGTTTGGTATCGTGCATGCCAAAGACAGATTGCATCAGATGGGCAAGAGGATGGTTATTGAAATCCGACGAGACATACCCCACGATCAACTGCGGCGATGGAGGTGCCGGTGGATTGAAGACCGTCTTCCCAAGCCACGATTGCCGGAGAGTGGAGCAAGAAACTCTTAAACCATTGCGCTGCGAGATGAGTCTGATCTGCTTGGCTGTCATAGGAAACGTGAAGGTGTGAAATGGTAGTACTGTTGGCGCGCTTGGGACCGTCAAACCAGGAGGCAAAGAGGGCCGGGCATACTTTGAAAGCGGCCGCTCCTTCTTGAGGACATGTTTGTCTTGATACCACTGCCACGTAATCTGTCGGATCGCCCGCTCCACCAGCCGCACAACTCGGGCGCCCTCAAATGAGTTGCCTACCCACAAGCGTAGGAGATTTTGCATGGAAAGGGTCATGTCGTGTTGTTCCTCGTCCGTCGGTTGATGTAAAGCAAGCTGCTTCGAAAGAGACTCAATCTGAGACTCCTGAAGCAAATTCCTACCCCAGGATTCGCCCTCCTTGAGTTGTGTATCGACAATATCCACAACACGCTTGATCCAGCCAGACTTGAAAGTAACCAAGGATTTGGCATCGACCAGCTCGCCCTTGTCACCGACATGCCACCGATCTAGTTGCCCGCCAGCGAGCAGAATACCACCACGCCCTGACCAATTGCAGACAGAATTGAGCGCGTTCGCCAGACCACAGACTGCTTCAGCGAATTTTGGATTGACCTCCACGGCACGCTTGTAATAGATTATGGCTTCATTCACCTTGCCCTGGTCCTTGACGGCGTTGGCCAAGTTGGCCAATGCAATGTCAAAGCTGCCGTCACAAGCTACAGCTTGCTCATACATCTGGATAGCTCGGGGAAGCTGTCCAATATCTTTCAACAGGCTTCCGAAATTCGTGTAGAGATGGGCGTGTTTATGATCGAGACCCAGACCATATCGGTAGTATTCCAAAGCCAGTGCGACACCACTGCCAGATAGAACTCCAGGAAAGTGGACCCACTGTCCCTTGCTCTGCTGCTTCTGCGCTGTGGTTGATTCGACGCTCGCCAGTAGAATACCGACGTTGTTGGCAGTTGAGGGACTCGGCTGAAGCGAGAGTGAAAGATAATACAGGGCAAGTATGTCTTGGACTTTACATCCTTGCCGAGAAATGGCAGATGCAGGAGAGTTCGGGTTCATGCTATCCTGGAAGATCTTGGCTAGGGAGAGCAGGGAGTTGCTAGTAACAGATACTGCAGCCCTCAGCGCCATTGGTGTGGGGAGATCAACAAGCCCAGGGAGACACCCATGTGGCGGGAAGCAACTCCTCGCGGTATGTAGAGCCTGCTGTGGGTTGAGAAGGAGGATATCGTCATTTGCCCCACCTTGATTGTCGTGTTTCGAAAGGGTCGCGGTAATGGATTTGATGAGCTGCGCAATGCTTCCCTCAAATTGACCAACTGCAATCAGCACAACCTCTTCGAATGCCTTGGCAGCTCCAAAGTGGTCGCGCATATTGTACAGCACGTTTCCCTTGGCATGGATTAGTGCCATCATACGGCCATTGTCTTGGGCGGAGTGCGCGTAACGAGTTGGTGTGGTGCCATTCTGGGATGTGTGCCGTTGCTGTTGCTGCTGATCATATCGCTGGGCAGACTGCGGTGAGCAGTCACCACGAACCCCTTCTTTTTTCAGTGACTGCTGCACAAAGTCGATGATTTGAATGGCTTCTTTATGCCTGTTATCAAAGCAGAGCAGACCAACCAGATGCTCTACCGCTTCAAAGTGAGACGGTTTAAACTTGACCACGCGCCGCCAGTGTGACTCTGCCTCCGCTCGGCGGCCCAATGCCAGCATCGTTGCCGCCAGATTCGACATCACTTCCACATGCTCAGGCTCGATTTCAAGGATGGTCGTATTCCAATCCAACGCGCTTTCATAATCACCCAGCATGTAAGACATGCATCCTGCTAGCTGCATCCCATCGACCCAGCGTTCGCCACCTTTGAAGATGACACTGGTCAGGGTAAACAGTATGTTCCAGGAGGCAGGGTTGGTGAGATCCGGAGCGTTGATTTGCAAGTTACCAAATCCTTCAAAAGTCTGATTCATGTTTTGCGATAGGCGCCGGTGAGGATGTCCTGTGCCTGCTTGATGCCGGTTATGGTTCAGCCCATCTTGCGATTTTGCATGCGATGCAAGATAGGAGTGAGGCAGATTATGATTGTGAGTCAATTGCAGCGATTGCGAGTGACTGCCCGGTGCAGCAAATGGGTCCGCAAACGGCGTCATCTCGCCTGAAGCATGTAGGGCCAAATCTTCTTTTGCAAGAGTATTACGGGTGTTGACCGAGGATCTTCGCGATGGTACGGGGTAGATGTCAGGTCTGAGCGGCCTAGTGCCCGGTTGAGAATGGCGCCGGCCGTGTCTGCGAGCGCTGTGGACGGTAGCAACCAGGTGATCGTACAGCTGATGGGCAGACCTCAGCAGTGCCTCTGGATCTGGGTTCTGCTGGTTGGCTATATCCAAGCCTGCTCCCAGGGCCGTAGCTGGCAGGGTGATGTTGTCGTGTTGCGAGTGGGACCCAACAGGCCGTCTGCCAGTGGACCGCGCGGCCGGAGGGTCAATGATAGTGTAGTTCTGCATGTGCGGTAGATGGTGATTCTGAGTGGCGGAATGCAGTCCAGGACGAGGAGGGGCATCGATTGCTGCGCCATAGCTCTGAGATGGGCCATGCCAATTCGAATCACCCCAGCCGGACTTCATGGCCTGCACTTGAGCCATGGGAGCTGCAAAGCCTCCTTGTGACCACTGCTGGTCTCTGGCAGAAGCTGGCCGATAAGGCACGAAGGTGCCGTTGGGCCAATACGGTCCGTACGGCCCCAGCTCATTCGAAACCGTGGGTCCCAGTGGTGTCTGCAGGGGGGGCTGCATGACTTGCTGATGGCCATATTGATCAAATTGCAGCGCCCTCGTCCCATGAGAGCCGTTGAACTGCTCCGTGCGTGTGTCTGAGGGAGGTGTGTAGGGAAACCACGGAGGAATCGGGGTGTGCGGGTTGACTGGCGGAGGGAGCCATTGGCCGCTCGCAGGTGTAGCAAAATGATTTTTCAAGCCAGTGGAAAAGTGGCCGGGAATGACGTTGGTGGAGAGCTGCGTCAGCTGAGGACGATTGTAGGCCTGGCGAGCAGGATCTTGCATGACCAGATGTTTGGTCGCCCGCACACCTTCCAAGCCAAAGCCCACGGGAGCACCGTCATACGCCCCCGACAGGATTCCGGCGGGGGTCTTCCGTCGCAACATGTCGTCCGATGAAGTCTCAGAGCGTGCAAAGGGCTTCGCATAGCCCATTGGCGTCGGTCTATCCTGCTGGCCAGTGCTCCTGAGGGGGAGCGCAAATTGCGGAGGCCGGGGTCGGCTGTTGGATGAGGCATTGCGAGGCCAGCTACGCGGGGCGTCATCGTGGTTTTCAAGAGCGTCCAGACGAAAGATGCGGGGCGGATGTTGCTGTGTCTGCAGAGGAGCTTGTACCTGAGCAGCCATGGCTGGACAGCGTCACGTAGAGGATTGGAGGATGTGTGTGAGCGATGCAAGCATGCTCAATCAGCGTGCGAGGGTGGTGCCCATGCCGCGCCGTGGTATGGTTTGGTGGGCGCGATCTGGCATCTCAGGCCCGACGAAAGTGCGGGGAACAGCTGCCAGACTTGGGGCGGCGCAGGCTGGATCGGTGGAGGTGCGAAGGAGTGTGGATCGTGGTGGATAGAGGGGTGAGATGAGCGGGTGGCGGTGGAGGGGGGGGGGGGGGATAAGGCAAGGTGACTGACTGTTCGGGAAGGGCAAACGCAGTCAGCACAAACCCAAACGGCGACTGGAGGCTTGGAGGGAGCACAAACACGGCAGCAGGCGGCGGAGCGCTGAGGATGTCGGCAAGGGTAGAGGCGGGACGAGGAGCCGTGCGCGCCGTCAAGAAAAACAGTGCGGCGCCCAGGCGATGGTGATGATGTGTGGTGGACGGCGGCGTGGGACACTCAGAAAAGCGGGAGCAGATGTAGACGTGAGCGTGGTGTTGCACAGCAAAGGCAGAAGATGGGACGAGGCGGGCGGTGGAAGGTCGAACAGGGGGGGTGGATGCACGGCACACGCAGAGCAAGGCAGGGGACATGCACGGCTTTGCAGAGAAGCGTCGAGGTTATGGTGGCTTGGTCTGTGACGGGGCAATGTGACAGGCCGCCAGGGAAGCTTTTTGGGCGAAGGGCGTGCGATGGCCCGCGGCACAGTAGGCGATCGCTCGTGAGCTTGCCGGGTGCGCCCTTTGGATGCGGCTCGCGCCAGCCCCAGCGCGGCCGATCTTCGTCTCTATCTCTCCGCAAGTCCTGCATCTTTCGTTGCGCTCCGACCAGGCGCGCGCATGCACACACATCCGCAACTGCAGCGTCGACAACGGTGACGCTGTCTGCAACCCGGGGCCCTCCCCCCCCCCCAGCCGCCGCTCCTCCAGCACACACACTCACACCAAACGGGCGCATGAACAGGCCACCTCGCGACGGCGGCGCCTGGCACCCTCGTAGTGCCCCCGCGGCCGTTGGCCCTTGCCTCAGTCCGGCCGTGGGCGTCGACGGCGTGCCCGCAGTGACAAGGGGCTGCGCACGCCTCGTCCACTGGCTGCCCCTCCCTCGCCGCCATTCCACCGCCCTCACGGCTGGCCAACGCGGCCTCATTTATCGATCCCTTGGCCCCATCGTCCAGCCTTCCGTCTCGTGGGGCGTGGGCGTCGTCGTGTGCAGCTTTGTCCCGGGTCCAACGGCACACAAGTCTCCGAGCAGGACGCGCCACGGCTCGACGCACGATCCGTGGGACCTTTTTCCTGCGTGCTTATTATTGCGTCGCCGTGCCGTCCGCGTGTGCTGATCACCGCAGCGCTGGGGCCACACCCCTCTTACTCAGTCGCCTGGTGGGGCTGAGTATACCATTCATGGAGCTGATCTTTATCATAATGCCAGTGGCCGCTATCCACCTTTTTGAGTTTTACACCTGCTTTAGCCTTTGTCTGCTTTGTCCAGTGGGGCAGTTGTCCGTCGCGGACCGTCGCTGCCCGCCAAGTTGGAACTTCAGCTCACGTTCGATATCTGCAACATCCATGTGATGCGTCACTCACAGCTTGCTCGTGATCAAATAGTGTACAGTCCATTCTAGCACATTACGACAAATCACATCGCAGCAACTACCAACAAAGAAATATCGACCTCAAAAAGATGGACCACCGCGCCCACGCCAAAGGCACAGGGCGCCGCGGTGAGTAATGGGTCTTTTCCTCTCCTTTGCACCAAAATAGGCCCGTACCGTAAACTTTATCCAGCCCGCGAGAGAACCGGTGGTATGGGCCAGAGTGTTGGCAAAGGTTTTGCATGCTCCGCCTCGGGAGCTGGGTGAGGTGGAGAAGAGGGGGGGAAAGGAACGATGGGGGGATTGTCTCAAGTCACTGTTCTCGATCAACGAGCACGGAAGGATGAAGAGGAAAAGATCTTTTTTGGAATTCCGTAGTCGTATCACACTTGGTATCGTCAAGGCATTTACTCCTCCGGGACTTTTGCGCCATGTTAGCACTCGTAGACGGTCTGCACCAGAAAACAATAGACTCACTCTCAACCTCGCCGCTCTCGATGTCGTCGCTGATCGCCTTGGGGCTCCTGCCGTCGACCTGGCAGCCGGTGGAGAATGCAGTGCCCAACACCTCCTTGACCGTACCCTGGAGCGACTTGGCCATGGACTTGTACCGCAGCGTGCGGGCGATCTCGATGATCTCGTCCAGAGGGATGCTCTTGGTGTGCTTGATGTTCTTCTCCTTCTTGCGGTCGCGCGGAGGCTCCTTGAGCGCCTTGATGACCAGAGAGGAGGCAGACGGGACGACGGACACAGCGGCTTGACGGTTCTGGATGGTGAGCCTGACGGTCACGCGCAGACCTTTCTGTTGCGACGGTCAGTCTTGTGGCTCTCTGGATCACGGGCTTGTCATGTGTCCACTCGACTCGAGTTATCTCGATTTCGAATCCAAACTTTGTGGCTCAAGGGGAATGTGCGGAAGAGAACGTACCCAGTCACCGGTGGCCTTGGCGATATCTTCACCGACCTTCTTGGGTGACAGACCGAGGGGACCGATCTTGGGGGCCAGCGCCGATGAGGCACCGACTTCACCACCCGTCGCGCGGAGGTGAATGATCTTTATTTCATTGGGATCGAGCTTGGGAGCTGCACAGTCGCAAAATTAGCCATTTGCCTCAAGGGCTGCGCTCGAAGGGACGATACTTACGCATGGCTGGTACGTAAGGTAGTCGGTCGGTTCGAGGCGGGTATTGTCTTGTCGAAATGGGTACCAAAGCAGAAGTTGCAGGAGCGCAGCATCAATATTTGCAGGGCAGATGTGGGAGCGGAAGATGCCGTGTCTTGGCCCGTCGTTATGCAGGGTAAGTACAGGTGTACGTCTTGACCTGAGGGATGACATTCCTTTTGGTGCTTCTCTTTACAGACCATGAGGAATTAGCCGCACATGCTTTTCATATTTGGGGCCCCTGGAGTGTCGAGGTATATATAGGACAATAGGTCATATATGAGTAGGTCGAATCAAATCTCAATTGCCGGCAGCATCCTGCCTGTTTTCATTATGTACACATACACTACCAAAAGCTGAGCATGTGCTTCCCAGCTCTTGCTCCATCCCAATATCATATCGTCAACATCGCCATTCATGAACACGAAAAACCGGATAGCATCATGTAATCCAGTCCGTCCTCGGCAGCCTTCACCATTCCAACGCCATGCACCCTAAGAAAACCAATCCTTTCAGGTGAATTCGACCCTGTTCTGACCGCCACCTCTATTCCTTCGCTGCTGCTGCCGAGCCTGCTCGGCCCTCGCACGCTCGGCGCGCCGTCGCCTGCGATTCTCGTCATATGCTTGACTGCTCACCCCGCTCTCCGCCACTTGCGCTGGGCTACCGGTGCTGAGGTCTCCAGCTCCAGGGGGAAGACTCAGATTCGATTGCATGCCTGGCTGCTGGGGTGTGAGCCGACTTGGGCCAGGACTGGCTCCGTATGTCCTACCTGGAGCTCCACTGCCAGCGCTATTGGCCGGCGAGCCGCTCCCGAAAGTATCAGCCCGTCGATTTGGTGGTTGCAATGGCGACTGTTGCTGTTGGCCAGCTTGTTGAGCGCGTTTTCGCGCAGCTTCTTCTTCATTTAGCCTCCGCAGCGTGACGTGGCGCCCGTCGTTGGAAAACTTGACGTTGACCGACACGGGGGGTGAGGCGACGTTACCTCTGTTGGGTGACCCGCTGGAGGGCCGGCCCCCGGCAAGGACGGGTGGCGGAGGCGAGAGGACGCCACTGTTGTTGCCAAAGGAATGGCCGCTTGCGGCTCCCGGCCCACCGAGGGGCTCGTTGATAAAGTTGCCGCTACGGTCGCTGTACCGACGTGGTCTATGACCAGCACTTGGCGATGCGCCGTATACGTCGGAGCTAGAGTTGTTGAATGGGTCTGCGGAATGACCGGGAGGGGGAGGACCCATAACGGTTGTCTGAGGAGGCGGAGGTATGTTCGAAGGCGGAGGATGTGGGTCAGCCATTATCGATCCGTGGCTGGTCTGACGCTGCTGTCCACCCGGAAGCGCTCCACCCATGACAGGAGGAGGCGCACCAGCGAAGCGGTTGTAGTTCGTATTTTCTGTTACTTCTGTCGTTGGGCTGTACGAGTGGCGACGCTGCCTTCGTGGTGGCGTGTCGGCGTACGGTGATTGACCTGGAAGCGGTTGCGGAGGGCCATATCGCTGCTCGTCGAGGTGTTCCTGTCTGCGCTGTTCCTCAATTCTGCGATCCTCCTTCTTGGACTTGCGGCGCTCCAGATATTTCCCGATACCACCAGCCGCGACGAGGCCACCAAGAGCGCCCGGAAGGTATTTTGAGATACCCGTGCGTTCCTCTTCGCTGTACTGCGTGAAGTATGAGTTTTCCGACGCAGGCATGCCAGGTCGACCGCCACCTGCGGCTTGAGCGGCCTCCATTCGTTCGACTCTGTTCCAGTGATCTGAGCCGGCGCCAGGGCGGCCCTCTTCGATGCGGCCCATGTCACTTGTGCCCACAGAACCACCGAGTGGAGGACGGTTGTAGCTGACATCGCTTTCAGAATGCCTCCTCCTTCTATCATCGTCTTTGCCACGGTTCATGAAGCTGCGCAGTGCGGCGATGCCGCCGACGCCTGCAGCGGCGCCAAGCAGTCGATTTCGCCAACTGTGGTCTTTGGACTCGTCATGCTGATTTGTGTCGGAAAATCTGCTTTCTGTGTACTTATCATCATACTCGGATCCGTCGCCATGCAGCATTTCTGATCCGCTGTCCGTTCTGCGGTGTTGCTTGCCAGAGGAGGTTCTTCGTCGAATGGCCGCAATGGCAGCACCGAGGCCTAAAGCGCCAGCAGCTGCTTTGAGTTTGTGATGGTCTGGATGTTGCGACACAGAAGTTCCAGTTACGCCGCTAATGTAGCTACCTTGCTCGTCATAGTGGAGCGCAGAGCGTTTCTTCGCTTGGTACGACAAGACGAAGTAGGTGATGATCCAGCCAACCATGACAAGCGTGTAGAGAACAAATAGATAGGCGGGAGATCCATACAAGGTGAGTCCAATGGGAATCTGGGCGAGGGCAAGTAGAGCAGTGCCACGACCAATCCATTGATGAAGCATCAGCTTCAGCGGGAGATGATACCGCACTTTACCCTTCTCGATTTTCTTTATTATCCACCCACCAATTGCCTGAACAAGGATCAGAAGATATATCGCAAGACCAATTCCATGGTGAGGGTTTGTCAAGCTCCGCGATGGGCCTACGGCAAAATAGCCGAGAACGAAGATGACGGTGGTGAGGATAACGGTGAGTGTCTGGAGGGCGATGTGGAGTCGGAGAGCGAAACGGGGATTGCGGTGGTAAAAGCCAGCGACAAAGATCGCCGAAGGGACGATGAATAGGAAGGTAATGGCAGCGAGAACTCCATGGCCAACGATGATGTGGTGATACTCTGGAAGGCCGGCAAAGCGGTTTCCCATGCCTTGATTGCAAGATTAGAATTTGACAGGCAAGACACATTTCAGAGATGGACAAAGGTCTTACCGTTATAGCGCATGAGATCAAAGGGCAAGCCCATGACATTCGGAAGGAGGAAGGTGTCTCTTGACGAGTCCCATGTGCCATCGCCGGCATGGAATATATCGGTCGAGTATGAGCTACTCCCCGGCGGGGAGAGCTGGTCGCCGTTCGACATGGCGTTTGAAGTGGGCAGCGAGAACAAGTGCCGTCGACGCGCACAGCAATGGGTAGGATTGCGGTCCCGGGCGGTCTATCGTTGGGAGCGGGGGTTCTGGGTTCAGTTGGCGGGGCAGTGTTTACTTGGTAGTGGAAATCGCGCGGCCAGCGCAGGCATTGCGAGCGAGAGCCGCCAGACAACTGGCGAAAAGATGAATATGGCGTGAAGTATGGTCCAAGGGATAGTGTCGTCGGTGGCAAGGCAGTTGAGGCCTGGAGACAGGGCGCATGCAGCTGACAGGCCTTGGGGGAGGTGGCGGTCGCTGGGACAACGCATAGTTCAGCTGTGGCGGAGTCATGGTGGCGCGACTTCCCGCCTCTGGGCTGCACCATCATCTAGGCCCACCGATGCACTCTTTTGGGTATTATTTCTAGTGGGGATGCTATGTACTAAAGTGCTATGCAGATGAATATTCAAGTCAACGTGCCTCATTTGACGCCTTGCATTCCTCATCATTCCACGGTGTTGTCAGTCTCAATTGCAACGCGCTGGAGCCACTCTATCGCGGGTACCGGCGCTGGACAGATTTGGATTTCGCCACTGCAGTCTCCTTGCGTGCTAGAAGTGCATGGAGAGCCTTTGGGCACCTGGGCAGCAAGGGATGCTTCAAAGATAATTGTCGAGTGCGAAGCCCAATCCATCTGCACTGCCGGATTGAGCATGTCGTCAATGGCGCCCAGGAAGTCATCCACGTGATCTCTGATGACCAGACCGGCATCTCTGACCTTCTGCATGCGTTCCATGAAATCAGCATCTTGAGTGAAATGCGAAGTTTCGGTGTTTTGGCTGGCGCTGTGGGATCGTGATCTGCCACCATTGTGATTCAGGGCCTGCCTGAATTTGCGCGAGGTGGGATTGAAGTCTGCTCCAGCTATGCTCGATTGAAGAGAGCGTATCTGTGCATGGCGGCGTCCTGGCGGGGGAGGATTTGACAGGAAGCGGTTCACTCGATTGCCTTTTGGCTGCCGTGGGTTATGCAGACCTCCCTCAAATCTGGGCCATCCTGTCATGTTTTCATTTTGGTGCCAATTGTCGAGGCGAGGCGTCATCATGGGGTTCCTCGCCTGTGGATATCGTGGCTGGCGGGAGCCTCTAGTATAAGCGGGCGCCGATGGGGTCGCTGGCCTCCGTTCGCCATGGTTGCCTTTACGGCCGTTCTTTTTATCCCGTTTGCGGGACATAGCTGTTTCTGTGGAAATTTCACGGCCGGGTGCAGCACGGGTTCAAACTCGGTGGTGGTGGCAGTCATACATTCATAGAGGCCAACAGGATTGGCAGGAGGGGACACGTATTAAGGAAGATTTATGTAAGGGTGAAGTCTTCCAGGTGTTGTGCCTCGAGACGCTTCGACAACAATGCCATAGTTTGCTTTGTCAAGCCGCACCTTTGTGGGTCTTTGTTTGTGCGGCTTTCAAGCAGTGACTGCCTTTGTTGCACATGTCGCGGTTTGTGAAGGAGTAAAGCCTGCGGGGCAAATGGACTACGCGTTTCAGAGGCCATCTGCAGGGCTGCTGCCAGTATCCCAACCCCAGATTTCCATCAGCTGCTTCACTCTGTAATCTGTGGCCCAGCCCGTGTCATCTTGGATTTCACGCAGCATGCGCAAGATCTCTGCTCGCTCCACCTGCTTCTCCAGGAACTGTCCGGCCAGGAAAAGGGGTTGCACGGAGTTGATGCGTGCCGAAGCATCTGGTCTGCCCGCGGCGATGCTGCAGATCGCACGGCTGTGGTACTCCGTGTCGGCGGCCACGCTCTTGTACGATGCCATACGCTGATAGGCAGTCGTCCGGCCCAGCGTCGAGTGTTGAGGCATGTTGATCAACAGCAGCATACGAGCCATGTGATACGATTGCATTGTCGATGCACACATGGGGCTGGCAAACCACACCTCGCTGAAGACATTGCCTTCGTTTGCACCGAGCAGGAATGTCCCGCTTGGAGGGCGCGCGACGACCTCAGCACACGGCTTGAAAGTGTCAGGCAGACCATGCGACCAGATCTGCAGTTCTTTCTGAAGTTCGTTCCACTTCTCCATCAGTGTGTGCTGGTTGATGCCCTCCCACGGCTGAGGGGCGCCGCCCACCCTCGTTGGAGCAGTGTCGGCAGCAACGCAGTAGTTGATGATTTTACCGATGAGCCAAACTAGACCGTTGGACACCATGTCTTCTTTCATCAGCGCTGGGCCTTCTGGGTAGCCAGTCTCAGTCGTGTTGCTTGGCATAATATAGCCTTTGTTGTCGAGGAGTAGACCTGCATCCTTCCACATGGGCAGGTCTTCGGTGTCCAGTCGTGTCTGCGTCGTCTCGTTGATGAGGGCAGACAGCATATCCTGACGGGCAAAGTTCCAAAATGTGGCCCGCCGGGCCTTTGAAATGTTTGGTCGCGGCATGACGAAAGGTGTCAGCAGCGGGACCATGCGGCCTTCGGCAATGTCTAGCAGGGACTTTGTGCCGTCCAAATGCCTTGACCACGCGGCGCCCGACCCGTCAAGAAATTCATAATTGCAGAGGATAGCTGTGGCAGCTGCCATCTCATCCGAGTAAGCCTTACCTTTGGACACCTTTCGTCTCTTCCGATGGCTCGCCGTCGAATTTGTCCTTTCCGTTTGGTTGAGCAGCGCACGCAGACCGTCGCTCTCAGAGTGGACTTTGCGTTTACTATTGAAGAGTGGCTCGTCAAAGGAGGCAACGTCGGCCATGGCTTCGTCCATGTCGTTGACGGGCTTGTCATCTTTGAGAACTTCCATGAGCAAAGATATTGCCTTGTCGTAGTGCTGCGCTCCCTTGAACTCCCACTCCTTTTCGGTGAGGTTGTGGAAGTGCTCCATGCGCGCCTGCCGCGAGCAGGAGCCGCCCATGATGGCCTTGCGACCCTTGACTCGGCTAAGCTGCTTGGCAGCATACGCGCAGGCGGCATGCTTCAACAGAGGATTGGCGATTGCCTTTACTGTGATGTAATGCGCAAAGAAGTTGCCAAGGTCGAACAGGTCCATCCACTGACCCGGCCCTTCAGCAAAGTGACGCAACAGGAACGCCGTCTCATGGTCTTTCTCTACGGCCAGGTCGGAAGCGACGCGGATGACGGGCGAGCCCCTGTCCAAGATGGGGTCAATGGGGGGCGAGAGGGTAGAGGAGGCGCCAAGGTGCCGGACGGGTTGTGTCATACCATTGTCGGGGGAAGAGAGGAGAGAGTGATTCGAGTGCGGGGTAGAGGTCGACATTGCATTCATCAAGTCGCTTGACTGCGCCGACGGTTCTCGCATGTGGTGGTGGCCGGCAGACATGGGTGCTGCGGACATGGGCGCAGCAGACATGGGGGATAGGTAGGTGAGTTGATCGGATGCGGCGGCCGAGAGGGCCTCAAGGCCGTGTGGACGGATGACGGACGGAGGTTGGAGGAGGGCGCCGGGAGGGGACCAATCGTTGGTTGGAGCGTAGTCGAGGAGGGAGTCATGGTTCGTAGCGGCCAGGCCAGGAGCATCTGCGTCTGCAAAGTCGGGTTCGAGGTCGGCGTAGGGATCGGCGTTGACGACGAACTTGACTGTGGGAGGGGTTGGTCAGCAAGTTGCGGTGGATACGAAAAGGCGGAAGACAAAGCCAGGGACGCACTCTTCTTGGGGATATTGACCCAGGTGGAGTCCTTGTCGAAGGTGTTCTTGTAGGCGTAGAAGCCCTTCAGCGACTCCGAGTCCTCGGCGGCGCCGCTGTTCATGGAGGCATTTTGCTGGTGGCGGAAGACGATGCCAGTGCTGGGGACGCACTCGCGCTGGGCCTTCTGGCACTGGCCGCAGACGGGCCGCCCTTCGTCGCACTTGAGCTTGCGTTGGCGGCAAGTGAGGCTGGCAGCACGGTGGTCAGCGGTGGGCACGCGGACAGCTGGGGAAGCGTGCCGATCTCCCTTGCACATCCAGGGCCATGTGGGCCTCTGGGGCAGGAGGACGGGTTCGCTACACTTACCAGCCTGTGCGGGACCGGCCGGTCATCGCCTCGGAGGAGCTGCTTTTAGCCCAGGTCTCTGAAATTCGCAACCAACACCATGGACGCGGGGGAGGGCGGCGTAAGCTGGATGAGGGCGAAGGAAGAGGGCGAAGAGCGAAACGCGGCTCGTCTGCTGGCAAGTGGTGTGTCTAGCCCGGGGCAGCGACACCTTGCAGCGATGCGAGGGCGGTGCTAGGCCGTCTTGGGCGCCTCTTCAGCAGGCGCTTGGCCTGTGTGTGCTTGAATACACCGACCTCTCCTGACCGTGATGATTCGTTCGTGAGGTAGAAGCAAGGTGTCTTCGACGGTCAAGGAAGCAGTGTCGCCCGCCCGGAGGCATTTCTGGATCCTGCAGATGCTGCTGCCGCCGTGGCAGAGACTTCTCCTCCCGCTCGTAGCATTGGACGGAAGCTAGCACGTCTCGCCGCGCAGCCTCAACGCTCCCAGCTGCTTCCTGGAGTTGTTCACTTCTCCCGCCTTCGCCCGTGCTCTTTCTACGTCCCTTGCTCCATCCACGTCGTACACTTCACCCTCTCGCATTCTTGCAGGCACTCTTGCCGTGCCTGTCATAGTCATGGCTCCCATACCAACCTTGAACGTGGACATTATCCCCAAGCTCGTTCTGCAGGCATTCGCTGCCATTGGAGTGCTGTTCGTTTCGTCCAAGATCTTCAGCTTCGTCCGTCTCCTGGCAAGCTTGTTCCTCCTCCCGGGCACATCTGTATGAATTCCTCTCCCGCTTGGAATCGCCACCTGGAAATGCTTTGTACCTAACAGCTTCCTCCTCCACAGCTCAAGAAATTTGGTCCCAAGGGCAGCTGGGCCGTCGTCACCGGCGCCTCAGATGGTCTCGGCCTCGAATATGCCTCCCAGCTCGCCGCAAAGGGCTTCAACATCGTCCTCGTCTCGCGTACCGCCTCCAAGCTCGACGCCCTAGCTTCCACCCTGCAGTCCAAATACTCCATCTCCACCAAGACCCTCGCCATGGACTTTTCTTTGAACAAAGACACCGACTACGCTGCTCTCGCAAACCTCGTCCAGGGCCTCGACGTCAGCATTCTGATCAACAATGTTGGCCAGAGCCACTCCATCCCTGTCTCCTTCGTCGAGACACCGGAGAAGGAGCTCCGCGACATCATCACAATCAACTGCGTCGGCACCCTGCGAGTCACGCAGATTGTCGCCCCGGGCATGGTCCAGCGCAAGCGTGGCCTTATCCTCACAATGGCTTCCTTTGGTGGCATCATTCCCACACCGCTGCTCGCCACCTACTCTGGCAGCAAGGCCTTTTTGCAGCGCTGGAGCACCGCCATCGGCTCCGAACTTGCACCCCACGGTGTGCAAGTGCAGCTTGTCCAGAGCTATCTTGTCACCTCGGCCATGTCCAAGATTCGCAAGACCTCTGCGACCATCCCGAACCCCAGAACCTTTGTCAAGGCAGCCCTGGGTAAGCTCGGCCGGAGTGGTGGCGCCCAGGGCATTGCATACACAAGCACGCCCTACTGGAGCCATGCTGTTATGCACTGGGGACTGTTGTCGTTTATCGGCACCACGGGCGGGCTGCTGGTCGGGCAGATCAAGGTCATGCACGAGGCCATCAGGAAAAGGGCATTGAGAAAGGCTGAAAGGGACGCGAAGAAGCAATAAAAAGCGCCAGATTCTCGGTGTCATTCGAGATGCGTGATCATGATGTGGACATTGTAATACTAGCATAAGAGCCGACAAAAACGCCTCCAAGCGCCGTGCACAACCAAGCAGACACAGACTCCCTCAGTCCTCGCTCTTTCTCCGCTTCTTTTTCTTCTTGTCTTCCACGCCCTCGCCGTCGTCTCCCCCCGAAGTTTTTCGCTTCTTCTTCTTGGACTTTACCTCTCCATCCTCCTTGGGCGCGATAAATTCGCTCTCTCTTGCCCGCTTCTTCTCTGCCTGCTTCTCCCGCTGCGCCTGCTCCCTCTGCTCCTTCTGTGCCCTTTCCTTGGCTTGCTTGCCCAAGAAGTACTCGCCACTCTCGATCTGCAGATCGACCTTGCTCTTCTCCTGGCTGGGCGGAAAGGGTGTGTACGTCTTCTTGCTCTTGTCGGTGACATTTTGCGGCAACCGGCGCTTCGACAAATTGCGCTTCTTAAAGTGCGGCAGAAACCGATCCCACGACTCGTTGACAAGCTCCGGGTCCTTGGCCAGCTCGCGCTTGATCATGAGCTCCTTGACGTGGTAGATGGGGTGGATGTTGGCCATGCAGTCCTCGACGACACGGCGCACCTCTTTGAGCCCCTTGTAGGGTCCCATTGCGGCGACCGTGTTGCCCTGCACCAGCACGTAGCAGCCGGTCAGTAGCTCGAGCGCCTTGAGCGTCGAGCCGCCCGGCCCGAGGATGCGCTGCCGCCGCTTCACGAAGCGCTCCTTGTTGCGCACCAGGTTGCGAATCTTGATTACGTCCGCCGCGCAGTTGTCGTCCTCGAGCAGCTTGATGGCCTGTGGTGCGGGGACGCTGCGCGAGAGCAGCTTGATGCAGTCGCGTGCCGACAGGATTGCGGCGGGGTCGAAGGTCTTGCGGGTCGTGCGCACCGTCATGGTGCCGGAGACTAGATCTAGGGTGCACGCGACGCCGTGCTTCTCGAGCGAGCGCGTGATGAGCGGCCATGACTCGCGTAGGTAGACTTCGCGGTATTTGGGGAAGAGGACGCTGAAGGACGACTCTTCGGAAAAGGTGCCACCAGCGTTGTCAGCTGGAGTGAAGGGCTCCTGCTTCCACTTATCGATGTCGGGAGTGTCCCATGGCTTGTCCGCATTATGGGTCGAGGGCATGATTGCCCTTGAGTACCGGGAAAGGACGTTGGCAGCTGGTCTAATGGTTCTAAAAGTGAGGCACAGAAATGATGTCGGGGCAACCATAAACTTTTCGCCGGGTGGAGGTGGCACGTGCACAGACCGGCGGACACCAACACGAAACGGTATACTTAACTCAAGACTGAGTGCCAATTGCCAAACTTTCGACATCTCCTTTCAAAACTTTCGCTGGTGCGATTGCGTAGTATAGAAACTTTTCTCTTTGTGCTCCAAAAGACTGTTTGCACTCCCCAGGCATCCCCATTCTGCATTTATGCACCCTCGTTCATCATGCCAGGCTTTCAGTTCAAAGCTTCAGAAACCTCGCGTAGAACACTCACATTCCGTCTCAGTCGCTCTGTTCTCTGTACCTCATCCTCCCTTTCTGATTCTGAAGGAATGCCCCTCGCAAAATGCAGTGTGGCCCGCTGGAGAGTTTGACGCAATGCTTGGACGGTTTCTCGAATCCATGTCAAGGTCTGTTCCGTACCGCCTGGTAGAGCAGGTGGAACACACAAGCTGATGTAATGAGCGAACCACAAGAATACCCTGTGCTCGACCTGTTTGACACTGTGCCATAGATCAGCTCGATGGTGGTAAGACCCTTGGCTTGGGTCGTTGCGAAGAGACCGCTCGATGTTGCCCCAGCATCGCAGGAAGCCAATCATCCAGTTCTCAAGAAAGTGTGGACAATAAAAATTGTAAAAGAATGGGACCCTTCTCCGATGTATTACTAGGGAAACCAGCCGGGAAACCTGAGTGCAATAGTGTTCCAGAGCACTGAGCTGTGTTTCTAGTCCGCCATAATGGACGTGGAGTGGGCATATTTGCTCGAGACAAGAGCAGCGGTAGATGAGGCCACGGAAATTATGAATGTGATGATACGAGTATTGCCGCTGCGCATGCAAAAGCTGGTACGGGGGCTCCCTAATGACTGAGCTATATGATGGTGGTAAAGCAAGCGCATCAAGATTACCGAGCTGAGTAGGCATTAGGAGCGGTTCATTCCAAAGCATGCAACCTAGAAAGCTTGATACTTACTGTCCTGTTGGTTCGCCGCGGCTGAGACATGAACGTATCTTGATTGCCATCATTGGTCGGCTCGCGAGCAGGTGTCATGTCGTGCCAAGCTCGATCAAGGTTGTTCCACGAGCTACGAGACGATGGATTTCTCGTCGGACATAGCTCTGCGCTTTCAGGATACTCTGGTGCTGTTGTCCAAGCTACCGATTTTCTTTGAGTGGAAATTGGGTGATATGGTCTCGCATATCGACTGTGAGGGCTTGCAAACTGCCGCCTCGATCCAAATATCAGGTGTCCGTGTGGAAGAGTGGGATCTTGCTGTTGCTCCGGTTCATGCTCGATATAACGGGGCACAGGGTCTGCGTCGTATTGATCCAGTGGATCGAGATCTACTTCCAAGCGTTCTGCGGCCGTGAAAGTGCCGCTGTGGCGACCCACTCGAGATGCTGTTCTGTTGCGCGCAGGAGGTCCTGGAAAAGGAGTGGCGGGTCGACGTGGATACATCACGTGTATGGCATAGTCCTAACATGCTGTTAAATTACTGCAATGCGTGGCACTCTAGTCTGGTCTGAAGATGACCGTACGATCGATAAGGGTATGATTAGAAATCGAGGATCCATGAAGAATGGTTAAAACCAGAGCAAACGAAATATCCAGATGGAAATATTGTTCGCAAATATATCGTAAAACGAGTGTTTGGAAATGTGGAAGTGATGGTAGAATGTCGGCTGGTGAAAGCTGAGGGGTGGTTCTTAGCCAGGTCTCAACGGATAGTGATGCCAGAACTGCATCATTGGCAGGAGCGATCTTTATCTACAGCACTGGTAACGGGAATGTGCTTCCCAGAGCTGAATATTTACCTTCTCGAATACTTGTCTAAACATATCGAAAATTCATCAGCAAACCATTATAACTTCATGCCTTGGTTCGGTCGCTCTCCCTGACCTGTGTCAAGATTTCTTGGGATTATTATCTCAGCAAAGATCTTCTCCTTTGGCTTGCCAGTTCGTATTACACATTATATACATGCCTCGAAGACGCTCTGGCAGATACTTTTATGCCCAACATAATGTGCGTTCTGCCATAAAGGCTATTCGAAGCAAGAACGTTGCACGCTCTCGCTGCGCCAAAGAAGAAGCCGCAGGTACATTTTCCGTGCCTGAAGATTTGCACGAATGGCCAGTTCGGTTGCCCACTCGAAGCATGCAGAGATATCTCTCATCCTCTCCTTCACTGACAGACGAACGAGGAGAGAAGTATGATTCGTTACGGGTTTCACCATTGAGTACAGAGCATTCGACCTCTCCACAGGGAATACGGACGGATGTTCGAGCACTTCAGGCCGATGCAGAGGCCTGGAAAGCCAAGACCAGATCTTGCGAGACTGCCAACAAGATCTTTCCCACCGAATACACAGAAAATCCGCAAGAAGCTTCCCTTTCACCAATAATAAATGGTGTTTTTGCAAGAGCATTATTTCTGCATGGTTCAGACGGCATGCCGATTCCCATTGATAGATCACGTGGTCACTCAGAGACGGAGCCTGTCCCCATCAACTTTATTGATCATTCAAAATCACACCATGACCTTGTTAGTCGGAGGTTGGGAATGCACGGAACAGGTAACGAAACCCATCGCATTGCAACCCAGATTAGTCTCGAAGTAGCAGCGTACTGCCATAGAATTCAGGAAGCAGGTTGGAATGGAAAGGTCATCTGGCATCCTCCGGACGATGCTCGACGCGTGTTTGAGAGTTGGGACAGAGCAGTAAAAGCGGTTTCTGCCGAGGAGGGTCGAGTTGCGCAACAGGGATGCCCGCCAGGGTTCTGGCAATTGCGATAATTCGGACTTGTTGTCATGACGGTCGAATCCACCTGGCCTCCAAATGTTGTTAGAAAGCAATGCACGATTCAGACTCGTTGATTGTGAACCCCTGCTTGCATGTGGGTCCATGCTTGTGCTACGACAAGCTTAGTAAAGCGCAAGCTCTAGCCAGATGTGGAGAAAACACCTGCGTCATTATCTGCGGACTGACCCGAAGCTCCTTCCAAGGGTTCCGACCCTGACGTCTGCGCAGAGAGCTAGACATGGAGAGGGGCCGGAGTAGAGGTTAGAGTATATGGAGATCAAGAGCCAGCTGTCGCAGCTACGATGTCGATACTGAGCACGGACCAAACCATGCTCCGTCTACGAACTTCTACTGGTTCCCTTTCAATCATGACATAAGAGGACATTGTTGCCAAGAAGCTAAGGAGACATAGCCATGGCTCCCAGCGTGAATGGCAGGTAATCTTCTTCCTCTTCCATCTGCTCTCGTTCTATATTTGTAGTCCTACAACAAGAACCATGTACGCCCCGAGCATCTTTGTGACAAGCGCGCTTGCTGCTGGTGTGGCTGCACAGATACCGCCACAAGACTTCGGTTTTCCCAGCGCTTCCGCGGAGCTGGAGCTACAGTATCCTTCAAGCAACACGACTCCTGGCATTCACTATGGCGTCGATGTACCCAAGCCTGTTCCAACGGTTAGCTTCACCCCGGCTTCAGAGTCTGCGTCGGCGCAGTTCCTGCTCCTCATGGTCGACCCAGATGCGAGTACACCGGAGAACCCGACCAACCGCTACATCTTGCACTGGCTTCAGCCAAACCTGACTGTCGGAGCAGACAGCATACTGACCAACAGCACGCCTGCCATCGCATCTTATAGGAACCCCATGCCGCCACCCACGTCGAACCCGCATCGATACATTCAGTACCTGTTTGCGCAGCCGGCCGGATTTGCAATTCCACCAGCCTTCGCCGGCTTCAATGAAATGAACCGCACCAAGTTCAACCTTACTACATTCATCAGTGATGCGGGATTGGACACCCCTGTCGCCGCCAACTACTTCCTCTGTTCCAATCAATCGAGCGTTCCTGGCACGTTCATTGCTTCGCCAGACGGCTCATTCCCCAGCGACAACAGTACCACACCTAGCCCGACAACTACTGGCACCGGGGCTCAATACACCGGTAATGCGGAAAAGATTGGCATCAGCGTCTTTGGATTGGTGGTTGCTGCTGCTGTGACGCTGCTTAGCTTGTAAAAGAGCAGTTGGGGCCATGAGCCAATGTGATACACGGATTGCTCGATATGGCCGATAGCATGGAATAAATTAATAAGTGAAGTAGACTCGAATTTATGCTCCACGGTAGAATACGCCCAATCATGCCCATGTTCTCCAAGTAAGTCTGCGATGGTGTGCAGAGTGACTGGAATGCACGTGATCAGCGGCTGTGGGGAGCTTGGACATCTCCAACGTCACACTCCGACCGCGGATCCGCAGCTCACCTTAGGCGGCCGTGTGAAACGGCGCAAATAGCAATACCTCGACACCACTACCAACAAAGATATTTACCTGACCCCCACCAAGGCTCGGCCTTTCACGCATAATGTGGGACGACGAGGACAACAACCCATACGGGTCATTCGATCGTCGCGATTCTGATGTCGACAGCTCCCCTCAAGATCGTATGCTTCCAATTGCCCGCTCTCGCCCTTGACTTTAGCTCACAATAGCTGCACAGGGTTTGGTCAACCGGGCACCCCGCCCTCCGCACCTCACTCACCTGCTCTAGAGGCCCATGATATCACCTCTAGGACCCTCGAGCCCCGCGCGGCTGACGACGTGGACGAGACAAATGCACCTCGACGAGGGTCAGGGAAGAAGGAGCGCTATGATAGTCGTATCGAACAGATTCTTTACGAGCACCCAGACCTGACTATCACCATCACATATGCCGGCAAGAACTTGGAAGGGGGCGGAAGTTACATTGTGTACACCATCAGGACAGGAGTATGCTTGCCCTTCACTGCACTGCCAAACGCAAGGACTGACAGAGACAGGATGTTGAGGTGCGACGCCGCTACTCGGACTTTTACTCGCTTCGCGAAACGCTTGTCAAGCTGCATCCAACTCTCATCATTCCTCCCATCCCCGAAAAGCACTCGATGGCCGACTACGCGGCAAAGCCTACCAAAGCAAAGGAGGATGAAGCCATCATAGAACACCGCAAGCGCATGCTCACATCCTTTCTGAATAGATGTCGGCGCATGGACGAAGTGATTGCAGACGGCGTATTCTGGAAATTCCTCGACCCAAACGCTAGCTGGAGCGAAGTGCTGCACTCACATCCCGTCTCGTCGCTTCCCAAGAACAATCTGAAAGCTCCACCTCTAGATCCCGCAAACCCATCGCCTGGCCACAATTTCCTACCCATCCCCTCTCAAAACGCGAAGCTTAAGGGGGCCAAGGAGGGCACGTCCGCTTCAAGCACACCGGCGGCACCAGGGACAAATTATTTCAGCACCTCATCGGGCGCATCACAGTCAGCACTTGACTCTCAAGTGCTTGGAAGGTTCCCACCAGCCTCTAAAGATCTCTCAGAGGAAGAGCTCGATCCATACTTTGTAAATTTCGAAGCATCGTCCAAGGAGCTGGAAGCACTTCTCCAGGGCCAAATGTCCAAGGTCAACCAGAGAACCATCAGTCACCTCGGATCACTGTCGGAAGATCTGGCAGAACTAGGCGCACGCTTAAATGGCTTCTCGCTCTCCGAGCAATCACAATCTCTGGCGGCAGCAATCGAGAAGACGGGACAGGCCGTGGATTCAACTTACATAGCAACAGGCGACCTCTCATCGTCTCTCAGCGCTGGCTTCTCCGAGCCGATGCGCGAGTCCGCGCAGTTTGCAGGAATTGTGCGCAACGTCCTTCGTTATCGAATACTCAAGCGTGTGCAGGAAGAGATGACGCGCGACGAGCTGGAGAAGAAGAAGACGCTGCTGCAATCCCTGGAGCAGAGTGAAATGGAAGCGCAGCGGCTGGGGACTCATCTTGAGCGTAGCGGCTACCTGCCTTCGACGCCTCCTCCACCACGCCGCTCCAACTCGACATCGTCGACGAGATCCGCTGCGCACGAGAGAACGCCGAGCGGGCAGGAGGACGACACATCAACCATTGACTCTGATTTCCCCCCAAATCCTCATACATCACAACGAAGTGGCGAAGACACATCGCAGCCTACATCACCATCATCACACCGAAAGAGCAGCAGTGGTGGCAATTTTGTGACTAGCAAAATCTTCGGGCGCATCAACCATGCCATCCACGGCATGGTAGACGTCGATCCCGAGCGATCACGGAGAGATCAAATCGGCAAGACGAAGGAGAGCCTAGTGCAGCTCGAGCAGGCGCGTGTAGTCAGCGAGAAGGACGTCAAAGATGCCAGTAGCGGTGTGTTGGGCAGCTTGAAAGGCTTCCAAGGGGAGAAGGAGGATGATCTGAGACGGTACATGGTAAGTACGAGACTGTTGGCGGGTGCCATCCCTTGCTAACATGCGTGCAGATGGCATATGCAAGATGTCACATTGAATGGGCGAAGCGAAACCTCGCGAGCTGGGAGGAAGCCAAAGTGGAAGTGGATAACATCGACGTGCGGTAGGATGTCAACTCTCTTCATCAGCGCACGTTCTCGGATTTCTTTCTGTCGGCCCATGCACAGATACCAAATCTTACGAAAAACCGGAACGAACATAGAGTGCAGCATTACCACAGGTCTGGTGCACTTAAACACAAATCAGAAGCATTAATTTCAGGTAGACAAATGAGAAAGCACATCATCCACGTGCTGAAGCATGAGATCTTTTCACGTGATATCTCGTGATAGTGGGGCCGGCTAAACCAAGTTCTAAGGGTCTGGACGAGTCCGCGGACCCTCCAAGTAAGCACGAGACAAAGGTCTAAGCGACCCAGTGCCCCGTCCTCAGTGTTTGGCACTGTTATTGGAGCCGCACTCGCCGAAGAGCAATGTCGACGTTCAGGCTCACAGCCCATGCATCCGGCGTGTGCACGTCCCAATGATAGTGGAGGCAGGCGGAGCACGGCCCCCGGACGTGGGGAAGGCTAGGGGCGGCCCAGGAGCACGCGCCCGAAAAGGCCAAGCGCAAGAGGGGAAACGCGGGCGTTATCGATGGGCACGCGCGCGCGGGGTGGGCTCGCCCTTCCAGCAGGCGCTCCAGTTGAAGTCGAGTCGAGGCGCCTCTCCGCCTCTTCCCGCAGGCTCTCAGCTCTCCTCTCTGCTTGTTCCTGATTGTACCACTGCTCTATACATTTCTTGCATTGTCATTGCATTTGGCTGTCTGAGTCAAACCCCCTGGCGTTGTGCCCTATCCTCTGCGCCTCTATGAGACGAGACGAGACCCACCCGCGCCGTTGGATGATCACCGCTTGATGCCACACACCTCGGCATCGCTTTGATAGATAGGTGAGCACACCCACGCGCTGCTGGGTTTCCTAGCAAGAGCTGCCGTATCTGACGCTCTCTTTCAGGTGCATCTTGCATTGCGAAAGTAGATACTATGCTCGCCCTCAAGCCTGGCGGCACCCTCCCGCCTGCCCATGCCATTCGCCGTATGCGTGCCGGCTCCATCTCTGCATCCAGCTGTCTGTCAACATCTTCAACTCCCTCAGAGGGCGTGCAGCAGCAGCAGCAGCAGCAGCAACACACCAGTAGCCGCCGCCGACGCTTCACCACCGTTTCAGCTCATGCCTCGGCTCCTGCCCGTCCAACCCGCTTCGATAGCCCACGGTCCACTCGTCGAGCGTCTACCCCAGAATCCTCGTTGTCCTACTCTGTCACGTACGTGGCTCCGCTGAAACCAAGCCCTCGTCGTCAAAAGAGCGTTTGGCATTCGCCGGGTTGCTCGTGGTCTCGTCAGACTGGGCCTCGCGATAAGACTTGCCCAGGATGTGCCAAAGAGGTCGCCGCCGATGCCGCCGACTCCAATCATGTGCCATACGAGTTCTCTCCCCGAGAAGCCCTGTGGCAGCAGCATCTGCAAGACATGAGACGATTCATAGACAAAGACCCTTACGACGCCCTATTTGGCTATAGCAATCGCCTGATGAAGGGTACCGGTCTGCCACTTGGTTGGTGGGAAGATGGTCGACGAGTCCGGCGCAAAGCTGAGCTTGTTGATGAGATCGTCACGCCCAGTGAAAATATCGTTGGTACCGCCAAGCGGGACCGTAAGGACAGTGGGGTTGACGTTCTTGAAGCCAGCTACAAATGGAGCTCGTCGGGCTACGACGGTCGAACCGGCGAGAGCTGGAGCCAGAGCGGCGAAATGGTGTATGACCCAGTCGAGGGCAAGATGGTGCCCAAAGTGAAAGTCGATGAGTGTTCGCTCCCGAAAGCACCTTCACCCAAAACTACGCCATCCAAGGCCTACGATGAGTTTGAGAATCAGCAGCAACACATGGAGTCTGAGTCGCAGCTAAATAAGAGCCTCGAGACCTTTGATGCCAAACCGTCCTCATATACGCCCCCGTCCGCACGCGAGCTCGGCTTGAAGTACGATAAAGCAAAGAGGGACCTGGAGAAGGGTTGGGCAGCCGAAAAAGTGAATAAATCAGACAAAGACGCCAGCGACGACTTTGGATCTGCAGCCAACGATGAGTTCCCCGGCAATTCGATCCTCAGCACCCAGCAGCGTGAATGGGAGCGAAACCTTGACAATGCTGAGCGTGCAGCAGCCACAAAGCAGACCGAGACTGATGTCCAGCGACGATCTTCCAGCAGCCCTCAGCATTGGAAGGACTTCAAAGCGGGCAAGGTTGTCAAGGCCAACGGCAAGCCTCGCAGCTCACTCCGCCCTTTCACTGCCGAAAATGGTGCCAGTTCTGCCTGCTTGTCAATTCTTCGCAAAGAAAAACCGCTCAAGCACATGACGGTTCGCGAGTTCAACAGGCACAAGCTAGCCATCTTAAGCGCATTCACAGAAAGAACTCAAAAGGCCGATACTGCAGCCGCACGTCAGCCAACCCCTGCAGAAAAAAAGCTGTCCGACGAGGTCGAGCGTCACAAGGTGGCTATGAACGCATGGGAAGGCAAGTGGCACAAGCATGGGCTCACTGGCAATACCATGGGACAAGAATCACCAAAACATGCGCGGTCTCATACCGAGTACAGTACGTCTGCTATTGCTGGCGAAGGCGACATGGATTCCAAGGTGGTCGACTACTGCACTGACAAGGCTGGCTGGTACAAGAAAACGGCCCTACATGCAACTTTGGATGCGGCAAAAGACAAGCTTGGAGCTGATGCCCTGGAGGACGAGATGCGCCATATATATGAAACTGCATATGGCGCAATCAACACATCACATCGCCAAGAAGGTCTAAAACTGGATGACTCGTTGCAAGAGTTTGAGCAGCAACCCGAACCTGAGAAGCTTGATGTCGCGCTTCGAGAATTTGAGGCAGTTGAGAAGCAAGAGCAACTCGACTCTGCCCTCAACGAATACGAAGAAAGACATGAAGCCACCGCAGTCGATGATGCGCTGAAAGTCTATGAGAAGGAGCCGCGAGAGGGTCTAGATGCTTCCCTAAGACAGTACGAGAAGAACGTTATCCCGTCCGAGAGGTACACCTCTGCACCCGCCCGTGAGGGTACCGTGGTCAGGCCGAAGGTGGATGCAGCAGAGATCGAGAGGGCGTCTACAGTGGTTACATCTTGGAGCCCGAAGGTTGTGCCTCGCTTGCAGCCTGCCATTGACCGGATGCCGCTTAAGAGGGCCACCAAGCCCCTGCAATCCAACCAGATCAAGGAGAGCGACATTCTGGAAGACGACTTTACTTACCAAGGTGAGAAAGATCTTTTCGCCTACAATGGCTCCCTCGAGGACTGCTCCGATTCAGTAGCTACGCCAGCGAGGGACCAGGCCGCGAGGGAAGCACAACAAGCTCATGCTCTCGAGAGTGCACTAAAGCGATACAACAAAGCTCCCGCAGAGCGGCAGCAGCTCCGTGCTTCTGAGTCCCGGCCGTGGGGGACCGACCCAGCCCACCGTAGGCGTTCTCTCCGTCGCTCCGAGATCAACCCCATCGACGGCACCACTGCTTTTGGCACGCCCGATCTCACTCCGCAGACGGGCAACTTTGCAAGCCCCACTGGCTTTGTCAATCACGACGTCCCAGCAGCTTCCCCAGAGAATCCCTCGTATGCGAAGGTGGCCGCTCGGAAGGTCCGACGCACTGAGGAGGTGTTTTCGGGAACACAGCCACTCCAAAGGGAAAGTATCCCGGAAATTGTGGAGCACTTCAGGAAGATGGGGTTGGGCCCAGAGCTGGAAGCATACGCAAGATCCTCGACTCTACTGGAGCGGAACGGCGAGGTGGCACCTGCATCTTCAGGTGGAGGCAACGGGTCCGGCTCGGCCAAGCCGGAAAAGGAGGATACGCACGAAAATGATCACCCCACGAATGGGAAAGGGCACTCGTCAGGTCACAGAGGCGGCCATGTTGGCAAGACAATCCTCATCACCGTCCCATCCGTCCTAGCAGCAGTCTACGCCACAGGTGTTGTGGTTGAATATTTCCGCGAGCAAGAAGAAGCTCGCCGCAGCCGCATCTCCTTTCCACGGTCGTTGGACCGTCATGCATCATCGGCAGGTGATAGCTCAGAGCAACGCGGCTGGGGCAACGTGCGGGTGAGTCCTGCACTCCGACGCCGCCGCGAGGCGGCAGCCGCAAGGGCAAGAGAAGAGGAAGAACTGCGTCTAAGGATGGCGTGGGAGAGGGAACAGGAAGAGGAAGCCGCCTACTGGAAGAAACGCGACGCTGCGGTCAATCGCGTCAGCCAGGTGTTTTGGAGCACCATGGGAGCGGCGGCAGCGGCGGCAGTCATCATCGTTGGATGGGGCAGTGGGGGGCAATGAGGAAGCTGCACGGTACACATGTCTTGGTATACACTACTCACCACTTACTCTCACAGTCTCGGAGGATGACGTCGATATGAGCATGAATGCATACGCCTCTCAAGCCATCGCAGCCCGGGTGCACTGTGACTCGGACAATATACTTTAGCGCTGAGAAAACAAACTATGTGAAGGATCGTGAGAAATCTCCGCAGGCGCAATTCCACTGCGGGTCGCGGGAAGAGGAGAATATCGTATAATTAAAGGGCGCGGAGGTTACGCGTTGTCCGCAATGACATGTTTTGGCGTACACAAGAGTTGGGAGCCGCATGCTCCTCATGCACGACAACGGTGCAACGCCTGCAGTCAATTCTTTTGGCCCGAATGATGCGTTTGAGAGAGCACGCACGCGCCTGCACAGGCTGACGCCAGCGGAACCCTCATTTCCGCCGTGGGCGATCCGCTTGGGAGTGTCCTAGTGCGCTGCCAATTTGGGCGCCACAAAGGCCTAATCAAGAGGGGAGGTGATGGGGCGGACCAGGGCAGAGAGCCGCATGAGGATATTTCAATACAATGCGCATTTCAATGCTGACACCCGGCCCGTGTAAGCTGCAAAACGTGGAGCCGCAAAGAGGTAAGCACGCTCTCGAGGCGGTGCACGTGGAAGAACAAGAACTTGTGGGACCCACTTTGTGCAACGTGCCTCATGTCCATTGGCTTAGCAGGGGTGTGCGAAGGACCGCCTAAATACGACGCTGGGCAAGGGCTGCTGGCACAGAGGCATTATTATTATTTCGTGATGCGAAAGTCAAACAGGTCGAGAGTGGCCCGGGCGGCGATGTCCACAAGGCGATGACTTCCCAAATAGGGTCGGCAAGAGTGCGGGGAGTGCGAAGTCGAGATGTGATCGATACGCCTCCTCCAATTTCCTGCAACGCCGGCCTAGACGCTTGGCCCGCCTTTGGTGTAGCCTGGCGAAGGCCCTGCGGGACACCCTGGCATCAAGCACAGCTGGGGGCCGCATTCCAGCGAGGAAGCAGGCAGATTCTGCACCCCAGATCGCTCAATTCTTGACACAGCGCACGCAAAGATTTACATGAGCTTCGCGTTGCGGGACTTTTCGACCACTGCAACCTCTGCTTGTGCCGGATGCGCCGTCGCCGGCCTCCATGAAACAGTCAACACGCGGCACGTCTCCGGGACTATTAGCCTCAGGCACAGCCGAAGAGCCGTGAATAGCTTCCTGCATGCATGACTAGCGCCGGCGCTGCTGCATCGCATTGGTGGAGAGCCCTAGGCGCTCAGACCAAAGTGTCCGAATCGTCCGACGCGCTGCCTCCCGCCTGACGCTCACCCCTTTGCTCACAACTGCGCCGCTTTGCGTGTCCTCGTCCTGCCTTTCTCTTCTCTGCTGCTTCTTCTGCGAGGACCGCCATCACGACCGCTCCGCCTGTTTCCCCCTCCCCCCCCAGAGCGCGTCGTCTTGACGACAAGCTCGATTCACTCCTTTCCCGCCTTTCGAGCCTCTGCTCCGCCAGGAGAAGTGGGGCCCCTTTCAACAGCCGCCAGCCTCAACCTCCCAACCAGCAACGTACGTTCCACCGCTCGCCCGCGCCCTACACTTTCCATCCGACTCGTCGCGCGACGGCTGTCGCAGGACGTTGTGTATTTGTCTGTGGACAGACAAGCTGAGCCTCTGTTCCTCTGTCTGCCTCGGGCGCTTCCACCTCCTGCGTGGTCTTTTGTCCTCGCGCGCCTCCACACAAACCGCTGTCTCAGGAGATTGAAGCTGAAACAAGCGCTCGTCTAGTTTTTCTCCAGCTGCTACCCGCAGTCTGTCCCGTTCTCGATTTACCGTTTTCAAGGATATCGTTTGGGTTTTTGTTTAATTCGACACTCTCTTTCTCCTTGATTGCCATTGCAATCTGGTAGGGCATTGCCACCCGACCGGCCCACGACATAGCTGACGTGCCACAGACACTCGTTCGATCTGATTCTCCAGTAATTTTTCGTCTTTGACTTGATCGTGAGTTGAATCAAGATTCTCCTTCGATCGAGTCGTATGACTGACCTGTCAAAGTTTCAATTCCATCGTACTCTTCACGACTAAGAAGACCGGCAACATGAAGCTCTCCAACGATGCCATTGCCGCCATTGTGGCCGTTCTGGCCGCCGTCGAGCCCGCGAGTGCGCTCCAAACCCAGGCTGCGCCTACCACGATGATGCAGCCGAGAGAACTGCCCAGGCACTACATGCCGCGCCACGTGAAGCGACAATTCTCCAACTCGTCCACCAGTGCCCTCGGCGGACTCGGATCTCTCATTGGACTAGACCCTCCTGCTACTACTGAGGAGCCGACGACCACTAACGATGGCAAAAAATCACCACCTGGTAGCAAGACAACAGACAATGGTGGCTTCTTGAGTTCACTCTTGGGTGGAAAGACAACTGATACGCCTGATTCAAGTGCGGGCAGCACAAATGGCTCTGGCGATAAGAAGGGATCCTCTGCAACTAGCAACGCAAAGGGCTCTCCGGAGGCCGGTACCACCCAGGCCGCTCCCAAGACCACTCCCAAAGAATCAACTACCGAGGCTGGAGACTCCAGCTCCTCTACGCCTTCCCAAGACCCTGGCCTTGTAGGCGGACTCTTAGGAGGCCTGACTTCAGCTTTGGCTCCTTCTCCGAAACCGAGTCCCTCACCTTCATCTGATGATAATGCTTCACCTTCGGTCAAGTCCTCAGCGGATGCTGTCTCATCAGCCGACCCCGGCTTGATCCCTGGCTTGGTCAATGGTCTGACATCTGCTCTTGCCCCCGCGTTGGATCCCACACCTACATCTACCGCGCCCGTGACCAGTGACGACAACCGTCCGCCACCCCCCACTGACTCCCCGACAGCGAGCGGCATTGCTCCGAGTTTGATACCTGGCCTGTTGTCCGGCCTCACATCGGTCCTTGGACTCACCCCCACGTCGACTCCTGCTACACCAACGGATGTTTTCGCACCCACCACCGAAGCACCTGCTCTTAGCATCACCACGGATGCTCCGACGCCGTCTTCCTTGACCAGTGCTGGCATCCTTGACCCGATCCTCTCTGATCTATCGTCGGCCTTGGCGCCTTTGACCTCTGCCGTTCCTGCGTCCAGTACAGAAGCTCCGGCGGCGTCTCCTTCGACTACTGGTGGTAACATCATCGAAACCATCCTCTCTGGTCTAACGCCTGTCTTGCCGCCACCAACATCTACTGCTCCTGTGTTCAGTATTCCCACGGAAGCTCCAGCGCCGTCTCCCTCGACTACTGGTGGCAACATCATCGAAACCATCCTTTCTGGTCTAACGCCTATCTTACCACCACCAACCTCTACTGCTCCTCTATTCAGTCTCCCGACCGAGGCTCCGACGCAAGCGTCCTCAGATGATGGCGGAATCCTTCAAACCATCATCTCTGGCCTACTAACGCCTAGTTTGCCACCACCAACCACTGCGCCGCCGGCCTCGACGGGCCCGGTGATTATCCCGACCTCGATTCCTGTCATCATTCCCACGAGTGTGATCAACAGCATCTTCCCGACCACTAGCTTGCCCGATGGTCCTTCCGGAGTCCCGTCTGGCGTTCCCAGCTCGGTAATCGTCCCATCATCTATTGTGACGTCTGAGCCTTCCCCGCCACCCACTGGTATTCCCAGCTCGGTGGTTGCTCCCTCGTCGGTGGTTATTCCTTCATCGGTTGTCATTCCACCCAACAGTGGCAGCGCGAGCACGGTGTCTCCGACGCTTGCCGTGCCAATTTCCACCGCGACCGTGCCCTCAGCAGTTGTTGTTCCTTCTTCGATCCCAACACCAGTCTCGCAGCCCAGCGCCACAGCCGTCGTGCCCTCCTCAGCTACACCTATCGTGCCGTCCAGCGTCACCGCCCCAATCTCCGTACCAGCGACTAGCGCACAGCCTGTCCCAAGCACGACTACGGCTCCTGTGGCTTCTTCGGCTGTTCCTAGCTCGGCGATCACGACGCAGCCGGCCTTGACGGGAGATGCACCCGTGAGCATCCAGCCGACCGGCACCAACACTGCGACGACACTGGAGATTGCCTCGTCCATCTTGTTCGAGACGTCGCCCACCGCCTCCGGTCCAGTCTCGACGCCGACCAGCTCCGGAATTCCCAAGAGCCTGCCTCGCATCATCCAGTCTCCGAACGCGCCCGCGACACCCCCGCAGAACGGAAGCTTGGTGCAGGTTGGTTTCTTGTACGGACTCAACTACCCCTTCGTGGCGAACAATGTGCAATCGGCCAACCAGATCTTCGCCTACCTGCCTCAAGCAATTGCCTTTGGTCTTGGTATTCCCAGCGACAACGTGACGATGCACGCTCTACAGCCGTACGACACGCAGGCCGACTTGGGATACATCACCACCCTGGCGCTCGCTTACATTCCAGACTCGCTCGTCAACACTCTGGCGTTGGACTTGCGCAGCCCCGTGGCGACAATCTACAGCAACCCAACCCAGTCGATCAAGGACTTGACAGACCTTATCAACCCATCCATCCCCGTGCTCGCGGGCAACACCATGAAGGATGCGGCGGACGGGTCTGGCAGCGCCAAGGGCAGCTCGAGCAATGGAGACACCATGACCGGCGATCAGCAAGGGCAAGATAATGGTGGAATCAAGGGCAGCAGTGTGGGTATTGGAGTCGCAGTCGTGGCCGGCGCGGCGATGTACGGAGTGGCCATGTTCTGGGTTGCTCGGCGCTACAAGATGCGCAAGCAAAGGCACCAGCGCGCGGCGTCGGTTGAGGCGGTCTCCTCGGCCCACTACGGCAGCATGATGGGCGGCGGAGCGGTGATGGGCGGTGGTGCCAACGGCTTCGCACCCTACGAGGATGAAGCGAACCGCTACTCCGCCGGCAGCGGAAGCACGGAGAGGAGCGCGCGCAACACGCCCATCAGCGCGCCGGTGATGACGGAAAATTCGCTAGGCTGGCACTGATTCGCCCAGCGGAGAGAGTAGAAGGGATTTTTGAAGAGAACAAGTGCACCAGCAAGCGACACCACACTATTACACCACACTCGACGACACCACCGTCGCGGACCTTTCGTTTCACTCAGTGCCGGCGAAGACTTCCCGGGCCGGACGGCCGTGGGATGACGCCGGACGTCTATTTACTACAAGTTGCAAATCAGGACCGGTGGAAGGACACCACCGACTCACGCCCGCTGCGAGCGGCACACCGAATTTCCCTCAAATGTTGTTGGTCGTCGGATACGCTTTAATTCGACACGTGTAAATAATGCAAGACGCTGTTTTCCTCTCTGCTTTGCTTGTGTGTGTGTGTGTGTGTGTGTGTGTGTGTGCGCCATGTACATATGAGGGCGCTGCTACCGCTTGGACTTGGTGAGACATGTCCAGCTAAAGCGAAAAGGCTAACAGAGTGTTCCCAGTCGGGCCATATGCCTGGGTCAAGACGCGGCGTTGGACTGGGCAGCGTGAAATCAAGGTGGTTGCGGATCTTACTCGAAGCGGACTGGATGCCAAGGAAGCCCCCCCCCCTCCCCCCTTTGCGGGCAATTTAAATGGGGGCCTGTGGCTGAACCAGGGGTCATCTGCACGTAGACGTGGAGTGCGATTTATGAGGACCAAAGCTGTGTCCTAGGTTGCACTCGAGGACCTAACAGCAAAAAAGAACTGTTAGCACAGCACGCACGCAGCGTAGTGTGCAGCGTGTTGTGGGGTCTCCAAGGCGCCACAGCCCTGCTGGTCCACTGGTCCTGCGAGATGCTGCGGGACTGGCCGCCGCGGCCGCTTTGGATTGCTCCCTAGCCTGGCGTTAAGCTACTGCACATCTCGCTTGATTGCTGCTGAGCTGGCCGTGTTGGCTTGGCCACGCGCTGCCCTGCTTGCTGTTTGCGCCCGTCCAACGCACCTTGCCGCCGTGTCTCTGTGCGGTGTCCACTCCTTCCAGCCGCTTGCTGCTCTGCCTTGCTTTTTCCGACTGCTCCACGCGTTACCTCGTCCCTTCACGCTGCTCCTGGCTCCCCACTGCCCGCGTGAGAGCTGTTGATGCCACTGCTGCAGACACGCCCACGCTCCTTGCCTTACCAAAACCTACCAGCCGGACACTCGGAAGTGAGTCTAGACTCGCGGTCTGATGTGAGATGTACTGACACACTGCTAGCAGGAATAGCTCGTCCTTCTTGTTCTGCCTTACGATACCCCTTCCCAGCTTCTTCCACTCCGAGCCCGTTATTCCACGACCACAAGCAGGCACACGCCACGCAAAGTCACGAGCCCAGCATGTTCCGCCGCAAGGTCGACCAGGCCGACACGCACGCCCAGCCCGACGGCGTCACACCCGACGCCGCCAATGGCTACAGCTCCTCCACCCGCCCCTCCACCTCGGCCAAGGACTCCCCCTTCGCCGGCAACGAGAAGGCCGCCACGACGCAGCACACGGGCATCTTGCCCACCGCCCATGGCAAGCGCGTCACCAAGGGCATCCAACCTGACGGCGAGAGTGGCCGCAGCGGCTTTCACCCTCTGAAGTTCCTCTGGATCTGCTTCAGGAGCTCGTGTACGCTCAGCATGTGTGTCAACGTCCTCTGGCCTCTTCTTCCCGCTGCCATTGCCGTCCACTTCGTCTACCACAATGGTGGTGAGCACTACAATCTCATCTTCGTTCTCAACTATCTTGCCCTTATCCCATGCGCCAATCTTATTGGGTTCGCTGGCCAGGAGTTGGCTCGAAAGCTACCCAAGGTTTTCGGTGTCTTGCTGGAGACTACTCTTGGCTCGGTCACGGAGCTGATTCTCTTTACTGTGCTGGTCGTCTTCGCAGCCCGAGGTGAATTCCATACCGGCTTCTCGGTCGTCAAAGCCGCCATCCTCGGATCTATCCTCGCCAACTTGCTCCTCTGCTTGGGTACGTGCTTTATCGCCGGCGGACTGCACCGACACGAGCAATCCTTCCATCCAGTCATGAGCGAGGTTGGCAGTGGTCTGATGCTTGTTGCCGGCGTTGGCCTGCTTGCTCCGGCGATCTTCACCACCGTGTTCACTTCAGGGACTTCACAGAACATCGAAGGCTTTTTCGAAAACCCTGAGCTGGAGGATTTGGTTTTGAAAGTGTCGCGTGCTACCGCGATTGTGCTCCTTATTGCTTACGCAATCTACCTTGTCTTCCAGACCACATCTCACCACGGACTTTACGACGAAGTTCTCGAAGCCGATGAACAGAACGACCGTGATAGACACAAGGACCTCACCAAAGCCAAGCTTACCTTCACCGAGTGTGTTGTTGCGCTTTTGATTGGTATCGCTGGTGTTGCCCTCACGGCCATCTTCCTTGTTCAGGAAATTGATCACATTGTTGAGGCTGGACATGTCACGGACACATTTATGGGTTTGATTCTGGTGCCATTGGTGGAAAAGGCTGCCGAGCATCTGACTGCCGTGGACGAGGCATACGATAACCAGCCCAACTTCGCCCTGGCTCACGTCCTCGGCGCATCCATCCAAACGGCGCTACTGAATGCCCCCCTCGCGGTCATCATTGGATGGGGCCTCGATGCTCGTGAAGTCTCCCCTATGGATTTCAATTTCAAGACTTTTGAGTCCATCATGCTGATCTTGGCCATCTTGGTCGTCGGCAACTTCTTGCGCGATGGCAAGTCCAACTACCTCGAGGGAAGTCTTTGCGTTCTCGTCTACGTCATCATCGCCGTGTGCGCGTTCTACTACCCCGATGAGGTACTTGGAGTAGGCGCAGAGGCTGAAGGAGGAGAGGTGCCCACCGGCACAGAGGCGGGCGGCGCGACTGAGTCGAGTGCAGAAGCAGGGCACAGTGCTGCGGCCGAAGGGACTGCAGCGGCGGTGGTCACAGAGGCCGCCAAGTTGCTCATCAGGACCGTTCTTCACTGAGCTCAGTCCAGAGCCGACACTCAGATATTGCGTCTCGGACAGATGTGGATCATCATGGACAGGCGTTCTCGTACATAGTCTGCTTTTCAGCATTGCCTTCGCCAAATCCCTGGCTACCGAAATGGAATTTTCTAATGATTGTCATTCTGCTCCCAGTTCCATACCTGTTGCGCGCCCCACAGCCTCTACTCCGCCCTGCCATCCTCACCCTCCTCATCCTCCTCATCCCCCTCACCCCTCCAACCGCAGCACAAAAAACCGCGTCTCCAACGGCGTCGCATAGTACGCCCCCGTCTCCTCAAACCCCAGCGCCGCATACAGCCGCAGCGCCGCGCCCATCTCCGCCAGCGAATCCAGCAGCACCTCGCCGTACCCGCGCGCCCGCGCCTCAGCCAGCGCCGCCTCGGCCAGCGCGCGCCCCAGTCCCGAGCCGCGCTGCGCGTCGACCACAAACAGCCGCTTGAGCTCGCATGCGCGCGGGCCGCGCTGCGGCAGGGGGCGCAGCGCGACGCAGCCGAGCGGTGTTCCTGCGGCGCTGGTGGGGGTTTCTGTGGGGGTTGCGTCTGCGTCTGCGACTGTGTTGGCTATGGCGAGGACGGGGACGGTGGTGGTGGCGCGGGCGAGGAGCAGGGCGCCTGAGGGGGGCGCGTAGGCGCCGGGGAGGGCGGCGAGCTCGGCGGCGAAGTTCTGGTAGGAGATGTCGACGCCGAGGGCGGCGTGGTAGGTTGTGAAGAGGGCTTTGAGGGCGGCTATGTCGGCTGGAGTGGTGGCGTGGTGGATTGCTGTGCCTGGTGGGGAGGGGTGGGGCGGGGAGGGCATTTGGGGTTGGCTTGGGGTGGTGTCACTTTCATGGGGGTTCTTTTTTCTGGGGATGGGGTGGGGTGTAGGTCACTTACATTGGAGGGTGTGAGTGGGAGGGTGAGACGGATGAAAAAGGGGTTGAGGTGATGGGTCTTGGCGGTGAAGATGGGGCGATGTTACTGTTTTGTTGTGCTCCTCCCTTTCGACTCACGCGTGGAGATCTTATGGTCAGGGGATATGTGGTGCGAACAACACGTCCTGGCTGTTTAACTCCACTATAGTTGTCAGTTGCGCGAGAGAAGGTTTGATTTGTTTGAAGCGGGTGCTGCTTCGTGACTCACCATGATGGAAGCCAACAAAGATGCTCGAAGGAAGCGTGACTGGTCTAGAATGATGGGCTATCCGGCACAGACCAGTAAAAATCGTCCATCTTTAATTTCAGCCCCAACATTAGGTCGTATCACTCCGTCCGAGCAGCCTCATTATGATCAGTCCCATCCTCAGCAAGCCCCACACGATCAAGCTCAACACGAGAAGTCTCAATCACCTCGATCGACATTTGTGCCATCACCTGTCTCCTTGACTACAATCCCGGCACTGTCATCTGCAAGCAATGTGGATACGGTCTCTCTCTCTGACATCCTTGGTGATCTACATATCATAGAATGCTGGAATTTCAATTTCCTGCACGACGTAGACTTTGTCATGTGCGAGACTACGGGAGATAGTATTCTGCCGGTCCACTGCTTACATATAGTAGGAGCCAATTTGACCAACAAGTCCGCAGCGTGGTGGATGTCAAGATCGTGCATGGCAGCTGGGATAACGAGGAAGATGGCAACAGACGACGTATCGACGAGGCTGCAGCGTGCTGGCCAAACGTGCAAGTGGTCAGGGTGCATATACCTGATGAGTCGGGTTCTCATCATTCAAAGCTGATGGTCCTATTTCGAAACGATGACACAGTCCAAGTCGTTGTGCACACGTCCAATATGATTCCTGAAGACTGGTTGACAATGACAAATGCCGTCTGGCTATCTCCGAAGCTTCCTTTACTGCAACATAACGCAAGTACTACACCCGAAAACATTCCCTCGGCTCCTATGACCTCTCCAGATTCGAAGTCACTGTCTGAGCTTAAGACACTTACAGATGAGCTGACGACGAACTTCCCACCCCGAGTGGAGACATGTCTTGGGAAGACGAAAGATGGCCGTCGAGACCACACGCGTTTGTCAGTGAACATGTTACATCAAATCATACGCAAAGCAGACAAGGTAGAAGTGGGAAACGACAAAAAAGCACTAGCTATGCGGGATAAAGTCAAAGACCAGGCTTTTGCTTTGCTCATAGTAGATTATGGCTACGAGACTCAGTTTCAGCAACACCCAATCGGCTTTGGTGAGCGCTTCAAAGTTGACTTTATTCGATACCTTTCAAGTTATAAGCACGGGAGCATCCACAAACTTGTTCAGCAGTTGATCATGTATGATTTCAGCAAGGTGCGAGGAGCTTTTGTTGCCAGTGTGCCTCAAACGGTGCCCAAGGCATCGAAGGAGAAAGACGTACAAACGTCGTGGGGCTGGGTGGGCCTCCGCGAAATTCTTTCTCAGGTACCTTGTTTCAATCATGCGCCTCCTGTAATAGTCACGCAAGTCTCATCTATTGCGAAGCGCGGTGGCGATTCGACTTGGCTGCAGAAATTTGAATCGGTTCTCCATCAGCAAAGCGGAGAACAGCAGACCAGCGGTGTACAAACAAAGATAATCTTTCCAACTCCAGACGAGATCCGACAGTCTCTCGGAGGCTATTATAGCGGGCCGAGAATTCACATGCCCGGTCTAACAATTGATGATCAGGAGCAACTGGCCCATCTCAGATCTCGATTGTGTCATTGGGTTGGAGGAGTCGGCGACAGCAATCCAACTGCTCAGTCGGAGCGCATCCGTGAAGCAGCTAGGCAGCGAGCGGCACCGCACACCAAGACAATCATTCGCTTCAGCGATAAAGAGATGAGAAAGATCGACTGGGCAATGCTAACTTCTACCAACCTCTCTGCCCAAGCATGGGGCTTCCTCGAATGGCACGGCGGAGTTAAAATGCTGTCTTATGAAGCTGGCGTGATTGTCTGGCCTGAGCTTTATGAGGCATCAAGCATGGTCCCCGTATTTCAAACCAACGACCCAGAAGTTGGGATTACTGATCACAACGGCGAGAGCGAAGATGTGGTTGTGGGCTTTCGCATGCCGTACGATCTACCCTTGGTGCCATACGCAGCGCAGGAGGAGCCGTGGTGTGCGACAAAGGAGCACATGGAGCTTGACTGCCATGGAAACACGTATTCTCCGGACACGTGGGGATTACGACAGGGGGCATGATGTGTGTTCTTCGGGAAAACAGCGACGTGGTTGAAGACGTCAAACCTATGTATGCTGGGGTAGCCCGGAAAAGCCGTGCATGTGAGTTGTCTACTGAGTGCCGTACTTGGTGACGAGTTCCTCGACGAGCTTGATATATGCCTCCTGCGCCTGCTCGGGAGTGAGCTTCTCTTCCTCGGCCACCTTGGTCCAGGCCTTGTATTTGGCTTTGCCCTGTGCGTCGGGCGTGAGTTGAGTGGGATGGAAGCGCGCAGGAACGATGACGTACGACAAAATCCATCATGCCAGGCTTTTTCGCGTCCTTGTAGGCCGGGTTCTGGCTGCCCTGCTTGAAATAGCCGTAGAGCTGGGGGAATCAGAATGCCTGTCTAACATCGATGCCTGAAGAATGTAGTGTACCTTGAGCTTCTCATCCTGGTCAGGCTCCGTCTTGAGGGTCTTGACCTTCTCGGCGGCGGCGGTGAACTCTGCAGACATGATTGTAGATGATTTGATACTAAACTGTGGACTTTGAAGACGTTGGAAAGTGGGCAGCTGGACTATTTAAAGTGGGGTGACGGGCGCTCGTGGTGGGGCAATTGGCGACGCCACCAAAGGGGCCGCCGACTTGCCGATGCCGCGTCGCGTCTTCCCCAGCATCACAGACGCGTTGGCCACTTTGACTTCAATCCTGCACCTCGAGCCGAAATACAATGGCCCCTGGCACGATCGAAGTTGGCCCGGCAAGTGGACCAGACGTGACTCTCACCCCGCAAGCCAAAAGCGTCGCCCCTCCTGTCCCACAAGATGCGCACGATCCGGCGCATGAAGAGCATCAGTACCTGAATCTCATTCGCGACATCCTCGACAGCGGCGAGCACAGACCCGACCGCACCGGCACCGGCACATACTCTCTGTTTGCGCCGCAGGCCCTCCGCTTCACGCTTTCCAGACCCTCCGCCTCCGACCCTACCCAGCTCGAACTCCTCCTGCCCCTCCTCACCACCAAGCGCGTCTTCACCCGTGCCGTCATCGCAGAGCTACTCTGGTTTGTCGAAGGCTGCACTTCCTCCGTTCCACTCGCAGAACAGAATGTGCATATTTGGGATGGCAATGGCTCGCGCGCGTTCTTAGACTCGGTCGGCCTTTCACACCGCAATGAGGGCGACCTGGGCCCCGTCTACGGTTTCCAATGGCGCCACTTTGGAGCCGAGTATGTCGATGCGGAGACAGACTACGCCGGCCAGGGTGTCGACCAACTGGCAGAGGTTGTGCGCAAGTTGCGCGAAGCCCCCTTTGATCGTCGCATCATCATGAGCGCGTGGAATCCTGCAGATTTGAAGAAGATGGCCCTGCCGCCATGCCATATGTTCGCTCAGTTCTACGTCTCGTTCCCAAGCAAGTGCCGTCGGAGTGCAGCTTCTGCACCAGTGACGCGGCCGAATGGAGCCAATACATCTGCACAACCGGCCGAAGTGGCGGGAAAGGAGAAGGGCGTTCTCCACACCATCCTCTACCAGCGCTCCAACGACATGGGTCTTGGTGTACCATTCAACATTGCTTCTTATGCACTCCTCACGCACATGCTCGCTCATGCCTGTAACCTTGTGCCCGGCACGCTGACGCACAACATGGGCGACGCGCACATTTACCTCGACCACGTTTCTGCTCTCGAGGAACAACTTACCCGCGAGCCGCGCCCATTCCCCACCCTGAAGCTTCCGGAGGTGAGGAGAGCCGCGGCAGAACAGGACGGCGTGAAGAGTATGGAAGGCTGGAAAGTTGAAGACTTTGTCATTGAGGGCTACAAGCCACACAAAGCAGTTGCCATGAAGATGAGCGTATGATATTCACCGCATTTGCAGCATGTACAATACTAGAACATCATTTCTACCACGGCGCCCGACTCACCTCGCCCCCGTCGACAAGCGCCTCCCAGAAGCCTTCCGTCATCCCTCCATCAATCACATCCACCACACACTTCCCCCCATCCAACACATCCCTCGTCCCACGATAGTTATTGAACGCCGTCTTGCAATGCCCCGGATTCACACACAACACCCCCACCCCCATCTCGCGATAGCTCTTCGCCAGCTCCACCGTCAGCATATTCACCGCCGCCTTGCTCACGCTGTACGCCACCGCCCGCGTCGGCGGCAAGTCGCCGCCCGCACTGCGCGCCATGCTCGCGCGCCCGCTGCTGACATTGACGATGCGCGGCGCGAGCTGCGAGCGCGCGAGCAGCGGCGCGCACGCCGCGCTCAGCGCCGCCAGCGACGAGACGTTGGTGTCGAGCGTGCGGGCCCACTTGTCGCGCGCCGCGGCGGGTGAGTCGTCGGGCGCGGGCAGCGGCGCGACGCCCGCGTTGTTGACGAGGGTGTCGAGGCGGCCGGCGTGTGCGGAGGTGACAGTCGCGAGGGCCGCGGCGATGGACGCGTCGGAGGTGACGTCGAGGGCGAGGGGGTGGATGTTTGCGGTGGGGACGCTGGCGGGGAGGGTGGCGAGGGCGGGGGCGATGGTGGTGGGGTCGCGGGCGGCGAGGAGGATGGTGTCGGCGGGGTGGCGTGTTGCGAGGGTTTGGACGATGGCGAGGCCAATGCCTGCGGGGAGTAGAGGTTAGCTGTGTTCCTTGTGCTGAAGGGGTGGGATGGGCGGACCTCTGTTCGCGCCTGTGACGAGGATGACGCGAGCCATTGGTGTTCTGTTTGTCGTGGTCTATGCTAGGTCACTGCTGGGAGAGCTGCACCGAGAAGTGATTTGTCTCTCTCTTGTCAACGGGATGGCAATGATCAGCTTAAATAGAGTATTTGAAGGGCGTTCGTCATTACTTTCTATGTACCTATGAGCGAATGTAACTTGCAGACGTCCCAATGACAAGAAATGTCAAGACGGAGCAATATAAAGTTCATAGCTCGGCTAGACCTCGTATACCGGCGTTTAGGCTCGCATAGCGCATCTCCAGCTTCGCCGTGCTTATCTCCAGTATCTGCGGAGACACAGCGGAGATAATCCAATAATCGAGAGACAAGTCACGAGGATTACGAGGATATCGCGAAAAATTTGATTGCTTTGTCGTCAAGCGTTTAATTGAAGCGCCAGAATCCATGTCGTAATGTGGCCGGCAGTCACCAGCTGCAATATGTTGAACCCACAACCATCAGCCAATTGGGACAAAATCTTTCTAATGAGCATGGAAAGCTTGAATGTGCCAAAAGGATGTGCACGAGAAGCAGACCAGCAATCGTATGACTTCAGTGTCTTACAAGTAGTGGGACTTGGGGTCCTTCCAAGCTGCGAGCGAGAAGCCCCCCAGCAGGTATCTTCCTGGGAGGGAGGCAGACCTACCGTATTCCAGACAGAAGCTGTAAATATTGCTTCGCTGTCTAGTTCGCCGTGGTCAGACATCCATCCTGTAGCCGTAGCCCAGGAAGCGCAGCCAGCGACTTTCGAAAATGTCCGCAGTGCACGTGATGAGATGAAACCAACCAATAACGCCACCCTGTAAGTGAGACGGCTTGTACCGTATAGACCACCTCCAGTGTACCAGGATGTCACAACTCTTGCTGCCCCACACCACACCGCAGCGGCCCACGACATGAGACCGCACCGGACGAAGCCCCGCCACTTGACATACGAGCTGCAGCGGAGCACAGCGACAAACCTTCCTGATCCGTACTAGAGCGGCATGCACATGCGCGCCAGTTGGTCCATCGAACCAGAGTGAGCAGGGGTAGCCACTGGCGCGAATTTGTAACGGCCGACCGGTGAGACGGGACGACTACTGCGGGGCCAAAAAAAAAAACGCACGCACCCTCGCGCCCGGTCAGTGGGACGTGTCTCTACACCCAAGGAAGTGCCAGCGATGCGGCAGCAGCACGAGTGGCGTCGCGGGTCCCTTGGGCACAATTTGGGAATCCCGTGCAGGCTGGTCACGCAAGAGCCGCAGGAGCCTGATGGGAGGGCTCGGTGAGGCGCGCTCGGGTTGCAACTGGGCTGGTGGTTGCGCTGGTGGTCATGCGCCCGAGGGAGGGGCTAGCCGGGCTCTGCATGGGCCGCATTGCATATCCCGTGGTACAGGCTATATTGACGGAGCGGGGGCTTCGGGGTCATCAGCGATTTTCGTTGGCGCTGGTCGATCGGAGGGCGGCGGTCTAGAGGCGACGTGCAGCGTTACACGGCGCGGTGGCGACTTGCGACCGACATGGTGTCTGGGCGTCAATATACTGTGCGCAGGGCGGAGACACAGGTCAGAATGTTTGCAGGAAGGAACTGAGGCAGCGAGAAAGGCCAGCGGTATATGTAGTCTGTATCAAACCTTAATCGCGGGCAACGCAGTCTAAGCTGCGGGAGCGAGGGACGGATCCAGAGTGTCGGGTCCTGTCTGACTTCATCTTCTAACGGCCAGCTGAACCTCACCTGCTACCGCGACAACGGGCTTGAGCGCACTGCAAAAGGCTACAAGTTGCAAAATGAAAATAGTACAATTGGGGCCGCCCATAAGATGCAAAGCAGGCCCAAACTTTATGGACGTCCTAGGTGGAAGATGTGGATGCTAAATGCCTCGTGCGTCTCACTGCATCTCGCTGTCAGGCGGCAGCGCCGCCTAGTCCGTTGCCATGCCCCGTTGTCGTCCCAACAGCGCTCCTTGATTGACTCCATCAGATGCCTATGTCTTCCACTCGTTCTCAAAGAGGCCTGACTGCTCTTTCGCTTCGCAATAGCTGAAGATGTGAATGAATGTGTTTGCCACCGAAGTGGTGGGATTTCGCCATCGTTACATATCCGGAAACTCCATCCGGAGTAATTGGAGGAGATATCGTTATTTGGTGTAGGGTTTGTAAAGTCTGGGTATGAAAAAAATGGAGAGTGTAGGAAAGGTCGGTAAGGAAACTCGTTAAGATGTCGTAACTCGTGAGATGATAAGTTGCGTAGAGTATGTAGGGTGCACATTTGATGCACGATTTTGGTTGCCCTTAATACCCAGCACTGGCATCAAGAGCAAAACCTACATTCACAGGGGTATATCTGCCGCCGCAATTGGTCGAATGCCACCCCATGGGCTCGCTCTTCATGGAGCCTGGGGTCGCGAGACCGTGCTCGGGCACGTCGAGCGAGCTGTCCCCTCGCATATGGCGAAGGTCAGGGTATGCGTCCTGTTCAAGAGGTGGGTGATGCAGATACTGTGTTGAGTGATGATGAACATGGTGCCCCGATTCGTGTTTGGGCATCGTAACCTCTTCGTGGTAGCGGCCGGGTCCCGCAAAAGGCGGGTGTGTGGATGGTTCGCCATGACTATGCACAGGAGACGGTCGACTCGTGTATGCAGGGGAGGGGTGACCGGTGAAGTGGTGCGCCTGGTGTTGAGTGTGATAGGAACTTCCACCAGCGTCGTTATTGCCGCGGAAAGAGATGCCCATGTTGCTTGAAGATGGCATTGAGCGCATGCCGTGATAGTTATCAAAATTTTGGGAATCAGAACCGGCATTTGCTGGGCCTGGGCCTGGACCTGCACTCGAAGGGTCATGCGAATTGTCCTTGTAGTGTCCTGGAGACCGTCCCCGGACTACCATTGGCTCAGAGATTCGTTTGGAGACCTTTACCCAGTGTGGCATGGGGTCATTAGGCAAACGGCAATCGGCATGTAACTCTACAATAAGATAATAGTACTGCTGTTGAGCCCTCCTCCTTCCATTGTTGGCCGTAGCTTGCTGGAACTGGATGCGCTCAAAAGTATGTTGGCTTGTGGAGACGGGAGATCGCTGGCTTTCTGCATTCTGTAGCGGAAGGTCTGGTCCGTTGAGACTGGTTGCCATGGAATATGCGTGGGTACTTTCATTTCCTGTGGGTGCAGGCGGAAGCATGATGATGATGGGCGGGCTCTTCGGGCCTCGATCTCTCTTGGGAGTGTGCTGAATCAGGGCAACACTCTTTCCATGCGGTTTATCAATAGTTGCAGAGAGGCTGATGCCGAATGCTTGGACTTGCCTAGGGCCAGTAAATTCCGATTCTACGCAATACAATTTTGCGCTGGGTGTGCAGTCAGGTAGATGGTACCAGGTCTGAACGGAGATGTAATTTCGGCGGTAGCATGTGGCGACTTCATTGAAGAATATGTTCTTCTCGACCAAGGCGCGGACGTCAGGCTCGAGTCTTCGAGACGAAGGGTCACATCCTGCATCATAGTAAACATTGCAGAGTTGTTCCAGATCGGGAAATCGCAAACTAGAGTATTGCCTCTCGCTGGGAGGTGCGAGGGTATAGTTCGACGAAGCTCTTCCAAAGTGAGGCACCTGTGAGGGTGAAGTAGAGAAATTTCCGGCTTGTTGAGTGTGCGAAGATTCGGGAATCGAAAAGGAGCCCTGCATGCTACTTGGACTATCGTGTGATCTGGACAAGTGTTTCACATCGGGAGGGCCGTACTGGTTTCCGGCTCCAGGTACCGAGGAGCCCAGATTGCCTTGCCGAGACATGGTGTAGCCCTCACAGGGACTTGAAGAAGATGAAGGTGTTAGCACGTGTGATACGGAACGAGCTCGAGAGGTATGATTTCAAACTTACATTAAACTTGTGCGTGGCTTCTCAAAGTAGGTGTACGACGGGTGGCGGATGAAAGAATCGACATAGGCTTCCGAAACGCCTGTGGGTGGCAGGTTGTAAGATGACGTGGGATCGAGAAAATGGTGAGAAGCGGGCAGCCATGTCGGATGGGCTGGCATCCCGTTGACATGTCCCGACCCATCAGAAGGACGAAGCGACAGGTCATAGGGGCCTGCTGGATATCTGGGTCGGACGAACAAGTCAGCAGAGTGCCATCGGGCCTTGTGAGCAAAGGCAGATCTAAGAGTAGCGGCAAGCTGCTTGTGGGGAACACCATCACAAGCTCGAGCGGGGGAGACGTGACTGTCTCTAAGCCAATGGAGCCGAGTAGCTTGTGACAGTGTACTGTGGCTGACCAGGGCCAAATGGGACCCGACTTACAGCTGCCAAAGCGATGCTCTAGCCTATTGCAATCGCCTGTGGAGATTGCGATAACTGTGCGACAGCCACAGGGGGGCCCAAGGCAGGAGGAGAGGGAAAGAGGCACTCACTGTGGAATCGAGATGGCTGATTCTTGTGCGCAGAAAGCATCGTTCGCACTGGCCGACGAGAAAGGCACGGGAAGCTGTCCCAGGCCGGCCTCCTTTCTCTGCCGATCTTCCAAGTAACCAACCCCGCTGCTGTATGTTGGTGGCTTTTCGAAGCCAGGGTCTCCAAAGAACTCGGTCTCTCGTGCGACGGTTTGGGTAGCTGTAATTGTACCACAGTCAGTAATGCTATTCTGCGGAAAGGCTCAATCTTGCCAACAACCAAGCCGCGCTCTTAACAGACTGCCCACTGGGCACTCACAGCCTGCGGCAAGCAAGCTGTAGCACGAGTAAGCCGCCGGGTGGAGCCTTGCGACGAGAACAGACCCAGGCCAGACCGGGTTCGTATTGGCTGGCCGTTACAATTGTTATACCCTCCCCTGCAATAGTGTCTCGGACGGAAAGTAAAGACAATTTGCCAGGACCGACCCGGGTAAAGGTGCCGCAGGAACGTTTCAACCCCAAGTTGTCCGTACCATGCAAACACCACAATTGATCTTTGCAGAGAGTTGGAGTCACCAAATGGAAAATTGTAAAAACGCACCTTGGCTCAAGCTTCTACAGGAGCGTGAAAAACTGTTGCTTCTCTTTATGCACGGTATTACCATGTCGTTACCGGTCCAAGAATCTGTCCAAGCGCTTGCCTGAGGTGTTTTCGGACTGGACGAGGGTTCTGTAGCCGACGAGTCCGACCGTGGTTGTCCTTGCGCTTGGTAGTACTTGTTCGTCATCAGGAGAACCCTGAAGTCTTTGTATCCTACAGCCGTCTCGACAGTCTGTAAGAGTGTTGCACTTGGCAGAGTGCAGTGTTCAATCAGGATGCGAGGATGGGTATGGTGGCGAATCTTCGGATTTCTGGAAGGAAGAGGACTTGTCAGGATTGACCAGCAAAGCGAAAGAAAGATTTCCAGACAGACATGGTAAGGATCAAGTCTGAAGCGCACCAATCTGCCTAGCCACCATGCTTATCGAGTTAAATGATCTAGACGTACCTCGCTCGCTAGGGCTGGATTAGCTATCTCCGTAAGGTCGGAGAAAGCGCCAACCGATTATTGTCTTTTCTCTCTCGACGTAAAGAGAACGAAGGTTTGGGACCACGAAGAGCGTGGGATGCAACAGCCTTTTATCGGGGCGTGGCGCAACTTTGAAGTTCAAAGGCGATGGCGGCGATTGCAGAAAGCACCGCAATCCGAAGACACGTGCTGCTTGCGCCCCACAAATCTCTCTTTCGAGGCTAAGGAACAAAGAGAGGATGCGATGAGACTGGATCCCAAGAAGACGCGAAAGTCTGGGTCCTAAAATCTTATGGTTTGACGGGTGGCGCCGTGGTGACAAAGTCAAGTGGGAGAGGACGGGTGAGGGGGGAAGCTTGGAAGAAGACTAGAGATGTGGGTCTAAGCGATGGGGAGGGGAATGATATCAAGGGCAGCATGGACATGAGATCAGGGCAGGGAAGCAATCACTCCGGATTCTGCTGCTGGGGCTAGCGTAGGCTAGGAGCGAGTTTGCCCGTGTGCTGGCTCGAGCAGCTGAGACCACGTTGGAGCAGGCAGACCAAGGCAGGGAGGGGAGGGGGCCATGCTGGCAGAAAGGCAGCTCGTTGGATCTGCGTGATCCATGCAGGCGGTACGGGCTGGCAGCCGCGGAAGAGCGCGAATATGCTCCAGCCGAGCAAAACCAGCGAGGGCACCAGACAGGACGGCCACGACACAACGGGTGGACGACAGATGTGCCAGCATCTTGCAGCAGCAGAGTCTAGTGGCAGGACCACGCGGCACGACAATAGGTAGGGTTTATTATGAGGCTGAGCCGTAGTATTTCCATGGCGTGGTCTGATAGGTGAAAGCCATCGCCGACCTGGATTCCCGAGGCGACCACCTTCTCTGCACACTTGCATCGCAGCGAGGCGCCTGGCTACCGGGTCGACAGACGCCGCCATCCGAATGAGGCTGGTGGAGAGCAAGGTCGGCGTTCGTTCGCCAGTGCTAGGAGAAGCTCCTGAAAGGGGCTTGGGCAGCTGCGCACAGACCATGATGTGGGGATTGCAACCGCGGAAGGCGGTAGTGAACTAACGGCGCTGGCGATGCACGGACGGTTCCAGACAACCTGGCGAATAGCGCAGACCCACGCGCTCCTAAATAGTTCATTAGTCGTGCTGCGGTGCGAGACGCTGCGCGACAAGAGGCCGACGCTGGCTACTCGGCCGCGGCTCAGGCCGCGGGAAGCGCCCTCGGCCGCTCGGAAAACTGCGCCCATTCGTGAGAGCACAGCAAGCACGTCTGCCCCAGCACAATGGGAGCGTGCAGCAAAGGCGTTCCCCGGGCCCCACATGATGCAGACGGAGTCCCGCGGCAGCCGTTCACGAAAACCGCTGTAAATGCTGCTGGAACTTCCCAGAAAGGCGACCCAACGGTGGCACAGCCGCTTCGAGTTCGGAGCGGCCGCGTCTACCAGCCGTTGGATCTGCCCGCCAATGAGACGCCTGACGCGTTCAGGTTGCCTGTGGTCGATCTGCAGCTATCCGAAGGGGAAGCACAAGCCCCCCTCGGGCCTCGAGCAAACTGCGCCGAGATCACGCTCCTTCCCAACCACCGGACCTTTGCCCGAAAAGCGCTAGACAGCCCGTTGCCGATCCTGTCACGGCCTACAAACCCCAGGCTCATTGCACACGAACTTGACCGTGCATAGCCGCCGTTGCGCCAGCGCGTCACGTCTGCAAATCCCCATGCCCATCACATTAGCCGCTTCTGGTTGTGAAAGACGTCCTTTGAAGCGCATAAATGGTGAGCTAGAGCGCCAGCAAGTACCCGTGCACGGCGCCATCAGGTGACGTCCACCAGGAAGGCGGGAGCTGCTGATTCGCGTCTAGAGCACCCGTGGAAACGCATGCAGGGCTTAGCTCGCGTTGGCCTTGCTCATGTATCCCCAGCAGCCACCCCTTCAACTGACTCGCCCCGCTACTGGCAGGATCCTGCTGCCCCTGCTCCCGGTGAATGCTGGGAGCAGGGCCCTTCGGATGCGGTCCTGCATATGATCGTTGTTGTAGGCCTGATTACCGTGGCGGCGTTGCCGCCTGACCCGCTAACTCCCAGTGGCATGGAATGCCTGGCGCCATCACTCTCAGTCGGTGGACCAGATCGGCGGAACCATGGCTAAACCGGCAGGGATTATGCCTCAGCTCAATTTCTCTATTGTCATTCTCGCGCCTTTTCTCTCATCCTGCGTGCCGGGTGGTTGCTTGATCTAGTATTTCGCAGCACTGGTCTAGGCATTTCTAACCTGCAGATTCACCAATTGTCTCACCGAAGATGCTGTCAGATGTCACATGCAACCTGTCGCATCTCTGCAGCTGCTTCTGCGACTACCCGACGCCAGGCGAGCATACACGGGTTGCGACTGCTGCAATCCTGGAATCGCAGGAGCTCTAAATTTGAAAACACTGCCCCCTCACTTCCCGCTCCTTGTGTGACCCAAGGGGCGTCTCAACGCCTAGGAACATGTACATCTGTACATAGCAACCTGTGAACCTATGCCATATAATAATATCATTGAACATGTATAGGAATAATTCAGAAGTACGCAAATGTCCTGTGAATGTTGTGTTTGCGGTTTAATTTATCCTGGTTACTCTCCTGAAGGGACTCTGCTGTACGCCATGTCTCAGCTTGCTCTTACATGTTCTTCGATGACCTGGGGCGGGTGCTACTTGCAATTTTGTCACATCAAAAATCGACATCTATAGCATCTTCCCGTCAGACATGCGATCTACAGAAATATCAAGTACACCACACATCGCAAATGTCCCGTAAATGGTGCCAAAAAGTGCGAAGCCTCGCCTAGGGGGATGCTTGGCGTGTCACTTTCACCATAAGCAAGTGGAGTGCAGATTTCGGCTTCACGAAACAATTTGCATCAATTCTTAAATGGTTCGTGATTAAAAAGCAATGTTTCAGAGAAGTTCTTAATCTCGAATAACAACATATGGCCAAGAATGATCAGTTCTGACAGCTAGAGCAACAAAGGGCGGGATGTTGATGCTGGTTGACATCCGCGGCCAATTCCAGCCGCTGCCGATTCCCGCCGGAATCGCTGAACAGTTTCTCGCTGTTGGGTTCTAGCCACGACAAGCCACCACTCAAGGTGGTGTTTATTTCACTACCAGAGATCCTGCATTTGATTTAAGTTCATAATGATTTCTGACAATCGCCAGGTCTTTAATGGGAATTCTGTGGGGTTTCGACGATACCTAGTGGCTACCCAACTGAAGGCGGCGTGCCTATTCGAGGTTCAAATATGTGTTATAACTTATGAGGACCAATATCGAAAGAGTTTAAACGTTTCCATCATCATTCATTTTGACATTCAGTGGATACATCTATCCTGTGACATTTATCAAGTGGCAAATGTCGGACGGCTACCAGGCGCGACAAGCGGCATGAAGGCGACAACACACACTATAGTTGCCGAATGACATCAAGATAAATTAGATTTAGACAGTGCCAGCAGTATTTGCATTTGGTATTTTTGGCATCAATATATATTTGAATTCATTCCGTCAGCACAGGAAGGGGCATTTCGAGCGCCATCCTAACATGCAAAAGACTTCTGAAGCCACTCAGGTTGTCTTCTTTGCGAACTCCACGCGGAGAATTAAGTTGTTATAGCCAAAGCCATCCATCTTTTCACATGCTTTTGCTGCGTCAGATCGATCTGCAAAGCTAACAAACGCAAAACCTTTCGCTCTACCCGTCTCGCGGTCCTTTGCTAAGAACACTCTGGTAACACGACCACAGCGCTCGAACATGTCGCGCATCTCTGACTCTTCGGCATATTCGCTGACCTAAAGCAGTACTGTTAGTACCAAGGGCAGTGCAATTTCCGTGCAAAACACTTACGTTTGTGACTCTGAGAGTGGCGAGATCGTCTCTCTCAAATTTGCCGCCCATGCGTTCACCTGCTGCCGCAGCACCTCCATTTCGTAGCGCAGGTGGTACATAGCTGCTCTTCCCACCAAGGCCAGATTGTGCGCCCATAGGGTCGGCCATGGGATCAGCCACGGGCTCACCAGCGGCAGGCTCGCCTTCTGGAGCCATGGTGCCTTTGAAAGGACACCTGGCCGTAAAGTGCTCACCATTACAGATGCGGCACTTGACAGTTGTGTTCTTGAGCTCGTTCTTCTTCTTCTCCAGCTCGCTCATAGCACCAGCAGCCTCCTCCTTCTCCGCACCCTTGAAATTTTGCCTGGGATTCAGTTCGATGTTTTCGCCGACAGTCGTGGTATCGGACTGGGGTCCCGTAGCGTCCTTTGCTGAGAGACCGAACTTTGCCCATCCTCGCCGCTCGGCAATGCGCGGGTTTACTTTGTGCTTGAGAATGTTCTTCTTGACGATACGAGTTGTCTTGACCTTCTTGCCATCTTCGCGCCACCGGTAGGAAACATGGGTCTCTGTCCCGTCGGCATTCTTGGTCACTTCCGCTGGAGGAAGCGCCTGAGGGTCATCTTCATCATCTTCGGCCCAGTCAGTGCGGCTGGTGGTGTGTTAGCTAGTTTTGTAATGTGGAGGGCAAGATGTGACTGACCCAAGTTGTGCTTTCGACATTGTTGGATAATGATGCGCCACTTATGATCTCAATTAGTTCTTAGTCTGTGAGTGATCTCAGGTTGATTAAGGGCAAAGAAAAGGTATCCGGAGAGGGTGGTGACTTCTTGACTCAAGTGGGGCGAAGTGCGCGGCGAGAAAACCACTTGTTTCACGTCTTGGCGCGTCTGTGCGGATTAAGATCCGCAATACCTGACATCCAAGCTGTGTTGGGCTTCGCACCGAGGCTCTTTGCGCGCCCTATTCGTTTGTTTCTACCGAGCTGCAAATTCACGGGCAACGCTTCGCGTATGTTCTCGGAATCACGGCGCTTCTCTGCAACATATCTCCAAGAAATCCCTGACCGGTGGACAGACTTGCAGTCTCGTCCCAGTTCACGATGTCAGATGGCTGGAAGAAGCGTAAGTGTGGGCTTCGCGTTTGGAATGGCGCTGTGCTAACGTTTCAGGCTCAGTTGCCTATCTGCAGGACCTCATTCTGGTCACTGCAGGTCCACTTCTGATGTATTTCATCCTCCGACGGGTTATGTCACGAAACGAGCAAACAACGAACTCAAATCCCAAGGCGCAAGAACGCCTGGAAAACATACTGGCGGAGCGAGCAGAAGATGAAGACTACTGGAGCGATGAGGAACACGATGGTAATGATTACGGCGACTCAAAACCAGCGAGACCCGTGCGACGAGATCCTCGGCCCAAGTTGGAGCTCAACACCTATGAGCAATCCATTGCTGGCGAGGTCATACATCCCAACGATATTCCAGTCTCATTTGCGGACATTGGAGGCCTCGACGACCTCATCTCAGATCTCCAAGAGTCTGTCATCTATCCTCTGACGATGCCACATCTATATGCGCACTCATCATCCCTGCTATCTGCGCCATCGGGCGTGCTTCTTTATGGGCCGCCTGGCTGCGGAAAGACTATGATGGCCAAAGCCCTGGCACACGAGAGCGGTGCCGTGTTCATCAATCTGCATATCAGTACCCTCACTGAAAAGTGGTACGGCGACAGTAACAAGCTTGTCGCTGCTGTTTTCTCGCTAGCTCGGAAGCTGCAGCCTGCGATTGTATTCATCGATGAGATAGATGCAGTGCTTGGTACCCGACGGAGCAGCGATCACGAAGCGAGCGGCATGGTAAAGGCAGAGTTCATGACTCATTGGGACGGTCTTGCTTCTTCAAATACTGGCACGCGCAATCCTCAGCGAATCATGATCCTTGGGGCAACTAATCGCCCTAATGATATTGACGAAGCTATCTTGAGACGTATGCCGAAAAAGTTCGCAGTGGCACTGCCAGATGCAGAGCAGCGAAGGAGAATCTTCAATCTTGTGCTCAAGGGCACCAACATTGACACTACCATTGATCAGGCGACTGGACAAGAACTTTTCGACATGGACCTCCTCGTCCAAGCAAGCGACGGCATGTCTGGGAGCGACATCAAGGAAGCTTGCCGTGAAGCAGCTATGGAGCCAGTGCGAGAATACATTCGAAGAACCAAAGTCAACGGCCGGCCTGCCAAGTCGATTAGGCCCGAAGATATTAGAGGACTACGAACCGCAGATTTCTTTAACAGAATCGGCGGGGCAAGCAGCATGCAAAAGCGCTCAAATGGGCCTGTGACCAGCGTGAAGAGAGAAATTCAAAGGCAAGAGGAGGATGCATACGAGACAACGGATGATGAGAGCGAAGAGGATGAGCCCATGCACAATGCCCGCTCGAAACGATCGAGCAAGTCAAGTGGGGTCACATAGAGTAATGTACTGTAATATAGATTTCGCTGTACAACATTTGGGACGAGCTTTAGAATTCTAGGTAACGAATGTTAGCATGTCAACCACTTGGAATGAACGGCGAAATTGCATTTCGACCTGGTAGTATGATGAAGATAGAGTTCTGGGGCGCCGCACGAGACGCGGTTGCGTCAATATTGGAAGCGCGCGGCCTTGGCATTGGATTCGCGATGTCTACATACGCAAAGCCAGACGTAACCGGCTATCTGCAGTTTTGCGCAGAGCTGCAGAGTGCGAGAGCCAGCTCCAAATCTACAGTCATGAATCGAGGAGGTGAGTCTTGTTCCTCAGTGGCGCACAAGAGCATTGGAGCAGTCGTGCCCACGTCCTTGGGGCGCTCTGGTTGACAGAGCGGCGTCCCATCCTTGTCCACTCTCAGCTGCTTCAGAGTATAAGCAACGCTAACAGCGATAATTCCAGGACCTACCTCACAGCCGCTACGAGGGATGTCTGGCAATGTTTTCCAGTCCCAACCACCACAAGCCGCAGGCAGAAATGGGACATTAGGATCTGGCAGATTGCAGAACAGCAGCAAGCTTGGTGCGCATACTCTGGGATGGTGACGGTATGAGGATCATGAAGCAAAAGTACTGACATCTTTGGGCGATTGTAGGCAACAGTTCAGGTTGGGGTGGCTTCGGCTTAGCAGGCGCTGCACCCGGCCCCCAGAATCCGCAGGCACGAACGGGAAACGCGTTTGGAAGCTTTGCGCAGTCACTCGGCGGCGCTGCAGGCCAAGGATCGCTTGATCTCTCGTAAGTCATCCCCTTCCAGATTGATTGCTAGAGTGCGTTTGCATGTTGTGGATAGATCTGTTCCAGTCTCTCGGTCGACACGCGAACTGTATCGTTACAATGCGCATTCCCTATCGATCGGCTCGATTACGTATATTTGAGACGCCTCCTAACATTTATGACAATAGGGAGTTTCCCTCACTTGGTGGTACTGCTCAGCAGCAGCAGGCCAACAGCTCATCTCAAGCAATATGGGGAAATCCGAATCTAAGAAATGGTCAAGCGCCAGTCGGGAGACCACAACAGGGGCTAGGAGGTGCGTCGCAACCAGAAAGTGCTCAACAGCCCTCCCGGAATGGACAACAGACCGACACACAAGCTTCACCTTTTCCCCAGCTTGGATCAATGGAAGATTTTCGATTTGGTGGATCCAGCGCTCAAACCTCTCGTCCATCAGGGCAGCAAGGACAAGGCGATGAATTTCCACCCCTTGGTGGACTAGGGCCCAACCCGGATATCCCACAACGAAGACGAACACCATCAGCTCAAGACACACAATACAACGGGATAGGCAATCGAGGTCCGCAGGGCAGAGATGGGTTGCTAGGGCAGCTGGACTCGGGTACGGACGGCCTGATGGGGACGGAAAGGATCATGTCGCCAAACGGTATGATATGCAAAGCCAAATGCTTCGTTCCATGCTAATAGAGTTCAGGGACAACTTTGGAAGCAGAGCAAGAAGCGCAGTCGAAATCAGAGCGCAGCTCGCAACCCCAGACAACACAATTGCCGTTACGTGCTGCACCTGATACAGACCAGCAGCGACATAATCAAGGGCAACGGCAAGAATCGGACCATAACCCACCGACAGCCGCCGATGCGGGGACAGGGAACCAAGCTTCTGATTCGCAGCTGAGCGAAACAGACCGATACGGGTTTGCGGGCTTCTTGGAGAAGATTGGTGGTGGTACGGACCAGGCTGGACTTGCATGGGGCATCGACTTGAATTCTCTTGGATTAGATCTAAATCGGATGGAGTGAGTAGCTACCTTTTCTTCCGGAGATGACGGTAACGGCTGACAGACGATGGACTAGCAGCTCACCACTCTACAAGGATTGGCCAGGTCCATTTGCCGAAACAGGAACGCGAACGGTGATACCAGAGTACACGCTACCACCAGCGTACACAGTGCAGAACGTGCCACCACTCGAATCAAAGATTGGTAGCTTCTCGGACGAGACCCTCTTCGCCATCTTCTACCAATGTCCGCGCGACGTGGCCCAGGATCTGGCGGCACAAGAACTGTAAGGACACATTCGATGCCGACGGCACACATCGAGACTAATGAGACCTTTGCAGGTATGCGCGCGATTGGCGGTGGCACAAGAAATTACAACAGTGGATGATGAAAGCAAAAGAATTTGGCGAGCCAACACTGCTGCCGTCCATGAAGGAGGAGAGAGGTTACTATTACTTCTTTGATGCTCCAAACTGGCGCAGAGAGCGGGTAAGTCACGATCTGCACAATAGAAAGTACCAGTTGCGGGTAAGCTGACTAGGGCCCTACAGAAAGAATTCATTCTGAACTACGAACACCTGTACCACGGCATTCCACAGTCATGAAGAGATGAATAGTCCACTGAGACTGGTACGAGCGGTGCGGTTGCGGCAGGCTGGATGACACGTGCTGGAGAGGGGAAGCGGAGATGTGCAAAGGCACAGTGGGGCGAACAAAGACCACGTAGTTCAGCGGCGGCGTGAGAAAAGGCTTGTCATAGCCCACCTCAGCCTCGTGAGACATAGACTTTAACGACGGACGCTATGCCGAGCCGGCGATGTGGCTTTCGTCACGATTGACATGATCGACTGCTCGCTTGTGAACGTCACTGGGTACTCGGCGACACTTGTCGATCAAGCTCAAGCCATGTTGCATGCGCCCTTGCATTACTCGCACATGCTATTGTGGATGGAGGTGACGCGGACAGTAGAGGGTCACAAGGGTGACCAAGCTCGTCCGGCCAGCTTCAAGAAAGGAATGTAGCAGCGTCCAGACGTGGCACGCAGGTAACCTGGGAGTTGCGCAAAAGACTAGGATCAGGACCTGGTACGCTGTAAGCCGCATGTAAATTTCCAGATGGAGACGACGGAACAATATCAATCGCTAGCCGCACCAGATCGGCAGAAAGGGGAGGTTAGTGTCGGTTACCCCACACCCTGGCGGTTCTTGGCCGAGAGCCTCGTGCCAATGGAAGGCGGCTGGCTGGCACAACGCTCCCGACCGGCCGCGCCTCAAATCATCCACATCCACCGCAGACCGACGGCGAGAAGGACGAGCACGACTTTGTGCCAATGCGTTGACCTGCGACGGAAGCCTGAACCTCCGTGCCCCGGCCCCCTATGCGCTGAAGCGCCAGGTGAAGCTCCGCTTCTCATCATTCTGGCATCCGCGCTAAGGGGGGGAGCCTTCCCCGCATGGCGCAAGCCCATCTCTCGGACCAAAGGCGCAGCTTGGGCGACACGGCGACCGCACCATCGCCAATCACACCGTGCTGCTGCTCGCGGACACTTTAATGCTCCCCTGTGACCTTTGGGGTGGGCCCCTCACGGCCGGACACCCAATGACGTCCCGGGGGCCGTTTGTGGAGAGAGCTCATTCCGGAAGCCCGTCGAGGCTGGATGAAGCGTACCCTTCACGCAATTAATGCACCTGGTGTGCGGAGCTGCGGCACTTGGCGAATGTATATGAATCTCCAGCATCCTCACTTGCTGCTTGCCCTTTTCTTCCTTCCGTCATCCGTCGCACCATCCCATCTTCCCAGCCCCTTGTCAGTCCACCTGGCCGGTATCCATTAATCTGCCATCGACCACCAACCTTGCCTCTGTGTTTAATTTCCCCATCGAATCGTGTCCAAGCACTTTTACAATGTCCCATCCCGTCAACGGCAACACGGGTGAGTACTCATTCTGTCAACAATCGCACGCGTCTCATTATCTGACCAAAATTCGCAGGTTCCGACGCCGACGTTGAGCACCTAGGCAAGGACTGGGAAGCTGACAATGCCCTTCAGCGCATCAAGACCGCCGGCAGCATTTCCATCTCCCCTGAATTGTTTGAGAAGCTCTACCTCCAGCCTCGCGATGCTACCAGCAAGAAGGGATTGTCCGGTTATTTCGGCAACCCAACCCCCATTGCTCTTGTTGGCTTCCTGCTCTCTCTGACTCCCCTGTCGAATGTGCTCATGGGCTGGCGCGACGCAGGCCCATATCTTGGTCTCGCTGACCTTGGTGGCTACTACTTCTTCGGAGGCCTTCTCATGATTATCGGTGCTGTTGGCGAGGTAATTATTTCTCCCCTTCTCCCCTACAGGGCCATCTACTAATTTTTATTTTAGTTTATCGTTGGCAACACCTTCCCATCTGTCGTCTTTGCCTCTTTCGGCGCATTCTGGCTTCAGTATGGTGCGACCCTGCAGGACGGAACCTACGGCATCGTTTCAGGCTACCCGACCCAAACGGCCTTCATGAACGAATTCGCCTTCACTCTGCTTTGGATGGGCTTCCTCTGCCTCATCTACCTTGTTGCGTCTCTTCGCACCAACATTGCGTTCGTCATCATCTTCTTCACTCTGGTCATGGCCTTTGCCATGCTTGCTGGTGCCTTCTGGCAGACTGCCAACGGAGACGCGGCCATGGCCATGAAGCTCCAAAAGGCTGGCGGCGCCTTTGCATTTCTTACTTGTGTCAGCGGCTGGTGGATTCTTGCTGCTATCTTGTTGGCCGCTGTCGATTTCCCTATTGCTCTTCCAGGTATGCCATCCTCCTTCGATTTCCACACGATTTCAAATCTAACAATTCTACAGTTGGTGATCTCTCAACGGTTGTCAAGGGCAAGAAGGACAAGTCTATGCGTCGCCAAGAGTAAGAGCCGAAGGCTGATCAGCGAGCAGGCTGAAGTGTTCATATCGGATACCCTGGCTGCGGAGATGCTTGCGTGTGAACGATACCAACAAATGGGACAGAGTTGTTGAATGCTTTCCAACGATCGAATATGCGAATCGATGCTTGTAATATGACTAAATCAATACCACCGCTGTGCAGAATTGCCGCACAACCTTTTCTTCTCACATGTTGATCCCATTGTTGTGATGTGTCGCCCTCCCCTAAATCTCCACCATGCCGGACAAATGGAGAGCCGTGGAGCATGGACCAGGCGATCTAAAAGATTAGATAAGATCACTCTGCCGCGCCAGAGCAGTAAACAATGACATGCTTGGCAAACCTCTAACCGCCGCATCTTGAACAGCGGATTGCAGGGCAAACTTCAATTGGTCGACTGCCTTTCAACCCATGGCCATGCTGCGCCGGCGTTAGGTTGGTGTGTGACTTCACGCTCCTTTTGTGTCAACCACAATGCCGCCCGCACGCGCGCGTCTGGTCCGTCGCGCGCCTCTCTCAGAGCGTCTCCAAGCATACCTGAGCCCCGGTGACTGGTTGCTTTGGCTTTCTGAAGAGCTTAATAGCAATGATTGGGAAGATTTCAGCAAGCAGTGGTCGGCGGCTATTGGCATCTTGCTGAACATCAGCTTTATGATAGCCCGATCCAATTCATCCACAGACCCTTCCGCCAGCGATGATGTCTTCGGCGACACTTACGGGCGCAGAGGCAGTGGCTGGCTCTCATGGCTTATGGCCTTCGTCTCACACTCCCTGACAATCCTTTCAGTGCTCAATGCATGCTATACTTTCCTTCGCAAACGGCATTACCGCCTCTTCGAGCACTCGGTCGACATTACACCATCTACACCATCCGCGCGCCGAGTCCGGGTCGACTCTTCACCAATGTCCCTATCCTCCTCTCCACTGCGCCAAATCACACACATAATTACAAGCAGTCTGTCGTCAGACTCGTCCGCTTCCTCTCGAGCTCATCCGGACCCTACACGCGACGTGTGGGAAGTAGCCGTGTGGGATCCTTCCCCACTCTGTCTCGCTCTGTTCACCTTCTTCTCGCCGGGCCACGTGCTCATATATTCGCTTTTCCTACCCTTGAAATCTCTAGATCCGCGCCCTAGTGTCACCGTCTTTACTACAGTCGTTCTTGCCGCCCTTCTCACGGTTCAACTAGTGTTCATGAGTTCCTCTTTTCAAGCTCAGATTCGAGACAACGACCTCATCAGCCGGCAGGTACACGCAGAGTACGATGCCAAATTCGTCAAACCAAACCTCAACCGGCCGGTTCGGGATGTTGGCACGCAGCTGAGTTTCACTTCGACTGGAACGCCAGTGAGTGGCGATCGTCACAGGGGAACCCCTGAAGTACAAACATACACACCAACAACCTACGTGAACCGTGGCTTTCAAGTCCACCCAAACACAAACTACGAAGGTCTTTACAGTCCAGACGGCGTGTCGAGCTCCAGCAACGGTGATGGTGGAAATCGATTGGGTCGCTCAGTCACCGAGTCTGTGCTATACACGCCCATAGCTGCGGCTGCGGCTGCTCGTGCCCATCGACCTGTGCCGCGAGTGTCTTCGGACTTTTCGTCGCCCCTGAAAGCACCCCCTGTATTCGCTGGTCGTGGTACAACGCCACTGGCGAACAGTGGAACGCCTGGTAGATCGCAGGCATATCAGCAGACAGGGGGCGATGGAGGACATTTTGGAATCTACAAGCATGCTCAAAGCCCATTGAAGAGAGCAGCCGCAGCAAATGTATATGCAAGTGCAACCAGTCCAGACAAACAAGGGCACAGCGGCGTGCGGAGGAGCCTGGCGCCAAGTGCTAGTAGCACCACGCTGGGTGAGCGGTCTAGACAGCCGAGAGGCACGGCGGACGACTATGATAGACATCGCAAGACGAGTGGGCGGTACTAGACTGCGATGGCTGCGGCGCGATAACGCGCGTCTTCTGTGCGTCACGAGCATCTGGGGTAGTGGCCAAGTAGCATGCGAGCAAACACAACCAGCAGGAAAGTCCGGGGAAGATATAAGCATGAAACTACTTAACGAATTGCGGTGCAGATAGTTGCGAATGCACCAGGGGGAAAGCCGGCAACCCAATGAGTGCGGCGCGTAAACTTCGGCAGGCGGCGATGACGGAGAAGGGACAGCGCACGCAACCCAGCTGCGAGTGAAAGCCACAGTCAATGGCCTCGATTTCACCGCGACACGCGTCTCACCTGCCTTCAAGACACGAGATTTGCGCCCTCCTACATGCGCTCGACATAGCTGGACGAGGCGCTCCTTCATGCTGCTGCCGCGCGGCGCCTATGCTCGCGTGCCAGCGTCTCTGCATCACTGCCGGCCCCTTACGCGGACCCCAACTGCCTTGTGCGCCTCATATCTCTCCTCACATCAACCGCGGAATCGACGGACCGCCACGCTTTCAGCATCCAAGTCCTGTGCGCCCGCTCACCTGATCCTCCATACCCTCCCTCAGCTTGCCCTCCAGAGGAATCGGCTCGGCGTGACACCGTCTTCCTTCATCATGGCCACCACCAAACAAACCCAAACTCGCACCCATACCGGCCACTCGCACAACCACCACCACCACGACAACACCTTTCTCACATCCACCGACAAGACCGATGCCGGTGTCCGAATCACCCGCATAGGCCTGTATGTCAATCTGGGAATGGCCATCACAAAGTCTTTCGGTGGCTATTACTTCAACAGCCGCGCACTCCTTGCCGATGGCTTACACTCCTTGACCGATCTCGTCTCTGACGTTATCACTCTCGCTACAGTCTCGTGGTCACTGAAACCGCCAACTGCTCGCTTTCCTCATGCGTACGGCAAGATCGAGAGCCTTGGATCCCTCGGCGTCTCCGGCATCTTGCTAGCTGGTGGCTTCCTCATGGGCTGGGATGCAGTCTACGCACTCATGAACTTGTACGTGCCAGGCTTTGCCGACTTCCTACACATCTTCGGCTTGGGATCGAGCGGCCACGGCCACGGAGGTGCAGTGGATGACATGGGCCCCAACATAAACGCCGCGTGGCTTGCCGCAGGAAGTATCGCCATCAAAGAGCGCCTCTACCATGCAAGTAAGTCTTTCCCCCCTGTTTCATTCTTCTAGGACCCAATGTTAGACTGCAGACTGACACACGTCCAGCACTCAAAGTCGCCCGTGAACGCAAATCCAACGTCCTCGCCTCCAATGCCTATCACCACCGTGTCGACTCCCTTACCGCGCTCGTCGCACTCGTCATGATCATCGGCTCCAACTTCATGACCTCAGCCGCCTGGATGGACCCCGTCGGCGGACTCGTCATCTCCCTCATGGTCGTTCAAGCTGGCTGGGGCAACACACGCGACTCGCTGCTCGAGCTGGCCGATGTCGGCGTGGACGAGGAGATGCGCAACAAGGTGCGCGCAGCAGCCACCACGGCCCTCGCCGCGCCCGCCGTCGCGCAGTTGCTCGCCGGCCCCGGCGGCGCAGAAGTGCGTGTCGTCGGCGGCGTCAAGGCCGGCCAGAGCTTTCTCATGGACATTGAACTCGGCGTGCCTGCGGGCTTGACGGTGCAGGACACACAGCGCGTGGAGCATAGCGTACGTGACGCCGTGGGCGCCAGCGTTCGTGGCGTCAAGCGCGTACGCATACGCTTTGTGCCGCGCGACGCCGGCGAGCCAGCGCTCGGCGATGAGTTCATCGACCCGCTGATTGCGGCTAGGGGGAGCCCGGAGCCTGAGGAAGTTCCTGCGCCTAATGGCAAGGCACACAAGCACTAGATGTGTGGATTGCGGCTAATACCTGCAAGAGACTAGAGGGGAGGATTATGGGTTGTGGGGGTCCTGTGGGTGCGGCTGCATGGGGAATCATTACACGATTACAAGGAGCCTCGGCTGACATACTGTACTTGGAGTTACATGTAGGTGGTACGAATCATAGGCTACGTACTTTGCCGCCGGGCTCGCCAGTCGTGCAAACATATCTTCCTCTCATGACATTAGGTTATTTTGCGTCCCCCGAAGGGCATCAAACTTTGAAGAAGTGTGACCAATGCCATTTGTCATACTGTATTTCTTGAAACTAATCCCGTGTCTGAAACGTACCACAGGATTCAAAGGGTAAGTACATAAATTGAAGCGCATGAAAGGAAATGTTCTGTTCACGCCTAGCAAAATGGTGGGAACCAAATACTTGATTGAAGTATCCCATGGAGAGTTGTACATACCACACGGCTTGAAAGACACCGTGGTGATATCTACAGTACCAGAACAAGTGGAGGGACTCGCCATGATTGATTTTGAGTAGTGCTTTCTGAAGATGTTTAGAGATGGAGAGACCAGGTGGAGGGATTATTCATGATTAGTTCGAGATTGAAAGTATAGCAATCCACCAAACTGGCTCAGACTTAACGCGATAAGATAGTGAAATACCTAAGGGCCAATGATATCATTCATAGAGACAGACCATATCTAGGAGTGTTATAATTGATAGGATTGGTGTGCTTTTGTGAATTTTCAAATGATTAAGATGTAGGCATTGGATCAACACAAGATTGTATTCTGTATCTATCTGGCTATTCACACCGAGATGCCCATTTCTTTGTAGAAAGCTTCGGGACTAGGCTTACGGCCCAGGAAAGCCTCCAGTGTCTCCATCTCGTCCTGGCTGCCGCCCTTCTCCAACACCGTGTGCCTATACCGCCGGCCCTCCTTGGGACTCATGGGATCCTTACTGAACACGCTGTAGAACATGTCCATGCTGTACACCTGGGAAAATAGGTAGCCGTAGTAGCCGGCATCGTAGCCGGCGATTAGGTGGCCAAATGTGGCTTGACCGTTGCCCCAATCGAAGCCTTCACCGAGCTTCTCGGGCCCGTCGAGCCCGCAGAGCTCGGCACGCATCTCGTTGTAGATTTTGCTGATCTCAAGCTTTTCTGCATCGGCGTGTGATGCAGGCTCATGTATGCGCATGTCGAATGTGCCGAAATGCAGCTGTCGTAGGTTGGCTAGCGCATCGTTGACGTGCTTGGTCTTAATAATGCCATCGATGATGTCGTCGGGGATTTGCTCGGACGGCTGCGCGGACGCCTTGGACGACTCGAGATATGCTGCCTTGTACTCGGGCGAAGCATAAGACCAATGCTTGCTGAGAGACTTGAGCTGCGATGGCGTCCAGCACCAGTTTTCGAGCATCTGCGAAGGCGCTTCGACAAAGTCACGCACCACGCTGGTGCCGTGGAACCTTGAGTAGGTCGTCCGTGACACCAAGTCGTGAATGCCATGACCTAGTTCGTGGAATAGAGTGACGACTTCGTCATGCTTTAGCAGAGAAGGCTTTTTGGGAGTCGGTTTGGAGAAATTGCAGACGAGAGCAGTCGCGGGATAACGGCGTTTGCCGTCCCTGTCGATGAAACCGGGTTGCAGGTTGAAGTTGGCGGCGTGGCCATATTTCCCTTCACGCGGATGGAGGTCCAGGTAGAGATAGCCGACGAAGCCACTACCTTCACCTTCATCATCCCAAACGCTGAAAACTTGCACATCCTCATGCCAGACAATGTCCGACCCCTTGCCGCTCTCTGAAAGCTTATCCCTCTCGGTACCAGTGATTTCGACGAAAGCAAGGCCGAAGAGCTGTTCAAAGATTTCCAGCATGCCTCTGATAGTGCTAGAAAGAGGAAACCACTCGGCGATTTTCTCCTGGTCCAATTGGAAATCCTTCTCCAACATCAGAGTGTCGTAGAAGCGGTGGTCCCAGAGATAATAGTTTCCGTCATTTAATTTCTCTTCGCCACGGCTCTTCAGGTCGCTAGCCTTTAGGTCCTGTAGTTTTTTGAGCTCCGCAGCACCCCCCTCTTTGAGCTTGCCCTTCAGATCGCCCAGGAAGTCATCTACCGTCTTTGGTGTCTTGGCCATCTTGTCCTCAATTCTCAAGGTAGCATGGTTGGGGTAGCCGAGCAGGCGTGCAGCTTCATCACGAAGAAGAATAGCGCGGCGGAACAGCTCAACATTTTCGTTGCACTTGTTTTCATTTGCCACAAACATCTCACGGCGCACGTCTGGATTCTTGGCGTACTTCAAGATTGGAAACAGGTCGGGATACTTGAAGGTGACGCGCACTTTGCCGGCATTCTCGCCTTCTCCCTTTTTGAAGCCCTCAATCAAGTCGGTCTGGACGCCGTCGAGGTCTTTGGGGTCGAACCAGATGCCCCCGTTCTCTTCATTCAGGCGTTTGTTGAAGTCGATACTGATTTTACTGAGTTCCTTTTTGATCTCCTTGAATCGATCGCGCTTGGGTCCGGCGGGGATTGAAAGACCATAGTTGACGTAGCCTTTGTGCTCTTTCTCAAGCAGACGACGAGACTCTGGGTCCAGCTTCTCGTTTGCCTTCAGGGCGGCATCGACCAGGTCAAAGACATCCTGGCGCATTGCTGACTCGATGCCGAACTCTTCAAAGAGCTCATCGGCTTCGGTTGAGGCGTCGCGAAGAGCCTTGTCTGTTGATACGCTCTGGTAGAAACCCAGGATGTGGGATTCGAGGGCCATCTCGTTCTCGTCCTTGGCGGCTGGCAGCAAGACGTTCGCAAACGATGCCGTGCTGGCAGTAACATCCTTGACCACGGCATCTTGGACTGCACGAGACTTTTCAATCAGTCTCTTGGTGTCTTGGATGAGAGAATCTGGTGTGGCCGTAAAGGTCGGCGGGGCCTGGGGCGGGGCACGGTAGGCGGAGGGAGCCATGGCGGCAGAGGTTAGCGGCCGAGCGGGGCTGTAGGAGCCGAAAGTTGTCGACGGCCTGAGTTGATTCAAGACCGAGCTCAGGCGGCTGGAGTAACGACCGGATGCCAGGATGAGGGTGGTGAGGATGAAGAGGAACGCAACGAGCAGAAGCTTGTAGAGGCGCGGGGAAGCCAGCGTTGAAGTGGGTGGTTGTTGCAATTCTACGGTGGAAAGTTGGCAACTGGGCCTGATGTGTATGATGCGGCCAGGTTTGACCGAGTGGCTGCTGTCTAGACTAGAGCAATGTGACAGGCACGAGCAGGCGAGTAAGCTGGGCAGCTCCAATGCCTCTCTGGTCGCTTGATCGGCGGCTTGCAGCGACCCTTGCCAAGGCGCGCGTGGCATTTCCGCCCACCACTAAACGATGCCAGGTGTTGCTGTGCCTGGTTGTCGAGACTCCTCGCCAGCCTCATCTTCTTGCCTCTCGCTCTTGTCAATCCGTAAAACGGTCAATCGAGGGTTCAACAGCTCCCTGCAGCCTTTGGTGCCCTGAGGCGCAAGGCCCGTTGCATGCCCTGTCCTTTTACATCTCATTGACTCCCCCCCTCCTCCTTGCACAACCAACAACAAGATGCGCCTCGACGTGAAGGTTCGCTCAGCTCGCGCCAATTGACAAGACCCACCCAATCGCTAACCTCATGTAACAGCGCCAATTATTCGCCCGATCCGAGAGGGTCAAAGGCATCGACTTCCACCCTACGGAGCCATGGGTAAATGCCCCCCGTCCCAAAACACCTCCCAGGGGCATCATGCTTACGCGCCTCCTCAGATCCTCACCACCTTGTACAGTGGCCACGCATACATCTGGTCGTATGAGACACAGGCCATTGTCAAGACGTTCGAGCTTACTGATGTTCCTGTCCGTGCCGGCCGCTTTGTTGCTCGCAAGAACTGGATTGTCTGCGGATCAGATGATTTCCACCTTCGGGTCTACAACTACAACACCTCAGAGAAGATCACTGCCTTCGAGGCACATCCCGACTACATCCGATGCATCGTCGTGCATCCTACACAGCCTTTCGTTCTCACAGCCTCCGATGACATGACTATAAAACTATGGGATTGGGAAAGAGGATGGAAGTGTGTTCAGGTCTTCGAGGGCCATGCTCACTACGTCATGGGCCTTGCAATCAATCCAAAGGATACAAACACCTTTGCTTCCGCATGCTTGGATCGGACTGTCAAGATCTGGAGCCTGGGTTCCAGCACAGCCAACTACACCCTCGAAGCCCACGAAACCAAAGGTGTCAATCACGTTGACTACTACCCGCAGTCCGACAAGCCATATCTTCTGACCACCTCAGACGATCGAACAGTCAAGATCTGGGACTACACCACAAAAGCGCTCATTGCAACTCTTGAGGGCCACACAAGCAACGTTTCATTCGCTTGCTACCATCCCGAGCTGCCTGTCATCATCTCTGGTTCAGAGGATGGTACCGTCAAGATATGGCACGCCAACACATACCGTCTCGAGCAGTCTCTCAGCTATGGTCTGGAACGTGCGTGGTGTGTCAGCTACCAGCGTGGCCGTCAAGGAATCGCAATGGGTTTCGATGACGGTGCAGTCGTGGTGAAGATGGGCCGTGAGGAGCCAGCCGTGTCAATGGATGGTTCTGGAAAGATCATCTACGCCCGTCACTCTGAGATCTTGTCCGCCATGATCAAAGGTGGCGACAAGGACCTCAAGGACGGCACCCCGCTTTCGCTCCCCACTAAAGACCTTGGCTCCACAGAGCTATACCCCCAGTCGCTCACCCACTCACCCAATGGCCGTTTCGTTGCAGTCTGTGGTGACGGCGAATACATCATCTACACCGCTCTTGCCCTCAGGAACCAAGCATTCGGCTCCGCTTTGGATTTTGCTTGGGCGTCAAAGGAAAATGACAAAGACTATGCCATTCGGGAATCTGCCACGAGTGTCAAAATTTATCGCAACTTCAAGGAGCGAGGCTCAGGCGGCCTCAACGTTGGCTTTCAAGCTGAAGGCTTGACAGGCGGCATTTTATTGGGCGTCCGTGGTCAAGGTGGCATCGGTTTGTTCGACTGGGAGAGCGGCCAGCTCGTGCGAAGGATTGAAGTTGACCCTCGCAACGTTTATTGGTCTGAGTCGGGAGAGCTTGTCACTCTTGCTTGCGATGACACCTTTTACGTCCTGCGATTTTCGCGCGAAAATTTTGTCGCTGCTCTGCAGAATGGTGAAGTCGACGAGGATGGCGTCGAGTCCGCATTCGAGACAATCACTGATATCAACGAGAGGTAAGATACGATTCCTTTTGCTACAAGTTTTCTACTAACAAAGTTCAGCGTCACCACTGGTCAGTGGGTTGGCGATTGTTTCATATACACCAATTCCACGAACCGCCTAAACTATCTAGTGGGAGATCAGACTTACACAATCTCGCACTTTGATCAAGCCATGTACGTCCTCGGCTACCTTCCTCGCGATGGCCGAGTCTACGTCGCGGACAAAGATGTCAACGTTACTTCTTATGCCCTTTCTCTCAATGTTGTCGAGTATCAGACACTTGTGCTCCGCGGCGACCTAGACACTGCCAACACAATGCTTGACGACATCTCCGAAGATCAGAAGAACAAGATTGCCCGATTCCTCGAGGGCCAAGGTTACAAAGAGCAGGCCTTGGAGGTAGCCACCGACCCAGAGCATCGCTTTGATCTGTCTCTTCAACTCGGCCAACTCGAAACAGCGCTGGATCTGGCCCGCACCGCCGACGTCGAGCACAAGTGGAAGACAGTTGGCGATGCCGCCTTGACCGCCTGGGACTTAGCATTGGCAGAAGAGTGCTTCAAGAATGCCAAAGATCTTGGTTCGCTACTTCTGTTGCACTCCAGCTCAGGCAATGCCGCTGGATTGCGCGAGCTGGCCGAGCTTGCCAACACCGCTGGTGCCAACAACATCGCCTTCTCCTGCCTGTGGCAAGTCGCAGATCTTGGCGGCTGCATTGACACACTCCTCCGAACAAACCGCACTACAGAGGCCCTCCTTTTCGCGCAAACATATGCGCCCTCTCGCGCGCCGAAGGTGGCAGCACAGCTCCGCAAGGAGTTGGAGGAGAAGAGCAAGGGCAAGGTGGCTCGCGCGCTGGGTATGCCCCCGGGTGTCACCGGCGACGGCCTGACTGCAGACGAGGACATGTTCCCCGAGTGGGATGCGTGGCTGAAGCTGGAGGAGCAAGGCAAATCAGTGCAAGAGACACTAATCGACGTGAACGGCGGCGAGGATGCGAACGGTACGGCCAAGGCTCCTGAGGGCATCGAGGCCGACAAGGGTCTGGCAGAGGTTGAGGCGGAGGCTGAAGCCGAGGCCGCAGAGGCAGAGGCACAGGCATAGGCGCGGGAATAGTTCTGCGCCTTGACTGAGCCATTGGTGGCTAGGGCGACTGGCGTTATGCTGCCGGTTATACGGTACACTACGAATTGGGTTTGGCGGTGCTCAGAGTAAGCTAATATCGTCTACCTCTGGGCTGGGGAAAAGTCCGGCATGAGTATGTGATAGCAAAATCAAAGAAACCTGTCAATTACAATCTTCTTGACTTTACCGCTTCGTTGCTGCTGAGATCTTTTCAACCCCAGAAAGTGCTCGAACGATAAATACTTATGCAATATCCATCACTTGGCGACTTCATAGACAAATAGACAACGTAAGCGCCAATGCACAGATTCAGGATCCAAGATCAAATCCTGCATGAATGAAGCTCAAGTTTGCGAAAGACTTTCGTTCCTACGCTATGCAATGTGAAACCCTTGATATACCACCAGACGCCTGCATTAGGTTCACTAAGACGAACAAACGCCACACCGCTATGCAAGACACGCTCTGCGCCGTATGTCAAGACTGCTACATACATCGTGCTGCATCCCTTCACTCGAGCAGGCCCATTGATCACTTTCCCCTTGCAGTGCGTCGCAACTTACCAGCAACAGGCGCCGGCGATGGACTCGCCTTCTTGGTAGATGCTTTCTTCGTGACAGCAGCTCTCTTCGTCTTGGTTATAGGCGATGCGCCGCTGGTGGTGCGAAAGGGAAGCTTGCCCTGTTTGCTCGCCGACGCGGCGCGCGTCGCAGCCCGCGAGCCAGCAGAGCTCGAGCTACCCTTTTTCGAATTCTCCTTTTCCGAGGACTCGTCACGCGTGTCGTCACTGCGCGGCTCGTTTGCTGCGACGCCCAGGTGAGAGTTTGCTTCGTCTGTGCCGGCCCCGGAAGTTGCATTTGACACGTCGCCTTCGTCGTCTTCGTTGTGATCGTCAACCTCCGCGCTGGCTCCGGGTCCGTCGTCATCCTCGTCGTCGCTGTCCTCCGCGTAGCTCTTGCCCTTGGCGTTACTTGCTCGGCCACTTCGCCTTCGTGCAACTGAGCTTGTGAGTGCATCACTCTTCATTTCAACGTCATCGTCACTCTCATCATCCTGACCACGACTCTTCCTAGGTGTCTTCTTAGAGACGCTATTAGCCTTGGTTGTTTTGCTCTTCGCTGCACTTTCGCTTCTCCGTTGCTTTGCTGGCCTGTCTTTGGCGTTCTCGCCTTCTGATTTGCGCTTTCTACTATTTTTTGGTTTTAGCTCCGCGCGAACAAGGTCATCAATATCGTCAGCCAGTTCTTGGGGTAGATATGTCTTTGTTGCGATTTCCTGCGCAGTCTCGTGGTCCCTCAAACTAGCAAATATTCCTGCTGGGAGTGCAATCTTGCCTGAAAAAGCTTGCATGCTCCAGCCTTTTGCATCCTCATAGCTTCTGATCACAGCTTGTGCTAGATCACTCAACACGTACAGGTTATCACTTGCCTCGGCCTTGATGGCGTCATATACTGACTTCACGCGCTGTGCCACATGATAAATAACGCCGAGGTTCTCCTCAGTGGCGACAGCCCGTAGATAGAACATGATGTAGCGAGTGAAGTCGGCAAGATCTTCAGCAGAAGGACCGAAATCCGGATGATGCGCCAAGAGAGAAATGAAGCGAGCAAATACCACCTCAAGGACCATCCGGTTCGAGTGGCGGGACAAAGCAAGCGCCCGGGCACGGAGGAAAGTCATTGTTTCCTCACGCAGACGAACGCTAGGTTCAAATGCCAATAAGAAGGCGATTGTGAAGAACCGCGAGCTTAAACGATCCTGACCCAGGTATTTCATAAGCTTGCGAACGAACAGATCACGGACCGAGTGAACCTCGTCTTGGGCAACGAGAGCAAGCTGCACGAAATGTGTTGGGGTCAAGAACTGGTCAAAAGCGCGGTTTGTTGACAATTTGAGAAGTGATAGAGCAGCTTGAAGCCGCAAACGCGACTTGTGGGATTCAGGAGTAGAACTGCATTTCGACAATTCGCCGTGCTTGTTGATGAGCGTGGTAAGCAGCTGATATACTGGTTTAGCGATGTCCTTTGCCGCTTCAGCGTCTGTATAAGGGCGTATACGATTGACGAGAATTTTCATGGCCCAAAGCTTTGCTTCGCATTCCTCATCGATGGTAGCGTCCCATTGAGGCTGAGATTTTACGGGAGTGCGAACTTGTAGAAGGATCTGATTGATTGCAATGTCGACCACCGGGTCCAGATCTTCTTCAAGTTCTTGTGAGGATGTAATCATAAGTTGACTTAGGCAAGCAAGCTTGGGTAGGAAGTCGATTGTGCCACATTCGAAACCTTCAGTACACTTTTGCAGCAAATCTTTTGAGTACATCTCATTCCTGTTGCCACATGACATCAAGATAGATACAGCATATTTTGCTGCCGCTGGGGGATTGCCTCGCAGTGCATATTGAACCATGGCTGGTAGGAATTTGCGATCCTTGGGCATGTCTTCCGGATATTTGTTTGCAAATGGAGCGCATGCCTTGAGGGCATCGAGCGCCGTCGGGCTATTCTGCTTAGTTGGGGAAGGTGCCTGGTGTATCAATGCTTGACACAGCTCTTCGGCGTGCGATTTGAAAGCGGAGGGGTTCTTGGACGTGAGTTCCATGAGCAAATCATTCGCCGCAGCCCCAAGGTTGTTTGCATCGGTCTGAGAAAAGCTGATAATGGGTTGAATGTGGCTTTTGTTAAAGTACAAATTGGCGACTTTGCGGACGAATAACACGACTGACTCGGTGGAGATGTTTGGAAAATTAGCATTTTCCAAACGTTTCCTTAGCTCCTTCATGGAATTGAGAATTCTCCTGTAATCACTTTCGGGAGAGATGCAGAATTTGATTAGTTTGTAGGCCCGTATGTCATGAAGTTTGGCGAATTTCCAGAGATCTTCCGAAGTGCGTGATGCATCTGGCGTTTGTTGGGCAAAGTAAGTGATAAGACCACCCAACTGCTGCGAAATTTCGGTGTCGTCCTTGTCTGTGACACCGCCATTGTAGTCTTCAAATCGCTTCAGAAGAGTGCTCACATAATTTTGGAACTTCAGGGGACGGGCCATCAACATTGAAAACACTGTTTTTGCCCTTTGATCCAGGCCAGAGAATAGGACTAGTAGCCTTTGAACGCGAAACTTGTCTGCGTCTTCAGCCTTGTGTCCTGATGGTACGTTGTTGGTTGTGTCATCCACATCAAGCTGACCTTTCTTCTTCAGAGGATATGCCACAGGCATAAGAGATTCGAACAAGACTTGATCAATCAGGGCGAAAACATCCTTCTCATTGATGTAGTACGCATGGAAGATCTTTGAAGGGATTTCGCCAAGTAATTCCTTGACCTCAACGTTTCCAGATGCGATCTCGCTGGCAGCCATGGCCCAGATTCTGCCAAGAAGCATTACTGCCTCAAAGCGTACCGTGTGCTTCTTCTCGCGAACCCGATCGGCAAGATTCGCGAGGACCGAGCCGTCCTTGTCCACACCACCGTGCGAGCCTATGCGAGACACGAGGCCCTTGAGATCGAACAGACCGATACTCTGGATGGCAGCAATGCGGACCTTTTCGTCATTGTCGATGAGCATGTCCCGGAGGCCATCCACTAATACGTTTTCCTCTTGCGTAGTCAAACCCATGCCGCCCGCGTTAGTTATGAGGATTCGACCGACAGCGGCAGTCCAGGCAGCTCGGATTGGGGGGTGCTTGTCATTTTTTCGGCCGAGAAACCGCTGATAGACGGGTGAATATACCCGCATCAACTTCTCTGGAGCTCGAGCAGGACCGTCCTCGGTGCTCAAATCTCTTGGAGGATATATTGCAGGGTCGGACGGTAGAGGTAAGATCAATGTAGCAGCACCAATACCAGCAGCCATGTCTCCAATGGTCTCGGTCGCGAGTGTTCTTAGATGAACATTCTCCGTCTGCAGTTCAGATTCGATTTGTGGAATCACATTAGCAATCACCCGAGGTGAGGCACGCCATAATTCTCGGAGCAACCTGTGCGCCTTATCTAGCTCCTTCAGGTCCTCTTCGGAAGGACCTTGTTCGACATCCTCGTCCAGATCAGTAGAGACGGTGTGGCGTTTCGTTTTTGATTTGGCCTTTGGTGTGTCAAGAGATACAGCGTCTACGATGATGGAGCTGAAGTACTGAGCGACGTATAGAGCCATGCGCTCGGCGCAGGATGTGCACACCATAGCAGCAATGGTGTACGACGCAGGCGGTTTATCAGCAAAGCCAGCGACAGCACCCTTTCTGCCTGCAAAGAAGGCCGAAGTTCTGGGATCGGCGCGCAAAAACTGGGCCATGATGGTATCAACAGCTTCCGAGGGTAGTGTGGGACATTCGTCTATCAGGCATTGCATGAGATCGCCAATGTGCAGCTCATTTGCCCGACCGATCTCCTCGGCTGGGTTGGAAAGCATGTCGAAGCAAGTGGCGAAGAACTTGCGTATTAGATTGGTTGAGTTGCGCACATCTGTCACGAGCACAATACTCTGTGTCTCAGACAGGGACTTGAGGACATGTCGATACTGTAGGCTGAAGGCGTGTGTAGGGTAGGCGATGTTTGGGAGGATGTGGCTGATGAAGAAGGTGAAGATATCCTAAACTGGTCAGCATGCAGTATAAGCGGGAGAAAGAAGAGTGTCTATTACGTTGAGCTGGACTGGTGTGAAAGGCGCATCGGGGGCGCATACGCGCAGCGTCTCAACTAGACAGACTGCAGCATATGCCCTGACGCCAGCGTCCTTGTGGTTGAGTAGTTGACCATTGGCAAGTTCGATGGCAGAAGACCTGAGAGAGACCTTCTCTGTATCTTCCGAGTCCAGGCCTTCCAGCTCGTTGGCGAGGTTCTTCAGGCGTGCGAGCAGATCCTTGACTTGAATGGGCTTGCCAGCAGGCCAATTCAGACGGTCTCGGAAGCGGAGTTGCTTCAGTCCAGCAGATTGAGCCATGGCAGATTGCTCGCTAGCAATTGTTTCGCCAGGTAGGTGTCAATCTGGCGGCTTGAGCAGCTCACGCAAAGGCCGCGGGAACGTGCAGAAGTGCGATCTGCGTCAAGTCAAGTCGCGTCGTGCGGCGCGTCGAGACACTCAAGCGGCACAGCTTCGTCCGGTTTGGGAAGACCCCCACATCTTTCTTCCGCCGGCTTTCCCTCTCTCTGGGACTTGGGCAAGATTGAATTGACATGTTTGAGCGAGAGACTTAGTGACGATCAGGCTGTCTGATGAGGGCAGTCGTGATCCACGGGCGTGATCTTCGCCTGTGCACCGTGAACAGCGAGGACTTGCCACAACCAAGGAATGATGTAGAACAAGGACCTTGCTAGCCAAAGAGAAAAAGTTGATAACTCCAAAAAGGAGAGCTGCTACCTCAATAGTATGTCTCGACAATGGACCTATGGGCCTCGCTGCGGCATCGATAATTGCCGGTCTCGAAAGTACGCCATTGGCGACGATGGCTTCAAGTATTGCTCCCGCGGACACCAGGCCGAGGATCAACTTATTGGAGATGACGATGAATGGATGGGCACAGCTGCAAAAAAGACCAAGCTGAGCACCGACGACGAGGCCGAAAAGCCTCCAAAATATGTTCAGGGTCGTGAAGCCATTGAACTTTTCTTGCAATGCTATCAGCTCGTCCTTCGCAAACAGGTCTGGTGGCTCGTCCGAGAGAGGGGCTTCCCACCAGAGCTGGAGTCTGTTACCAAGGACTTCTGGGCTTTGAAACTCCAGATGTTGAAACACTTGCTACGGGACCCCGACCAAGCCATGCGCCTGTTCACTTCTCGTTCATCATCGCGCGCATCATCTAGAGCATCGTCCCAGCCTTACAGCACTAGTGGAAGCAGCGATTACGATTCGGATTTGAACGAAGCTCAGTCGCATCTCCGTTCCAAACATCGTCGCGCAAGAGCGCTACCACGGCTCATTGATTCCTTGGGCATCATCTACGTCGCTGCGCTTTTGCTTCGCCTACCCGTTTCCATTGGTGATATTCGTGCATGGTCTCTTGATCCAACTTTCCCCTATCTACGACCAATTGATGTTATCCCTCGAGCAATGATTCAGACTCTGCCACCAACCATGCTCAAAACTTTTGAGGCACGATCTGGTTCCCCCGATCCCGGTAGAATTCATACAATCACTATTGACATTGCCGCGTCCTACGCGGCGGCATTCACCATGGACATCCCGCAAATCAGCTACGCTCTACTTTTGTTCAAGCTCGTTACTTCACTTGGTCTCCCGCTTGACGTGTTTCCCTTCACGCATCACCTTGCCCAAGTTCTGGACCTCAAACACAAAATGCCAGACCTGCAGCAGAATCGAGTGTCCCTTCACATGCACCCAGAAGTCCAATTGATCAGTCTGATGTGTATCAGCGTTAAGCTCCTCTATCCTTTTGGCTCATCCCCAACGTCAGCCGACTTAGCAACTTTTCGGTATCCACGAACCAATCAGGAGCCCGCATCTCTGTCTCTTACCTGGGATACGTGGAACAACAAGCAAAAAGATTTTGTATCCGTAGAGTCATCTTCGGCCGAATCTGGATTGATCCACACGCACAATTCACAAATGCTGGCCGTAACAGAGGCAGATGTGCTTCGTATGACGCCCTCCGAAATGGATGTCTATATGGCCTGGTTCAGGCGAACCTGGCTATCTCACGGCGATGTCAGTAAAGACCCAGATGTGACTGAGACAAGCGACTTCCTGAAAGCCCTGTGGGGAATGTTTCCGGTAGAGGGCGATACTGCAACTACCATGGAGTCTCCAGTCGAACGCGGCAGTCAGAAAGCTTCTAAATTTACACACACAGAAGGCTACAGTCAAGGGAAGATGACGCAGCAGTTTATCAGCGCCGTTCAAGCCTGTCTTGAGCCGGTACCTCCTCGTTCTGATGATGAGCAAAGCCTGGTCTTGAGGCCGGGCAGTAAATATGTGCACTACAGAAAAGTGCAGGACATTCCCGAGGTTGGGAAGCCGTTCTTCTATGCTGTAGCGAGGATGGCAGGTCTCAATGTGGAGCAGTTGGTGCAAGCTGTTTTCAGCATTGAGATGAAGATACAGAAGTGGACGGCCGCACAGAGGAGGACTGAGACAATGCATGAGCAGAGTGGAGACGCGCAAGGTGAAGTTGGGATCACTTCGGAGCCGATATATGATCCTATGAGCCTCGAAGATGAGAATTTCTGAGATTGAAGACGTACGGATCATACGACAATAATTTAGAACTACTTGACAACTTCACGGAAGCCTTCCAAAACGGGACAGGCAATTCCGAATGAAAGACACTCTCCTTTTAGCCAACATTTTGTGGCTTTAAATGGTCACAAGCTCTCATACCGATTGGCAAGATCTTTGAGCATCGGCCAGAATGGTATCAGCGGCCTTCTCGGAAATCATGTACACATCAGACGCCGTTCGTAGACGGACTGAGAGTCGATGAGAAAGCTCTCAGCTATTTAAAGACTGACTCCCATCTGACGTGTAGTAGAGGAGATCCTTTTGTCATCGAAAGGTGGTACGGCTGAACTACTTCAGGTGGCACAGCGCAGCTCCCACTTTGAATCCAGTGTTCCGGTGATGTGATACCAGAATCCCTGCTTTTTGGGTCTTGGTACTCTCCGTCTAAATTTCATTCTGTTTCCGTGAATTGGATTCTACCATCAATGTAGTCTATTTTATATCCCTGGATTGCATTGCATTCCAAAATTCCAAGCTTTTCTCCCAAATCGAATCCTCTTTTACCTTGATATCGCCACTGATCGTTAATGTCCTTACCTGCTTGGCATTTGTGGTACCCCACTGCATTGCCTTGCTCTTTTCTCCTCTAATAAAGAGACCTAGTGGCTTGAGCCAAGTCTTCATGATCTCTTTCTCGTTACTTTTGATGTCCTTGCCGTTTCCGAGGAACCAAATAGCCAAGTCCGTCCCGTGAGTCGAGCCCATAATCTTCGACATTGGACTTGCGTCGCTTCGATATTCAATACTGTAGCGGTAGACGTTACTGTGCGGTAGCCCGCTTTTGACGAGGCTGTCGATTTGCCCCCGACTCGCTGCATAGACTTGCATCTTTGCATATACCTTCCCAAATGTCGGCGTCCAGCCGCCTGCCATTTTCCAGCTACTCTTGTAACGACTGCAAATGGTTTCGACCACTGCCTGAGGATAATCCCAGGACAGTCTTTCCACCATTCCTTTCCACGACTGTGGTGGGTACATCGTTGCGTAAACACTTGCTTCGCTCGCGACATCACCAATCATAATTGATACATCACCTTCTTTCATCGCCTTTGTCATTCTTCCATCTTTAAGCCTTTCGATGGTATCACCCACAATAAAACTCCCATCCGTAACTGGCCGAAAGAACTTTTGCGTAATCTTCGACACTGTGCCCACCAATTCTTCAGCCGTCTTCTCTCGCAACGCATCCAGAGCAAACACAGCCGATGCATTCGGATTGACCACGCTCAGCGCGTCCATCACCTCCTTGAATTGCTCCTGCAACTCAAAGACCGCCTTCGGCTGCACCCCACACCCATTACTCCACTGCACCACTCGCCTTACCAGCCGCTCTTCCTTCGGCTGCCGCAGATCATACGCCAGCTGGTGAAACGCACTGTATGCCCCAGAACTCATCCCCGCGACCGTAATATTCCCCGCATCGCCCCCGAACGCCCCAACGTGCCGCGCCGTCCACTCCAGCGCAGCCCGCTGGTCCCACAGCCCGAAGTTCGCGCTCCGCTCACTCACCTGCCCGCAGACCTCGCGCGATGCCAGAAAACCGAGGATGCCGAGGCGGTACGCCGGCGCCACGACGACGCACTCGGTCACGCCGCCCGCCGCTATGAACGCGGATGGATCGTCCTGCGATGGTCCACCATACTGAAGGAAACCGCCGTGCAGGTAGAATAGCACGGGCCAGCCGTGCGGCGGGCACGAGCCCAGCGGCACCCAGATGTTGAGGCGCAGGCAGTCTTCGGTCGTCTGCAGCGTGGGCGCGCCGGCCCAGGGCGCGGGGGCTTGCGTGCACGCGAGGCAAGGGTCGCTGTAGTCGCCTGGGCGTCCCGGTGCGCCGCCGTAGTTGGCGTAGTTGAAGTCATCGGGCAAGGGGCGGGGGCGGCGGAAGCGCAGCTCACCGATGGGGGCCTGGGCGTAGGGTATGCGGCCGAAGAAGGAGCACTTTGGGACCCCGGGGGTGGCGGCGCTGGGTTGGCCGTGGAAGATTGTTTTGCCGGTCAGGATTTGCGGGTTTGTGGTCGAGTGGTTCAAGTTCACAGAGGGAGGGGGAGGGCTGGTGGAGAGTGGAGCCATGGAATGATACTGAGACTGCGCCGTAGCGGGTTGTTCCCCTCGTTTTCATTGATAGTGCCGTCGTCTTCAGCTTGAAGAATATAAAGCATTTCGCCACCGGGCTTGTGTTGAGTTCTACGGTGAGACGCGCCTTTCTTTCTTCCAGGGAGGTGGGGCTCGTGTCACAGCTGCTAGGGCCAGTAGACTTTGCCGCTGCTCCCGAACACAGTCAAAAACGATCTGTTCACTGAGAATGTTTGGCGACTACTACGTGCGCGCGCCCGGCGTGTAGCAACAAAGCTTGTTCTTCGAGTTGCAGACTGCTAACGCTGGCCATGCAAGGGTGGCATGCCAATTTAGTGCCCTGCCAATTTAATACCTCAGCTGAGAAATGCAGCTAGCCCTAGACAAAAGCTTACAACCTGCTGGACGATGATGAACTTGTTCAAGAGTAGCGTGGTGCATTCATTGATTATCTTGCTATATACGGCAGGCTGAAAAGCGCAGAAAAGAACTCCTATACATCATACACATCGAATCTCGATTCCCAGTCCACCACCTGACCTCCGAAAGACATGGACGACCAGGGGCAAGCACCACCAGAAAGGCTTCCGCACTGGAAGCAGATGGAAAGACATTCAAACTCAGGTGCTGCAGTCATGATCGTCACGCATTAGACAACCCGTAGCCGTCATAGCAAACAAGTGACAACGGCCACCGCAACGGGGTGCAATCACTTGTAGGCTTGCTCCACCTCCTTCTTGTACTTGTCCAGAATAGCTTTACGGTTGAGCTTCTGTGCCGAGGTTGTCAAGCCATTGGCTGGCGTCCATTCCTCGTCCGCAAGAGCAACACCCTCGATAATCTCACCGGCGCTGAGTCCGCCGGCTCGACCGGCAGCCTGCAACTGCTTGAGCACAATACCGTTGAGCTTTTTGTCATGAACCAAGGTCTCAACAGTGTCACCCTGGACACCATTGTCGGATGCGAGCTTCTTCAGGGCTGGCTCGGTGGGAACGATGATGGCGATTGGCTTGCTCTGGTCGGGGGAGGCGTAGACACAGATGTTTGCGACAACAGGGTCGGAACGATAGATGGACTCTAGTTTCTCAAGAGCAATGTATTCGCCGTTTAGAGTCTTGACGAGGTTCTTCTTGCGGTCAATGATGCGGAGGTGACCACGGGAATCAAACTCGCCAATGTCTCCTGTCTTGAACCAGCCGTCATCGGTGAAGGATTCTTTGGTCTCTTTCTCTAGATCAAGATAACCATCGGTGATACTGTCTCCCCTGATCCAGATCTCTCCCTGGGGAGGTTTGTTGGTCGAATAATAGCCGGCATCCGCGAAATCGACAAGCTTGACCTCAACCGAGCTGGGAATTTCGCCAATTGCGTCGGCGGTCCATGCCATCGGGTCCATGAGGGCGCCCATAGCAGCAGTCTCGGTGAGACCATAACCGCCAATCATGGGGCAAATTGCCATAGAGATGAAGCGCTGGGTGTCTTTGTTGATGGGTCCGCCACCATTCATGCATATCCTCATCCTGCCGCCGGTGGCATCGCGGATCTTGCTGAAGACAACGTGGTCCAAGATACCAGATCCAGGGAGACCAGTGGACATCAAAATATTCTTAGCTGCCATGGCACCCCAGAACATGTTACGAACGATGGCGTTGCTACCATTGACCTTGGCCGTGATGCCCTTCTTAACCGATTCCCACACAGCGGGTACTCCAACGAGAATAGTAGGTTTAAACTCGCGGATATCACCCTTGCAGTTGCGAACGGAGCTGTCGGACAAGGTCTTGGGGTTGCCGTAGCCCATAGTGCCTCCCCAGAAGAGACACGCGTTCTCGAAGACGAACTCCAGGATATGTGCCAGCGGAAGATAGGTGAGCATGCCATCTCCCGGACCGAGGTAGGGACCAATTATGGTGTTGACGCCAGCAACTGGAAAGCAGGGTTAGCAACAATGTGGGTCAGTCCTCTGCAGACGGCTCTACTTACTTGCTGCAATAACGTTCTTGTGCTTCAGCAGCACACCCTTAGGGGTGCCGGTGGAGCCAGACGTGTACATGATGCAGCACAAGTCCTCGGCCTTTGGAGGAACAGGTTCAACCTTCTTCTGCTCGCCTGACTCCTTGAGCTCGTTGAAGCTCAAAACCGTCAGCTTGGGATGAGCTTGCTTCAGTTTGTCGATGTCCTGTTGCTTGACCTCAGCCTCGCTATTGTACACGACGTTGACAATGTCGGTGTCCTTGATAGCTTTGACAAGCTTAGGGAGGAGGGATGGGTCAAGGTAGATGGTCTTTGCGTGGGTCTGTTTGAGAGAGTGGGCCAAGCCCTCCTCTCCCAGGGTATCGTAGGCCGTGACAATGGGAATGGAGTGGCCGATAGCGCCATGGGCAATGGCAAGCCAGAAGGGAGTCGTGGCAGCGAAGAGGTGCAGGCGGTCACCCGGTTCCATGCCGAGGTTACGCAGACCGGCGCCAACCTGTTGGGTGATACGTTCATACTCGAGGAAGCTGATGTAAGAATACTCGCCGAGCTCAAAGTAGGTCCACTTCTTGTCCACCTGCTGCTCGACGCCGTCAATCTTCTTCGTGACCTTCTTGACCTCTTCATGGGTCTTGACGAGCTTCCTCCATCCGACGGCCTTGGCGTTGCCGAACTTGTGTGCACTGCGCTTGACAATGTCGTAAATGGTGTTGACGCCCTCCTCAGGAGTGCTCTTCAGGCCGTCCTTTGACGCAAGGTTGCGACGAGGAATGGTTTCGCCCTTGACCTGCTCAAAGCCAGGCGCTTCGACAGTGAAGGGGGCCGACTTGGCGATTTTGGGCTGCGGCGCCGTGGTCTTCTTGTTCACCATGGCCGGTGATCAGAGGCGGTGTAACGATGTGGGAATGGATAGGATACTGCCAATCAGGTGACAGATGCTGCTAGCCGTAGGGAGAGGACGCGGCAAGTGGGGGGAGATAGAGGCAAGTGCGTGGAGAAGGTCAAACAGAAGAAGACGACTAGGGGTCTGGGCTGGATAGCTTGGGCCTCTTTCTCTTCCCCAGACTACGTCACTCTTCAGCAATGTGGCCTTTGTGCTGTCGGATTAGGCACCGACTGCGCCCAGAAACTTGGACAAAAATATTTCAGCTCTTGTGTATATACGCCTCACTCCAGCACCGCCCCAAGTAATGGTGCATGTCATCACGACCACGGAGTGTTTTTTGTTGACCGTTCCCCGGTCTTGGCAACCGTGCGCAGTGTTGAGGTGAGGAGGTAGGCGATACATGCAGGTCATCAGCTCCCAAGCCGAGGCCCTAACAGCCTCTAAGCCCCGCGTTCTGCAACATAGACCCTAGTTTGTTTCTTTCTGCGTGCATGCTATCCGTTGCTGAACTCCTGCGCGAGGTATGTGAGGAGGTCACAGACGCCGAGGAAGGTTGCTGCGCCTCCCCCGCCTGTGCGCGTGCCAGACTGACTCTCCTGCCCAGATGCATCTGTGGCGTGCGCGGAGCTGCCTCCAGGCCAAGATCTGGGCATGATATCGCCCAAGTCTGCGCACTTGGAGATTCAAGTTGCAGGACGGGATCTCACCATCACGCAGTCTCCTGGTCTGCTGACTAGTAACCGGGAGCATGGCACAACTGGTGCGGGTACGTCTCCCAGGATAGCCGAGCCTAGAATGGGACCTTGCAACTCACTCTGCCGCCAGTTGTATGGAATGCCGCGCCACGCCTAGCCGAGTGGCTCATGTCGCCTGACTGTCCCTTGGTCAAGACACGTATCCTCAGCGCTCATGCGACCCTGCTCGAGCTTGGATGCGGCTCCTCTGGAGTGCTAGCCGTGACGCTCGCCAGCATCGTTGCCCACTACGTCGCCACTGACCAGGAGTATGTGTTGAAGATGTTGAGGCGCAACATCGAAGTCAATCTTTCTTCTGCAGCGGAGAATCGACGAACGGGTCAGGCTAGATTAAGCAAGCGTCAGAAGGACGCAGTCAAAGAGGGCAACAAGCTCGAGAATGTCACGACCATGGCCCTAGATTGGGAATTGGACGATGCGACTGACTTGTTGCGAGTCTTGCAGTCATCGCCCAACAATACTACGGCGGTTACTGGCTTTGATGCCATCCTCGCTGCAGACTGCATCTACAATGACAGCCTTATCAACTCGTTTGTCGAGACGTGCGCCTCCGTGTGCAAGCTTCGGCGAGAAGGCGCGGAGGAGCCGACAGTGTGCATTGTGGCCCAGCAACTACGGTCATACGAGGTTCATGAAGCGTGGTTGAAGTGCATGCTCAACCATTTCAGACTCTTCCGGGTGTGTGAGCAAGCTCTGCCGGCTGAACTCCGATGCGCGGCCGGCTTCGTTGTGCATATAGCCGTCATTCGCAGCAGCGGCGGCAAGTAAGGCTACGCCGGCGAAACCTCGGGCGTGGCTTCATCAGTAGTAGACTCGAGCCGCGCGGCCAAGTAGGAGTTGTGTCCCGCGACTTGCATTCATTGGCAGCACGGGCGGAATTGGTCAGCCGAAGGTCCGGAAAGCAGGCTGGCGCACATGATATTATGATTGTTATACGCGAGTGAGAAAGTTGGGAAGTGCGAGGGCGCCTCAACAACGCAAGCCAAGGACGAGAAAGGCTAGACTGGGCAAACTCAAACCAAGAGATACCTCTTTCTGCAAGCGTAGCCGATTCACGCGGCGTTACGGCGTACCGGACTGGGCGATAGCCCTTGAAGGGCATGTCCACGACACGCATAGCCTCTCTTCCCTGGCCGACCGCGGAGTGTGGCCGGAGCAGGTGCGGAGGGGCGAGTGTGTGCATATGAGCGTCGCGCCGTGTCGCAGGCTCAACTCGCTGCGCAAGGAACTCGTAATGGGTCAGCGCAGCAGACGTATGCTGAGTCGTCACCAGTTGCAGCTGGTGCCAACCAGATTTGGACCCGGACTGCGTATGCACATTCGTCGCTGGGCGGCGCAGGTACTTACTCGCCGGACCGTGCCGCGGCCACAGTGGATGCAGCGGGTGGGTCGCAGCACGAGGCGCAGGACATACTTGGAGCATGCGCTCCGACTTGCCTGGTACGGCGGCGCAACACACACACCCGCGCCAACGCTGAGCAGGGAGGGAAGAGCGAGTGCAGGGGGAACCGCACGCTCGGAGCAAGCGGCATTGAGGCTCTGGACAGCGCGATGGTGATTCGCGGGACCAGCGGTTCTGGCGTAAGCCACATCCGAAGCAACCCATCGCTCCGATGTCCAAGCCGGTTAGAAGGACCAGAAAGACTTTGACGCCAGCAGAGGTCGACGCGCCTGGCTCGACGCCCAGGGAGTCGTCGGTCGTCGCAGCCCACGGTTGGCCAAGCACGACGGTGTCCTGATCGATCGCACAGCGCGCGGGGCGAGCATCACGATTTACAATTATGCTCCTGCATTAAACGGCAGCCGGGCTCCGCGCGAGGCGGCGAGGGCAGCGCACGGGTCGGGCAAATCGCAGTGGCCACCGACGGATCGACACTAAAAGCTAAACTCGGCGCCCGCCAGAAGAAGGCGAAAGTCGACCTCGAGCAGACGCCGCGCCCACTCGCACGAATCCCATGCAACGGCACCCCGGCGAGCCTGTCCCATGCTGCGTCACGGCCGCGCAGTAGACCCTCGCCGGTGCAGATTCTCAGACTTCCGCGGGGTGCGAAAGGCTCTGCGCGAGTTGCATGGTTGTCGATGCTTGAACCTAGCGCTGATGGACGTCATTCGGCCAGGAGCGTGCGCGATATTAGCATCCTCGACCATGCCGGAACGCCGTTTGCCCTCCCACGCCTGCGCCGTTTTCTCTCTCCCTCTCTCCTCCTCTGTCTGCAGGGTTCTGCATCCGTAGCCTGCCTTGAAGTGAACTGCTGCACCCTTGTTACTGTGCCGCTCTCCCATCCTCCCCTCCCTCCCGCAGCCTCACCACCATCCGACTTTGCTCCGCCGCGCTCTGCTCAGCACCATAGCGCTCCTCTGCGCGTGTCCCCTGATGCACTTGATCGCGCGGCACTTTTCCTGTGGTCTACGCTAAGTTTGCGTCCGTGCTACGCCCCCATTCCGCGGTAGCCGCCCAGCGTCTGTCGTCACTGCTGCATAAGCAGTCCGCCGCTGCTGCGAATCCGTTTCAATTCCTGTCCGGCAGTTCCTCCTCTTGCCGCCTGCGCGTGTGCCTTTTCTCTGAATTGGCGTCGACTGCATCCTACCGAGCGCCACAGCTGGCTCCCTCTACTGGTCTTGCCGTCGCTTCCGAGATTCTGGCGAGCTGCGCTAATCACCGCTCGGATCCCCACGCTTGCGTTGCTTCTTCTGTCACTACGCATGTGGGCCTTGCATACGTTGTTCAGCCTTCCTCTCTCTCTGCAGTCTTACCATGAGTTCCTACGGCACCTACCAGAGCCCCACCGGGTATGACACGGCCGCCCTTCCTCACATTCCTTCCATCTCGAATCTCGACAGGCAGCCCTACCACCACGACTCCAACGCCCTGCCGCCCATGCACATGCGGGCTACGAACGCTCCACCATTCCCTTCCTCTCTGGTTCGAGATGGCGCCGACTCGCACGCCTCGTACGCAGCGGACCAAACATCACCGCATGTTGGCAGTAGCCTATCCCACTTTGTGCCCCCAAGCCACAACTTCAGCGCCAGCCCGGCCTTGGCCAGCTCCCAGTCGCAGATGTACCCGCCACATGCCGCCTACGCTCCGTCGACCCAGTTGCCCTCTTACAATAACTTTCCTTCTCCTTCTTCAAACCAGGGCTACAGCAGCCAGCCCTCCTCGCTTCCGCCTGTCAATGCCGCCGTGTACGGACAGCAAACCAGCACTGGAACTCTCGCGGGATATGGCACCCCACACACACCCTCTTCCCAGCAGTTTCAGCAAGATGAGAACGGCGTGGGCAACGTCTCGATAGCCAGAGGTCGTCGAGACCTTCTCCCCAGCGAGAGCCAGCCGCCCAAACACACTTCCGATACCACGTCTGCTGCAGCGACGAATGGAAATATCACAAGCATGAAAAACGCCGAGGGCAAATTCCAATGCACTCTCTGCCCTAAGACTTACCAGCACCAGAAGCATTTGAAACGTCACAACCTTCGCCGTGGGTATTCGACTTTCGCAACACGACCATCGACTTCACTGACATTTCTTTAGATACTGGCGAGCGCCCATACAGGTGTCACCTGTGCCACGAAACATTTTGTCGGAGCGACATTCTCAAGCGGCATTTTGCTAAATGCTCGATCCGCAGAGGTAACCCAGACGGCATCACTCACCTAACGCACGCGCAAGACCATCTGAAGAAGCGGTCGTCCGAATCAGGGCCGCCCGTGAGTGACGGCAGAATTGCGCCGCCCACCACCGGGCCAGAATCTGACCCACGCATCCGGCCTAGCTGGGCAAACGATGGCTCAGCGTATGCTCACCTGGCCGCAGCTCCGCAGGCTTCCTCGGGAACCGCTGCTCCCGCTGCAACCGGCGGCTCGAACGAATCTAGCAGGTGCAGCAGCGTATTGCGACCGAGCAGCAGCGGGAGCGGGAGCGACGACAAGAGACATTATACGGCATCGCACATTCTACCTCGTATTCAAGCTCCGAATTCGCTGGCCTCTGAGAGCTTGAATTACTCTTACGGGCAAGTTTATCCGCGAAGCTATTCAAACCAGAATCAGCATAGCGGCCAGACCGGACTTTACGGGCACCACGCCAATGGAAGCAACCATTTCACACTACCGCACGACCACTCTTACTCTCAACCAATGTCGGCTGCTTCATATCCTTCCATGGCACCTGTTACCGGCGCTGGAAGCGATCAGTGGATGGGCAGCTCTGCCTTCGACCATCATGGACAAGAGTCTCTTATGTTCTCGGGTCACTGACCTTTAAACTTCTCGCTATCACATTCTGCATTGTTTTCGAGTCTGGATAATGAAAGGGCTGGTCATAGCATTACACATTGCGCATGGGCACTCAACCACAAATTGGTTCATATCGGGAGGACGTATGGCGTTTGGGCGGATGCATGGCCGGGTAAAGACGAAACGTATTACGGACAAGGGCTGCGAGAACAGCCCAAGAGTCTTCTCAAGTGGCAATATTGGATAATTACGCGAGAAACACGATGAGATGCCGAAGCATTAGATGGACTTTGTACGAAATCGGGTTTGATTGGGCTGGATAGTTTCTTCATTGATTGTTTGGGATTATACATTGTACGACGATGGATAACATTACTCCACACAGGCTGCAAGATTCTAAAATTGAGCTCAACAGTCAAAATGAACATCACGACTCTGCATGATGTACCACGCATAAATGCTCGTGATTAGACAGGAAAAGGTATAGCAGAGTGCTTGGCATTCGCGAAACCCCGCGACGCGTCAGGCCCGCCGGCTTGAGACGCGTCTCTCTCCACCCCAGCAATATTTCTCTGTTCCTGCCACCGCTCCTAATCGGCCACTCTTACTGGGGCCTTTTGGTAGTCGGCATGATGCTGAGTTCACGCATTGAGCCCAAGCGCCAGGCGCGCATTGATCCTAGGAAGAAGCACTTTGTCGAGTCTACGTTCAAGAAGCAAGACTACTCCACCCGCCTCAACTTCTACGCCACGCCCCCTGTCGAGGACATTACAATTGAGCAGTTTGAAGAATGGGCCATTCACCGATTGAAGGGTTAGCAAATTGCCTACAGTCGCCCTTTACTGCTGCTTTTGCTGACAGTTGGTGACGTCTAGTGCTCGCAGAGCTCGAAGCCTGCACCTTTCGCAACAAGACCCAAGACGAAACGGCAGACTACATGCGACCTATCCTCAAGAAATACCTCCCGCTCAACGAAAACACTTCTCGCGCTGCTTCTCTCCTCGAAGAACGTCGCAAGGACCACTATTCTCATTTTGTCCTTCGCCTGGCCTTTTCCGCAACTGAAGACCTCCGTGCACGTTTCACTCGCCTCGAGACCCAGCTCTTCCGCCTTCGCTTTGTTGAGAACGACCTTCGCGACCGCCAGAACTTTGTTCAATCACTCCAGTTCGACTGGGAGAAGGTCTCTGATGCGGAGCGCCTCAGATTGAAAGATCAACTCAACGCCGCCAGCCCGTTAAAGAGGGATGAACCCGATCTAGGATTTTTCAAGGTTGCTTGGACACAAGTTCCAGAGCTTGTCGAGCGCAGACAGGTCTATATCAAGGCGGGCATGGCTTACGTCCCGGCCAGAGAACAGACTTCCATGGTCGTGTCCGAGTTCACGCGCCATCTCGAACGCGCCCTCGAGCAGACCGCGCGTCATCTTCCCCGCCTTGACGAAGACGACCGCCTCTCTCCAATTCTTGCCCATCTCTCCCAAAATTTCTCATCCCCTGGCGCTGCATACAGCGAGTCCGCATCGACGCTGCCTGGCACAGCCATCACCGCCGGCTCCATCGACACGCTGGCTGCACACTTCCCTCTCTGCATGCGCAATCTGCATACGCAGCTGCGCAAGAATAATCATCTAAAGCATTTTGGTCGATTACAGTATACTTTATTCCTCAAGGGCATCGGGTTGAGCCTGGAAGAGTGTCTGCTGTTCTGGCGCGCCAGCTTCAAGGCGCACACAGACGACCAATTCAACAAGGAATACCGCTACAACATTCGCCATGCCTACGGCGATGTCGGCGGCGACTCCAACCGTCGCGGCCGTGGCTACACACCCTACTCGTGCCAGAAGCTGTTGACGGAGCCGCCGCCAGGCCCAGGCCAAACTCACGGCTGTCCATACCGCACCCACACGCCGGAGAACCTGGTGGGTCTGCTGCAGGGCATGGGTGTGAACGACCAGACCGTGCTGCGGGGTGTCAAGGAGGACGTAGGCAAAACGCGATACCACATTGCGTGCAACCGAGTGTTTGAGTGGGCGCACAAGGGCGAGCTGAAGAAGGTCAAGGACGAGGGCCTGTGGCGGGCCGAGGATCTGGACACGATTGTCCACCCTAATGTGTACTTCAAGCGAAGCTGGCTGTTGAAAAATCTGGGCAAAACAGAACCGGACGAGGGCATGGCGAAGCGCGAAGTCACGATTGACCGATAGTCCAGTTTCTCTACAGATTTGCAGTCAGGGCGTTTTTGGGGGATGGCATCGGGCAAGTCGCCGACGGTTTGGCTGGGAAATACCATGAATCAAGTCTATAAACCTGCGCACCGCCGCCTCACCTGCCACCGTCCTCGCCCGCCAGCAGATCACCCAGCTTGTCGGCATAGAAGGCCGGCGTGCACGGTGTCCCCCAGTCGGCCTTGCCGTTCACGCCGGTCAGCACATGCAGCGTGCCGCCCAGGCCGCCCTCAATCCCAAACTGAATGTCGGTGTTCAACCGATCACCCACCATGCACGTCCGCGCGCGGTCCAGCTGGAAGCGGCCCTCGATGGCGTCCATCATCGCCTGGCTCGGCTTGCCCAGCGACGTGGCCTCGCGCCCGACGGCCGTGACCAGCGGCGCCCCGACGCTGCCCGCGCCCGGGAAGAAGCCGCCGCCCGCGGGCAGCGTCGAGTCGGTGTTGGTCGCGAGGAAGACGGCGCCGCGCTGCAGGTACGCCAGCGCCGTCGCCAGCTTGCGGTAGCTGACGTCGAAGTCGAGGCCCGCGAGCACGACGCCGACGGCCGGGTCGAGCGGCGCGCCCGACGCCAGCGCCGCGGGGTCGACGGCGGGGTCCCAGCGCGCGTTGAGCGCGGCGTCGGTGCCCCCGCAGTAGGCCACGCCCTCGGCCGCCAGCTCCTCCTCGATGCCGGCCATGCCGAGCACGAAGACCTTGCGGCGGGTGGGCGAGGGGAGTGCGCCTGTCGTGGGGAGGATGCGCGCGATGTACACGGCGGCGGAGTAGGCGGAGCCGAAGATCTCTTCGGGCGTGACGGGGATGGAGAGCGAGGTGAATTTGGCGGCGTAGGCGCGGCGGGACTTGGTGGAGTTGTTGGTTACGAAGACGAGGCGCTTGCCTGGAGGGGGCAGGGTTAGTTGGGGCACTTGTTGGGATTTGAGGAGAGGTGAAGGGCATGGGAATAGCTTGACACTCTCGAACGGACGTTCAAGGGAAACCATGGTGACTGCAAAAGAGCAGGAGCTGGATGTATTAACCTCTTGAGCGCAGCATATCCAGTGTCTCGCGGATGTTGGGGAACGTGTGATCGCCGGACCACAGGACGCCTGTGCGATGCAGTCAATCACCTGTGCAAAGACGGTTGCGAGTAATTTTGAGTTTCTCTCGAGCTCTTTCCAGGATCATCTTCAACTGAAAGCGAGCCGCTGAGCATTCCAGAGGGTGCTTACCATCGCAGTCAAACAGAAAGGTCTGTGGAACGAGGACCAATCCATGTCAGCAATCTGTCAAGTCAAGAACACGCCATGCTGCCATTCGATCAAGGCCTTGAGCAATCTTTAGTTTTTCCCATTGTCGTTCAGAACCGCGCAGATCTCTCAATCAAGGAGCACAACACATCACCGGGCATTGGGGGTCCATACATCAAACTTATCAATGAAGGCGTTGATGGCGGCAGGATTGCCTGTGAGATAATCTGGCTCCTGTGCCGTCATGTTTCAAGTCGCTGGAATTGGACGTCTATGATGACCAGCTCTAAATTAAGAAAATCCAGGCGGCGGAACATGCAAGGAGAAAAAAGGGATGAAGAAAGATCTATGGGGGGCAAAGATCATCTGCATGGTGGTGGGGCGTCCACTTTTCTGTTGGATGACGCGAGTTTGACAGGCGTTCGATTCTGCTGACACAGCTGATGACAGCGCTCATGAGCTCGACATCATCTCATGCATGCAAACTACCGATGTGGCGTGTGTAATATCATCAATGGATTCTCATGAGCGCTAGTTATGTAAGAATATGACGGTATCCACTCGTCCCAGTTGCACCACCTGCCAGGCATGCAGCACTTGCAGCGCCGGCGAGAGAACTCCAGAGGGCTATGTACATGAGTGAACGAGAAAATACAAAAACAAAAAAAGCAAGCCAGTCAGCACGCCCACGTGCGATCCGGCTGGAGTATCTTAGCGATTGTGTATGGGGCGCAAACTTGACGGGTTTGCGCCCGCTGATAGGTGCTCGTCTAGAGAGACTCAACCCTCTTGCCTCGGTAGATGGAGCATTCGATGCCAATCTGGCGCATCCGCTGCGCACCTTTGCCCGGCTGCGGTCGTTTGGCCTTCTCGCCGCGTTGCATCTTCCGCTCCTCCTTCTTCAGGTACTTCTCATGGAACTTCTGGCGGCGGCGGAGGCGCTTTCGTTCGAGACCCTGTTTGATGTCGATTGCACCGCGGGAGTAAGGCTCGTCGCGCTCGGTCGGCTCACCCTCGTCTTCGCTGCCAACAACATCAGCCACTTCGACGTGGCCGATCTTGCGGGACGCCTTGCGCGTCGAAGGTAGCTGCCGAATGAAAGGGTTTGCAGTGCGAGGTAGTGAAGCTGTATGGGTGAGCTGCGGTCGCGTGGCAAGGAATGCAGTTCCCAGAATCATTGTTGCAGGCATGTCGAGACCGTCGGTAATGGAGCCTCGGCGGCTGGGCGGTGGGGAGAAGAGTCTCATGGTCGGTGCAGGCGATCTGCCGCGACGCGGAGAATGATCGAAGAGCAGATGTGGGGTCGGCGAACGGCCTCGTGGTGGGGTTGGCGACCGTCTGCTGATTGGAGCAGGTGAAGGTCTGCGCCCCTTGATGCTCACAGGAGCAGGCGAGGGTTTGCGCTGCTTGACGGGAGTAGGCGAGCCCTTGCGCTTCATCGGCGCGGGCGACTTGAGCCTCTTGGGTGACCGTGGGGGGGATCTCTTCTTGTGGAGAATTAGGCTGGCTTTCCTGCCCAGGGTGTCACCGTGGAGATTCTCGAACCCGCCTTGCATGAAAGGATGGTCGCTCTCGTCAGCAGCAGGTAGGGCGCGGTCATCATTGTCAGAGTCGTCTTCGTGATCCGATGTTGGGAAGGTGGGATCAATGTCCTGCGGCACGGCTCGGTGCTTGGCGAGCCTGCGCTGCTCCATGCAAGACACGTAAGCTTCTTCCAGTGGTCTGTCTTCGTCTAGGGTTCCGCAGACGAAGTCGGTGCTGTCAGGAAGCTCAGGGGTGGCTGGTCGGATGGGTAGGGGAAGCGTGGCCTTCCTGCCTCCACGGCTTGGTTTGGTGAATTCTCCGGGAGAGACTGCACTGCTGTCGGAGATGTTGGCGTCCTCAGAGACCTTCCTGCGATGCGTTGGGCGCCCAGCGTGAACTGGTAGCATAGTACCAACGGCAGGGGACTTGGCTCGAGATCGGCGAGGAGCCCACCATTCGTAGTCAGAACCATCGTCGCTTTCGTCGTCAGACTCGGCGAAGCCCTCCTCGTCGTCGGTTTGGAAGCCGCCGTCAGATACCTCGTCGTCGGAAAACATGTCGTCCTCGTCATCATCCATGTCATCGGCTTCTTCCTCATCGAGTGCCTCCTCCTCATCGACTTCTTCGCCTAAGTGACGAATCTCGTTCTCCTTTTTCAAAGTGTCATTGACCGTGAGGCGAGACCGGTGGACGGTCTGCTCCTGCACCCAGTCCTCGGGATCATCGTCAGAGCTGGCAAACTCGTGGAACTTGGTGGCATCGGAGGGGGTGATGTCTGAATACTCTTTGGTGAGGGACCTTCCTCTGGTCAGGGCAGGACGGCTGCGGATGCTCTTTGGTGATTCGTTCTTGATGGTGGAATCCGAATCGCGGTGGCTTCGGCGAGTGGAAGCGGGGGAAAGAGGCTCCGCGAGATTTAGAGGGGGAGGGCTGTGGCGGCGAGCTGGTTTCGTCTCAACAACAGAAGAATTTATTTGGGATGTCTTGCTGCAGACAGAGATCCGGGTCGGACACTCAAAGCGGAGAGAACAGACACGCTTTGGGGGGCCGGGTTTGGTCTCGGTCTCGGTTGGGGGTATGACAGTATCCGCAGGCTTGTCTTCCGGAGTTGGCGGCTTCGCGGCAGCCTTGGAAGCTCCACACCTGAAAGAGATGCATCGCTTGCGACCAAGTACACTCTCGACGGCGGGCTCTGACGACTCAGAGACCGATTTTGGGGGGTCGGCTTTTGGCTGAGACTCGGCTTTGACAGCGTCAGGGACGGCGTCAGCGGTGTGATCCTTGACCATGTTACGGAAGAAAGACAGGTCTGGCCTCTTGAAGAAGCCGGATCCGGAGGAGCGGATGGGCGAGCTGCCGGCGCTATGTTTGGGGACTGGGCTGCGGCTTCGGCCATCGTCGCTAGTCAGATCGGTGTGGACGCTCCAGGTGCTGCAGGTTGAAGACCTCGACGCCATGCGATCGAAGCGACGGAAGCCGTGGGGCACTGACTCATCGTGTGACTCGGAGTCGGTGTGCAGGGCAGTTGTAAGGAGGGACTCGCGACGGACAGCCTGGTGGGGAGTTGACTTGACGAAGTATTTCTCAGAAGGTTCGTCGGCCTCGGCAATGACTTCGTCTTCCGATATGGCTGGCATGTTGGGAGAGACAGAGTGTGCGTGTAGGTTGTGGACGGTGTGGGGGTCGGAGTGGTGTGTCATGCTGCTGAAGCTAGCGGTCCAGGACATGGTGATGGTGGTAAGTCTGTGACAGAGAGTCGTCAAGACGGACTCGACACAGGTGGGATGAGTGGTCGGAGCAGGCTCAGCCTGTGTTCCAGGGTGGGATGAGGACTGAGATGTTTGGAGTGGAGATGTGGAGCAGGCGCCCCGTGGCACGATGCGGCTAGGATATTATCTCGGTAGCGGACATTTTGAGAGGTGTGTAGTCAGTGTCGACGAGTGGTGAGTGGTGAGTCGGCGCGTGGGTGGGATGTGCTGGAGCAAGGCCGCAAGCGCGCGTGGCGACAATGACGCTGGTCGAACCTGTGGTGAGGCTGAACGCGGTCGACAACGACGTTCCGGGGGGATCGGGGTGCGAGATGCGGACGCTTTGCTGCTGAAGCAGACGCTGCACGGGCGGGCACAGGGAGAGCTGGGAGTTGTATGCAGCAGCGATGTGGGGTGGAATGTGCAGAGGGAAGAGGAAGAATCTGGAGCAAGCGAGTGGCATTTGCAAGCACGGCAAGCGCCCGGGCAAGTGGGTCAAATCGGCGTCAAGGTTTCAACGGCACTACTGCTACGCCCGCACAAAGTTACGATCTGCTCTGCCAAGCGGCAGAGCGCTTTGGGTTGCATCTGCTCGCGCTCGGCCTTCGTGTCGCAGACTGCGCCTGCCACTGGTGCCTCGCCGCTCGCTTTTGCGCGTCCGGCTGTCGTGCTTGCTCGTAGCGCTGCCCATCCTCCAGCGGTGGCAAGCATCCCATGCTCCAGCGTCCCATAATTGGCACAGCAGCGCCTTGGAGCGGCTGCCTCCGAGACCGCTGGGTCATGGGGCCCGCCCAGCCGCCGGCCTCCAATCAACGCCGCTGTGTTTCCCACCTGCGACGCCTAGGGCAAGGGCCAGGCCGCAGGAAATAAAGAGCCACAGTGAGGTGGTGATGCAGAAGGCGCACCCCGCGCTAATTTTCCGGTGCTTTTTGCTCGCGCGCTATAGTGACATGCAAATATCACCAGGCAATGCTGCGCCGCTTGGCAGCGCACGCTGAACCATTCATTGCACCGGGGGGGGTGATGCAAGCAATAACAGAGCAATAAATTGGCCTCTGCAGCATGCGCCCTCGCAGCCATGATGGTACTGTTACTCTGGTCCCTCCTCTGTTTGGCGGCAGCCGAGCTGCTGGCATGCTGGCCGCGGCTGCACGCCCCACGCTCGCTGCTTGTATGAGGCATTTACCAGCAGCGCGTGCTCTCGCCGAAGCCCTTCGGCCTTTCTGCCCTCCTCCCTGATTGTCGGGACCGCCCCGCCAATTGCACGCTTCTGTCACCCACCTGCTGTACGTCTGTCCACCTGACAACCCACGAGTCGATGTCGTTCCTGCGCTGCACGTTGCTGCTTACACCTCACCAGGGTGAGGTGGTTGCAAGAATGCGTGACCCACCGCTTGCGTCATGCGAGCACTGCTACGGTTAATTGCATCATGCCGGCCACCACGCCTCCCGAGTTTGACTTCGCCAAGGCAGCTATGGATAGCTCGTCCACGAAAAATTTAAAAAAAAAACAATCGTAAGAATAATCCGAGGTTTGTGGCTAGCCTGTGCGTCCTCCCCTACGCCTTGGCCTTTGTTGTGGGGTCGCAGGTGTATACCCGGCCGATGCGCCCTCCGGCGACCCTGCATCACCATCATCCTGCATTTCCCGACCATTCCGCATCCCGCATGGTCGTCGCCGAGGATGTGCTTCCCCCTATCCTCCCATTCACACCCAGGGCGCATTGTGGTCGCTCGCCAAGATCCACTGTTGCATAATAGACTACAGGTCTTTGCCAAATTGACGCACTGTCCCGACAGTGTTTGTGTCGCGCTTCTTCAGCTCTCACGCCTGCACTCAGTCTCCCGCGAGTTTTCCACCTGCCACGACGATCTCTGTCAGAATCCTCTGCATAACCGCTGCACTGCTATGACGAGCATTCCTTCGAGAAACTCCGCCCGCGTTTCATCGCCAGTGTCATCTATGCGCCAAGACTCCGTTGTAGATCGCCAGAGGTGCTCGCGGCGATCATGTGGATGCCATGACTCTGGAAATGATCCCCAGTGAGATTCTACCAGTAACCTCGTCACACAACGACTAAGCGCGCCCCGATCTACTTGCCAAGCGAGGCTGTGGCCTTGTATGAGCTGGAGGCTTACGCTTGTGCTGCTGCCAAGGCCTTGGGGTGAAGATCAAAAGCCCCTTGTTCGCAAATCATCCGCGACAGTCCCCACCAATGGCTGACCTCGCAGTGCCGCCTAAATGGCAGAAGGAACATAGAGCAATCAGCACTCAGACAGTGACTAGTTACAGGTGTGGTCTCTCCCCTCTCTCGGTGTTTGGTATTGCTTCTGGAAGCCGACGGGCATGTCACGATGATGCTTCTGTGCCGTCCGCGTAATCGTATTTAGCATCTTCGTACAGGTGCAAACCCGGCCCCTTCGTGCGACATACCAGTGCGACGGAGCCTTGCTAGACCTCGCTTGGCCGTCACATTCTCATGGCACCCTGGTCGCAGCCCTCAACAAGGCTGCTGCAATCCTACTCTCAGAGTTACGCTGGTCCTTAGCGCGTCAGCTCCAAAGGTACAAGGCCACCTCGTACTGCATGAAGTACCTTCTCTTTGCTTCAATGCTGCAGAGCAGGCTTACAACGGAAGACCAGCTAGTTCCGAGTGCTTGCATTGCGTCTTGCATCTCACACATCGACGTGGCTTGCGTGGCTTTCCTCTTGGCTGCGCCATTCTGCGATGGAAGGCAGCCATCCGCCGCCGCTTACCTATGGCCAAGGCGACTATCGGGGCTGGGCACCGAGTGCGAAGTCCGAATGATGCAATTTGTAGGGATCCCGGGGGCACCACGCTGCAAAGCCTTGCTTCCGCTGCTCTCTTCCCGGCGTGTCCGAGAAGATACCCTGCAGTAGCAAGCTCGATTTGCAGTCTGCTAAGCGGTATTCGTCTGAGAGAGCGCAATCCAGGAATTATGGGGGGTTTCTCCACGATCCTCTACAGACTCTGCAGCAACAGGTCGCGTGACAATTTCTTAATTTGCAGATGAACAGCTGCACAATCACGCTGCGGGTATGAACGGTACTTCCCTTGCCAGTGACCCTAAGGTGAGTAAAATTCAAAGTCGTCGCCAGGTAAGAAATGACTTGTTTGTTGTGCTCGTGACCGACAACAACGACAACGAGATGAGGCTTGTATCTTGACTTTCTCACTAATTGTTGCAATATCTCTGAGCTCGTTAAGGTCTAGCTCTTGGTTTTGAAAGCTTGTGGCCCTGTTGTGGCAAGCCATATCTGCCGGTTCTGTCAATTCTCCTAGTGCTGGTATGTTCGATGAAGAGACACCCGCAGCGTTCCGTCACGCGCTTTTGTGATGTGCAGGAACCAATGAAGCCTAAGAAAACTTCTACCTAATTTCCAACTGTCGCTGTCGTCCTCTTCTGCCAGGCTCAATCCGCTGCTATGATTCTCTCCTCGTGGACACGCTAATCATGGCGAGGATGCAGTTGCTAGAATGAAGGATGATCTTCAATTAATGGTAAATGTGTTCGTGCTGACGCTAGAAGCAAATGTCCAAGGCCCTGGTGGATAAGAGCAGACATTACTAGCGTTAAGCCTTATTCGTGTTTGCTCTTGTGGAGGATTCGTCTACCTACACGCCCAGACAGCGCAAACCTGTAAGTTAGAGTCATGGAGGTGTAATGTGTACCGTTCCGCTAGCATTTCAATCTCTTCGCTCTAGCGATCAACGTGATTCAACCCTCGAATGCAAGCGTGCTTAGTCGGAATATGCTAACACGTCCAGCCCAGGTGACCTCCACATCCCAAACGCAACAATTACAAGAGGCGAAGAATGCATCAAATCACAACTGCGAGGGAGAAAATGGGAGAAAATGGGTATCTAATTCTTGTCATATGGTATCGTAGCAACGTTTCCGCCGCAAGCCAGCGAGGCACACCCTGCATCAAAACATAACATAGACCACAGACTCCTCGAAGCCCTGCTTCTCCTTGGCCGCGCGCTTCAGCTTCTCGGAGCGCAAGTCATTGCGGCACAGCGGGCAGCAGTGGTGATTCCGCCGCCACCACGTCTCCAAGCAAACGGCGTGGAAGAGGTGCAAGCATGGCGTCTCGCGCACGAGGTCGCCCTGCTCGATGCCGGCGATGCAGACGGCGCTGCGCACATGTCAGCCACGGTGAACATCACCACAGGGGATTACCGCGGAGGCAGGGTGGTCTCACCAGTCGTGTGCCGAGCTGTCTTGGTTCTTCTCGTCGCCGGTCTCGCTGTCAGAGGTGTCGGCGCCCACGGCGGACTGCCGTCTGGCCCAGTGTGCGTAGGGCAGGGACCCCGCTGTCACGTCGAGCTCTTCGATGGGCAGAGGGGTCTTCAGGTCGCACTCGACGTGGGAGGAGCGTTGTAAAGCGACTGCTGCGGCTTGGTTTCGGCGTCTGCGGCGCAGTTCCCACCATGATCTACGGTCGACGGGTTAGTGCCAGGACGGTAGATGGTGTGGGGGTTAACGAGGGCGGCGCACAGAAAAGCCATTAGGCCTAGGATTGCAGGAGCACAGAGCAGTAGTAGAAGAGTAGTAGGATTGAATTCTTGGTGTTTCGGTTGAGATTGTGCGGCGTCGGTTTGGCGGGGTTCGAGCATATACATGCTTTGCAGGAAGTAGTGCTGGGGACGATGCGGTGCAGATTATGGTTGTTGCTCACCGCTCACGCAGCCGAGTGGGTAACCATGACTTGTTCATTTCTTCACTGTTCCGTGGTATGCTCTAGAGGGTTGGGAGTCTTCTTAAAGGTCAGATTACAGCTGGCGAGATGAGTGAGGTGAGGCTATGGGGCTCGGCGGCGCCCAAGGCTTGGAGGGTCTGGACCAGCCCATGGAGGTCCCGGAGCGTTACGGTCTTGGCCCCCCATGTTCTGGGCTGTCTGGCCCCGTTTGTGGGGGACCTGTGTGCCGCAGACGGATGGATTGCGGCACCACGCCATTCAACAAGGAGAATTTCCTGTACTATTACCGTCGATCAGTAGCTGATGTTCAAGATCATGACATTGCTTTGGTGACCGATCCCAGAACCCATGTGAGGTTCGACTAGCGCGTTTAGATCGCAGCACCATGCCTGGGCAGCAGTGTCTGCATCCATTCTAATCTGTACCGCAAAAATGGTGCCGGGCGAACAGCTCAATACGGTTTCGGGGATACTTAGACCCTGCTTCTGGCCAGTCGCGACCAATGCATAATTATCAACGTTCTGATTACGTTCTTAGGAATAAGCCGCAAGGTGAGTGACACTAGTGGCCTTTGTTGCTCATTTTTCTTCTGGCGTCCGAGCCTCCAAGAAGCAAAAGCTTATCCACGGCAGGGTTGAGAGACGTGACCATCGCTGCTCAGTGAAAGCATGCAAATACTACGAGGTAGTAATTGCATGATGGTGCAGCTAACGTATACACTCCATCTTGAAGGCTCTAAATGCAATACATTAAATCATATCAACCTCCTAAACGATGAAACCATTGCCCTTCTTCAACCAGGAAACGGCATCTGTGACCATCTCGTCGACAATTGCCTTGGCGCTCTTGCGCTCGTTGACAACGGCAGCAGCCTTGCCCATGAGGAAGGGGCGGGCGTTGTCCATCATGTCATCATCAATGTCATCACCCATGTTCTCAATATCATGCTCCACGGGGATCTTGCCCTTGCTGGTCAGCTCCTTGATCTCAGCAGCGCGGTTCTCCTCCCAGTTGCTAATGTAAGGGTTGTTGCGGACGCGCAGGGGACGGCCGGTGAAGATGATGGTGCGGACATTATCGTCAAAGCCGGCCGTGCGGACAGCCTCCTGGTGAGCCTTGGGCGCACCCGCCTCGTCGGACAGAATGAATCGTGTACCGACCCAGACGGCCGAAGCGCCGAGCATCAGAGCAGCCGCGACAGATTGGCCGTTGAAAATACCACCTGCGGCGATGACCTGGACATCGTGGCCGAGACCGCCCTTCTTGCCCTTGACCATAGCGGCGACGGTGGGGATGAGAACGGAGGTGGGAACATCTCCAGTGTGTCCACCACCCTCGCCACCCTGCGCACAGATAATGTCGGCGCCAATCTCAAGGCACTTCTTCACGTGCTTGGGGTGGCCGATCATGTTCATGTACAGAACGCCGTGCTTGTGAAGCTTGTCGACAACAGCCTTGGGGGGCACACCGACGGCAGAGACAAACAGCTGCGCGCCGCTCTCGATGATGATGTCAACGAGTTCACCCAGCTTGCCCTTGGTGTAGTCGTAGTTTGTCTTGCGGGCAGAGCCGCCGACCTGGGGCAGGAGTAGATCGACACCGAAAGGAGCGTTCTTGTCGTTGAGGAAGCCCTTGAGCTCGGCAATCTGCTCTCGCAGCATGTCAGGCGTGTAGCCAACGCTAGAATGGTAGGTAAATAGGCGCTCTTCAGTGCGGATGTTGAGCCTTCAAACTTACCCACCAATGACGCCCATGCCGCCAGCGTTGGTGACGGCGGCGGCCAGCTTGGGACCAGCGGCGACGTTCATACCAGCCAGAAGAACTGGGTGGTTGATCTTGAGCAGATCAGTGCTGACGGTGCGAAGTTGCTCTGTTGATTCGACATGTCAGTGAGGGGCGACTTGCGGAGTAGGCGCGCACAGTCTACTTACGCCTTGACGCCATTGTTGCGGAGTGTGGAGGATGATACAAAGATTATGCAAGAACAGCTAGAGATGAGAGTGTGGTAACTGTGTGCAGAGGATTGGCGCGGACAGGTGAGGCTAAAGAAGCAAAATGTGGAGGTGGCACTTTGACACTCTGGGGAACCGCTGAAGCCGAGAAGCAGCCGATGAGACCATGGGCCGAGGCTGATCATCCTACCTGCCGGTCGTGTGCAGAAACTGTGGCAACTTCAACCTCGATAACTACTAGCAACCTGCATTGTTTCACTAACAAACAGACAAGTCGCTAGAGTGAATATCCCAATTCCAAATTACTTATTTGCATGGTTTTGGAGGTCTTCCAACCTGCTAGCATCCGCAATGCGGAGTCTTTCAGGGCATGCCGACGGGAGAGGAACATGTTGCCCAGGTTTTTGAACCAAACCTTCATCCGTGGGCTGGCGCCTCTTACGATGGAACGCCGAGATGTCATCCGGCCAATAGACGCGCGCCCGTCACTTCTAGAAGTATTACATTGCGACTGAACCCCTCGTGCAGCCTGCATGTCTGTGGTGTCACGGCGCGCTGGCCGAGCGGTGCCGCTCTCATCGGCTATACTCGTCAGCCCCCTTGTGTGGCGCTGTGCCAGACAATATCACGTTTATGTGGCTCGTGATGCTGCTCGTTCGGTCAGACTTCCATACTCACTGAGCGCGACAACCGTGCTAGGGACTGCAAGACGGCGTCCCAGCTACCAGCCAGCCGCGCCGTGGGCGCTTGTAAATATGTCGTCAGATGCTACTGCACGCACCAGGCACCAAGCATACCTGGCTTTCGGGAGCAACATGGGCGATAGCATCAAGACAATCGAAGATGCTCTGGATACCTTGACGGTTCACCCTGACATTAAGCTTTTGCGGACGAGCGGCCTTTACGAAACCAAAGCCATGTATGTCGAAGAACAAGCTGACTTTGTGAATGGCGTCTGTGAAGTGCGTACTTGATCCGTCCATCGAGGGGTGCTTCCCCGTCTGCTAATCCAAGCGCAATCAGATCGAAACGAGCTTACAGCCCATGGACTTGCTGGATGCTTGTCAGAACATTGAAAAGAGCCTCGGTCGCAAGAAAACCATCGACAAAGGACCCAGAAACATTGATCTGGATATATTGCTCTATGAGGATCACGTAGTGTCTGAGCCGCGCCTGCTTATACCGCACAAGTTAATGCTGGAGCGAGCCTTTGTCTTGCAGCCTCTCTGTGAACTCATACCCCACAAGCGTCCTCCGCCTTATGGAACTCGAGCAACATATCTAGAGCTCCTGCAGCAACTACCCGCCCTGGAATCTCCAATGTCTACAGCGATCCGACTGACCCGTACAATGTCGCCGATCCGTGCCATGCTACCTACGCGACGGACGGAGATCATGTCGGTGCTGAACATTACGCCCGACTCTTTCTCCGACGGCGGGAAGCTGTCCTCAGACGATCATATCACTTTGAAAAGGGTGGTGGAGCAGCAGATTGCTGCTGGGGCTACCATCTTCGATGTCGGGGGTCAGTCGACGCGACCGAACGCGGCGCCCGTCACCGCCGACGAAGAGACTTCTCGGGTACTGCCAGCAGTCAAACTCATCGTCGAGGTGGCAAACACCATGCAAGCAAGCGATCGAATAGCAATCTCGGTCGACACGTTCCGAGCGCCCGTGGCAAAAGCTGCTGTCGAGGCAGGAGCACACATTGTGAACGACGTCAGTGCAGGCCTTCTAGATCCGGACATGCTCCAGACCGTGGCCAAGTTGGGGTGTCCCATCATCTTGATGCACATGCGGGGTGATCCATCTTCAATGAACTCACAGGAAAATACAACCTACCCTAACGGGTTGATCGCCACGGTTGCCAAGGAGCTGCATGAGCGAGTACGAGAGGCAGAGCGAGCAGGTATACCACGGTGGCGCATTATACTCGACCCGGGCATTGGCTTCGCAAAGACAGCAGCGGGTAATCTGGAGTTGCTGCGGCGCTTGAATGAGCTTCGAGACTATGAAGGTTTCCGCGGCCTGCCGTGGCTGGTCGGCACGAGCCGCAAGGGCTTCATCGGCAGGATCACTGGCGTCGAAGCGGCCTCGGAGCGAACGTGGGGCACGGCGGCGGCGGTTACGGCAGCGGTGCAAGGCGGCGCCGATATCGTGCGAGTGCACGATGTCGAGGAGATGATCAAAGTGGTCAAGATGGCCGACGCTATCTGGAGAGTCTAACGGGCACGGTGTGATACACCTTGCATAACGTAGCACGTCGGCGGGAGCGAATCATGTATTAGGTACCGCGAGCAGCCCAGCTCGGAGGACCGCGGGGGAATACGGCGACGTGCATAACGATAAACACAGATTAGCGAGGAGGATGTGTGGGGGGGCGCAGGGGATCAAAATTCCGGGGCCTTGCAGAGGGTCATGTGCAGGCTCTGATAAACCTGCCGCCTCCATGGCCCACAGAGCCTAGATGCGTGCCTTTCAGGCTGGAATCCAACAACAGTCAGCACGACGGAGCATCTGGGCTTGAGTGTGGCGTGAAGGGCTGGTTGCACACAGATGCCGTGAGCGCACGCGTTCGTTGACAGAGTGAATTCGAGGAGGCACTCAATCTTAGGGCGACACGAAGATACAAACCAATAGCTGCCAGGTGCTGCACATCGTGTGGGGACGGACACTCGGCGTTCCAAAGGGACGACCCTCTTTCTCCGCAGCCATCGACTGTGCGGCAAGTTAGTGGCCTCTCAGAGGGAAGCAACCAGAGTCAATGTCCTGCAGCGGGCTTGGCCGGCGTATTCGCGGCCACTGATTTGTCGGCCCGTGCAAACGAGGGTCTCAAAGGGTCATGGGCTCATGCACGCCCGGGCCCTTAGGGTGCTGCATGAGCAAGCGATGATGAATGCCGCGCGCGCCAGATGCAACATATGACTGGGGGGCACCAGGCTTGCGTCGGGAGGAATTCGCCGGAATTCACCTTCTTTCTACTGTCATACCTCTACATCAGGCTGCCTTTGCTCGTGGTCAATGCTAACAGAGATCAATTGCATCTGACGAGACCCCCGCGCTACAATCTACCCGCGACTGGAGCATTAGCCGCCCCGCTAGTAGATTACGCCAGAAAGCCAAGCGTGTGCCGGGCCAGTACTCCACCATCGGTGCCCCATACAAGCCCCACCATAATCTCCCGCCTCTCGTCCACAAACAACTCCTGCTTACGGTGTTTTGTGTGTCTCAGACATCACAAGACACGGCATGTGGCCGAGGTGCTCCGAAGGCTCTTCTATTTGTCTTTGACGCATCTTGCTTGCTTGTGCAATCTTTCCCTTGTGGGCGGGTCGCTGCCTTCTCTGACTCTACCTGGGACGCCCCCGATCCTTTTGTTGACGTTCGAGTCGGCTGCCCAAGCCACTCCACCGGACTCACTGTTGTTCTTACCGGTCTCTCTGATCTATCATCGTCATCTTCGTCATCGCACCATTCTCCTCGACACTCCGAGCTCCGCTGCATCGTACTCACCGGACACACCGACCAGCCCGCATCCCACGTCTGCATTCACTGCCCGCCACCGAAAAACAACGACTTCGCCAAAATCAACGTATATACGATAGAGAGCCGCATTCATTTGGCTGGCCCACGGATCAGGGATTTCTATCTCCTCGAGTAAAAGCTTTGTCACACTGCATGCATTCATAGTGCTTGCAGATTTTGAAATGGACGCGCAAGACGGAGAGACTTTCATAAATGTGAGAGTGTGCCCTTCACCCACCCCTTCATTCACGCCATGCTTACGCCAGATAGCATCTCGCCCAGTACATCCGTAAACACGAGAAGCATCTTGCCAATTCGGTGAATGCCCCTCACAAACGGCCTCTCACAGCTCCGGGGCCCTCTTCCTCTTCTACCTCTTCCCGAGCACTCTCCTCCACGCCTGCCTCTTCTACCAATCCATTCGCCACTCTGAATGCCTACCTAGGCATTGGTTCAAACAGCATTAGACCGGCCAAGCTATTCGTCACTCCAAATCAGTTGTACTACCTACTTGCACGATTCGAGGAGCTGGGTGTGGATGTCGGCTCCTGCAACGTGAGGTTAGAGAACATACAGGCGAGGCCAACGTCGACTAATTATGTCTCCTTTCTCACCGAGACTCCACGGCCAAAAGGTCGCCGAAGCTTTGATCAAGAATCAATACAGTCTGTGTCTAGTGTGCGCAGCGTAGTGTCATCTGTATGGTCGAACATTGGAGCCTCGCTGACCGGCAGCGTTGAGGTCAAGAGAGAAAAGCAGGAAGCAGCGCTGCGGGAGGACATCAGATACCTCTACTCTGCCTTCACAAAGATTCCCACTCTAAAGTTGGCGATGGATCACCGCATCCGCAAGATTGCTGGCTACGAGGAATTCCCCTTCGACATGGCTGTACCCCTCTTTGCCTTCAAAAACCTCACACACCTCGAGATCATTGATTGTGACTACCGAACCTTCCACGGCTGGGACCGTCTGGCTGATCAACTCAGAATCTTGACCGTCAAGCGAGCAGGATTGGAAGACGTCAGCAACCTTCTGACCGACATTGTCCTCGATGACATTGATCAGCGTCGGCGGCGGTCATCGAAGAGCACCGCGTCGCCCATCGCGTATCCGTCGGTAAGCCCACGCAGTAGGCATGCAGAGCTGGTCAAGACCCAGAGCACGCCAGATTCTCCAGTGATCGGGTCCCGCCCCGTGTCTGGTGATTTCTCCAAGACTGTCGATTGGGCCCGCACTTATGCCGCGCCGAGCACCCCACCCGCGCTCCGTCAAAGCACGAGGCCGCGTACGCGTGGCATCTCGCCCAGCAAGGCATCCCCGGGCCGAAGAGGATCCTACTATAGCCACAGGATGCAGAGACGCACATCTGGAAGTTCGAATGGAAGCTCTCCCGCTGAGACACCTCGGGGAAGTACGGCTAATCTGCTGAACTTTGGTCTTCTCCCACCCATGAAGTGGAGATTTCTTCGGCATCTCAACCTACCTGAGAATGGCCTTACAACCATTAGTGTCGAGAGCTTGACCCCAGTCCTGTCGACGCTTCAGTCCTTGGACTTGTCTGGCAACCTGTTCACCGAGATTCCCGATGCACTCAGTTCTCTAATGTCACTGCGGGCTCTCAACCTGTCAGACTGCATGATTGACTCACTGCGGTCGCTAGCAAAGACGCCACTGCCGGCCATCGCCGTTCTCAATCTGAAAGGCAACCGATTCTCGTCCATTGCGGGTATTGAACGGCTCGTTTCATTGGAGCGCCTCGATATTCGTGATAATCGAATCACAGACCCAACTGAGCTCGCAAGGGTTACCGGCATGCCCGAATTTCGGGACGTCTACGTTGCGCGGAATCCATTCACGAAGACGCATGACAGCTACCGAGTGAAGATCTTCAATCTGTTCAGGGCAGCGCCAGGGTTCAGCGACGACATCACCATCGACGGCTCCGGCCCGGGCTACAACGAACGCAAGCAGCTCAACGACCGCGTGCCTGAAAATGCACCAGCTCCCGTGGGAAAAACTTCGCTGGTGGATGAAGTTGTGATAGTGCACGTCTCATCGAAGCAGGGGGTGCAGGCAAGAGCCCCACGCGTGGCGGAAGCAGAGACGGAGCCAGCGCGACTATCAAACGCCGCGGAAGAGGGCATTCCTCGGCGCAAGAAGACGCCCAAGCGGCGAATCGTGGAGATATCGCAGGGCGATGCTCGAAAATCACAGATAGAGCTGCCGGATGTGGGGAAGCTCTCCCTCGCTGGTGGTGACGAGCGACCTTCGGCAGCAGGTGAGCGGGCGTCGACTGCGCCCAAGAGACCACTCCCCAGCGCGGCACGCGAGCAGCATGGTGGTAGCGCGGCGCTCGCATCTCCTGTACTCCTACCCGAGCGGCATGAACGGAGCGAGACGTACAGGCAGCGCATAGAAGAGTTCAAGAAAGATTACGGCAATGAGTGGTTGAGCGCACTTGGCGATGCAGACGCAGCGGTGAACGCGCGTCGAGTCCAGCAAGAGGGCAGCATCAAGTCTGGAGATGGGATCACCTCACCCACACTGGCACCGATCAGCACGGGTGCCAGCGCGGGCGCAGGACGACGGCTTGGCTGAAATTGCTGTCGGAGGGAAAGATGTGCATGACTTTCCAGACGGAGAAAGTATGGTCAGGGCGGATCCTGGCAACGAGGGAAGAGGACATGACTGTCACGGCAGGCCGAGAGCTTTCGATGCGAGCGTGGTCACTTAACGTTGTACGATAATGCATGGCGCTGGGGGATAGGGTTTTGTTTCTGATTTCACGACTGGCATGAGACGCACATGACGACAGGGAGTTATGCTGGCGGCATCGCTGTTCTTTTTCGTAGACCATCCACATACAGACACACACAGCTCGCGCTGATGGGAGCCTGGGAGCTCCGTGGGACGGAACAGTCGGGCTTGTTTGGCACTGCGGCTGAAGCAGCATTGGGCTATGCAGACAATAATGCAACAAAAAGATGCGAGTGCAGCCCAACCTTTGCGTGTGTAACAAAAGCAGCTCGCAGCACAATGGCGTCAGGCCAGCTTCCAGAAGCGCGCCGGCTGCATTAGTCGAGAAGCAGACACGCAGACACGCAGACGCAATAGCCCCACCAAGTCGCCTGCCATGCGCTCTCGCACTGCCGCAGCCTGCTCGGACACACGCCCGTCCAGGCTGTCTCCATACCAGACGAAGCCCCACTCCACAGTCTCACTGGCATTGTTTGCTCGCGCCGTGCCATTGCAGTCCAGTGTTCGGCCTCCCAGCCCCTGACCGAAGGTACGTTGCTCCATCTATCGCCTTGTTTGGCCGGCGAGAGGCGGCCGTCTGGACACGCGCGTTCCGCAGCTTCCTGGCCTGACAGGATCAGCCCGCCAAAACTTCAGAACGCCGTCTCTCCCTCTCTCCCTCTCTCCCCCACGCTTCCACGCGCCCACACCGCTGACTTTGCAAGACTCCACTGCCGCGCCCGCGCATCCATCACCGCATCGCCACGTGCCCCGATCGCCCACGCCGCCCCAGACCGCCAAGCACTGCCCCCTTGAGCTCTCGTCGCCCGCGGCAAAAACGCTTCATCAGCGCCAGCAAAACAACCTGCAATTCGCCCCCAGAGGCTCCTCATCTCGGTCAACGCACGTCCAGCCATCCCTGCACGGGTCGAGCAATTGGTATTCCGCACTGTATCCCCTCCTACAGCCAGCCGACGCGACGTTCCCGATACAGCGCGACTCCTCCCCTACACACACGCACACGTCTCAACAGACTACCCCTTGATCCATCTCCCAACACGGGCTCCCACTTGACGCTTTGGGTGTGCCCATTTCCCCCTCGTGGGCTCATCTTTCCCTGTCGCTCGCTGAGAAGTAGCATAATTTTTGCGAGGTATGGTTGATACTGGGACTGCTGCAGCGCGCACACCCTGCGGCCCCCGCCCATCCGCGCCAGCACAGCGGCAGGCTAAATCTTTGAGACTGACATCATCTAGAGGAAATCCTTTGTGACCAGTCCTTGCTCTTGCTTGGTTCTTCAGCGGACGTGCCACGACAACGCACACGCGACCTCGTCCGCCCCTCCTCCCCAATCTCACCCCCCCATCAACACACATCGCACCGCCTCAAGGGGTCATGGCGGACCAGAATGAAGTAGATCTCGACTCCATCATCGATCGTCTGTTGGAAGTCCGAGGCAGCAGGCCCGGCAAGCAGGTTCAGCTTCTCGAGGCTGAGATTCGCTACCTCTGCACCAAGGCCCGTGAGATCTTCATCTCTCAGCCCATCCTGCTCGAGCTGGAAGCTCCCATAAAGGTCCATCTCACCTCTTGTTTGCGCGTGCGTTTGTAGCCCGTGCTAACGTTTTTCTTCTTCAGATCTGCGGTGATATCCACGGCCAGTACTACGACCTGCTCCGTCTGTTCGAGTACGGTGGCTTCCCTCCCGAGGCAAACTACCTCTTCCTCGGCGACTACGTCGACCGCGGCAAGCAGTCCCTCGAGACCATCTGCCTGCTCCTCGCATACAAGATCAAATATCCGGAGAACTTTTTCATTCTCCGGGGCAACCACGAGTGCGCTTCCATCAACCGCATTTATGGCTTCTACGATGAGTGCAAGAGGCGGTACAACATCAAGCTGTGGAAGACTTTTACCGACTGCTTCAACTGCCTGCCCATTGCCGCCATCATCGACGAGAAGATCTTTACAATGCACGGTGGATTGAGCCCCGACCTCAACTCCATGGAACAGATCCGCCGGGTTATGCGCCCGACCGACATTCCCGACTGTGGTCTGCTTTGTGACCTGCTGTGGTCCGATCCCGACAAGGACATCACCGGCTGGAGCGAGAATGACCGGGGCGTGTCGTTTACCTTTGGCCCTGACGTCGTCTCGCGTTTCCTGCAGAAACACGACATGGATCTCATCTGCCGAGCGCATCAGGTTGTCGAAGATGGCTACGAGTTCTTTTCGAAGCGCCAGCTAGTCACCTTGTTCAGTGCACCAAACTACTGTGGCGAATTCGACAACGCGGGCGCAATGATGAGCGTAGATGAGAGTCTGCTCTGCTCCTTCCAGGTAGGTCCATCTTCCCAGCGCAGACACTTTCGCGTTTGCTAACATGTTTCCCTTTCTCTACAGATTTTGAAGCCAGCCGAGAAGAAGCAGAAGTACGTTACCCAACCAGACATGCCCTTGAAGCCTGTACTGACCTCTTTTGCTCAGGTTTGGACGCAGGCAATAGGTATTCGACGCATCTATCTAGGTGTTTTGCAATGCGGTCAACCTGTTTGTACCTCGTCTTCGTCTTTATTCAATGCACGTTCGAGTTCGAGATATTTGTCACCACCCGTGCGCACGTTACCACTGGGAGTGTCTATGTGCACTAACATATAGCATTGCAACGGTTGATGCGGACATCGCAATTATCTTGGACAATTTTGGCTCACGTCGGCAGCATCCGGAGTCGACGCAGTGTTGTGGTCAAGCAAGTGTTTCTCCAGCCAAGGCACCAATTGGTGCCGAAGACCAACGCACCCTACGTGGAAATGAGAAGGGAGATTACAAGGTAGCAGAGGATTTCAAGTCGTTCCTTTCGACATAGGCTTAGCGTCGCAGGTCGTTGCAGGCATTGTGCGGTTGTGGAATTGCTCTTTTGCTTTTTTGGGGATAGTTTTGTAGCATGTCAGTGACACGACTAGCTCTTCCATCCGAATGTGATGTTTTCAATGGTGTGCCATAGTCATCCGAGGTTCTGCCAATGGTTCCAGGATCACGTGATGGAAGGCGCCAAGTCCCGTTCCGAAAGCTCGGGAGCTTTGCCTCGACCTCAAGCCGCGAAGACGGCCGAGCTTTCAAAAGGACTCCCCACCCTCTTTCACCCTCCTCCGAGTCGTCACCCACTATCACAATGAACGCTGCACGATTTGCGCGCACCGCCCTGCGCGCCGGCCAGGCCGCCCGTCCCATGATCGCCCGCCGTGGTTACGCCGATGTGGCCGCGGACAAGATCCAGTTATCCCTGGCTTTGCCTCACGGAGTACGTTTTCAGACTGCAATCCATTGGCCCTCATGAAACCTCTGAGGAATTGCCGAAATTTTCATGAGAAGAGTTCAAGCTAACGAGTGATGCATTGACAGTCCCTCTTCAAGTCCAAGGATGTGTAAGTCCAGCGCTCTACTACGCCATCCCTAAAGTCCATGCGACTCATCCTTTACATCGCATCGATCAAAGAGTCCCTCGCTGACTGACGTGGAATTGCAGCGTTCAGGTCAACATCCCCGCCGAGTCCGGCGAGATGGGTGTCCTGGCCAACCACGTTCCTTCGATCGAACAACTGAAGCCCGGCATCATCGAGGTCATTGAGGAGAGCGGCGGAAGCAAATCCTTCTTCCGTATGTACACATACTCCCGGAAATGGTTAGTGATTGGAAACACCCGGCTGACAATGGCCATCTAGTGTCTGGTGGTTTCGCGACCGTTCAACCCGGCTCCAAGCTGAGCATCAACGCCGTTGAGGGCTACGCTCTTGAGGACTTCAGCGCCGACGTAAGTGTCCTTCCCACTCCACATTAGGTCGATTTGATCAGGCCATACCAAGGAGACGGCGAGGCTGACAAGCAACGGAACAACAGGCCGTCAGGAGCCAGATTGCCGAGGCACAAAAGATTGCCAACGGCGGTGGCAGCGAAGTCGATGTCGCCGAGGCCAAGATTGAGCTAGAGGTAAGTTTTGGCTTATTTTTCCCTTCGAGCCCTGCAGGGTAGAAGCTAACAACGATCAGGTTCTGGAGAGCTTGCAGGCCGCGCTCAAGTAGAAGGATGCATGGATTGTAAAGCTGCTATACCATAAGGCGTGTATATTTGAAACCCCGCGAGCGTTTCCTATGTCGCATCTGCATCCCTATTATTCGTTGATTACATGCGTGTCCCCGAATTTCTGTGATTGGCTTGAAAGAGCAAGTGCGAATGCGCATCAAACAAAATCATCGTCCCAATTTCGAAAATGCAGCAACATCAACCTGCTACCTTGAACCTATCGTCGTACAATCTCTTGTCTTTCACACAATCCGCTGACTGTCCCTTATTTATAACCCTACACTGATTTCTAACTCCGTCACCGCGATTAATGCCCGATTCTCTTAAAAAGAAATATCATTAACGAAAACCATGTGCGAGAACCATCCACCGTTGATTCTGATGTACTCATATCTTAGCCAGATCCATAACTACGTTCGGTTCATATATAGACCACACGATACTGCAACTGCTCTCACACCTTTGGGCCGTCTCCAATGAACCATGCGCAACCTAGCAATACTACGAAAGCACGGGGTGGAATAGTCGCGGCTAGAATTGCAATCTTTAATGCAAGAGATGCATCGATTCACCGGCGTCGGCATACTGACGCCGCCGACGAAGCCGCTATCAAGCTCACAGGCCAAACGCGGCCAGCTGCAACCTCTGAGAATTTGGTGGAGGAAACAAGATACAATCCTACTTCGCCAAACGCTCCACCAACGAAATTACATCAGTCTAATGTCGGACCATCCTCAAATGTGCGAATATGCGCGCACTCCATCTCTGGTGTTGCATCCGAGGGTAGTATAAGTGTTGCATCCAAGAATCCCGCCCCTTGCACCTACTGCGTCTCCAGTCCGGCCAAGTCATGTTGCCACCATCCCATGACTCAGAATACTGGTTCGCAATTTGAAAGGGCTGTCAGCGGAGGGTTGGTTCCGATTGGCGTGACCAAACGTCAGCAGGCTGATCCGCTCAGTCCGTGGGGGAGATTGTTGCCTCAATCGCGCAAAGCACTTAGCGAGACTTGCGAGATCTGCATACCTAGAAACCAGAGTGGCGACGGCGAAGTGATCTCACCTCGCATACTTGTGCGTCAAATTCGTTCCGTGCCGCATGCTGCCAAAGGCCAGAGCAAAAGCCGCTCGGAAGGATTCACCGCAGATCCCAAGCTGGATTCTGAAAATTTCGCTCAGGCTGATATCCAGCAGCCTCAGGAGCAGCATACCAGCCGCTTGCCAACAACAACGGAAATTACGTCACTCATCACATCTGTTGACTCACTCATCGCTAGCCATGGCGATGAGTTAAGACGAATTGCCAAGATACTGGACTCGGAAGTGCTCTCGGATGACGATGAGGCTTATGAGCTTGGGCAAAATCAAGGCGTCAATCACGTAGATGGACTACAGTCAGCAGGGTGGATCGAGTTGGTTTCGGACATCGAGGACGCAATCAGAGAGTGGCGTGGAGCCTTCACTGGTTCCGGAAATGGGTCGTCGAAGAAGGTGAGATTCCTGTCAATCGAGGAAGAGGAAAGGGCCGATTGTGATCATGCACCATGGCATCCTCGACGAGCCGCGACGGGACTGCCTGGGTCTTGGGCGAGCGAGGATGAGGATGACGGTGAATCTGGCGCAGGCGATGGAGAATAGAGGTTCGAATTGGCGACAGATGCCGCGCTGGCGGCATGTCCGGCGTGGACGCTAGAATCACAGAATATCATATGCCGCTTCCATGCACACATGGGATGAGAGTTGGAAGTGCATGCTTGCTTCGGCGAAGTCCTAGAGCCAGCGTGGTGGAGGTGCGCGGGCGGCAGCCAGCAGTGACTCTGGGAGTGTTTCGTCTCGGAGAGAGCGAAATGGCTGAAAAGTCGGCTTGGCAAGTCGCGATGGAACATGTGTCGAACGAACGAAGGAAGTCGGCGGCGTATGGGCACACGGCGACTCCGACGATCACGCATCTACATGGATACGCCCTGGGCGGCTGTGGCGGCGCGAGTGTCCAATAGAGATGGCACTATATCGCAGGGTTACACACAACTGGTTAGACGGCGTTCATACTGAAGTCATCGCTATAGGTGTCAGCAATCAGAGTCCGCGGGAAGGACAGCCAATGTCGGCCGCCAGAAAAAAAGATCGCATGACGGCAGGAGAGCCTTCAAAACGCGGTGGACAGGTGCAGCAGCACAATGCGGAACAGCTCAGACTCGCTTAGGGGGGGGGCAGCCACTGGCAGGGCCCAGCACGCAGCCTCAGGCCAGACCCTTGCAGACTCACACCGCTCACCCCAAGCGCCCGCCGCGCGACGGGTGCACTGAAGGTGTCGGTGACAGCAGGGTCGTGCGCGACAGAGCGGGCGCCATTGAGTCATTGCGTAAGCGAGGTCGTGGGTGATTCCCCCTCCTGGCTGCGTGGGTGGGGGAAGATGACTTCCAAGGCGATGATCGGGCCCCGCAACCACGTGGGAAAGGGGCACACCTGCGGCACAAGTCCTGCCGCTTGCCGCTCCTCTGCCCCGCCTGCCGCCGCCGCGGGTGCTGGTTGTCGCTGCTGCTGACGCTGCTGCTGCGGCCTGCAGCAATCCCTCCCTTCGCTCCCCACAGTGAGGCTGCTGCAGCGTGGGCGTGCACATGTCGCGGCGACAGGGTCTGCTGCTTGCAATGGGCCGCGGCTCTGTGGGCGACCCGGCGGAGCAGGCGCGAGGGAGAAATAACACGGCCTCTCGCTTATGGGCCAATGCCTCAGCACGCCAGCAGCCCTCCGACTAGCTGCCTTGGTGCTCGCTCAGCCTTCCCAGGCGCGTCCTCCATCGTGGCCGTCGACGCGCGTGGTCTAGAACGTGCGCCTGCTCGCCCCCGACTGGCCAACCACACCTCCGCTCTGGCGCCGCCTTGTCGTCCGTGCTGGCCGCTGCGCCTGCGAATGCCTCCCAGGGCTAATGCGGTTGCAGTGCTACCCTACCGCCGCCTGGCGTCCGTCAGCCATGCCATGCGCACCGCCTGGCGTCACTGCCGGTGTCTGGTGATTTTCCCCCCGCCAGCCCAGCATCCCCCGTGCGCCAGCGGCGATCCCGTCCAGGCTGGCCTAACACGTCTTATCATAGTCCCAAAGCAGTAGTCCGAGCTGTTCTGTGCGCTGCCGCCCCCTTCGCGCCTGCTAGGCCCACTATAAGGCATGATCGCCCTCCTGCCTGCCTCTCTCGTAATGCTTCCTGCCACAACCCCTAACTGCTGCTCCTCCTCCACTCTCCGCTGAACCAGCCTGCTGCTCACGCGTCCTGCAACGCTGCCAACAACCTGCCTCAGCCCCTAGCATGACCGCAACCACGGCCATGTCGTCCTCCATGCCCAACGGTCCGGACCCTTCGTTCGGCTCTCTCGACGATCAAGAAGCTACTTGGTACCTGGTATGCCTGCCCTTCACTCCCAACCCCGACATGCCGCTGACGACTTGACACCGCAAGAATCAAAATTCTTACGGTGACGCAGCCTGGATGAACCAGGAATCCTCCTCGATGCACTTCACCACCACTGCCACCCAGCCACAGCCCGTCTGGGCCGCGGCATCACAGGATCACGCCAGTGTTTTTGACGGCAACCAGTCTGCTTTCTCTGGCAACTACTTGAACCCCTACCTCTCTCCAGCTTCCATCGCTGGGGATTTCGGCCATGCTTCATCCCACTCACGCTCGCAGTCGCGAAACTACTCTGCCCATCAAACACGTGACGATGCAATGGACGTCCAATCTGCCAATCACAGCCCCAGCATGCACACAGCCCTCTCCAATTCCAGCGACGATGGCTCCATCTACGCCGAGAGGACCCCTCCGCCTCTCCTCTACCCCCAGTCTGTCGTTGCGAAGCATGAACACACCCTCAAGCCACCGCTTACCAGGCCAACCACCCGACGTCGCTCCACTGCCCCCTCGGCCGTCATCACCGCCGGCCGCAACGCGCCTAAGGACGCCGCCGCCGCCGCCGCCGCCGCTGCCGCAGAGAAGGTCCGCGAGCGCCGCAGCGGCCACTCCGCCGTCGAGCGCAAGTACCGCGAGAACCTCAACGGCAAGATAGAAGTCCTGCGCCAAGTCTTGATCGAGGCCCACCGCAGCTACGATGTCAAGACGCAGTCCAACATGTCACACTCCCGCCACAACTCCGCACACGGCAGCTCCAGGGGCTCGTCCCTCATCCCCGGACGCAATAGCGGCGGTGCCGGCGCGCCGCACAAGGATGGTTACCCGCCGCCCGACAGCGTCATCACCTTTGCGGCGACCATCGGCAGCAAGAAGAGCGATGTCCTCAGCACCGCAATTCACTACATCAAGGAGGCTGAGCAGAGCAGGAGCGTGCTGATGCAGCAGGTCAGCTTCCTGCAAAATCAGGTCGTCAAGCTCGAGGGCCTGATATGCGGTGGCAACAACAATGGTAACAGCGAGTGCGCCAACAGCCGCAACGGTGCCGGCGCACGCGGAGATATGAAGATACGCATGATGAATGGTTGAGTGTCGCGGGAGAAGAGGTGGAGAAGAATCACAACAACTAATTGACGATCCCGACCGCCGTTGAGGTACGCGCACGGAAGCCTACTTGTCGATGCCTCCCCGTCTACGGATCTTGGGGAGGTTGGCACAAGAATGCAGATATACTCCAACAATACTGCAGCACATGGGCACAGTCACGCAAGCCCCCCGCCAGGTATGCTCGCGAGGCTAAGAATGTCGTCGCTCGGTGGGATGTTCTAAACAGCTTCAGGGCGTGAACCGGCTCTGTCGATGGTGGCACGAATTGAATGAATTGGGCCTGGAGCGAAATGTACTGATACTCTTATAAGGTGTTCACGACTGGGTAGACCCTGCTTCTGCTTTTCTCATTATCCGAAAAAGTAGCCCTCTAATGCTAGCGATTTGATTGTCTTCCAACACTCGAGTCCACTTGTCTTTTGCCAACCTCTCGTCGCCTGCGCTCTTACGGTCAGCTGTGTCGCTCATTAAGCGAGTAGGTTCGCCTAGAGAGTCAGCTTTGCCGCATTTGGCGCGACGCCCGGGTCACCGTCAGCAGCCATGCGGAGCTGAGCCATCTCGGCTGCGCCACCACGCGGATGTCATCCTTTGGGACAGACGCCGCGGCGTGGCTGTGGTCCGAACGCGTGGTTTGATGCGGCCGCCCAGGGGCTGACGCAGTCCCGGTGGAGGCTGACGTCTTTCGCACGAAGGGTCACGATTCGCTGGTACGCAATTGGTTTTGTTATTTTTGTGGTTTGGGCGGCGGGGGTGTGCCGGTCACGATGGCGCTTGGGGGTGCAGGGGGGCAGGGTTTGAGCTGGAGGGGGGTCATCACTGGGAGAGAGGGAATGCGGGTTGGCGTGGCTTGGGGCTGGGCGCGGCGAGGGAATTGCGTTTGCAGGTTGGGGGGTTGTGCAGCGCTGGGAGGCTCTGGCTAGATGGCTCTAGTGTTTTGGGGGGGGGGGTGGGGGTTGTTGTGCATGCGTGTCGGGTATGGGATGGGTCGTGTTTCATAAGTTGTGAAGGGGCTTGGCGGGGATGTGTGTCGGAAATGCTTGGTGAGGATCGCCGGCGTAGATCGGTGGACAACTTGCTGGTGGGAGTCACATTGAGATACCCCTGGAGGGGCGGATGGCACTTCCATCTTCGAGCTTGGGGTGTTGTTGGATCTGGCATAGTGAGACAGTATACTTCTTATCGTCGTACTTGAATCGCACTCGTCTGCTGAGACTGCCTGCTGTACTCGTACATACCCAGATTCTCCACATTACGCACATTCGCCGACCATGGCAAACGGGTATGTTCCCTTCCAGGCCCCCAGGACCTCAATCCACCTCCACATCTTCTCCATCTACATCGAAGCTGTCTGCCGGCCTTCTCAACGTAGCGGTGTATGCACCTCAAGAACCAAGAGCGCGCGATGACGGCAGAAAGCACACCCATGTACCGCAGCATAGACCCGCTAACGCGCCGCTCGACGTCTAGGTGGTCAATCATCATCGGCGCCATCGTCGTAGGCCTCTTCTGCGCCGTCAGCTGGTTCGCGTCGCCCAAGGGCGAGAATCAAACGTACGTCACTCCCAGCTTTGTCGTTCCTGCCCACCTATCTTTACTTTCGATGGACCAGCTGCGACTGTCCGGGGCAGCACCTCTCCCAGCCTGCAGACTCCCCATACTTGTAAAGGACAAAGTACTGACGTGAATACATTACAGGGTCTGGCGATCATCGCTCATCCTGACTGCCGTCTCATGCTACCTCATGTGGGCGGTGACCTTCTTCGCGCAGTGGCACCCACTGATTGTGCCGACACGGACCGATCTGAGGAGGGAGTATTGGGGCGAGGGTTGAGTCGCAAGGACTCAGAAGTTGCGATTATGCATGGATGCTGGCGTTATCGGAGTCTAGAAGTACATTTATCCCGTTCATGGAACTTCCCAGAAATGTATGACGGCGGTATATGGCCGCGCCTGAACCGCCTGCCTTGCCAAACCAATCGCAAGCATCGTGAACATACATCATCAATGCATACTGATCAACCAGCCCACCGCCACGCCATCACATCCTAACGCCCACCACCCAAAACCCCTAATCACACCCCAACCCCCAAACCCCCAAACAACATCCTCCCCTCAAACTCCCCGCCCACGCCCAACCCACCAAACCCGCCCTCCAACCCCACAGCCCGCAACAGCACCCACCCAATCGCCGCGCGACACGCCGCGCCCACACCCACCAGCAGCGCCGCACGCGCATACCCGCAGTCGAGCAGGATCTCGAGCGCGGCGACGTTGTTGACCATGACGGCCCAGCTGACGGCGGACGCGGACGAGGGCAAATCGTACGCCCAGATGACCATGAGGATGGGGAACAGCTTCGTGAACGAGGAGAGCAGCAGCGCGGTCGAGGTGCGGTTGGGGTGCGGGTACTGCGGGAGGAGGCTGAGCAGCGTGGGTGGTGAGGTGGTCGCGGGTGCGGGAGCGGGTGCGTCGGCGGGCTTGTGTGTGTGCAGCGACGTCGAGGAGGGGGGTCGGGAGAGGGGTGCTGCGCTGGGGCGGGGTGGGGCGCGGAGGGTGGTGAGCAGGCGGATGGGGAGGTGGAAGGCGAGGGTGCAAAGGGTGCAGAGGGCGAGGAAGAAGATGTACTGCAGGATGAGGGGTTGCTTTGAGATGGGCGTGTTGGGCGCGGCGGCGGCGAGGGTTTGGGTGAGGTCGTTGCTGGCGGCGAGGGAGGTCGAGGCGGCGGCCTTTTCGATGCGCGCCCAGGTGAGGTAGACGTCGAAGAGGAGGAGCAGGATGCCCAGTCGGACTATGGATGGCTGCACCGGGGTATGGGTCAGCGTTGAACCTGTTATGTTGGAGGGAGCGTTGTACGTACGTCCAGCCGGTCATCTTCGCGAGCCAGGCGATTCAAGAGGAGGTGGCGGTAGACTTGTGGCTTGATGAGGACAAGGTCGATGAAGAGCACAACAAAGTCATGCTCGACGTATTTGTCGGCGAACCGCTTGCAGCGAGGACATTGTGTTAGGCGCACACCTTTGCCCAGCGAGCGGTCGTCTGCTTTGGAGTAGGTGGTGTAGAGCGACTGGACAGGATATCGGCATTCGATGCAGATGGGCATGCTTCAGGCGCGGATGTTCTAGCAAGGCAGATCTGCAGGATTCACAGACAACCAAGTCATACCGCTGACCAAATCATCGGCTAAGCTGATCTTTCGTAAGTTGCTGTGATCAAAGATACTGGAAAGGATTGCGTTCAATATGCGGAGGCCAGAGGAACGCGTCCCGGAATCCTTCACGGACTTAAGAAAGTGGTGACATTGTCGCTTATGGGCATGGTAGTTTGCCTTACTCGACGTCTGGACTGCAGATTCGAACAGCATTCAATGTATTGCTATAATTTATGATCGCTATTGGCAAATCGCAGTTCATACGAACTCAAGTCCCACGCCATTCAAGACCGTCCATCCTCATTCTTATGCTTATATATCCAATGCTATTTCATGTCAGCAAAGGTATAAGTAGCCTTGATCCTTGGGTACACCCGACTAAGGCTCGAGATGGACGCCAGCGTCAGGTCAGGGTCCGCAAAGCAGCCGAAACGACGACGGGGTTGGGTCGCCGAGACTTGGTTCTCCTCCGAGAATGTGATCGATGTGGTCGAATGATTTCCAGGTTGTCTGTCAAGGCGCACTTATCAGCGCATGACTCGCAGTATAGCAGGATGGCGGCCGTCGCAAGACAACTTTCTATTGTGAAGGCCTGACCAAGCTCAACCTACCATTTCTGTCCTTTTCGATGCGAATGACCTCTGTGTCGCGCTCGTCCTTCAGGGCACGCTTCTCAGCTTCTAGGCGTCTGATGTCATCCTTGATGTCGCGCTCGGAGCGACGACTGCGGTCCGGAAGTTCTACCAATGAACTGCTGATCTGCTCTTCGTCGCGCTCCTCATATACTTCGTGGCTAGAGTGGTGGGCGGAGCGAGACCTACCGCGACGAGACTTTGCGCGGGAGGGGGCTACCGATGGAGAAGGAGAGCGCTTGTGCTCCTCGTTGGGACTGGCATATTCACCATATTCTGAGGGCGTTGGATTCTCGATGACTTTGGTGGTGACCGTCTCGATGATCTCTGCCTCGGGCTCAGGGTCGTCATGTGAGTCCTCTTCTGGCGGAGCTTCGAGCTGCTTGGGCTGGTCATCATCTTTGTAGACAATTCTGTAGGTCTCACTGATCTTGATGACCTGATCGATCTGTTCCTTGTTCATGGCGACCAAGACGATGAAGAAAGCGTCCTGCGTCGAGTTAGCTTGCTACTACTCGGTGACTGCCCGAACCTCTCACCTCTTCCTCGTACGGGTAGCCTAGATCAACGATGGCTCGTTTATGCACAAGTCTCTTGGGCATTCTCGTCTTGCCGCGCTTGACCTTCTTCTCCTTCTTCTTGATGACGACCTCCTCTTCATTCTTCTCTTCGGACACAGCCGTCTCGCTTTCAGAAGATTCGCGGCGGCGTTCCCTGCTGCGGCTGCGGCTCCTTCGGTAGACGCTGCGCTCGCGTTCTCGCACGATGCGGACATCGCGGTACTCTTCGTCTTGTTGCTCCGGGTAATAGCGGCGACGCTGCTCCGGGCGTGGCACAGAAGGTGAGTTGATGCGGATGTCGACATCAAGCTCGGCGTCTCGGTCGCCATAACGCGGAATTGGACGACGGTCGTGAGCATCCCAGGAGGACTGGCGACGCTCGTAGGTTGGACGTGAGGGGCGTCTCTCTGGCTCCCACCGATCATTGTAAGGCGCGAGCTCGCGGCCGGCCGTGTTGGAGTGGTCACGATCGAGAAAATCGGGGCGCGAACGGCGGCGATAGTAGTCGTCTTCCTCGCGATAGCGGTCTATTGTGATGACATCGTCTCGACGAGGGGCAGGGGGCCCGTACTCGTACTCAGGTATGCGTGGCCTAGCTCTCTCACGCTCGAAGCGAGCACGGTCCCACCTGCGGTCGGAGTATTCGTCTCCTCCATAAGCAGAGTCGCCTCCAGGCCTTCGACCGTAGCCGTACGACATTGCAGCCGAGACGACCTGTTTACGTGTTGTGAGCACGAACAAGGAAGAGTTCTTGTCGCAGCCAAAGGGAACGATCCAAAAAGAAGAGGCGGGGAATATCAGGCGAGACTCCTAGGGCGGGCGTCGGAGCGAGCCGAGTGGTGGGGCAGGATCACGGTACAGGCAGGGGGTTAATACTCCGTACTGTAGTGCAGGGAGTAAGCAGGTGGAATTGCACTGAGGAGACCAAGGAGCGGCAGGACGTGGAAGAAGACGACGAAGACGATGCTGGAACGGCTTCCAGCCCTGCTGGTGCCGGCGAAGACTTGGTCCATGCGGCTCGACGTCACCACGACGCCGTTCACTGACCTAGTGACAGCCATCCATGCCCAATCCCAGCTTCCTGAATCATAGATCGGCGAATAGCAAGCTCATCTTGTGAAATGCAACCCAAAAGATACCTTCGTTCCCTGTTCTTGCTTGATCCAGCGCACAGATGCCGCCTCGTTTCACAAGAGCTTAGCTTTGCTTTACATTCTGCTAATGCTAGCGAGATCCGGGCTTGATGAGATAATTTGTACGAATTGGCCCAGCCATGTTCTCAGTCCCAGTATAAGGCAGGGTCAACATTAGGCTCTGGGCCTTCGTTGCTTGACAAGCCTCCGCCAGCGATGAACCGGAAGGGCTCGACACGGGAGTTCCCATAGTCAATGCCAACCTGGACAGCATCCTCGTCTTCTTCATCTTCGTCGTCGTCGTCGTCCCATGCTCCTGCGCCGCGCACCCAAAATTGTCCTCCACTGAGAGCGCGCTGTTCTGCAAGACCTTCTCCGATCTCTTCTTCGCTGAGTCCGTGCATGTTCTGGCAGTGCACCTCCAGATCGTAATCACGGGTGAACCTCATCTCGCAACCATCAACGATGCAAGCAAGCTGTCGCACACCCTCATCGCCAAATCCGTCTGTGAGCCTTGCCGCCGTGGATACATCCTGGCCCAAACGGCCCTGATGGATGCGAGCGGTCTTGGCCTTCTTTGCGCTGCCATGCAACAATACCCCTTCATTGAAGTGCTGTGTGCGGATATGGCCCTCCAGGCTTGACTTGACGCCGAATGATTGCGAGCATGCATTCGATCCATCCCACCCCTCGAGCCCCTTCGACTGGCCAAGATCGGCCTCTCCACACACCCAAGGCTTAGCCTTGTCATGCACTGTGCGCACATGGACATTGAGATTACCAACTTTGGTGAATGCTTTGCCGCAGTTCGGCCGGGGACAGACCAATGTTGCTCGTTCTTCGAAGGAGTAATGATGCAATTCAATGTGTTGTCGCATCTGGTGGTTGCTTTTGAATATCATCTTGCATTCATCACACGTGGGTGGATGTACGTCCCTGATATGGCTCTGAAGTTCCGAGTAAGTCCCGAAGCCTGGTGTGTTCATGTTTACATCCCCTTGACCATCTTTCGTATGACTTTGGCACAGCGTGCACCAATATCGTTTTGCTCCATGATGCGTGGCTTCATGCTGACGAAGCTTGAGTGCTCGGTCAAAAGCTGCAGTGCATGAAACGCCAGTCTTCTCATCCACCTCAGTACATGGGAATGGCTTGCGATGTAAATGTTCCTTGTCGATATGCTTCTGAAGGGTGTTCTTTTTCCGGAATATCTCCTTGCAGGGTGGAAATTCTGTACAATAGAACTTGGTCTCATGAGTCTTGACGTGAGCTCTCAAGCGTGTCCCACTGACGAAGCTTTTGCCACATCCCTCCCAGTCACAGACCCATTTGCGTTCATCAGTATGGTTCTGCTTAACATGATGGTCCAGATGTGACTGGCGTAAGAAGGCCTTGTCGCAGCCGTCGGAGCCGCATACGAACGGTCTGTCATTGGTATGCGAACGTATGTGTTCCTCAAGGCGAGCTGGACGAACGAATCGCTTGTCACAACCGTCGTAAGGGCAAGCATGTTTCTTTTCTCTTGATTTGGTGCCACTGCTTTCTCCTTGCAACGTCTTTCTCGACTCTTTTCGGTGTAAGCGATAACCCTGAAATCACCGGATTCTTCTCACTAGGTCCAGTTGAGGGACAAGGCACTCACTTGATGAGAGGTCGCTGTCTTGGGAAGCTGCCCTAGACCTCTTGCCTAGGACCTGCTGCGGCAAGTCCCAACTCATCGCCTCCTCTTCCTCTAACAACTGTACAGTCTCACTCATGTTTAACGTACCATTTTTATGGATCCAGAAAATGGGAAAAGAAATAGATCTTACTGCGAACGCGCTTGCTGATATAGCTTGGCAGCGCCACTGTCTGCCACTAGACGCGCGGCTAAATTTGCTGCGGGACTCGCTCAGCCCTCTGCATGATTACCATTGCGTGCGCGAACTGTACAACGCCAGTCCAGCCTTTGTAGAGGAAGAAACTCGCAAAGAAGCTCAAATGGCTGAAGACGACTACGACGGAGACGATGGTGGTCTTGACGGGTATGCCAAAGCAAGCTATTTGCATCGTGAGACGGAAGTTGACTGTGGAACAGCTACGATGATGGCGCAATCCTGGACGAGCCCGACGTCGAATATGATGCTGAAGATCCAGATCAAGCCGGCGAGGGAGATGGAGAGAACGGAGAAGGCAATGAGAACATTGTGGCCGTAGGCGACGACACCGCAGCAAACACCGGTACCACAGCGATCGGTGCGCCAAGGGCGAAGCAGATTCCCAAAGATCAACGCACTACGACGCCGTACATGACAAAGTACGAGCGAGCACGTGTCCTCGGCACCCGTGCTCTCCAGATCAGCCAGAATGCGCCGGTGCTGGTGGACTTGGAGGGCGAGACCGATCCGCTTCTCATCGCCATCAAGGAGCTTCGCGAAAAGAAGATCCCTCTTATTGTGCGCCGATACATGCCTGATGGATGGTACGTGTTCGTATCCCACACGCCGAGATTCTTCTAACGTCGAGCTAGCTACGAGGATTGGACCTGCGAAGAGCTCCTCCAATAATCCGATGCGATGAAGTACTAGCCCTTGGATAGCAGGCGTAGTCCCGTGATTGACACCAGTCGCAGCACCGTCCTGCCTCGCTCTGTAATGAGAAGACGATTTTCTTTTACACTACATGTATCAAAACCTCAAAAGCGCTTTTCGCTCATCATTGTTGAAAGGTCTCTATACCCCCAATGACGACACATTTGAATCAAAGACGCCCCATGCCAGGTGATCGTCCACTCCTGTCTGCGTTAGCAACCATGTCTAGCGAAATATGCGCCGGCAGACTGATACTCACTATGACGCGGCCTCGAGCGCATTCCACGCGTACTCAACATGGTCGTCCGCAAAGCTCGCCATGAAGTAGTAGCTGTGGTCGTACCCGTCCTGCATGCGCACCTGCACCGACCCATTCTGATCCGCGCCAGCCTCCTTGGCCGCCTGCACAAAGTTCTCCGGCAGCAACTGGCCCTGCTTGTAGAAGTTGTCGCCCGTACCTACGTCGATCAGCACCTGCAGCGCGCCCTTCCATCCCTTAACCAACTCCGTCGCATCGTACGCCGCCCACTCGCTCTTGTCCTGCAGGTACCCGCCGAACGCCTTCTCGCCCCACGGGCACTTGGACGGGTTCGCGATGGGCGCGAACGCCGACACCGACTTGTACAGGCCCGGGTTGCGCAGGAAGAGCGTCAGGGCGCCGTGCCCGCCCATCGAGTGGCCGGTGATGGAGACGCGCGCCATGTCGAGCTCCGCGAAGCTCTGCTTCAGCGCCGCCGGCAGCTCCTGCGTGATGTACGTGGCCATGTTGTAGCCCTTGGTCCAGGGCGCCTTGGTGGCGTCGAGGTAGAAGCCGGCGCCGGCGCCGAAGTCGTAGCTGTCGTCCTCGCCGGCGATGGCGAGGCCGCGCGGTGACGTGTCGGGGTAGACGACGGCGATGCCGCGGCGGGCGGCGGCGTGCTGGAAGAAGCCCTTCTCCGCGCAGTTGTCGCCGGTGCAGGTCAGCCCGGAGAGGTAGATGAGGACAGGGACTTTGCGGCCCGCGTCGGTCATCTGGGAGGAGGAGACTTGTGGCGGGAGATATAGGTTGAGGGACATGTCGCATGCGGTGCTTTTGGATGGGTGGGTGAGTTTGAGGAGCTTGCCGCCGAAGGAAGCGATTGTGGCGGTGGTTTTGAAAGACATGGTTGGTGCTGAGACTGTGTTGTGTGCTGCACGGGCTGTTATGTTGAAGAGCGACTGAGATGGAAGGATGCAATATGCTATGCAGAAACCAGGCAACGGGCTTGTAGATTATGACACAAGACAATGCAGATCTCAATGGCCACTTCCTGTGACGTTTTTATGTTGCGGGGTACCACTGGCGAGCCCCACCAGCGTCATCAGCAAGCCCCCATTAACTTTGACAAAAGGGGTAAGAAAGTGCGAAGTGATATCGCTCCCCGGGGATAGTTTTGCTCCATCTGTCGACAGCAGAGCATGTTGATATAGTATTCTAACCTGCTTCACAGCGAAAAGGAAGCTGCTTGAGTTGGGCCTTTGTAACGTGATATTTTTATGCTCCAGTGTCCCACATGTCACTCACATTTATTGGACCAAGCATGGTATTGTTTCTAGCGCCATACCAAATGTCACGAGTCTCATGTGCAAGCATGCAATCCACAATAAGCACCGTTCAAATTTCACGCAGAGCTGACGCTGAAATGCTGTGTATTTTGATTCAGACTCGAACAAGATCAAATGGGTATTTTTCATCATGCACGCCATGCAACTTCTGCGATCGCTGCAGTGCGCCGCGCTTCATGCAACAAGACGCCATGCTTCCGCTCTCCTACTATTCGTAACACTTCATGCAAGTCCTTCGTCATTCGCTTTCATGCCCATCTCCGGTTATTGAAAATGCTTTACTCGATATGAAACGCATCAAGCTCTTGCAGCTGTCAAGAAATTGAGCAGATATGCCTTGAAGCCTTTATTGTCCATCGTTGTCAGTGCATTCAGATACTCATTGGCAACACTGCCATGGACACCAAGGCGCATGAGCTCGCTATCGCGCAACCATGTGACGTAAGAAGTTCCGCACTTTGTCAAGATAGCCTGCTGAAGAATGGCAATCTCGCCAAGTACTCGGTTGGCATTTGCATCCTTGGGGTTGAACGGTGGGTTAGTGACAACCAGCCACGTCAGTGAAGAGAAGCGGGTCATCATGAACTGATCAAAGCCTGGCAGTCTTGGCTGGCTGGGTCCGGTTGACTCGATGTTGTTCGTCTTCGCATTGAATACATCGGGTCCGCCCCACGTCTCACACATCTTTGTCAGGACAGCAACAGCAAGCTTCGCATCAGGATACTCGGATGTATCCTTCGCGAAGTGTTCAATGGCTCCGATGATGGTGTCAAAGGTGGCCTGATTCTGCGAACTTACCAGCACATTATCGAGGCCGTTGTTCAACACAACTAGGAGGAAGTTGAGGTATTCGCGTCGAAGTTCGCCCAGATGCACTTGGTCGTCTGTTCCCGTGGTGGGCTCATTGAAGCCGGCGAAAATGCGCTGCAAGAGTGGCGTGAGTAGCGTGTCGAGCACATCGTAAATTTGGTTTTTGAAGCCGAAGATGACTTGATCCAAAACTTTCAGAAACGTTGCCATTTCATCCTTGGTTGTCGAAGATTCGGTCACAAAACCGTCTATCCATTGTGGGAGCTGCTCTAGTATCTTGAAGCCCAGCACACCAATCAAGCGGGAAAACGCAAAGCGTGAACCTTGCCGTACAACCATGGACCCTTTGAGCGTACCCAAAACAGTAAGTATAGTGTCAGATGCTTTTTGAAATTCTGCCGATACCTCTTCTGCAATGGAAAGGTCGGTTTTGCCAGGCACCCAGTTTGAAAAACCCTGGGCGATGGTTCCAACGGCCTCGATCAAGTGATGAATCTGCAGACAGGCCTGATCATTGCCATTGGCAGCGGTGCTCAGGTTCTTCTCGATGCCTGAAATCAGCGGCTTGATGATGGATCTAACCATGATTATTTGGGTTTCAGTAGGCACTGACCCCGCAGCAGCCAGACAGCCGATCGCCTCGAAGAGGAAGAGCTGTCCTCGGAAGAGACGGTCAACAGTTTGGCTGTTGGTATCAGACGAATCGTCGTCGCCATCGTCTTCAGAAACCTCGGCCTTGATTTCTAATAGATCTCCAATGGCGCCAACGATGGACTCAGCTGCATTGCCGAGCTGTCCTCGTAGCGATCGCACGAACCTCAAGAACATGGGCCATGATCGTACACGCACACGTTCGTTCGGACTGTGCAGGAATCGGACAAAATATTCGAGGACCCTAGGTGTGTAGTGCGAATGCTGCTCGAAGAATGCTGAGTAGCGCATGCAGATTTCAAGGTAGTGAAGGTGGATTGCTGGGTGGTGAAACGAGGCAACGTCGGCTTCAATCATGGTGGTCATTAATCGCTCCAAGCATTGAGAAGCTTCAGAGGACGGGATCTTCTTCTGATAAAGGCCACCGTTGCGCACAGCTAATTCCCCAAGGAGATAGGTCTCCAGCATAGCAACATCCATATCGCGCCAGTCGGTACCGTTGGGTTGTGCCTTAAACTTTTCGAAAGTAGGTGTAATCAAAGCGTCTAGAGTCTCAATGAAAAGGTTCTCGTTTGTGGCAGCGACAATCTGCTGCAGCACCTTGAGGCGTCTTCGTAGATCTGCGAACTCTGCCTCTTCAGATTCAGCATCGTCTTCTCCCCAATCAGCCGTCTCATCGTAGCGCATCTTTTCGACAACAGCCTTGAGAATGGGGCGCAGTAGCTCGCCATATGGGCTTGGAAGCTGACCCTGCTTCTGCGAGAGCTTCCGTAGAAGGGTAAGGAGGTCCGTGAGAGAGCCAATAACGGTAGAACATACTTCATCGTACTCGTCAGAGAAGAAGCGGAGCAGATAAGGAGCAAAAGCCTGCAAAAGCGGTTCTGCCTGGCCGGCAATTTGGGCATCTTTGTCAAGGGCGGCCACGATGTCTGTCATGACGTTATTCACAAGCTTTGCGACAGTCTCAGCCATGTCATGATCGTATTGTGAGGTGCCGCGAGCCGCGTTGAGTCCCTGAGAAGCTACCAACTGTGCGACAATAGCATCGATGTTCATAAAGAGAATGAGCTGCAACTTCTCAGATGGTGGCATCTTCTTGCTGACAATCTCGGTGAAGACGTCAATTGCGGCGTCTCTCGTGACAATCTTGCCTGAATCGTCGCCGACATCCTGACGGCCAGCGATATTGAAGATTTCGGTCAGAATTGCCTGGTTGGCGATGAGATTGATGTCAGTCCAGCTCACCCAGCGGCTGATGGTCTTGAGGCACATGTGTACAGTGGCATTATCCAGTTGGCCCCACTGCGAGAGTATTTGTTGCCACGAAGCGGCGGTGGCAACAGCATCACGTGAACGGATGAGGTCCTTGAGCTGCGTATTTTGTTTCTGGCGCTCAGGGCTATTCTGAATCAAAACATCGGCGGTCTCGTCGTGGACGGATGCCAGAACGCGTAGGTAGAAGAGGGTTGCGGAACTTCCCCCCGACGTGTTACGCAGCTCGTCCTCGGCAAGAGCCCGAAGGTCGGCAAAGAAGGACTCCCAGGTAGATGCATACGTGCTCATAAACAAGAAAGTCATGACCTGGGCAACCTTGTTCTGAAGTCCAGTGCTGTCAAGGGGTTGTGAGCGAGCGGCATAGACGGAGCGAACGTAATCCATGATTGTGTCGCGCACAGACTGCAGGGTGGCAGCATCAAGCTGTTGTGTCTGGATAGCATTGATGACAATCTCGAGGGCGACGTGGCGGACGACGTCAGATTTGCGGGGCGTCTGTGTGAAGAGCGACAGACATGTCTGGCAAGCAGAGGGGTTTGCGCGGAGCTGATTCAGGTATTCAAAGGCCTGGGTCTTGAGGCTGGCGTCAGACCCGGAGTCCCAGGCGACTTCGATAGCATTTTGCACCTATGGAGGGGTCAAAGTAAGTATGGTAGCCTCTTGCGGGCGGACACGCTGGATTGGGGAGCTGGGCGCGTGAGGTACCTCAAGATCCATGCTCCCGGTGGCACTGTGGGGTAGGAGGGGATCTGGCTACTGCAGACGGTGGTGTGACGGCGGGGAACATGGCGAGTCTCAGATGGCGGACGACATGCTGCACGCGGGCACTGCTCTGAACGTGATGCGGGCTGGTGGTGGGGTTTTGGCACCAGCACTCAAACATTCCGGCCTTTTGCAGATCGGCGGCAGCGGCGGCGGCGTCCCTGATGACTGTTCCGCCAAGCCTTTGCTTGCGTGCGTGGTGGCTTGCCTGTCTCAGTTGGGCGTTTAACCTGACCAGGCTGGATTCAATTGGATGAAAACGAAGCAGGGACAGGCAATAATATCAGTATGCGTGTATATCATTCCCTTCGCCACACAGAAGTCCGTTGCGACATCCTGTACCGTCTGGACGTAGCTAAGTAAGTGGTCTCGGATGTATTCAGTTCGTAAGGAGCAATGCTAGAGTCTACGAGGAGAGAACGTGAAAGTTACTGCAAAGAAGACATCTGTTTTAAACGTGATGATCTCTATACATTCTGGCCGGAGGATCGCTTGGATTTGGCCCTGGGCCTGGGCGCCACAGCAGACGAGATCCAGGGTCCATCTTGTCATTGACGTCAATTTCAAGACGACCGATCTCAGTCTCCAGTAGCAGTCACTCTAGCCACATTCACCACTCATACTCCCCGCAATCACAGCATCTCGCAGAGAAACATGTCATGCAAACCCCCCTCCGCCGCATGCGCATTCCCTACACCTCTCCCCTTCCGCCGCCCTTGATACATCCTCGTTCCGCGAACACGGCTCCTGGTGCTGCAGCCGCTGTAGCGACATTTCTTGCCTCCGCTCCGTCACCTCACCTGCAGCCCACTCCAGGAACATACAAGACAATTTCCCCCCAGAAGACTGTTTTGCTCACCGGTGCCGGAATATCCGTCGCATCTGGCCTTGCCGACTATCGCGGAACTGCAGGAACCTATACCTTGAACAAGACGTACCGCCCAATCTACTATGCTGAATTCACCGCCAACCACGAAGCCCGCAAGCGATACTGGGCCCGCTCCTTCCTAGGCTGGACCACACTGCACCGAAGTCGGCCCAATGCCACGCATGCAGCCATTGCAGACCTCGCCGAGCTTGGCTTCGTGAGTTCCGTCATCACGCAGAACGTCGACTCGTTCCACCGTGCCGCACACCCGCACCTGTCGACATTGGAGCTGCATGGCTATCTCAGAGCGACTGTGTGTTTGACCTGCCGCACGGAGTATCCCCGAGACCAGTTCCAAGAGCGACTAGCAGCCTTGAACCCGGCATGGGCGAGCTTTCTAGAAGATGCGCTGGAGAGTGACGCACTTGAGACTGAAAATCCGGATGAGCGCCGCGCCAAAGGACTAAGGACGAATCCCGATGGTGACGTTGATTTGCCAGATGCACCCTATTCTACATTTCGCTATCCCCCTTGCCCGCATTGCTTGGCAGATCCGGCCTTGAAGGTGGAGGCTGATGCGGACGGAGCGTGGGCGCCGTATTCAGAAGGAGGTGTTCTCAAACCAGCGGTGGTTATGTTTGGCGAGAGCATCAAGCCAGAGGTGAAGAGCGCGGCAGAGCACGCGGTGGACGAGGCAGGCCGGATCCTTGTGCTTGGCAGCAGCTTGGCCACGTACAGTGCCTGGAGGCTGGTGAAGCGGGCCCGGGATCGAGGTATGCCAATCGGCGTCCTAAACCTTGGTGGCGTGCGAGGAGAGGAGAGCTTTTTAGAAGATGTCATAGGTACGGGCAGTAGAGGAGAGACGGGTGTTCGTGCCAGCGAAAGCACCGAGAAGGTCTTACCCATGGTTGTGCAACGGTTGAGGTCCGAGGGGAAGGGTTCACACTCATGACCTGTGAAGTACTCTTGGAAATTGCTTTGTAGTATAGACATGTAGCCTAATAGACAGCCACACAATGACCATACTTACACAACCCAGTGCCTCTGCACCCGCCGATCCCTCCCTACAACCAAACACAACTGCCTCCCCTCCTCCCCTTCCCCAAGCGCCCCCTTTCGCACCCCGTCAGCGTACAGCTCATACGCCGGGTAATAACCATTCACAAACTCCACCACCTGCGCGTCCGTCATCCCACTCCCCCGACTCGCACGCAACCCCGCCTCCTGCTCCAGCCGCCAGTCATACACAAACTCCGTCTCCGCGGCGTCGATATGCACAAACGCCTGCAGCGCGTCCGTCAGCACATCGTACGCCGCCAGCGCGGCATTCACCGTCTCGACGTGCTGCAGCTGCTGTCGCGCCAGCCGCCCGCGCGCACGCACCGCATCCTGCGCGCCCCCCTCTGGTGCTCCGCCCGCGCCGTCCGGTACAGCGGCGGCGTCGACGGCAGCTCGGTGTGCAGCGACCAGCGCCGCCTGGCTGAGGGCGCGGAAACCGACGCACCAGCCCTCGAAGAGCACGACTTCGACGGGCGGCTCGCCGGGGCGGTTCACGACCTGCCACGCGTCTTCTGGCGCGCGATCGCCGCGTCCGGCGTGCAGGCTCTTGTCATACGAGGGCACCTTGATGGCCGGGGCGCGGGCGCGCAGAGCGGCGAAGAGGCTGGCGGCGAGGGGGATGTCGTGCGTGGAGGGCTCGCCACGGTGCTGGAGGAGGGGGTTCGTGGGGTTGGCGGCGGCGAGGGCGGTCAGGGCGGCGTGGGGGAGGTAGAGGTCGTCTATGGAGAGGGCGAGGGTGGGCAGGGAGTGGGGCGGTGAGGAGAGGGTGTTCAGGAGCGCGGTGACCTTTTTGGGGAGAGAAATACGGTGAGCTGGGGTTTCTTTTGACAGTCTGTGGCGGCGTAACTTGGCTTCGTCTTTTCCTCTCCCAGAGGTTATGGTAAGGGCGCATTGTGTAGTATTTACTGGTGCATACAGAGGGTCACGTGGGAAAGATGGACTTGGAGTGTATTCTTGCATTTGGGGTGTAGAACAACCACATCATGACGAAGGAACTTCGACCCACCAGTGTAGTCTTGCCTGCCCCCTGGACGCCATTGAGGCCGATGAAGAATGGTTCATCGCTCCTGGCACGGTGCTCCTTCAGGCGGTCTAGGATGAAGGGAACACACAAGGGTGACTTGTCGTCGACAATGGCTGTGACCATGGTCCTCTTCGGATTTAGCACTCGAGGTAAGAGGCTTCGAAATGACATGGGCCTAAGTCCTCGGCGGAAGGATACGGGCGTAGTGTTTAGTGAAGCGGCCGGAAGTGTTTAGTCTGGCAGAAGAGCAGCCACACATGCGGGGCGCTTGCACATGCACGCTATCGACACTGTGGGGGAAATGGGTGATGCACCCGCAGGCATGTGCTTCATCTGGCCCTGCAACCCTCTCCAGGTGACTGGAACGAGGAGACCTTGCAGTAACTCGTCCTGCGTGTGAAAGCGCTCGGGTCAGATGTCGGTTTTTGAGGGTCCAATCTTCCATTCTGGAAGATTGGACCGTGTGAAAGATAGCAGGGACGCCGAGGCGCTGATGCTTGAGCCGACGGGGGCATCAGCCTTTATGCTCGCCCACTGTCGAACCGCCTTACCGAGGTATCGGAGGCCGAAACGTCACTGTATGCATATTGCTCGTCCTGCCTCGTGCTCTCTTTCTTCTCCCTCTGTTCACCACCCCCATATACCCCCTCCACACATCATGTCTGAATTGCGCTTTGATAACCAGGTCGTCGTCGTCACCGGCGCCGGCGGTGGACTGGGCGCCGCCTATGCGAGACTCTTCGGCTCTCGCGGCGCCAGCGTCGTCGTCAATGACCTTGGCGGTTCTTTCAAAGGCGAGGGCAAGTCGTCAAAGGTATGTCCGCCCTGCTTCTGTGATCTCGCGCCTGCAATCAGAGCGTTTTCGAAATCCTACTCCAGTAGCGCAAGCAGAAAGTCTATGGAACAGCTTCTAACACCAGCCAATAGGCTGCAGATGCCATTGTCGAGGAGATCAAGAGCAAGGGCGGCAAGGCCGTTGCCAACTACGACGACGTCGAGAATGGCGATGCCATCGTCAAAACCGCCATTGACAACTTTGGCCGGATAGACGTGCTCATCAACAACGCTGGTATCCTACGTGACATCAGCTTCAAGAACATGAAGGACCAGGATTGGGATTTGATTTTCAAGGTCCACGTTACCGGCGCCTACAAGGTATTATTCTCTGACCCCCTTTCGCTAATTTTCTTTACTGACAGCACCGATAGTGCTCAAAAGCAGCATGGCCTTACTTCAGGAAACAAAAGTACGGTCGTGTCATCAACACTGCCTCGGCAGCTGGCCTTTTCGGTAGCTTTGGCCAGTGCAACTACTCCGGTATGCCTTTCCATAACACTTCACAGCTGAATCCCACTTACTAACAGTGTCGCAGCCGCAAAGCTCGCCCTCGTCGGCTTCACCGAGACCCTTGCAAAGGAGGGCGCAAAATACAACATCTTGTGCAACGTCATTGCTCCCATTGCTGCCTCCCGTATGACCGAGACCGTGATGCCCCCGGATGTTCTGGCACAGCTCAAGCCCGAGTATATCACCCCTCTGGTTGCCGTTCTGGTCCACTCCTCCAACACGAACGAGAATGGCGGCATCTTTGAGGTCGGCGGTGGCCACATGGCCAAGATGCGGTGGGAGCGCGCTGGCGGTCTGCTTTGCAAGCCCGACGACAGCTTCGGCCCAGGCAATATCCTGGACGGCTGGGACAAGGTCAAGGACTACTCAAACCCCGAGTATGCCAGCGGCCCCGCAAACTTCATGGGTCTGCTCGACGAGGCTCTGGAGATCAAGACGAATCCCACACCCAAGAACAAGTTGAGCTTCAAGGACAAGGTCGTTGTTGTCACTGGCGGTGGAGCTGGTCTAGGCCGTGGTTACTGCCTGCTGTTCTCCAGCTTGGGCGCCAAGGTCGTCGTGAACGACCTGATGAACCCCGACGATGTGGTCAACGAGATCCGCAAGTCCGGCGGCGAGGCCCAGCCCGCCAAGTTCAGCTGCGAGGATGGTGATGCAATTGTCAAGGTTGCCATCGACACCTGGGGCCGCATTGATATCCTGGTGAACAACGCCGGTATCCTCAAGGACAAGGCGTTCACCAACATGGACGACAACCTTTGGTTCCCCGTCATGAACATCCACGCTCGCGGCACCTACAAGTGCACCAAGGCCGCTTGGCCTTATTTCCTCAAGCAGAAGTACGGCCGTGTCGTCAACACCACCTCAACCAGCGGTATCTACGGCAACTTCGGTCAGGCCAACTACGCCGCCGCCAAGTGCGGCATCTTGGGCTTCTCCCGCGCCCTTGCGCTCGAGGGTGCCAAGTACAACATTCTCGTCAACACCATCGCACCCAACGCGGGCACGGCCATGACCCGTACCATCATGCCCGAGGAGATGGTGCAGGCCTTCAAGCCCCACTACGTTGCTCCCCTCGTCGCCCTCCTCTCCTCTGACGTTTGCCCCGACCCGACCGGCGGCCTCTACGAAGTCGGCAGCGGCTGGCAGGCACAGACCAGGTGGCAGCGCGCCGGAGGTGCTGCGTTCCCCATCGACGTCGAGCTGAAGCCCGAGGCCGTGGCCGCCGAGTGGGAGAAGATTGTCAACTTTGAAGATGGCCGCGCAGACAACCCGGCCAGCAGCCAAGAGGGTCTGAAGTCGATCATGGCCAACTCGCAGAATAAGGCGGGCGGAAAGAGTAAGCTATAAGAGCCCACTTCAGCACGTTTGTTTGTAGATATATGTACTGAATGCCATGTGTTATTTCTAGGCGACGACGAAGAGTCAGACTCCGACGAAGAGAACTACCTGAAGAACATCGAAGAGGCCAAGAAGATGAAGGCTGAGGGCACGCCCTTCGAGTACACATCGCGCGATGTCATCCTCTACAGTGAGTGCCCTTGGATCACCTGTGCTTTCTACAGCAGAAATACTAACCCGAAGCAAAGACTTGGGCCTGGGCTGCAAGCGCGAGGACCTGCCCTACGTGTTTGAGGGCGACGACGACTTCCAGGTCATCCCTACCTTTGGCGTGATCCCGCCCTTCAACGCCGTGGCACCCTTCAGCATGTCGGATCTGGTGCCCAACTTCTCACCCATGATGCTGCTGCACGGCGAGCAGTACCTCGAAATCCGCAAGTTCCCGATCCCGACTGAGGGCAGGCTGGTGGCCTACCCCAACCTTGTCGAGGTCGTCGACAAGGGCAAGTCGGGCATCGTCACGTCCGGCTGCACGATCAAGGACACGGCGACGGGCGAGGACGTCTTCTACACCGAGAGTAGCGCCTTCATCCGCGGCAGCGGCGGCTTCGGCGGGCCCAAGAAGCCCTCGGACCGCGGGCTGGCGACGGCCGTGTACGCGCCGCCGAAGCGCGCACCCGACACGGTGGTGGAGGAGAAGACGAGCACGGAGCAGGCGGCCATCTACCGGCTGTCGGGTGACTACAACCCGCTACACATCGACCCCGAGTTCAGCAAGGTGGGCGGCTTCAAGGTACCGATCCTGCACGGACTGTGCTTCTTCGGCTTTGCCGGCAAGCATATTGCGCAGTCGTACGGCAACTTCAAGAACATCAAGGTGCGCTTTGCGGGCTCTGTGATACCGGGTGAGACGCTGGTGACGGAGATGTGGAAGGAGGGCGACAAGATCATCTTCCAGCAGAAGGTGAAGGAGACGGGCAAGCTCTCGATTGCAGGCGCAGGTGCTACACTGGTCGGCGGGGACAAGGCCAAGTTGTGAAAAAAGAGAGAGAGAGAGAGAGAGAGAGCGTATCGTAGAGATCATTCTGGAAGCTTTTACGGGTATCTGTATTCAATAGCAATTTTCTGAAGCACAACCTGCTCGACACGCTTCCGGTACTTTCAGTGTGTATTGGATTGCGCAATATCCAGGCGGCGCAGTCCAGATCCCGCAGTACCCTTGGTGCCTCACTTGCAGCCATGCGCATAGCGTGAAGTCCTTTCCGAACTGGACCCACCGGCTGTCTCCCCTTGAAGTGTCAACTCTGTCTCATTTGTACGCGTGGGACAGCGCCGCAGCATGACTCCGAATATTCTTTGCTCAGTGGGCACCTACGTCAGCTGGTACAAACGGCGGTAGTGGATCAGTGATCGTCGTAAATGATCTAATATTTGCGGCAGCAACAGACGCGGAGCAACAAGCACTATTGGCGTTGGCAATGGCTGCTCTCTCGCGTCGCCAACACTTGAGGAACAATAGCCTCCCCCAGCAGCGATGCATCTAGCCTGCATGCACGCCTGCCCCAGATTCTAGGGTGGCTTCCGTGTTCTCGAACAGTTTGGCCCACATTAGCAACAGCCATGCTAAGGAGCAACCGCCGAATCAGGAGGCGCGTGCGCCTCTTGGCACTGGTGACTTGCTTAAGCTTCCGAAGCGAACGCTGCTGGAGTTCGCGGATGGAGATGGGGTATCGCCGTGTCTCCAGAGGTAGAAGCAGGACCATGCTACTGATGAAGGTGATTTGCGCATTCCACGCCGTTGGGGAATGACAATGACCTTGCGGCTGGAGGAGGAGGCACACGGAAGCCCTCCAGCCGAGGAGAGACGGCGGGTTGCGGCAGACAGGAAATAGACTTCGCCCTCGTCGGGCAGCCCCGCCAGAAATTTTGGTTCATGTGAGGATGCGGAGGGACTTCTAGCAACCTGCTGCTACTGGGCTCCCGCCGCTTGCACAGGCTTCTGCGATTGCGGCCATGGACGCCCTCTGTTGCCCTTAGGCCATTCAGCCTGACTCGACACCGCCCACCTGCCGTCTCGGAGAGATTGTCTCTGCCGTCTACTCCCGTCATACCTGCTGCTGCTGCTGCTCCGCCCGCCCACCACTTGCATCTGCCTGCAGCGGCCGCCCTGCAGACCTGTCGCCAATCCCCCGCCTTAGCTCAACTTTGACCGTCAACCTCATACCTCCGCCGCGCCCTCGCTTCGACCGACCAAGCACTCTATGGGGTGTGCCTCTCCCCCCAATTGACCACCCACCATCTCGCGCCACACACCACACCCGTCTCTCTCCCTCCTCCCCGCCGCGCAAACCTCCACCTGCACAATGGACAACGGCCAGACTGACCCAGCGGCCTGGGCGCAGGGTCCTGCAGCCCACCACTCCGGGGCGGCAGCAAACGACGACGACTTCGCGAACCTCTTCGACTTTGAGAACATGGACATTGTAGACTTTCACGGCTATGGCGACGGCGCCCAGCAGCAGCGCCTGCCGGACGGCTTCGACCGCGACAGCGCCTCGCGAGATCCCGACCACGCTGCCCGTCACTGGGCCATGACCAATAAGTTCCAGCAACAACAGCAGCACGCCCAGCAGCAACTCGAGCAGCAGCAGCAGCATCTGCAGAACCAGCACTACCAGATGGGACGGAACGTCCCTCCAACTCCCACAAGCGCCGAGCTCTTCCCCTCACAATATCTGGAAGAGCGGCGAGGCCAATTGCAGGATGGCCGCTTCGTGGGACGGCTTGACGATCTCAACATGTTCACGCCCGACATGACACCAAATGTCACCGGCAGCGACAGCGTCTTTTCCGTCATCCCCGCCTACGCCATGCCCGGCTCCTACATGAACGCCCTCAGTCCCTTGACGTCGCCTGCCATGCGGCCCCAGAACCAGAACGGAGCATTCCACGCCAGCACTGCAGGCAGCTCGCTGGCTGCATCGCCCGTCGACCTTTCCCTCGAGCCCGCTGCCGACGGATCATCCAGCGCCGAGCGTCCACGGAAGACGCGGAAGAAGGCTGCTGCCGCGAGCACAACATCCACCCAGGCCACACGCGCGCGAGCAACCTCCAAGGCCGGCGCGACCAAGAGGCGGCTGTCACTGGTTGGCCGAAGCGCCCCGGACAAGACTCCAAAGGGTGCCTTGGTGGATGGACAGGATGGGACGCGCAGCCAGCCTCCGTCTGGTCATCTCAACCTTCTCACCTCTCAACACGACCTTCGCGACAATTCTTCCAAGTCGATATCGCCGCGCCCCCTGACGGAAGCTCGCATGGCGCCTCCCCCCAAACCTCAACCTCCATCGAGCGGCCCACCCGCGCGGGTGCCATTGGAGAGATTGCAACAGACCGGCCTCCCTCCCGCCACACCTGCATCTCTCATGCGACTACAGACCAAACGGGCAGAGGGCAACTTTTCGCCCTTGTCCAGCTCCCAGCAGAGCCCTCTGACGGGCACCATCGAGGCGGGCATGGGCTTCCTCGCATTGCCCGAGTCTGCGGCACCCCTCGACCTTGGCCAGACTGGAAGGTCTTCCGCAAAACCACCAATACCGTCGCCAGCGCCATCCACACGACCTGGCAGCGCGATGGCCTCTCCCACAGGCGCGCTTGCAAGAGGCCAATCAAAATCATCGAGCTCGAGGAAACGAGGCAGCCAGAGCAACCTCGTCAGCCCTGCGTTAAGACCAAGGATATCGCCAAGCATCAAGCCACTCTTGCCGGAAGGTGGTAAGTCTTCAGACTCTATTTGCTTATCTGCACTCATACTCACCGTGACGTCTAGGCCACCCAAATCTCTCACAAGACCAGCATGCCCTGCTCCTAGCCTCCAAATCCAACTACCAGAATTTACTCGAGGGTAATCGAGTGCCGGGGGTGGAGTACCCGTCAGATCTTGCTACAAATCTCACTTCAAAGCGCACATCACATAAAATTGCTGAGCAGGGTCGGCGAAACCGCATCAACACTGCACTGCAGGAAATGCAGTCTCTCCTCCCGCCCGCATTGAGCAAGGCAGCCGCAAATGATATGCCGGTCGAGAGCATGGCAAACTCGCCAACTGGAGATGGCGAGACGGCCAAGAATGCGAGTGGAAAGGCGTCTTCGGTCAAAGGCGACAGCAAAGCCTCTTCGGCGGCGCAAAATGGCAACTCCAAAGCGGCCACGGTCGAGCTGGCGATTCAGTACATCAAATCCCTGGGTAAAGTAGTGGCCGACAAAGATGCTGAAGTGGCTCGCTTGAAGGAAGAACTGGCGCGGCTCAAGAAGAGTTCAGGAGACGGATCTGAGGAAGATCGAGAGCGAGAGGAGACGCCGACCTCTAGCCCTGCAATCTCACAATCTGCTGCAGCCGAAAAAGCAGTGCCGACCCAAACAAAGGCGGAGAGTACGAGTGGAAGTAGTGCCGTTGAGGGAGAGGACATGAGCAGTACCAGCAGCACCAACGGGAGTGCAGACTCGGTGATGGCTGACGCTTGAGCGACTTGGACTTTACTCGGCTTTTGGATAGATACGATTGATGGACACACGATATGGGTAGAGTACCGAGACCTTGTTCTGTGATAGCGAGATGGCGCACCTTGAGCTTTCCTAGCGAGACCAGACTATAATTTACGAGAGGAGGAAATGTACGAATGGATGAGATACCTTACGACCGGGAAGGCCAGCATCGTCTCCAGCCTTAGTTTGTATTTCCCTCTCTTGCGTTGTTCCATGCGTGACGTCGGCGGGCCAAACCAAACGCCAAGGGGCGCACATGTCGCTCAGCGACCACGATTCTTCCGAGCTCTCCTCGTACCTGCGCCTCAGCCTTGTCACTTTTGTAAATTCCGTTGCGGAAGGGCGACTCCAGCGTCAATTGTCTCACCTTGTGTTGATCTGTGGTATAGACCTCATTGGCGATCGGTCAACGGCATCTGGAGGGGTCAGTTCAACATTCGAGGCGCCTCCCCAGCGCTCGTTCACTGCCCTCGTGATACGCCAACCCGGCCGCAATCATGTCGAAAATGTGGGAGGTAGATCCGGAGACCAAGGCCAAGGTTTGCATTTTCAATCGGCGCATGTCATTACCAGGCTGACCCGTCTACAAGTTGCTGGAGATACAAAAGTCCAATGGTAACAGCAGCTGCGTTGACTGCGGTGCTCCTTCTCCTCAATGGGTAAACGCAGACTTCCCCTCATAGTACGATAGACAGCTGACAATCGCACAGGCTTCGCCAAAATTCGGTGTCTTCATGTGTCTGAACTGCTCGGGCGTTCACCGCGGTCTCGGCGTGCACATCTCCTTCATCCGATCCGCCACGATGGACTCCTTCAAAGTCTCAGAGCTCAAGCGCATGCAGCTCGGCGGTAACAAACCCTGGCAAGACTTTTTCAACGCTCACAAGGACAACACCCTTGAGGGCCGTACGTTCGACGACTCAACCATCAAGGATCGCTACGACTCGGACGTCGGTGAAGAGTACAAGGAGCGCCTCACCGCAAAGGTGGAAGGAAAAGACTACGTTCCCGGCGAGCGACCCAAGCCCCAGCCCAAACGCCAGCTCGCCTCCGAGTCGGCCGGCACAAGCCGCAATGGCACCCCCATGCGCACCGCCAGCCCTGGCGGACCCCCAACACAGAAGGAGCAGAACGAGGCCTACTTTGCGCGCATGGGGCAAGCGAACGCTGGCCGACCTGACGACCTCCCACCAAACCAGGGCGGCAAGTTCGGTGGCTTTGGCAGCGAGCCGCCGCCGCAAGCGTCGGGCAGCGGCGACGACTGGCTCGGCACCTTTCAGAAGGATCCCATGGCCGGTCTGACAAAGGGCTTCGGATGGCTCGGTAAGAGCGCGAAGACGAGCTACGACGGATACATCAAGCCCAATGTGCAAAAGGTGCGCTTTCTCCGCCGTGATTCTTTTGAGGTTATGCTCTCGCACTAGCAATAGAAACTAACGTGACCGCCACACTACAGCTCGCAGAATCAGACCTTGCGGCCCAAGCGCGCCTCAATGCCGCCACCCTCGGTCAAAACGCTACCTCAACCTTCAACCGCTTTGTCGAAGGCGCCGAGGAGCGTCCACGCGCCGGAGGAGCAGGCAGCGGCGGCCACGAGAAGAAAGATTTCTGGGAGAATTTTGGCGGTGCATCGCGCGCGGCACCCGAGAAGAAGGATTTCTGGGATAGTTTCGGTGCACCGCCGAGGGGTCCCGACGCCGACAAGCGTGATTTCTGGGACGACTTTGGGGATGCAGGAGCGGCGCGGCAGAGCGTTGACGCGGGTGCGCGGGCAAACAAGAGCGTGGGGACGAGCGCGATGGGAAAGGGTGCTGGCGGGTCGGCGGGCGCGGGTGGGAAGAAGAAGGACGACGAGTGGGGTGAGTGGTGAGACGAAGCATCCAGGGATGGGTGTTATGTCTGGACGGCTTTGCATACGAGAAATGTACTGGGAAGCGGATAGAGTCTAGAGGGAAGCGAAAGCGCCCGGTACACGACGCTCGTATATTACTACCGCTTGTTACTTGCTCGAACCACTCGAAATCATCTACTCGAATCTCAAACAACCTACAGACAACCCTCACATGCGCGCCACGCCCCCCTGCGGATCCCACAGCCCAGCGACCAACTCACGCAGCCCATCCTCCATCTCCGCGCCCAACCCCTTCGCCGCCCCAAGCACCCGTTCCACAACCTTACCCTCCTCGGCGTCCCGATCCACGCCCAGCTTGCTCAAATCCGTCGCGAGCCCCAGCTCGCGCACCAGCCGCGCCGCCGCCGCCGCACCCTGCAGCGCTCGCGCCTGCGCATCGCCCGTGGCGCCGCTAGTCTGGAACGGAGGCGGCAGCACGGCGGGGATGCGCGCAAGCTGCTCCGCGGCGCCGGCGCCGCCGTGGCGAGCCTTGAGCGCCATGACGGGGGCGAGCGTGATGCAGCTGGTGACGCCGTGGGGGATGCCGTAGGGCGAGCCGAGCGCGTAGCCCAAGGTGTGGCTGAGGCCGAGGTTGGGGGCCATGTTGCGGCCCAGGAAGCCGAGCGAGGAGAAGCAGGCGAGCAGGACGCGGGTGATGGTGTCGCGGTCGGCGGGGTTGGCGGCGTAGGCGGGCAGGGCGTCGAAGAGGGAGGCGATGGCGGCCAGGGCGGCGGCGTGGCTGGGCGGCGTGGCGGCGGGGTGGTAGAGGGTCTCGACGGCGTGGTCGAGGGAGCGCACTGCGGTGCTGAGGAACAGGTGCGGTGGGGTGTGCGCGGCGTAGACGGGGTCGTAGAAGATGGCGTGGATGGCCATGCCGGGGGCGCCGACGCCGGTCTTGAGGCCCGAGGCGCTCGTGTAGCCGGCGAAGGGGGTACACTCGGCCGCGGCGCAGGTCGTGGGGATGCTGAGGTGGCGCGCCCACTTGCCGGTCTGCTCGTGCAGGCGGTACGCGAGGGCTTTGGCGGAGTCGATGGGGGAGCCGCCGCCGACGGAGATGAGGGTGTCGATGTTGGGATCCTGCTTGATGATGGCCGTGGCTTCGTCGAGCTGCGCGACGGGGGCGTGCTGGGAGATCTTGGAGAAGGTACCGGCGTGGTGCTTGCTGCCGAGCAGGGCTTCGAGGTCTTTGATGAGGGGGGTTTTGGTGGCGAGCGAGGTGCCGGTGATGATGAAGGCTTTGGACGTGTCGGTAGGTAGGCACTTAAGGATGTGGTCTTTGACTACCGATGGGCCATAGTAAAGGCTGTCCAGGCTGAAGGGCTGGAGGAGGCCTGACAGAGGGCTATGGCTGGCGTTCATGGTTCGTGGTTTCTGTGGTTGCTGATGGAATGTTGCAATTGACGCTCGATAGAAGCGTTTGCTGTGCTGGCTACCCGAAGCAACCGAAGTGATTGAGAGGCGATGCCTGCGATGGTGTTTCACGAATACTGATCTGGTGGCAGAGAATGGAGAGGGCACCGTTGGAAATGCGGGTGCAGGTGCTTTATGCCATACATTCATTGCGAATGAGCAATGGCGTTATATAACAAAACTTGATTTCACATCATTGAGCATGCAAAAGACGCACTAAACGTCATAACTGCGGGGACCGCTTTCGCCAGAGGCTACTATAACCGATATATCCGCCGAGCCTCAATAAACACAATATCAACACGAAGCTGCTTATCTTACCCGAACACGACGCGACTAACCTCTTCAAGCAGGCCTCGCATTGGACAGCCACCTATGGTTGGAGGCTTTCGAACAGGCTCTCTGCAATCACCCCGACTGCCTTGCTGCGTTGCTTTGTATGGTCTGGCGTCCGATAGCGACTGCTCACGGAACTACACCTCTTTCTTCGCCACCGGCATCAGCGTCATATATGGCTTGGCAGTCCCCACAGGCAAGTTTCGATAATTAACAGAGACATCTGGCATCACCGTAACCTGAGCTGGCGACACGTTGACCTTGACGCCAGCAAGAAGGAATGACATGCTAGCGCAGCGATCCGCCGTCACGTATCCTTCCAGACTACGTGGGACTAGTCGGATGATGAGTGTGTCGTAATTCTGAGAGAACATAGTCTTGGGATTGAATCGTAGATTTGACAGCATAGAGGCCCCAGGTCCATCATACAACTGAGTCAGCGGACCGATCGACGGTTTTGTCATTTGAGATGGAGGCCCTTGCTTGATCTGGATTTCTATGCCGTCAATCTGGACACTTGGGTATGCGTTGTCAACAATGTTGATGCTGAAAATCAGATCTTGAGCCAGCGGTTTAGACTTGGCATCCACGAGCATAGGAATTGAGCCGGGATCTTGCGGGGTGCCTGGCTCTTCCATTGACCAGAAGAAAAATTCTATCACCGGATAGTTGTCATCTGCAAAGTCATCAGGTTGAGGGATGCGGGTGGGTGGCCAGCTCAAGTCTTGTGCCCTCGTGAACCTTCCCATTGGATTCCCGCCCGCAACAGGAACATAATTCTTTCTGACCAGGCGCTCTTCGTATAAAAGAAAATCATCACAAGATCGAGAATCATCTTTCTGAGATACTGGTGGCTTCGGAGGGGGTGGGGGAGTTCGCTCGTGCACTGGAAGCGCCCGAGGACGGGTTGATATCCTTGGCGATAACATCCCAGGCGGAATGTCTACTGGCAGCATCCAAGAAGGGTTGTTCAGTTGCCACGCCATCAGAGCCGAGCTGGCCATATTGTCTGAGTAGAAGCTCGGCGGCATTTTGGCCATCAATTGAGAATTGTAGTCGGGTGCGTAGTTGTCCATCAGCAGCATGTGAAGATTGACATTTGCTTGAGAGACGGAGTCGACTGTTTCCCAGAGGAACATGATAGGCCTGTCTGCATTTCCCTCTCCTCTCTTCCAGGGCGGCTGGTCGAATGGTTGCCGAAAATCAGGGTCTGCAGGATCTTCCACTGTGTAGGCACGTCGATAAGCCACATCTACCTCTTCATTGGTCACTTTCTCGCCGACTATGAAAGACTGCTGGTGAGGAGGCTGAGTGAAAGTGAGCTTGGTGAAGGTTGATGGAGCTGGAGGTTGCGAAAAGAGACACAACATTGTCCCCTTATCCAATATCTCATGCCGAAGCAGTACGGGTTGGACATCTGGATGTGCTTCTGGTGCGGGATCGACTGCCACTATCAGGTCCGGGAACTGAGTGATGAGTGAAGACCGAATGAGGCACCCGTACTTGGGTATCGGTGGTGGATACTTGAGATCGCCCAAGTCGGTTTGGAGGTACCACTTGATTGCTGTTTTGATGGCATCTCGGACCTTGTCTGTTTGTTGATCGATATGATTTCCCAGACTGAGCGCTCCGTCAAGGAAACAGTCCATCCAATTATCGTCAATGTCAAAGAATTTCAAGCTTTCCTGCGGTAACAGGCTAGCGTCCGGTAAGAAGTAATGAGCAGGTATGCTGTCGAAGAAGAACCGATCGAGAACCCAGCGCAAGACAATAACCCAGTCGGCGGAGAAGGGAGCGTTGAACTCATTGTAAGGTTTTTCGGACGGCTTACTGGGATCTTCGGGACATGGAGTACTTGCCACTTCCTTTGCAGCCTTTGTGAATTCTGAATCAACAAACGCATCGACAATCTCACCATGATAGGAAAGGTCAAGCGGCTGGACCTTCTCTACCATCCATCTTCGTCGCACAGAGCAGTTTGATCGGAGCTCATTGGCTCCCGCAATCAAACCAAGTCTCTCTATCGAATCCTTCAAGCCTGAAAGCAACTGCTCTTTATCTTTGCGCCAGGTATAACGTCCCACGTACTTACCTTCAGCCAGAGCAGTTGCTCTCTGAATGATCTGGGTGCGCACTCTGTACAAGCACGTGGTGAATGCTTGGTCAGAGATAGCCATAGTACGGCCCAACTGCCATGCGGCAGAGTATGAGATGTCCATCAAGCCAAGCTGACGATCGAGGATGCTGAGATCTGAGCCCACCATTGAAGTCTCAGGGAATCCATCCGGCAGCGTGTACTTTCCAACAGGCACAAATGGCCCACGTAAGAAGCAAGCCGTAACCTCTCCAGACTGTGCACGGTAGCGCGAAAGAGCATATCCTTGGTCCAAGCGCTCGAGAAGACGATCGCCGGTATTTGCAACTTGATGAATCTTATCTCGCGTGGCTTCAGTGAGGGAGGAGCTTAGTGGTGAAATGCTTTTACCTAGGGTAATCATTTCATCTCGGACGCTTGGCGTACCTGGTGGGAGACAGACATAACTCCAGCTAGCCAAGGACACCATTGCCACAAAGCGAGTGGATTTATCAAACGGAAATCCAGGCATCTGCTCAACACCCTCGATGGAGACCAGATGAACATAGACTGGTGTCGGTACAGTTATTGACGGAGGTCCGCAGCGGCCGGACACGACAACTCCAAAAGAACCAGTGTCGTCTGTACCTTCGGCGCCTGACTCGGCCATACCCTCGGTGTTGATCACGCGCTTGTGAGCTAGGAAGCGATGGTGCTGGACATAAGGAGTAGGGGTGTTTTCAGCAGCGCCTTGTTTCGAATACTTGGAGAAGAAGCCTGCGAACAATTCGCGTTTCAAGAGAATCGTGTTGGCAGCGGTGGCATCTTCGGCCACATTCTTGGTGTAAGGTGTGGTTGTTGACTTGATCTTGGTCAATTCGTTGGCGGGCACAGGGACGGTGAATGTAGAAGTTTGCTTCACCCCATCCTTTAAAGATGGAATATCGAAAAACAGGCTGTCATTGCCGCTCAAATCTGTTTCGGCGAGCTTGAGTTCGTCCGCGGTGAACACAAATACGGCAAGCCAGGGAGTGCGGTTCCTTGAATAGTCGTCTGGTGGTGTCTTGTCGGCATCTTCGCTACCGGGTCTCTCCCACGGGAAAGTGGGGTTATTAAAGATGACGTGAGGCAATGTTTCCGCAGTTGTAGTGAAGCCAGATGGAGGGTAAGTAGTGTGAATGGCGCCCTCAGGGAGGACAAAACGCGGCTCCTGAACGTAGAACAATTGAGAAGTGGATAGCGTAATTGCACTGCCGTCTGCTGCGGTAACTGGTTGCTTAACTTCGATGGTATATGGCCTTGCTTGGAGCCCAGGAAGAAAGAAGGACCTTAGATGTTCCTGACCCGGTTTAAGATCTTCATCTGGCTTGTCTTCCAGACCTTGATTACGACGAGTCCTCTGTGCGTGCCGAAACACCAAGTATCTTGGTGACCTAAACATAATGATGGGTACAACTGTAGCTGAATGCACTCGACAAACGAGCACTTTACCACGAGGAGATCGAGAAAGCCTAGGGATGGAGACAGCGTACAGGACTATTCCCCGGACCCCAGGCTCGTGGTGCCGACCATATCTGCGCGAGTCAAGCCAAAGCTGCATAGACCATGACCCGACGCACGGTCCACGATTCCGGCCGCAGCCACATCATTGCTTACGGTCCCAATGCAGGTGTGACATGGCTTGCAGTCGTCCAGCCTTATCTAGCTGCGGGCGCTTGCGGGTACTTTGCAGGCGGATGCTGCAACCCTGTGGGGCCCAGGCAACGCCCCGTGGCTGGCTTGCACTTCTCGATCCAGGCGCCGGAGGTATTTTCGTGGTCACGTTTGCCGATGCCTTCAATGCTAATACTACGCAACGCTTTACGCATCGGGATGCTGGACGTGGCGCCCCAGGAGTCCAGGTCGTGGCGCCCCATGTTGGATGAGGGTGTAGTCGTCCTCGCCCTGTCCTCACTTCGCTTTGGCCTGGTATCTGATCTCTGATGCCCTAAGAAGCAGCTGTACTCGCCATCGTAGCGTCTGCAAGGAATTCACAATGGCCCAGGCTAATATAGCTATTCCTATGAAGCTTGATGCCTTTGTGTTCAACGAAGACGTGTGCAACGGTAAGGCCACCGAGGCCAAGATAGCACCCATTGCTCAACCCAATTACACTTTCTTGCGCATCAAGGACTACCTCCTGCAGAATGATCTCCTCGACGCGGTCAATTTGTCCAACGCTACTCCATCAGCGCGCAATGCTCGCCTTGTGGACCTCGGCACTGGGAAGATCCGCGAGCATCGGCTTGGTGTCTATCTTCACTGGATCATGCCTAGACCATACCGCTCTGGTGCTGCTGCCACCAAAGACTCGACGTCCAAAAGAACCATGGATGCCGATGCCGCCGACGCATCCGCTCCAAGCTTCAGAAACCCCCCAACGAGATGGCTCGTCCTCCGGAAACTGCATATGAACACGATCCAGCCAGCCGATGCTCAAATCAAAGAGGTTGATGGCTGGGTCGTTGAGAGTGATTGCATACGAGAGATTGACACATTGGACGACAAGGTTGACTTGCAGGTCGATGTGTCTCCCTACATTGATTCCTCGGAAACCAATTCCAAAGATCCCACCAAAATGAACATTGACAAGCAGGCAGAGATCTTCATTGGCAAGAAATCGCCTGCTGAGTCATGGGAGGAAGATCCACTTGCTTCCCGCGCAAACTTGGGACTCCTGAATAGTTCAAACCAACTGTTTCCTGACTATCAACCTCACAATGGGAACGTCTTTTCAGCCCTTGACACGTTCTCATACAAGGACGCCAATGGCGTGGAACACACTTTGACAGATGCCGTTGCCGATTACTACGTGCTGGGTTGGCACACCGCGCCCGACGACGAACCTTTTCACTTGAATGGCGGCACTCGTGCCGAGCGACTTGCGGAACTGAACATGACCTTCAACGGCATGGACGAATTGAAGGACTGGTTACAAGATAAAACCGACGCAAAAGTTCTCTGTCATGGTGCCATGTACCAAGTCGAGTGGCATGACCGTTGGCCCGAGGAGGGACCTAACCGACCAAAACAGGTACCGGCGAATGACTTTACAAAGAAATTGGTCCTACAAAATCCAGTTGCCGTTGGAACCACTCCAATGGATACTCTGCTGACATACATTCATGCACACCATGAGGGCGAGTTGGAAAACGACATTGAGCAAATAGCCATGCTTCTTCGGTCTCAGAGTGAAAGCATCACTGACCAGCAAGCTGCAGAAGACGAGGTGCAAAACTACAACTTCACAGCCGCCGGCGGAGGATCGCATTACGTGCTACCGCTCGACAATGCAAGGCCCGCGCAGCCGCCCACAGACGGGCAGAAAAAGGACCTCAAATTGCTCAACGAAGCACAAGCGCTCGTGAACTCTCTCGAAAGAGCACAACAGGCAGTTCAATGGGATCTATTTGCGTGGTGGTGGAAGTTCGTAACTGATACGGACAACCAATTGGCTCCTAAAAGGGGCCAGTACGAAGAGCAATCCAGAAAACTCTACGCTAAATACTCATCCCTCCGCGACTTTCTCACCAACCAAAGGAGCCAAGTCAGCGACTACAAGAACAAGCTTTCGCTACTGGACTTATCTCCCAAGGAAGCTACACTTCAACCATTCGCTCAAGCCCGAGATCCCAGCGTACTCGTGGCTGGTGCAAAATCGGGATGGCCGGAGGACTTCCTAGACAGCCTTATCAGCCGGTTGGATTATCAAATCAGCACTTTTCAAACTCCGGACAAATCAATGTCTGAGACTTTTTTCTTAAGATGTGTGCCGGAAGCACTCCACTCGACGGCTCTCGCTCTTGTCCAGGAATTTGTGAACAACAGTCCACCTGGAACTGTCTCAGAAATGTCAAACACTACTTACACTGCATACCCCTCGCTCTACCATGACCAAGGTCCTCCCGATCCTAAAGTCAAGTATCCTTCTGATACACCTTGGCGCGATAGATGGGAAAGCACCCAGGCATGGTTCCCTCTTTTCCTTGAGTGGGAAGCTGAATTCTTCCATATCGAGTACGACAAATGGACACTCGAGTCAGTTACGTCGCGGATGGAGACGCAACCCAGATTTCGTCACGCAATCGCACCTGCGGATAAGCCGCTCTGGGATAACAAGGATGTTGTCAATGACACGCGCGTTCTATCCGGTCGAATCGTCATCAATCCGCAGCCAGCCTTTTCCCTCAAGGCGCAGATCGACCAGCTATTCTCTAGCCTACCGGAGGACATTCTGAACAAGTATCTAAAACCAGAGGAGAGGAAGAAACTCAAAGCTGAGGTGTCCAGAATGCCTTTTCTGTCATCCCCTCTCACTGGATTCATCAATCAACTTGCTACAACCATGCAGGGAAACCACCTCAAGCCCAATATACGCATCCCAAAGCAGCCGCCAGTACCTTTGGTTGCGGCATATGCAGACAGCCATAATGTTGGTCTGGGTAAAGATCAGCTCGAAGCCATGGGAGTTGAAACCGACTTGACGCCATACGGGAGCCTTGTCCCCCTTCCTCAGACGGATTACGCTGCTTTCAAACCAGTGTCGCATGGTCAGTTCCGATTTACTCGATTCAATGTTGTCGACAAGTTTGGACAATGTGCCCCGGCTATAGATCAGCACCCTCGCCCGACAGGCCCTCCTCCGATGTACCCCTGCGTTAGTGACTTTTTTGCTCCACAAATGTTCGACAAACTCGCAAATGTTGCTGTCAAGCCTGAAGACGATAAATACTGTGAATTTACACAGGTCCCACCCCAGATCAACCAACCCAGTCGTCTCAATGCAGTCTTTGTTGTACCAGATGAGGATGCCACAGCGGACAACAGACCTGCGTACTGGCGGCCGATGCGTGAATGGGACGACCAGAGTCCCATCTGGGGATGGATCGTAGTCAACTATGTCGACAACGGTATCCAGTTCTTCTTGAAAGACGGCACCTTCTATCGCGAAGCCCGAGTCGCGTCGCCCGACAATCCTCATCCAGTCGCGGCTTCCAGACGCTGGCAACCCTTTGGTCGAGGTGACGGAACACCTGGCACGGATCAGATCGATCGACTCATCAATGAATTTACTGACGGCACAGATGGCCAGAAATATCTCGAGAACTTTATTGCATTGATTACAGACTCAGTCAACCAGACGAAAGCATCGCCAAGTGCATACGGACAATACATCAATGCTCTCGTGGGAAAACCCCTTGCCCTCACCAATATAGCATATTCATTGGAGATGGCTACGGATGCTCGAGCCAACGAATCTTCCATACCAAACCAGCAAGGCCTGCATACCAAGTATCGTCTTTTACCAACCAACTCGGGTCCTGCTGAAGAAATCTATCAATTCCCTCTGAAGATTGGTGACCGCGGTCGATTGTACGATGGCTTGGTGGGCTTCTTTCGCGCGCACGACGAGCCATGGAGACCTGAGATAGGAGCTGGCAATGAGCTCGATCTGAGCAAGCTTTTCACGTACGACGACAAAGTCAACAAGGAGCCAAGGTTTGCTGAGATTAGTGGGTCGACCTTCCCCAAACTGCAATGTTTCTATTCGAATCCGAGCCAGTACGATTCTCAAGATCCGAATGTGGGAGAGAATTTCCGCTTCGCAGCCAACGCCAAACTCAACAAGTCGGTCTTTGGGTGTATCGTGGACCCGTTTCTTCCTGTGCATGCTTACATGGGCGGCGGTGTCACGCCCGTGCAACCACTGAGATTACCAGACTGGACGTGGCAGGACAGCCTCCGCAACATGACGGCCTTTTTCCACTTCGGGCCACTCGTGGTCACGGACGACGTGCCCGGGTTTTCTGCAGACCATCAATTACCTCCGAACTATGCAGGAAAACTCGACACGCTGACAGTACCCGACTCGGCGGTACAGCTGCCCTCGCTCAAGCTAGCAGATTGGCGTTGGCTGCAGGGGTACACCGACTTAGGTGAAAGCGATACCACGGGACGAGATGGTGACATCGGCGACCCCGAAGAGAAGTTCATGGCGCTGGGTCTTGGGAAACTCGATGCGACGCCACGCTTCCAGCCCGGCCCCTACACGGCGATTGAGGGGTATCTGCAGATGAAATCCCCGATCCAAGTGGATGAAGCCAAGCTGATGGAGAAGTAATGGAGGCGTCAAGGGTGCATGCGGAGGCTGATCTTAGCGTTGCCGTATGCAGCTTATGGCAGATATGCCCCGTAAGGCGATTGGACCGGTCCGGGCCTCAAGCCACTCGCTTCAATACACCTAAATAGCCGTTGAAAGTTCTATGCACTTTACTCAGCTTGGTAGACGGGCACATGGTACCTTGGCTCTGGCTCAAGTCGGGATGGGCCTTGCAGCCTCGCATGCCAATCCCTACAGCCTTGCCAAATTACACGATCACAAGACCACTCTTGTAGCATCTCTATGGCGCTAGGCAATACTGTGAGATGGCCCAACCGAATCTAAACTGTAGCTACTGTGCTCGGATCAACCGTCTGCCGCCAGTCTCATCATCTGCAACTGCTTGGTAGGGACAAAGTCTATCACACGGCCGGGCACAGTCACCGGAAAATCCACGCAATCGGTCAAATTATTTCACATTTGACTCATCAACTGAATAAAGCAGAAACCGAAATCACATCCGCAGTACTTGCGCTACCCAGTTCTCCTAAGAAGCCTCGATGGCCTCGATGGCCTCGATGACCTCGGTGGCCTCGGTGGTAATGCCCTCAGCTGACGGTACCAAAGCCTGCTTGAAGGGATCTTGAAAGTCGATGTATCCGTCTTTGTTGCTATTCTGAGACGACTTGTAAAAGACGTGATTCACACCCTGGCTAGTGTCTGAAATGACACCCAGACCTGCCGCTGCGTCGATAGAATTGACACCAGGGACTGGCTCCACCTTGCCCCATTGACCTTGACTTCCTTTGCCGCTGTAGGAGGCCCGGGACAAAGAGTAGTTGTTATCTACGTAGTACATGTAAATTTCAATGGTTTTGTCTGGGTAAGCCAGCAGTGTCGCCGCAAGAGGTGTGGCTTTGAGGGCATTGTTGGAACCAACAATATACTGCTCTGCAAGGTTCGTTAGCTCAGGGATACAGGTGGATTGCGAAATACCTACTAGACTGTGTGTCGGACCAGCCAAAGTAGATGAAAGGCTTCTGATAGTTTTGAAACAAAACCATTCGATTCCCAGTGTATGGGTCAAGGCAAGCTGCCAGAGCGGAAGACGGGTCGGCAGTGAAGTCTGAATACACATATCTAGTACCGGGATTGGCGAGATTGAAAGTGTATTCAACGATGAGTGGCTGCTGCGACAAGCCAGTGGGATCTCTGCCGGATAGGTCAGATCGGAGTGAGACACCGATGGAGATACTTACTTGAGAAAATAAATATAGTCGTAGTCACTGCTCCCCCCAGCTGCTGCGACTGCGTTGTAGGAGGGTCCGGGATCAGCTCGAGCATTGTCTGGATCAACAGGGTTGTAGATGGGCGACAGCGTTGATATGGTGCTGCCACTTTTGCCGTTCTTAACGTAGTCGGTGATGCCGTATACTGTGACCTACAATTCAGTGAGCTCTGGACCGGAGTGTAAACAAGAATTTCGGTATATGACTAACAGCATGGTCGTGAATGACAGAGGCAAGGCCAGTAGTAGCACGGACCGCTCCCACTGCAGCGCCACGGTCGACATATGCCGTATAATTGCTATTGTCGAGCGACCGTTGCTCCATTGCTAACTGTTTAGATTTCCCATCGGCAGTCCATAGCATGACGCTACGCTTGCCCAGAGGGCTAGGGATGACGGCGACGCTTGCCATAGTGCTTCACGAGAAAACTGTAAGGCTTGAAAATTGAATAGCTTGGGAGCTTGCTGGCATGAGCCATGTTGACCCGCGAACATGCTGGTCAAGTACTCTCTCACCCTCACCCTCCACACCTCGGCGCCGATAAAGTGAGATTACTCCGACCCAATCGACCATTGTCTAGATCGCCGTCCGAGGAGAGGCTTCGAAGTTCCAACGACTAGAACATGGCCGAAGTACCCTATGAGGCGCTGCAGCAGTAGGGCGTGGATCAGGCCATGGTTTCGCACTTGTCACCGTCGTCGAGTCGTGCATTCCTCCGGGGTGAAAATTGCCGATGAGGGGAAGTCAACCCCGCCATGCCAACAGCCACCGCCCAACAAGGTGGGTCGCAAGATGTCGATGTCTATGTCTGGCAAGGCTGCGCAAGGCTAGCCTCGTGAATCCTTTGACGGCTGTTCCCGGTCACAATATTGTGGCTGCCGCACATGCACATGCATCATGCGACCCCTGCACCAATGCCCGCTTCGGGCGTTTGCTGTTGTGGACGCTGCAGACGTCGCTCCTTCGAACCCCCCCACTGTCATGTCACGGCCTTTTTTCCCTGACAGAGCCCAAGGTCCGTCCCACCAAGCGGTCCATTTCCCAAATACCCTACTCAAAAAGACCGATATGCGTTACTACTCTCTGACAAGACCAGCACATTCGGTGGCCAGTCAATGCTGAAAGCACAGCTCTTACCACGTGCGACTTGCCCAGAGAAGAAACGGAACCCGTTTGGTCTATTCATCCTTTGGTGATTCGTGTCTGTTACTCGCGTTCAGCAACTGAAGGACATTCTTCAGATTCAGGGAGTTTCTTGCAACATATGCCACGCCTGCCACTCGGACTTGGCAAACTGATTTCGTGGCAACTCTACCATCGGATCCGGTAATTACAACACAATCATGGCACTGTGGTGGGTAGAGTCGCATCACATCAACGTCAAGGTTGGTGATTGCGCAATCCACATTCTACGCAAGAGGGTTCAGCCAGACGTGTATACAGTGGAGAAGGCTGTGCTCATCGATGGGGGCACATCTAGCGTCAGTGAAAAGCTGAAAGCGTGTCCCAATGCGTCCAAGAGCATGATCAAAAAGCTCACAACGCAGTATGGCTTGAGTAGTACGCTCCAATTCCAGACTATAGTGGTGAGCCACTGGGATGAGGATCACTACGGGGGATTGGTGAATCTGATGTTCGACGATATGGTCATTGCCAAAACGAAGAAGTTAAAACCCTCACAGGTCTTGGATTATCTCTTGTGGGACGCTGAAACTGGAAAGATACCGCTCACCTACCTTTATTGCCCAAACGAGAAGGAAGTAAAAACTGCAAGCGGCAAGTCTGTGACTGTGAACGGCCTCGCGAGACGGTTTCGAAGAGGAGTGGAAGCCAATACCAAACAATTCATTGAGGTGTGCGTTGACAAAGAACTTCCAAAGAACAAAGTTGACGGAACCTGGGAACCGTTTGCGATCTTGAAGTCAGCAGAAGACAACGTCTTCGATGTCCTTGGTGTCGATTTCTTTAGAAACCAGCGCCTTCTGTCAGACCCAGGGTCCATAACGCCAGCTCAACTGATGCAAAGAAACACCCCACAGACTGGAGTGCCAGGTATGTACTGTATTGGAGTCAAGAACCAGACGTTCCAAACTGGGAATGTGGAAATTGTCCCGGAACGTGTTACGAAGACAAATCAGTGGTCCATAGCCGCTGTCATTCTGTGGGACCAAGGCCTGAATCCTCCAAAATGTTCGCACTACTTTGCTGGCGATGCAGACGATGAAAGAGAAAGGCTATATTTGGGTTGGCTTTATCAGAGTGCTGGTGTTCCAAATGCCAATGGCGTGCAGCAAATCACCCACATGAAGTTGAGCCATCATGGCTCTCGTTCGTCTACTCCTGTAACTGCTGTTAAGTTCAACCCAATCAATATAGTGATGTCAAACCCCACGGGACTATATTTCCATCCAGGTAAGGATTCTAATTGCTTCATCTTCAAGTCATTGAATTGTACTGATCTATACGTGTAGGTTGGGAGATCATGTTCTTTCTATCCGTCTACTTGCGCGAGGCAAGTGAGACCCCCGATCTCACTCCTCGGATGTTTGCCACCAAGTATCCATTTTATTTCAGCACTGATCAGTTCGGTAACTACTTGAATATTGGTCAAGCGACTGACAAAAAGCCCATGCTCAACACCAAGGCTTTCGATAAACCATCTCAGCATAACGCAGATTTGACGGGTTACATCGAACAAGCTTACAAGAAATTCGTTGGATGGTCAGCGCGTGGAAATGACTCTCTCAATGAAATGATGGCCTATAAAAAGGCTGGAAAAGATGGGGGCAAAGAATACCAGCGTAAAATTCTGATGGATATGGTCCGAGCAAGATGGGCTCAATTTTGTTGGCCAGAGCCCAAGTTATACGACAACTCTGATTCGCCAACACCGGTACCAACTTTGAAGCCGACGACATCCTCGTCAGATGTGGAATGCGTTACTGTCTACTCGACAACAATTCCGGAATTTGAAAAGATTAACATGGTATCATATACGCTCTACAACAGACAAGAGCCGATCCAATATACCAGACCCGTCAAACTAGTGGCTACAAAAAGCACGGGAATGGTGTCAGATAAGAAAAGAAAGGCAGAAAGCGCTCTCAACCTTGATCCAACCGCTAGTTGGACAAGTGTGCCAGTGGATACGGGCGTGAAGAAGCCCAAGTTGGTTGACACTGTGCTAATACCCACTGTTATGGTTAAATTGGACGCTTTTGTAAATGCGCCTGGAACAAATCCAGATGAAATGGACCTTTTCAACGAGTCGGAAGAGGAACCAGATGGCAGCGATGACAAGATCGCATTGAAGGCTCGTCAACAAAAAAAACTTGTCAAAGAAGTTCCCATTCTACCGTTACCTCCTGGGACTCCCTTGGATGACAAAGGCTGGTATATCTATGCAAGCCTCATACCAAAAGTAGAAATCGAGGCTGTCACTCTGAGGTTTACAAGTATTGCTGATACCAGTCCATGGGATGGATTCATGGCAACGTTGCACTGCGCCATGATTGGATTGAGCGGAGATCCTTCAGAAATTAACCAAGGCAGTTCAATTCAACTCAATGAGCAAGACGAGCTCTCGTTTTGGTTCCAAGATGTTTTTAACACAGGTCCTTCAAATGTTCTCATGATAAGGAGCGCTGATCCTGCTTCCGGATACATTGGAGGGTTCGCCATTTCAATGCCATTGGTACCTCTTCGCAAGACTCTGTCTACAACAGATTCTCCAGTGGTTCTTTTGTTTACCACGGCTGAAGGTGCCCTTAATAACACTTTTGATGGAAGCACACCACCCAGTATGGGGCTTCGTGACGGATCTACGGCCTTGACAATGGCTCTAGACAATACTTCAAGAGAACCCACAAGCGTGACGCTCGAAGTGCTCTCTCGCTTCGTAGGTCTTGAGTCTTTATTCGAGAACGGTGTCTTGTCGACATTGAAGAATCTCAACTTTGTCATTCCGGATCCTAAGAACCCGGGGAAAGGACACCGAAATGCATTATGGTTTGTTCCCCAACAAGCGTATGCCACAACATTACGGCTTCAGCTAGACCTGTCTACCGAGGATCTTGTTACTCTCCAGTCTTTCCTCGACATCCTCAATGGTACAGTTACTAGTGCATATATCATTGCTCGGCGCAAGTCAATCTGGATGTCAAATTCTGCTGCCATCTCTTTCGAGACTCGAGGTGAAATGGTATTGGTCACCGAGATGACTATTGCAGGTCTAACATTTGACGTGGTTGCGGAATTTAGCTCAGGGTCCGTACAGTTCGATGTGATTCTGAAGAGGAAGGATGGTTCTGTCCTGGATAAGATGCTGAATTGGCTGAAAACAACATTTATTACAGATGGTGGTGATGATCCTTTCCCTTTCACACAATGGCTCACGCAGTCAGCCGGTCCGGTCTCGTTTCCAAGCTTCGACTTCCGCCGGGTAGCAGTCGTATTCTCTCAGTCAACAAGCGATAGCTCAAAGCTCAAGTTTCGCAGCTTTGCTTTGGACATGGAACTGCGAATGCAGATTAACGATCAGACCGTTCTTTCTTTGATCGACTTCACATATGCCGCAGGATCTGGGGGTGGACCTGCTTTGACTGCCGAATTGTGGACTGGTGAGTATTTTATATCTAATCTTGCCTTGAGAACAAATAGAGCTAAAAGTATTCAGCCCCATCGTACGACGTTAATGATCCAGCTCTGCGCTTAATCCCAGACTTTGAGAACTATGCTTGGTTCGAGCCCCTCGAACAAAATGGGGCTGTGCAAGACTGGCCGAGGTATATCGACTTGAAGAAGCTGACTGGATTTGGGGACTCTTCTCCCAGTATATTCCCGACTTTACTCAGTATGGCCAAGTTTTACATCGACAAGAATACTGTCGCATTCTCCGGGACCCTGCGTTCAGTTTCGTCGGAAGAAAAATCTAAACCACCGATCTTTGCGATTGATATGATCGACCTCGCAGCATCTTATACATTTGGCTCTGGCAAAGACGCTGCCATTGATTGCATGTTAGGTGTGAGTGCCTCAATCCAGGCACCGCCTGAGACCAAACTCGATGCTGCAGAGCTGAAAGGTGGCTTTGCATACGAGGGAGCGAGGGAGCGTTGGATACTTTCCGGATCCATCGAAAATTTGTGTGGAGCACACTTTTATCAATTCTTTGATTCTGATTCCCGGTCCGCTGCTGCATCTTTGCTTGATAACATCGCAGTGAAAAGATTCGATATTACCTACATCTACACCGCAGGCCAGGCGTCCGACTTAGACCTCAAGGGCACTCTGGGAATCGGAAAACTTGATTTTGATTTATGGTACAAGAACAGAGGTTCTGGAGACTGGGAATTTGACGCTAGTGTTACATTCGGTACGGGAGAAGCAGAAAGCACAACACTCGGTGAAATGCTTGCCAATGTTGTTGGGGAAAACGATTTCAATATTCCAGACTTTCTTGGTAATATTACGGTGTCCAGGAAGTCGTCCGAGGATATCGTCGCCCTGAAGCTTTGCCCTGATAGTACCAAAACCCACTTGTTCTTCACGATGTGGGTCAAATTGGGCGATCTTCGGATCCAATATATCCAGTTCACTCCATTGAAACAACAAACTGGAGCCACGGCTACTCCATCAATCAAACGAGTCTTCCTTGCCTCGATTGACGCACTACCAAAAATCAATATTCCCGTACTGGGGGATATTACTCAACCTTTTGACGAAGCCCTGGCGTTGTGGGTTCAGCCGCAACTTAACTCAGAAGGTCTCACACTCGAAGATGTAAACTCAATTAACGATTTGATCACGAAAGCTCCCCTCTCCCAAAAGGCATTGCCGCACAAGCCGAATACTGGCCTGCGAAATGGAGTTCACCTTATGCTAGTTCTGAAGGATAACAAAGGAGACACGAATGTTGTTGTGGACTATATATTCGGTGATAAGAAACCAGATTCAACGGCCTTACTAACTGGCGAGGACGAATTCCCCTCTGAGAATGGGGAGTCGGGCATGGCAACGTATTCCAAGTCCTACGGGGGATTGTCGGTGCGGAATGTTGGTCTTAAGTATACAGGATCCATACTCTCCATCAAGGTCGACGCCGCAGTCAAATTCGGACCTATCGATTTCGCTCTCCTTGGCTTCACAATTGATCTCGACTTCTCTTCGGAAGCGAGAGCCAGCTTGTTCAATTTGCCGAAACCCTCGATATCTATTCAAGGCCTAGAGGCTGGGTACAACTCGCCGCCAGTTGTCGTTGGTGGTATGTTGCTGCATGTCTCTGACGAGAAGATGGATTTGTGGCAGGGTGCTCTCGCTGGAAGCTTCCAGCCATGGGCTTTTGCCGTAGCTGGTTGCTATGGAACAATCAAGGATCTGGAAGCTTACAAGACATTTTTCCTGTATGCGCGATTGCTGGGACCATTGATTACCTTCGAGTTCGCGACAATCACGGGCGTCACTGCAGGATTCGGCTACAACAGCAGCATGCAGTTTCCGGCCGTCAGCGACATAACAAAATATCCACTGCTCAGTGTGCCTGACCCACCAAAAGATGCGCAAACTGCCATTCAACAGCTCACTCGAACGGCATGGTTCAAGGGCAAGAACAACTCATTCTGGATCGCGGCAGGGCTAGACGTGAATGCCTTCCAGATGCTAGATGTTTCTGCAGTGCTTGCCATTGAGTTCGATCCTAATGTGAAAATTGGTCTCTTTGCCATTGGAACGGCGGTGATCCCGAACGAGAAAGCAGGCAAAGCCAAGTTTGCTCAAATACAACTGGCTCTCACCGCTGTCATCGACTTCGCGGCGGGCACCATGAAGATCGACGGCCAGCTCACACCGGCTTCGTTCATCCTGGACCCCAATTGCCATCTGACAGGTGGGTTTGGATTGTACACCTGGTTTGGAGACGCGGCTCCCGAGCTGAAAGGTGACTGGGTTTTCACAATCGGAGGGTACCATCGCCTATTCAAGCCGCCACCACAGTATCCGCATCCACCCCGTCTTGGGATCAGCTGGCAGTTTAATAACGCTATCAGCATAAGAGGAGAAGCTTACTTCGCCATCACGCCCAAGGTGTGCATGGGAGGCGGTCGCTGGGATGTATCACTTCGCCTTGGACCACTCGAAGCTTACTATAGCGCGTTCGTCGACTTCCTGATCAGCTTCAAACCCTTCTATTTCATCGCCGACGGGGGCGTAACCGTTGGTGTCCGCTATACGATGGATCTCTGGCTAGTGACACTGCGAATCAGCGTCGAATTATCTGCTACCCTTCACATAGAAGGTCCGCCAATCCACGGATATGTCCACGTAGACTTCTGGGTCTTTGGCTTCAACATCGCCTTCGGCGACAGCAGCAGCGAGGCCCAGAAACTCTCCCTTAAGGAGTTCCTTGACCTTGCCTGCCAAGTTTCGGAATCGGCGGCCTCGGATATGTTCCAGACGATTCTTGGTAGTACACCCGTAGGAGGACCGCTACCTCTTAAAACCCAGGAACGCACGATTGGAGACCAGAAAGTTACTGAAGTCGAAGATGATGCGCGAGAGCCACACGTCCTTGTGGTTCAGTCAGGCCTTGTACCTGATGGAAAGCCTGAATCCCGACCAAGTGGCGGGCCATGGACAGTTCGCGCTGCGACATTTTCCTTTGCCGTCTCCTGCAAAGTGGCGCTGTCGAAAGCAACTATTATCACGGGTAAACTTGAGTCGAGCATGACTGACGATGATGACGCAGAGGCAGAGTCGGTAGTGCAAGGAACAGGCAATTCAATCTATGCGCGGCCAATGTGCGACGAAAGCGCGAAGCCCGATCTCGGGACAGAGCTTTTCGTTACCATCAAGCCCGTTGAATCGAAGCAAAAGCTGCTCGCAGACGGGACGACCGTCGAAGCAGACATACCAGAGTGGAATGACAACAGTGGTATCGTGAAAAATCTACCAACTGGATTGTGGGGAAAGTGTAAGCATTCAAAACCCCTTGAAATGCGCTTTGTGTCTTCAGCTAATCAATTTATATAGATGACCGCAGCATAGATCCTAGACGGAACCCCAATGCTTCGTCATTGCTCGATGGTAATAAAGAAGGCACTGTGTCGCTCTTGTGCGGTGTCGTCGTCAGAGTTCCAAAGTCGTTGGTCTCGGTGGCCGACACAACAAAACCATTTGACTACAAAAAATTCATGGTCCAGGAAATTGGCGGTCAATATGGATTTGCCAAACTGCGGCCCAATGAAGCAAAGTTCCTTCCGGCACCACCTGAGGGTAAGACTCAATGGGACAGCGTGAAGAGTGCATGGAAGAGTCCTGGTATGGGCGGCGAGGCGCCAATAACGGTAGTGGATATGTGGCAAGACATGGGACTTAGTGACCTGGGTTGGGATCCGGCCAAGGTCGGTAAGACATCAGACGATCCGAGGAAACCCAAGGTTCCACTTGAGCCAGCGCTGTCAGGAAAGATACCGAAGCAACTGGTCGATGGCCTTGAAGATTTCTACTTGTGGGCTCCATTTTTGAGTGCCGTCCCTTCCTAGGCGTAATTAGTTGTGTACTTAACATATTCGATCAAGTCTTTCACTGCGCATGAAGTGTCTTCATTTAGTCATAGGCTTCCTCGAACAGCTCCATGAGGAGCGGCAGCAGGTCACATTTGAATTCCCATTAGTGGGCCGAATCTACTGTAAATCATATATTAAACAAACGGCTGATATACACTTGTACCTCTATGTTACTCTTTGTGCTCGCGCGCATATCGCACGAATGCCTTCTTATGTACCTTGCGAAGAAGTTAGTATAATCATCAATAGAGCTACAATGGAAGACTTACCAGTCCGGCATGTAAGCCCTCCCTCGACACGCAAATATACCTCAACCCTAGTTTCTGGAAACACTCGTATACCAATTCCATGCTCGAATGTATGTCTAGCGCAATCGGCGAAGGATCGATAAACGGCGTGAAGTCGCTCTCGTCGCCAATGAGCTCCTCCGCAAGCTCGCCTCGGCCACGCGGCCAAGCCTCACGAACCGCGAGCAGGACCAAAGGGTCCTCGTCTCCTTCATCCTGATGGTCGTCCTGGTTCTGATCTGAGAAGTGCGGCCGCTTCCGCTGCGCCAGTCGATCCAGAGCAAATTCCATGTCTGGCAGAGGGATGAGCCCGACGAGCACGCCATCGCGGACGATCGGCATCCCACCATCGTTTTCGTTCTTATCGTACAAGAAGTCGAGCTTCCCGCGCAGCACGCTAGCGCGCAAGGTCGGGCCGTGGGTGATGTCGATGAAGCGCTTGCGGGTTAGGCTGCTGGTGATGTCACCCAGTTCGCCGTTCAGGCCCAGCGGTCTGGTCTTTGCGTCCAGAAAGGGATAGCCGTTGGTTTCTGTGAGGAGGTCGTAGATGGACAGTGGTTCGATGGCATCGGCAGTCCACTTGGCGGCTAGGACTGCAATGGAGAAGGGGAGGACGTGGTCGATGCTACCAGTCAGCTCGAACATGATGACGGCGATGGTAACTGTAAGGCGTGTGACGCCGCACATTGTGGCAGCTGCGGCAAGCAGGGCATAGACACCAGGGACGACGCAGTCCTCTGGGTTTCCGGTTGCTGCACATGTGCCCATCATGGTGGAGCTGGGCGAAGTAAAGGTCATGACAAGATATTGGACCAAGTGGCCCACAGTACGGCCAAGTAGACCGCCGAGAATCATGGAAGGGATGTAGATACCTGCAGGGACCTTGATGCCAAAAGTGACTGTCGTCAGAATTGCTTTTAGAAGGAAGGCGATCAGGAGTAATCCAAGCTCTGGCAAAATCTCGTTGACGTCCGGACACAGGCCAACTGTGCTACCATTGAAGCTCATGCAGTCGCTCGAGAGCTCAAACATAAGTTCAGTGACGGGTTTCGAAGTATAGCGATTCCAGAATGTAGTCAACCCAGTCACTAGAGCGATGAGAAAGACTTCCAGCAGTGGATACTTTTTGATGAGACGCAGGCCTCGGAAGCGGCGCGCCCACCATCTGGAGCCTTTGATGAAACCAGCGCCAATTGCACCGCCCAAGATGCCAAGAACGATGAAGAAGACGACCTCAAAAGCATGCCAGTCTTTGGTGTAGTGCACCTGGAAGAGCACAATCTTCGAGGTTCCGTAGGGATTGAGCAACTTCAGCATGACCGCCGCAACGATACTACCGAAGAAAGTCCTGAAGAGTGTTTTGCTGGGAAAGTAGTAGGAAACTTCCTCAAGGCTGAAAAGAACGCCAGAGATTGGAGCACCGAAGGCTACAGCGACACCAGCCGCTGCGCCTGCACTGAGCATCTCACGCCGTTTGCCGTCATTTGCCTGGTACTTTGGAGACATGCGAGACAGGACATTGCCAATTGCAGTTGAGATGTGCACAAAGGGACCTTCTTTGCCAATGGCCAGACCGGATGCAACACTAAGGACAAGACTGACCGCTTTGACCAGAAGTGTTCGCCAGCCTAAATAGCCGTGCAAGACGAAGCCGGAGAGGATCACACGGACTTCAGCAACACCACTTCCGGTGGCAGGGTATGTGACTGCATGGGGACGCTGGACTTCGGTTGCTTGGACGTCTCCGGATTTGCGAAGTTGAGTGTCGGATAAGGCTAGATCGTCGTCCATCTTCATTGACGCAAGGTTGTGTGGGACGCGAAGCCTGACGGTCATGGCAATAACACACGAGATTGTGGAGAAGAGGATCATGAAGAACATGTACGTGAAGAAGTCAATAGACGTCACGTTGCGTCCCGAGGCCGAAAACTTTTGGCCCCAGGAGGTCCACTCGTCGCAACTCTTCCTCCCTCCACAGCATGAACTTTTGTTGAGATGCCACGAAGTAGTGCAAGAGCCAAATTTGACGTCGAAGAGCCAGCTTTCCGAGACGTCGACAAGATAGGCCATGGCGGCGGTCATACAGCCGATGAGGGCAGCAAGAATCCATCCTTCGGCGCCGTGCGATGCCGCGATGAGGCGGCCACGAATACCCGGCAGGTTGTGAAGGCTCTTCTGGCGTTCGGAGTCGATAATGTTGTCGTGCACCCAGTCAATTGTGGTGAATTGATCGTACCACAGACGATCCTGAGTGGAATCGAGGATTAGTGAGTCATCGAGGTCACCATAGGCCTTTGTGGAGCCAGGACGAGAAAGAGATCGTTTGAAGGCATTGGACACGCGTGCAGTAAAGGTGCCAACCTGACTTGGGATTCTGCGCATCTTGTTGCCGCCGCCGACGGCGAAGCTGCTCTGACGAGTCAAGGCGGCGCGTGGAGTGCGGGTGTAGACCGAGGGAGACACGTCGTACCGGGCTTCTGGACTATGTCTATTTGCAAGCAGACTAGAAGTCTCGGAAACATTGTGCAAGTCCTGAGTGTTCAGCTCTCTGATGGTTGACCTTGACGACGGCGATGATCTGTTGCGCGGTGCACCTCGGCCTATCTGCGCTGCCTGGTACACTTCGTCAGCACCAGCGTCAAAGGAGCCGCTGGGCCTCCTGGAGGCTGATTGAGACATGTGCACTGCTGCTCAAGTCATACAGCTCGAGTCATGTAGCGTATAGCATGTCAACAACAACACAAAGAATGCCAGTGTTGTCGGACTGGATCCGGGAAGCGGCATGTGCAGCGAGAAAATCACGCGTGAGCAAGTTCGTGGACGCAGCAGCGCGATGGGATCTGCAAGCCCGAGCAAGCTTGCGCAATGTATATGTATAACGGCAAAAAGCTTAGGGGTGTGAGTGGCTTGGGAGTCACGCGCGTACTGGCCACGCGCTAGGAGCCGCAGACCAACAACAGAGTCATGCAGTCAGCTGGCCGAGAAAGTCATCACTATGGCCAAGGAGCAAGGAAGTCGGCCGCTAGCCGGGAGCCTTTTTGCAACAGCCCAGCTGATGAGTGGGTGTGGTGAAAGCAATCACGAAACAACAACAATGTGAATGCAGACGAGGCACGTGGAGACTCGAGCTCGGGCGCCTTGGCCCCAGACATGCCGGCGGTTTGAGGGATGAAGGGCCCCCACTCTTCTTACTCCATTGGCCCTTAGCCTGGACCAATCGAGGACTGGAACGGAGGGTTAGATGTTCAACCCCAGACAATTGAATCCGCAAAAGGCATACACTCGACACGGGAACCGCTAGACCTGGCAGAGAACACACGTGCTGCGCATCAGGGTACCGAACGCCGACACGTATCTAGACCTCGGAATTTCCAATTAGGACTATATGAGGAGCTCGCTGATCTATCAAGCCGGTCTCACTCTTTTGCTTTCAGTCCTGCTCTCGTACCTCCGTTCCTGGTTTGAATTGTCTGGCCTGAACCAGCCACGTATCGCGATAGTGGACAATACCCAAAGAGCAAACGGCAGCATGGTTTACGACCAGTTCATCCTGTTTGGGGACTCGCTCTTTCAGCACTCCTCTTCTCAGGAGCGTGGCTTTAACCTTGCACCTGCACTTCAAGCTGGTAAATCGTTACTGTTCGGCCCCGAAATGCCTACTCATCTGACACGTGACCCTAGAATTTGTCCGCCGCTTGGATGTTGTCAACAGAGGCTTCAGCGGCTACAACACAGACCAGGCCTTGACTGTTTTACCCCAGATTCTTCCTCGGCCTGATCAAGCCCGCATTCGATTCTTCGCCGTCCTTCTCGGTGCCAACGATGCGTGCCTACCCGGCGCCCAAGGCAGCCAGCATGTGCCATTGGACCGCTACAAGAAGAACCTTGCGGCCATCATCTCTCATCCTGATCTGCAGGCACATGAACCTCGCATCATCCTCGTGACTCCGCCGCCGATCAATGAGTATGTCACAGAGGAAGCAGACACCATGAAGGGTTATGGCAAGCGAAGGACGGCCGAGCACACCAAGCTCTATGCTGATGCTGCAAAGGCGGTGGGAAAGGAGCAGAACGTGGTCGTCTTGGATCTTTACACGCTCTTTTTGCAACAGGCAAATTGGAATGGTAAAGAACCGCTCGTAGGCTCGAAAGGTCTGCCACCGTCGGTGCAGCTGCGGCTGATGCTGCACGACGGTCTCCATTTCACGAGCATCGCCTATACGCACCTCTTCCAAGAGATTATGCGTATTATCGAACGCGTATGGCCAGACCAAGTGCCTGAGAAGCTGGCATATACTCTGCCTGCGTGGAACAACCCCGCCGCATGGCCAGGAATCGGCTAAACACCGCCCATCCGCCCTCCCGACAATGCATGTGCACCGACTAGTACTTGAATAGACATTCCTCAATACAACACTATATCCTACAAAGCACCTCAAGCGCACTCTTAGTCCCATCCTTGGTCTCCTTGACCAGCTTCGCAACCTCCCTGAACGCCTCATCCTGCGCATCCCCCAGCATCTCATACAGCAAGCTCTCGCTCGTCGTCACCCGCGCCCCCTCCTGCCGCATCCGCTGCAGCGCCACCGCGCGCTCCTCGGCGTTGCACGAGCTGACCGCGTCCTGCACCACCCACACGCGGTTGCCCGCCGCCAGCGCGTCTAGCGTCGTCTGCAGCACGCAGATATGCGTCTCGATGCCGACGACAATCACGTCAAACGGGCCGTCTTTGCGCATCGTGCTGTCCTTGTCGGCGTCGACGCGCGGCGCGGGCAGTGCGGCCAGGGCGCTCGTCACGCCAGGGATCCACATGCTGAAGGCCGTCTTGTCGACGTCGGCGGCCAGCGGGTACGTGGTGCCGAGCTCGAGCTCCGGGCATGTGGAGCCGAGCTTTGCGCGTGATTGGGTTGTCGCAACGATCGGGACTTGCAGGGCTTTGGCGGCGCGGAGGAGCTTTTGGGTTGTGGCGAGGATGGCGGGGAAGTGGTAGATGGGGGCGCGGAATTTCTCTTGTAGATCGCAGATGCTGGCGTAGTGTTAAGGTCGGATTCGCTCATAGTTTGCAAGGTCTGAGACTTACAACAGGACTGGATTTTCTGACAGAAGATGATTCATCAGTCAAAGGGTCTTGTTTCCTCGTCAAGAAGGAGGGTGGGTGCAATACTTAAACGTCTAGCAGCCATGGCGCACAGCAAAGTGGGGAACGAGTTGACGACGGAAGATACAGGCAGCAGGAGTAGGAGCGGGAGGAGTAAGAGGATCAATTGAGGAAGAAAGAGAAGTCAATCACGCATAAAGAGTTACCAAAAAGTCTGGCTCGGCGTTTGCTCGCGGTTGTTTCTATGCTGTAGTCTGTATGGACTCGGCAGCGGGACGAGCCCCGCTGATGTCACTGTGGAGGACTAGGGCCCCGCGTTCCGCTGTGACCGATCGCCGCGATCTTCACTCGATGTCGAACTCGATATCAAAGACGACAATGCCCTTTGGATAATTATGCCCATGATGCCTTGCGCCTGTCAAATGACCAGACTTCCGAAGACTCTTGAGCTCTCTGCAAGTTGAGACGAAGCGTGGTCAGCCCCGAAACGTCACAAGTCGGCTCTGCTTACGCTTCGCCACTGAGATTCTTGGCCGCAGCGCAATAGCCAAGACTATTCCAAGAAGCTCGCGCCGCGCAGATTTACTTGAAAGGAAGGTGCCCGTCCGGATTCTTGCCATTGAAGCACTTACCCTCGAACCCGTACGTCTCGCGGCACTGCCACCTGCCTCTTACCACAGTTTTTAGCCAGCATCGTGGGTGAGATAAGCAACACTTTGTTGAACGCTTTGGACCCTCGACCACGCCACCCAAGTCAAAACAATTTGCTTCCTTCAGCACCTACGGAGCGATATATAACACAAGTGAACCTGGAGCATCTTCTGGTACGAGTTTGTGATCCGGCGATTCAAATGGCCGGCGGCATCAGCGAAAGCGCACACAAGCTTCAGACGCGCCAGTCCAATTCAACGAGATTTGGATGGGGTACTTCAAATGGAGCCATCGCATTATATGTCATTGTCGGCATCATCTTCCTTGGCGCCTTCCTCGGTGGCATCTGGACATCTCTCCATCGACGTCGTCTTGCTGCCAATCGACAACGACGAATTCGGACCGCACAGGCATTGCCAAGCCCCTATAACCCAAGCACTTTTGGCCGCCACCGCAGCCTCAGCGCCTCCACTGGTGATGATTCTGCGTCAATATACAGTGGGGCAAGGAAACAACCTCGGACGACCTTGGCCACACGCCTGGTGAGCATGGTCTCAAGACGCGATCCGTCGCAACCTGGAGCATCATCACGCACAGACGTGGAGATGGGAGGGGCTGGAGCCAGCAGTCCATCATACCATTCTGCATGGCCTGCTGCCAGAATAGACGACACGCAGTCAAGCACCCGCCGCAATCGGGGACCGCAGGGCGCGGTGTGGAGACCGAATGATGCAGCCGCTGTCCCTGGCGACTTGCCGCCGGCTTACCACGCGCCAGAGGCGGGACCTGACAGGCCACCAAGGTTCGACGAAGCTCCTCCAAGGTATGGTGACGACAGGGATGTGGAAGGTCAAAGTGGGCAAAGATGAGCCACACTCACCGAGGAGACACAGGAGGAAAGAAACGGCGTGGAAGTAGGAGCATGCCAAGAGGCGCCATCTTTCATGACAGGCGCAGGGCTCTAGGACGAGTGGGAAACTTGCTTGGAGGCACCGCATGAATAATGTTAGAAACGCTACTTATGAATACCACTCTATTAGATCAACAACGGGGCCTTGCGTGATTTAGCTGCAAAGGACTAAGTAAGCACGATCATGGCTGGTTGTCGCAGCTCTTGTGACTGTCTGTATTAAAGTTCGGTCAGGGTTTAGCGCCGAGATGCGGGTTAGATGATGCTGAGACCGCAGCCCAAGCGAAACCTTGAATATCACCCGCGGCCAACTCTCCAAGATTCTCCCCTTCTTGTGCACTTGCCTGACGTTCACTTTCTGCGTCGTATCTACAAATCCCTTCAAATCTACCTGGGTCAAACCAGGCAGCAAATCACAACCATACTCCTTGCATCAAACGACAGCCCTGCCCGCTTGCTGCGTTCCCTACCGTCTCCCAGAGCGTCTCTTTCACCACAAGTTTGCGCAGCAACTTGAACATCCGACAGTCTCTGGCTGACTACCTGCAGCTCTACTGTACACCAAACTTTAGACGTATCCTGTCGCTTCATATTGAGAATAGCCTCACCAGCACCGATACCTCGCACAAGCAAATCCCCTGGCTTCTCCTTGCAGTTCGCGTAGGGAGTGAATAGCGGGCACCAGGCTTTGCTAGCAAACAGCCAAAACCTCCAGCAACTTTCTGATACCCAGTCGAAGCACTGTAGCACATCTTTGGCACAGTGACCAGAACTGTAGCAATTCACCACACCCACATCGGCCAAGGAGCCTCCCCAGTCGCATAAGCCGAACAAAGTTTGTCATACACACTATCGAGCTGGCAAAGGCATACCGTGCTTGGTTGAGCTGGGGCTCAACCCGCCCTACATCTAGGGGCTTGCGACATGGACCCGCAGAGTCACTCCTTCACACCCCAAAGCCCAGATCTTTGGCAACTATCAAGCACCATGCGTGGCCTTCAAGAAACCCAGCAAGACCATGACGCTCGACTGCGCAATCTTGAGCGTCGCCAGGACGAGGATAGCCGCGTCAAGTCCGTGTGGGGTGGAAACTCCCCTTTCCCAAGCGGCTTGACAGGTACCCCGCATCTGGGTGTGTACTATGTAACCAGTGTCTCACGAGATGCAGTACTAACGCTGACCAGGCGCGACGAGCAATCCGCCGGGCATGGATTTCTCTAGCTTCGACGACGACAACTCCACCAACATGATGCGCAGCTTGCAACTAGATACCGACGATCCTCCACGACGCTTGGGCGCAACTTCAAGAGCCAACAGTGTCCGTTTTGACGAGAGCGCAAATCAGAATCAGTGGTCCCACAACAGTCGTGCTTCGGGTGAGTTCATCACGCGCTCATCAAGCGGTCTGGGCGGCGGTTTCCCCTTGTTCGAGCGCTCTACCTCCCACAAATCTGAAGGCCGACAGAGCTCCGCAGGTCACTCAATGTCGGGTCGTGCCAATAGTCTAGGATTTGACATCACTGGGTCCATGCAAGGTAACGCCGACGATAACCCTGGAGTTGCCCCAGGCTTGTTTCTTCTTGGTACTGTGCCTGCCATCATCCGCTGCTGGATGAATACAGACTACACACACGATTCGCTTCTCTATGCAGCCGTTTGCACAGGCTCATATCGATCATTTCTCGACGAACGAATTATTCACGATCTGGGATACGACAGTATGATCAAGAGCGACATTCGCGGCACTCGAAAGATCAAGCTTCCACTCTACCTGCCCGAAGCGGTTCCGTCTGTGTCTTCGTCACGCGCCAGCAGCCCTTCCCATCAGCTGAGCTGTCCGTCAGTCGTCGTCGACTTTAATGTGCTAGAGGCCGCGGGAGACCTCCCCTCACCCAAAGCCATCCAGATCTTTCTTGGAAGCGACATGCTCCGCGCGCACAACGCCGACATTCTCTTCTCGTCCAACTCCATGACGATGGTGGACAGCAATCGCGACAAGCTGGCCGTGCCATTTGTACGACCAGAAGACGAAGCAGCTTTCAAGGGCCTCTACATCACCACCACCGCCCGCCAAGCTCTTGACGGCAGATGCGACATGAAACCAGCCCAGTCTCTAGCCGACCTGACCGCTCTCGCCAATGGCCACGACCTCCACACGCGGTCCAGCTCGCCCGAAAGCAAGAGCACCGACGCCCTCGACCCCTCCAGCAAACCCACCTCCACCGACTTCCGCCGCCCCGCGCCGCGCTCCCCCTCCATCACCTCCACGACCTCCGGCCGCCGCAGCCTCTCGCGCAAGCCCTCGCTCACCGCCCTCAACACCTCCGCCAACAACGGCACCGCCTCCACAGCACCCCATCCTTCTTCCTCCGCCACCAGCGCCACCGCCCCCACCACCGCAATCTGGAGCAACTGGCGCCGCGACGGCTCCCAACCCCCTGCCGGCGCCACCGCAAACCCCACAGACTGGGGCGCCCGCACCCGCCGCGAGACCGGCATCAAAGTGCTCAAGCCGACGCGCCAGGCCAGCCGCACCGCGTCGTCCGCCACAACTGCCGCCGCTCCGGCCGCGTCTGCTGCTTCCACGACGGCGCCGGCGTCGGCTGCTTCTGTGACGAGCGACTCGCCGACGGCGGGGCAGGCGTCGCGCTTCTTCGACGAGGGCGGCAAGCGGCGTGGGGTCGCGGGCGCGGCGGCGGCGGCTGTGGCTGCGGTGGGCGGCGATGTGGGTGAGCGTGGGGCTAAGGGGCGTGGGGTGGGGAATCCGATTGGGGGTGCGAGTGCGTTTGGGTGGTTGAATGGGCCGCGGTGAAGGGTGTTGGTGGGTGGTGGATGGATTGAGGTGGGCTGCTCGGTGTGGATGTGCGGGGTGCGCTGTTGATGCTTGGGATAGGACGGGAATGAAGGGGGAATAGCGAGACGCTGCACGTTGTTCAATGCCAGCTATACGGTAGACTACAGACCCGATGAGCGCACACGACACAGAAGTGGTAGGAGGAGCTAACACATCTCGTATGGTATCGGGTAAAAGCTTCTGAATCAGAGAAGCGAAGACGACTTTCAAAGTACATGGCATCATCATATCGGCGGAAGTGAAGGTTCTTGTGACGTTGCAAATTTCCTGCGAAGAGGAGCATGAAGGGGAAAAGAACGTATTGTCATTGTTCGTTTCGGCATGGGTCCGTTCCAACGTATTCGCCAGCTCCCTTGTGCCACTCGATTCAATCGTGCGCCTATGAAAACAGTTGAGAGAAGGAAAAAGTGAAAGATGAAAAACGCCAGTAGTGTGTTTGTGTTTGTGTCCAAGCCCAGAGAATTGCAATGCCGTCGCATCGAGTGAGAAGGCAGCTAAGCCAGAGAAGATTCCGTTGCCCAAATCGTTCGGTTCATTATCGTCTTGTTGGTCGTTAAAAGTGAAAGTAGATGGTCTGAATTGTCGCTAAGGAAAGAAGCAGAAAGATTGGCGTGTCGGTGCATGCTTCAAGCAGCGGCGACAGCAGAAGAAGGGAGCGTATCCTCCTCGCTCTCCTCGGCTGAGGATGCTGCAGCCTCGTCCACACCCTGTTGCCGGCAAAGTGGGCAGGCATTTCGGCCGGTTGTAAGCCACTGTGAGATACAATCGTTAGCTTGCTGGTCATTCCGCATATGGTTGTTCTTCAGCTATCATCGTGTAAAGGAGAATATACCTGGTCAATGCATTCCTGGTGGAACAGATGCTTGCACTTGTTCAACCGTCTCACCACCTCCCGCACACTGAAATCACACAAGCAGACGAGGCACTTCTCGCCCTCAGCAAGCGGGAAGCGCTCGAGAGGGTCACCACCAACAAGCTGAAGCCCGTGGTCGCCAACCTTGGTTTGAAAAAGGCCTCCCGCCGCGGAGACCTCCTCGGCGGATGCCACTGGGGGCTTGGCGGGGCCGAGGAGGGAAGACAGCAGAAGCATGTCTTCGTAAGAGGGGGAATCGGTAAAGAGCGACGGAGTGAGAAGAATGGGGTGATTCTCAGGATAATTGCCGCCCAGAACATAGATGATCCAGCTGCGGTTGCTTTCACGATCGGTGCCAGTGGGCACGTGGTCAGGCTCCACGACTCCGTTGCGTCGTGCGGAACCGGAGCCGTAGCGCATGAAGTCGGATTCGCTAAGGCGGCGTGCCCGGGGCGGACGAGGGTTCGGCGGCTCTTCCGCGGTCGATTCCAATGCTGTGCGGGCTGTGCGGAGGTGAGAGTCTCTGTGCGAGCTTGGCGATGTCCTTGGAGCTACCGACGAAATCGATGCTCTTCGGCTTGGAGTGGACGCGCCAGAAGACAAGGCTGACAGTGGGGGTGATGATGGTGTTGTCGGTGGGGGATACGACCCTGGCCCGCCAGGAGTCGAGGAAGTGGATGTGGTAGGTTCTATCTCAGAAAGAGGACGTGGAGTCTCTGGGTTGCGCTGCAGGCGTCGCTGGCCCTCCCCACCGGAGCCTGAGAAAAGACCGAAACCGCCCATGGAGGCACGGCGTCGCTGGCTGAAGTTGACGCCGTTGCGTGACTGCCGCAGCGCCGCGTTGTTGAGGAGTTGCTGGGTGTCCACGGGAGGGAAATTGGCAAGAGCGTCCAAGAAGGAAGGCATCGCATCGCCTGCCTGATCGCCCTGCTCGTCCTCGCTTTGAAGAGACCTGATGCCGATCATGAGCACTGGAATCATGCGTCCATCCGCAGGGGCCTCGTCCTGCCTCGCGTCACCTGACACCGGAGCAGTCTCACGACTCGTAGGTCTCGATGAATTTCGACTGCCTCTCCGCCTTGCATTGTTGATTTGATTTGCGTGATTGCCAAATCTGAAGACTCTGAAAAACTGCAAACCGTTTGGGGCGGAATGATTGTCGTCGTCAATGCTCCTCCTATCCGGGAGGGATGCATTTCCTTCTTGACCAAGCAAAGCGTTGAGCCTGCCAGAGCGGAGGGTGTGGAGAAAGCGTGCAAAGGTGCCGTCGTCACCCTCGATGCCGGCAGTATTTGCGATATCTTGAAACGCTTCCTCAGAATCGGAGCCGACCAGCGAGGCTGCAGTGGCGGCAGCGGCAACCGACAGCATGCGCGTCAACATGGCGGTATTGTCAGGATCAGCAGGCCTGGCAGGAGATCTACGTCTTCTGATCATCTGGCGGAAGCCTCTGTCCGGAGTGAGGGAGGATATGCGGTCCGCGATGCTGCTCATCGGACGATAATAGTTGGGCCGTCTTGAGTCTGCGGAAGTGGCGGGACGAGAGTCGTTGCGGGCGTCACCGTAGCGATTGTAGGAGAAAGAGTCGAGGTCGAGATCCGAGGCCGGCAGCGCCATCTGCGGCAGACGGGGTGGATGAGCAGGTGCGTCTGGGGTTGGCGGGCGGCCGGGCTGGGCGAGAGCCTCTCGGGGATGCTGCACAGTGACACTCCTGGTTGGGGCATTTCTGGGTCGAAAAATGTCAGGAATGTTGGCAGTCAGAGACGTGCGTGCTCGTCGGAGGCGTGAGGGGCTTCGCTGCGGCGGGGCGGACCTCTCGGTGGGCGACTCCGGTTGGGACTGGCGAGGCGGAGTTGGCGGTCTTGGTGGGCCCGAGGAGTAGTGGCCGAAGCTCTGAGGGCGAGGGCTGGGTCTGGGGGCCTCGCGTGCTCCAAAGATGGCCGACGACGGCCGCAAGATGTTCGTCCTCCGACTGTGCTGCAGACGATCCGGCGACAGCGGCGGAGGGCGCTGCTGCTGCTGCTGCTGCTGCTGCCGCGAGCTCGTCTGACCCATCTGGAGGGGGGCCCGTTGCAGGCTGAGGGGTCAGGCCAGCTTGGGCGGGCGAGGGCAGAGCGAGGCTCGAGGCCAGGAGGGAGTGAAGGGGAAGAGAGAGCGTGGCGTAGGGCTACAGATAATGGAGACTGGGGCGGTCGCAGGCTCGCAGGGAGATGCTTCAAAGGATTGGCGTTTTGTGGAGCAAGTGATCAGCGCTCGGCCAGCGGCGCGGGTCGCGGAAAGGGCTCTGCTGCCAAGAAGATCGACGATGGCCCGACAGCAGAGGCGGCCTTTTTGCCGCGATGCAAATCAAATCTGGCCTTGAATCTTTGCCCACGGGTCACGCGCCCCACACTCTGGCCGGTTGAGAGCAGCCTGATCGCGCATGCACGCCTTTGCAGAAAGCAACGTGGAGGAGTGGGGGGCCAGCAGACACCCACATGCGCCCAGACCGCCGTTGCTGACTGCGTGTCATCTTCGTCTGCGGCTCTGGGTCTGCCTGCAGCCTAGCCTACCATGCACCCTTCTTACTTCTCCCCTGCCATCGACACCGCCGTTCAGAGAAAATCGGGGAAGCGGAAGGCTCCTAGTGAAACGACAGGCCGAGAAGAGCCTGCGTCCACCACCGACGTTGAAGAATTAACCGAGCCAACACAAGCTGACGATGTCACCAAGCCGCCTGATTTTCCTACCACACCGCTTAAACATGCATTTGATTTGCCAGGGTTGCATGAGCACTCTGCTCGACCACATCACCGTCAACGTAATCTGAAGCATCAACATTTTGCCGCTATCAACGCCGTTTTGCACAAATGTTTACTAGATGGTGACTACGACCGGGCATCGAAGGCCTTTGGTATGCTTCTTAGAATGAAGGTTGACGGCAAACGTGTGGATCTACGGAAGAAGGCTCTATGGGGCGTGGGAGCCGAGATCTTGCTCCACATCGGCGACTCCGCCGACGCAAGCGAAGCTCACGCTGCCACTCCGGCCCGGATCTTCCGTCAAGGTTTCACACACCAGGGTTTCGTCGCGGCCAAGGCTTTCTTTGAACGCCTGATTCTTCAGTATCCGCACCGGAAAATGCGACCCGCGGATGTTAATGAGTTGACCTTTTATCCTGCCATGTTTGGAATATGGATCCTTCAGATCCAATCGCGATATTCACGACCAGATCCTCAACCAGAGACAGAAGGTTCCGAAGATAGTGACGGCAACCAGGATGAAACCATGGATGAAGACCAGACCGCATCATCCAACGCAGCTCAGCTCAAGGATGCCCGGGAGGTTGCTGAGCGCATCGAGGGTCTGGTTCAGTTTCCTCCATTTGACCGGCACGTGCCTACTCTGCGACTGCACGCAGATGTTCTGACTTGGCTGGCTGATCTCACCCGTCAGGCCAACGATGGAGAAAGTGCCGAAAGAGAGCTTCGTCAATGGTCTGCAAAGACCAAACAGTATTTAGATGGTCTGGTCTGAAAGCGAATGCCGACCAATCACCATGACTATGCAGCCAACGTTACTCTATGGACATGGACATGGTATCAAAACGGGCGAAAAACGCATGGATTCCTCTGGACATATTGCTAGCATTGGACCTCTCCTCGTGGAGCAAAGAATGGGTTTAATGCCAGCCTGAAGTCTCGATAGTGTCGTGATTGCCCACTGTTGTTATGTAGAAAATGGAGCTACGTGGCAAGCACTTGGACCACCTGATGAAAACTGGAGAGGCTGGTTGAGAGCATTGAACGCATACTGCACGCATCCGACCTGCATTACGCCTCCGCGACCGCCATTAGTACCTGGAGTGGTTAGCCGCATACTAATTCACCATACAAACCGGAAACTCACATCTACTGAATGCCTCCCACATTGCATTCTTGCAGGAGTAGTCGGGTACCGGCTGCCCAAGATTGACGGACGTGGTGTCTTCGTGGCCGCAGTCGCTCGCCCACGCGACATAATAGTTGTACTCATTGAGCCACACTCCATGGCCAGTCGTTACCCACTGCCCGGTCTGAGACACGTTTGAATTGCGAACGCGATCGATCATCTGGCCGGCATTTTTATCACAAAAGCTGCCGACGTGATTCCATACATCTTTAGGGTCAACATCGCTTGATGGCATTCATCAGCGCAAGTCTCGAAGGCAACGGGTAATTATGTGAGTGTAGACTTACCCATACCAGCAATTTTCTGTGTCTTGAGTTTTATTGTAGCAGTGATTCGGTCCCTCTGGTCTCTCCAGTGGTACTGTCACCGATGGCGGAGGCGGTGGAGGAACTATGAACGTCTCAAGTCAGTGTGGTTGCTTTAGTTAGGGAGACGGGTTCCAAACCTATCGACCAAGAAAGTATTCCGCAACCAATTTCGACGAGTCCCCCGTCCTGCATGCTGTTTGTTTGATCACCATTGTGGCCGCCTGGGGTGACTCGAATGAGTGTCTGCACCGTCATTGATCTGGATCTTCAATTACTCACATTGATCTGTGGCATACTGTGCGGCTGTACGACAGTCAGAGAAGCACTCTTTGCCGCTGGGCTGATATGAAAAGTCAAAGTCGTATCCAGCATAGCTATTGGGATTTGGCGGCGGAGTTCGACGTCCCAGACGAAGCGCCGGTAGATCCGCATTGGTCAATGTTTTCTTGAATGACTTTGTTGTATCATCGACGGAATCACAGAAGACCTTGGCCAATGCTAAGAAAGTTGTGTAGTTGATGTCACTCTTGGTGTCTGAGCATGTTCCATAGGGCTCAAACGTCTCTTCGTCGATGCCCAAGGACTTTTCGAAAGCCTTGACATTGCTTTGCCTACGGAAGGGGTCAGTGAATAAATGGCTGTTGAACCGCTGGAAGGTCGACTCACGGGAATGCTTCGGCGAAGCGCTTCACATCATCTGACGACAGAGGCCCAGAATCGGCAGGATTATCGATGTTCCAATCTTTATCTTCAGTTATGATAGGCGTCTCCATGGGTGGGGTAATGGTCGTAGTTGTGGTGAAATCTGCCACTGAACACGCAGTCGTCGTTGCCGTACACGTCACAGAGCAAGACGCTGTCGATTTCAAGGTGTGGTTTTCTCCAAAGTACTCCAGAACGCAATCTTCTTTGCAAAGTTTGGCTGTTTTGGTTTCACAAGATGGTATTGAGGTCTGCGGAGCCTGCGGTTCGCCTGGTGGTGCCGTGGGTATGGGAGGCTCATTTGGCCCTGGGAGCGGAGGGAATTTGGGAACGACGAATGGAACTGCAACAAGTGGAGCTGCTGCTACCCAGACCCAGGCTGCTAATGGTCAGAACAGCACCACCAAGCAGAGACGAGACATTACTTACACCCTGGCGCAAACGCTTGAGTTGTGGTTGCTGTAGGGTTTGACTCTACGATATTTGTCTGAGACTTTATTTGGCTGGGAGTATACGTTAGAGTATATGAAGATCCCGAGACGACTGTTGTAGCTTTGTAAACTACTGGGGCTGCTGTGGGTGCTGGACCAGCTGGTACACCGTCTCGTTGAAGTCTAAGGTGAGGACCTTTGGTGATGATCTGAGCATGACAAGAAGCCAGACAAAGAAAGAGACTAATAGTGAAATCTTTAGAGAAGTACATTTCAAAAACTATACTCTACAAGCACTATTGTGCCAGACGTGATACCAGTGCTGGTAAGATATATACACATACTCCAAAGCATCCCGCCAACAAGACTTCATCACAGCCACATTGTTTCACAAAATTGTCTACATTATTTGACGATTCCACTACTGCAGGGCAATACGAGCGCGTAGTCATTGGATATGAAGTGTCAAGTAGTTAGTGCAGGAGGCGCAATTGGCGCAGTCATGAAGCGATGTGGTGCTGCGCCTAATACAGAAAGCGGCACAGCAAATACTCAGGCGCCCCCAATGCCGGACCGCAGATACGCGCCCACATGCAATCCTACATGCTGAAACTGTCAAGTCTGGGGTATCCATGTCCAATTCAACTCCTCATTTGTCCTTTCACGAGCGCTAAGCGGCTGCGCCCTGCTGGCGGTCGCTTAACAGGTCTTCTCATAAAACCACCATCTGGCTCCAAGCGGCTATGCGTGTCTGCCTGGTCTATTTCACCAGATCTGGCCCATTCAACCCAATCACTGATCCATACACTTCTTGGCATGTTTCAGCCTGTGGTCAAACGCCATTGTGGTTCATAATGTGGCCAACATGTGTCGCAAGGAATCGCTGCGCCCTCCCTGCTGGTGCCCTCATGCGCCTCTCATGAAGGATCTGTAGCAGATTTAAAGGACTAAAACTTCACAACCACTCATAAGGTCCTGTTGGCTGCTTTTGAAACGCTTTAGGCGCTCGACACCAGGATCCACCAATCTAGGTTCCCTCGCCGAAGTGTGCGACGAATCGCCTTCGTCGATGCAAGGGCAGATGTCTCGTCACAACCGCACTTAGGCGTTCTCAATTATTTGCACAGGGGCCAGACCATCTATTCCTAAGCGCTGTCATTTGTGTCGCCTCTAGCACAGCCTCAGGAGTACACATGTGGTGCGCAGCGAGGCGTTATCTCATGCAGCCCAACTCCTGTTCATGCCGCTCCCGAGTGCACGGGACAATCGCTTGACTTCCATTGGACCTTTGAATACTGAGGTCAGCGCGTAAAAGTCTTGGTAGCTAATGTGTGGCGGAGTGAGAATTCCTACTCCTGTTGACCAAAGATACCCATTCTGTGCTATATGATATATATACCAGTGCGTCGAAGACTCATGATTAATATTCCACTTCATGCATGGGATACCTTCTCATCCTATTATAGTAGACCATTTATCGCAAAATCAACACACTCTGACTACAGCTGGTCGTTGATCTAAGATCATGCAGATTCTTGCCCTTCTATTGTGCCTTTTTTCAACCACTCATGTTGCTGCGGCGTTCAAATACAAACTTACCCCTTACTATAGAATGGAGCGGGGACGCGGTGGTTCAGGAGGGTGCTATGGACATATCACTCACCTCAGAACAGCCTATGATGAGGCTATGGACATGGCAAATGGTACAGAAAACCCCTCTTTCAGTTGTATCTGACTCCTTTAAGTTCGATAATTCAACTGCTCTCGCAAAGAAGAGTATATATGGAGTGAATCGCTGTCAATGGAATTGTTTTGAATCTTTTCGAGGCTATTGGGCTAACTAGTGCTCACAGGCGCAAAAGATGCCATTGAGTTCCTCAGAAGTGCTCAGCCTGACGCAAAAAGTGACCTTACAGCTCATCGAAAATGGAACAAGGCGGCGAAGTTACTTTTCGAACTGTTCGGCATTCCGGTAAATGGAAATCAGAACCCGCAAGATCCTGGTATCCTGGCAAAATTTGATAAGATCAAAGATGTTTTCAATAAAGTTACGGCACATTCCCAGGACAAGACTTTACCTTTGTTTGGAGTCGATCATAAGAGAATCGTCTGCACTGATAAAGACGCGATATACATTCCTGATGGAACAACCTTCAATCGTGTTCCTGGTGGTAAGTCATCACACGACAGCATCTCGTTCTGACTGCCCAAAACTGAAAATCTGCTAACACAATAAAAAGCGAAAGACAGTGATGTGTGGTATTTCCCTCACCTTGACGAAGTTCTTCCCCGTATGAGGCCTTTCGTGTGGAAAGTCGCAAAGCAAGCTACAGTCACAACGCCTGTATGTCACAAGGGCAACCTCGCTGCAACGAACATTGCAGTCGGAGCTACAGTGTTTTGTCCACTCGCGCTTGAACAGCCTGTCACGCAGAAAGAAAAGTCTCGTGACATGGTGGCAAAAAGGCTTCCGGATGGGTCGCCTGATGAAGATGCAAGCACCAAGTTGGACGCGTATGAGTCGCTCAGCCGCACCATGTTGCATGAATTCATTCATCTACATGTGGGCCTACACGACGCTACCGTTGATGTCAATGCCATGAAAAAAGGCCAAAATCTACCACCGAAAAGGTACAAAGTCTACGGGTGGTCCAAAAGCACGGGTCTGGCAATCACCGAGCCCTCTCAAGTCCTGAATACGGTTGATACATTTGTCATGTTTGCTTTGGCAATGAGTTGGCCTAAGTTATACTTTGACGGGCCGTCGGGAGCTGCGAAAGACATTGAATATATCCCGAGCCGGCCGCAGGGACTACCATCACGTCGACTTTCCGCGTGATCGATCTTATTACACGAGTCAACGGGCAAGCTGCATCCAAACCCCTTTTCTCCCAGATTTGTATTGGTTTGGTACTGGCACTGTAGTATTGGAGATTCAAGTAGGATATCATAACACTTTCTTCTGTAAATTTATTTACCCAATCATGCTTGGTTCACTATCTGAATTGCACTAGCAGGCGCGCTATGTTCGTTTATCGTTGGAACATGTGAAAGAGGGAGTGCATACATGGCTGAATAACCAAATATATCAACTCCCGGTAGCCAGATTATATCGCCTTGATGGCAAGAAGGAACTAGAACTATGTCAGCAAGCAAATTCATCTGATAGCGCAACAACGCATACTTGTATGTAAAAAATACGCCACCGGTGAAGCAGGCTTTCCGCAATTCATGACTAAAGCTGCCAAAGACTTGTTGATCGTCTTCCTCATCTTCATCTTGCTCCTCCTCATTTTCACTGTCACTACGATCTACTTCTTCCCTGTTTTCAGCTTCTTCGATATGGATCGTTGGTTCTGGTCCAAGTGGAAACTGGTCTTGCGTGTGTGCAGATGGGTCATGGTATTGGCTCTGGTAAACATCAAAGGGTTCATAGGTTTTCCAAGAATCGTCTTCTGCAGGAACGCAATTAGCGACTTTACACTCTCTCAGTGCGACAAGAGATGGTAGCTTGTGACTTCCAACAGCTCGTGCTTCTTACCGTTGAATTCTAAATCGATGTCCAAATCCCAATCGCTACCTGAGCGATATTTGAGATGCAACTCTTTCAGGCTTGGAATTTCTCTGTAGACTCTACCATTCAAGAAGTCCTTGTAAAAGAACAGTCCAAAATCCCGTGCGGTCCATCGGTGCTGTTGTATATACGGTTGCTCTTCACGCATGATCAACTTATAGAGATTCCTTGGAAGTGGATACACAAAATCAATCTCATCCTTTGATGGATCTTTTGGATCAAATAGAAGCTCTGGACTTATTTCCAGCATTCGAAGTCGATAGAAGTCCTTTAATGTACCGATGGACTCGTCCAAGGGCCAGTAGAGTAGTGGGTGGCGACGCCGCATGACGAAAGGGCTCTTGTATTCGTAGGATTCCATGCTCAGCTTCAAATACTCAAGCGTATCACGTACAAGCTCGAGGGCTTTGCGCAAAGCAGCAGGCTGCGGCATTCTTAGCGGCGGCTTATCTGCCAGCTTCGGATCGAACCGATTCCCCGGGTCCCAATAGTACTCGTACTCGAAACGCTTCAGACGCGGTGTGCAGCTCAAGATGTTGAAGACTGTGTCTTCACGGCAGACAGTCGACAGAAGAGACAAGGAAGTCAGATGCGGAAGTTGTTTTGGAGATTGCAGCACGAAGCCCTGCATGCTTGCCGGAAGCAAAGCCTCAAAGTGCTCCAGGCTGTCGAGACACAAGAACGCAGCGAAGGTGCGCGGATCGGCCGACCACTCTGCAAAGACAGCATCGCGACTCTGATAATCGAACCGGGCGGCCTGCTCACGTGACACAAACCAAGTGCCTTCCTTGGGCCCTTCCTCATTCAAGTCACAGCCGAGCTTCACGGAGCGAAGGCCAGACCAGAAGCCATTGAAGTCGCCTGATTGACTTGCCTGGCACTTGTCGACCAAGAAGGAAGCCAGCACAGGGAAATCAGTCATGGACTTCACTCCAAGGTCTAGGGAGAGCAGTCTGGGCATCATGGACAACACCTTCACCAATAGCATGTCTGTCTCAACATCCCGGTCCAGTCCATATATAGTGGGGTCAAGCCATTCCAGGTCTGAGAGTAGAATTCGGTCTCCGGAAGTTCGTGCAGCGGATGTATCACCCGGCAGGCCTCCGCGCAAGCAGAAGGACTTCACGCGGTGCTGCAACTCGGTGCTCCGCGCAAGACAGGTATAAAGCGCATGCAGCACGGGTTTTCGATTGCGATAGGAGTTCAGGGTCAAATTGATCGATGTGTAAAGCGCTGGAGCGGATTTGTGGAAGACGGAGCTCGATGCTCGACGAGCATTCTGCACATCTGGAGCATCGAGATGACGGAAGATCTGGACTAAGATCTCCTCGGGAATATGTTCAATACCTTTCAAACTGCTAGCCATGATCAATGTCGTCCTGGGGTTTACAGGAAGACTCTGAGATCCAGAAGAGGGAGACGTGCACCGGACAGGCACTCGGCGGCTATTTGGCAGCTGCGCCACCTAGTACTCATCCACCCCCTCTGTTTCAGAGTCTGAGGAATCCATCGTGAATCATGCACTATGGACTCGCAATATCTCACTATCACACTCGGAGACACCCTATATGCATTTGATGAGCGACATGGCTCAAGCTACGTCTGTCTTCGAGGTGTGTGAAAGCAAAGGCATGCCAAGAATCTGGTCTATCAGTTCGGTTTCGCAAAGCCGACGCATGTTTCCTCCAGTGTGCCCCCTTTCCGATTCGTGAACCGACAGGCAGTCTACACATTCAAAACGAGACAATAGAGGGGAAACAGAATAAGTACACTGCAAAGAAGATCAGGTCGCATCGCATTCACAGCATGAGAAGCATCTGGGCAATGAAGACAAGATTTACAAATTGGTAGTATAATTAGGGGGTATCATCAGCGGACTGCCAAGGGCTGCTCTTGCCTCGACATACAACGCTCGCTCACAAGATCTGACACTATGGCCTTACGCAAAAACATCTTCTCGCTCATAAATGACCACCTCTAATGGGCATTGGAACGCTCACGCTTGACCTCTGCGAGTGTCCTGCACTCCCAGGTCTCGGAGCGCCCGAGTTCTCGGGACCCTGTGAAACACTGCCACCCCGCGATCTCACTTCACTTACACTCGGCCGTTGCATGGGGGTATAGGATGGTGCACCTTCCATCGCTCCGGCACGCTCCCACGCCGTCTCACAGCCTCTTGCGCACAGGCCGGCGCTCGCCCAGCCACTGCGCTCTTCAATCTCCCACAATCGTGACGCAGTCCAGCGCCGCTGCAGGTCGTCTCGATATTGTACGCCCGCAAAGAAGAGCGGCAGTGTGCAGTCAGTGAACGTGCCGGCCAGCTGCGGGCTCAGATTGTCACCAGCACTCAGGAGTGGTGTAACGCCTGCTGCGATGCGGCCAATCTGTGCTGCTTGCTCGGCTGTTTGCGCGGCTGCGGCGCCGATGGCTATGGCCAGTGAAGGGGGCATGAAGGGGTGCGAACGGGCGAGCATCAACCGGCCCATGTGGACGAACATCTGCAGGATAGCGATGTTGTACGAAGCGTAGTGCACGACCGTGCCAAATGGTGTCGGATAATGGCCAATTTCATCTTCTGCGAGTGGAAGGAAACCAGGAACGGCGAGAGCGCGCTCCAAGGTGTCATATGCTGCTTCCATATCTTCCCACTCGGCGAGGGCAAGGTCAGTCTGCGCCCGCAAAGTCGTCGTGCCCTCGGCCGTGAAATCCGCTGGCTTCTCCGCGGCGGGGCCTGCGGTCGGCGGGTCTGGAAGAAAGGCATGTGGCATGTATGCAGCAGTAGCAGGTGCCATGCCGTAGAAAGCGACTTCGGGCCAGGGGGAGCCGGCAGCCTTGTTAGCACGAACTTTTCGAGCGACGTCGCGAGCGGTGAAGTCGCAGATGCGACCCAACATGAGCATGACGTGGTCGAAAGAGCCGTACACTGCGCTTCGTTGGCCAATGGGTGCTCTTGGGGGGCAACGAATCCAGTGAGAATAATGCATCAAAGGAGGATCGCCGGAGATAATGGAATGCACCATATCTTGCTTCACATACCACCAGTAGAGATCTTGGAGGACTTCGAAATTCGAAAGCTCGAGGACCGAAAAGTTGCGAGTATGGGGAGGGGTTGCTTTCTGGTCGATCTGCTCACGCCCCCCAAGCGGCCATGAACGTGAGCCCGTCAGGGATGCAATGAACTCTTGGTCATGCTCCGGAAACGCGTCGATGAAAGAATCGGTGGACTGCTCAATGAATGGCAGGTTCTCCGAAAAGGCAGATCGCTGAGCCTTCATCTCAGTGATACGCCGCGCCATGCCGATATAGTCAATCTCAAGGATCAACTGACGAGCACCGCAAAGGTGGGGAATCCACTTGATTAGATCGGCCGTCATGACCTCGTAGAAAGCAAGGAGTAGGGTTGCAGCCAGGATTGCAACCTCATGCCGCCCTTCTCGTTTCCCGACGGCTTTGTGGACACGGCTGACCGACCAAGAGTAGTGACTGTACGAGGGTATGGTTGAGGCACCTTGTAGCCTTGCAATGTGAAGACTCGACATGGCCAGCATGGCGTGCAGGAGCCCTTGGTTGTGGAGAGCGCGCATGGGAAGGGTAAAGGTCCACAGGCTGAGATGTGCGGTAGGCATCGCGCCCAGCTCAACGAGGGCGGGGTTGATCCGGGGAACTCTCTCAAAGGCTGAGAGCATTGGCCCCGTCGCTGCCACAAAGTGAGCAAAGACTCGCGCGGTATTGTCGTTCTTGAGGGGACTCGCAACGCGTTCGGGGCGATAGTGATCCATGATGCCGGGGTAGATGAAAGCGTGGATGCCGCGCTGACGCAAAAGGTCGGAATGATGGTACAGGGAATGCATGACCTGCAGGTCTGATTGATGGGTGACATTGAGGGATGCCAGAATTGACTCTGCCTCTTCCTCGTCAGTCAAGACGTCGAAGTAGTCGTCGTCCTCGATCTCAACGGCAGCGTTCTCTAGGGCGTCTGAGACACTCCGCAGGTGATCGGCCGAGTTGTGGCGCGCCGAGGCGTTTTGTAGGGCTCGGCTCCCGTCCGCCAGTGTTCCTGCTTTAGTTCGCTTTAGCGTCCTTCCGTGAATGGAGGCAGGGCTTTGCCGGACAACGTACCGTATACGCCATCGTTGAATGCACGGCTCAGCATCGTAATGCCCGGCTGGGGCGTGGCCGAGCTTGTGGATGCTAGGCTCGTCCGCCGGCCAAAGCCATCGGCGACATCTGATGTACGAACTTGAGGAGCTTCAAAGAGCGGGGAAGGATCGGAATGAGCAGTCAGAGCGGAGAGTGGAGAAATGAGGTGGCTGTTGCGGTGGTATTCGCCGGTCGCGGAAGATGAGGAGAAGGCGCTGGTGGCGTTGGAGCTGGACGCGGAAAGCAGGGACTGCGGAGCGGAAAAGTAGAAGTTGGTGTCGATGGCGCTGGGCATGGATGGGGTATCGTGAGACGTGGTTGTAAAATGTGGATGCTCTTGGTTGCTGAAGAGGGACGAGTGGAAGGATGTCATGCCCGTGTAATCTTGGGCACTTGAATCTGCGGCGAAGGGGGACTGCGAATTGGGAATACCGAAGCCGGAGAGGAAATGATTGTAGGGCTGCGAATTATAATCAGGATGGAGTTCGAAATTAGCCCAGTCGTTTTGACTGCTGCTGCCGCCGGCGCCGGGTCTTGGACGAAGAGGTGCGAACGGCGGCGGCAGGTGGTTAACGGTGTGCTGCGAAGTCGATGGCTGGCTGGTCAGGCCAGGCATCGAGTCGAAGGCGTTGGTGTGGGCAAACATGAAATTCATGCCCGGCATGGCATGGGAGGGGTCCAAGGATGGAGGTCGCTGTGCGCTGATGTGGTCCTTGAACGTGAATTTTGTGTATTGACAGGCTCGTCTCGACTTGACACAATTCCTGCGTGGTGTTTAACGACAGCATGGAGAAAGGGGGAACTTAAGCAAGGCTCTGACTCACTGGCACGTCGGCTGGGCCTCGTCGCACTTGATTCTACGTTTGCGACAGGTCAGGCATCCCGTCTTGGTGCGCTTCCTCGCGACACGGGCGGGAGTTTTGGAGGGCGGCTGATCGGCGTCCTCGGACGTGTTGCGGTCGCATGGCATGGTGAGACCTGAGGAAGTCTTTGGTTCCATGGATGGAACACCTATGAGTCACGTGGAGCGGAGCGTGCAGACAGGAGCGGTGAGCGCGTCGAGCAGGACAGAGATCCAGGGCCCGGCCGGTAGGGGGGGTTGGCGTATCCAGGAAGAGTTGCGGCGTGCAGATGCGCTGCAACGACAGAGGACGGGAAGGAGCACACAGGCGTCAACAGTTACCGCTATATCGCGTTTGAAGCATTTTGAAGGGCGCAGCGGCAAGAGCAGCGAGCGGACGGGGTGGGGGCACACGGGAACGGGAGGCCGTGCGTCGGTGCGGAGGGGAGGAAGCGGGAGAGGAGAGAAAGGAAGAAAGAGAGAGAGAGAGAGAAAGATGGACAGAGGTTGACGTTCACACAGGACCGCAGCGTTGGGCGGTGCCGGCGAAGACGGAGGGCTTAGAGGGAGGAAGGGGGGCAGTGAGTGGGAGACACAGGGTGTGGCTTGGAGGAGGGAAGAGATTGTGTAAGTAAGTGATGATGGCGCTGCGGGCCGGTGGTGATCAGCAGCTGCTGCTGCAACCCACGGCCGCCGCACAAGGACACAAAGAATGGGCGAGCTGGAGCAGCGCGGGAGCACCGAGTGCAGGATGCGGCAGGCGCCGAGGGGTGGTGCGAGAGCGCAGTCGCGGATGACTGATGCGATGCGTCGCGCGCAGGGCGTGGAGAATGGTTCTGGTTGCGATGGCTGCTTGCCGCAAGCAGCGGCCGAGGAGCAGTGGATCGACGGCGCCAACGGGTCGAACAAGGCAGTCCAGCACATGGCATGAGGCAGATCGACACGTGCGGCCCACAGGAGTAGCTTGGTGCGACGCCTCGCCCTTGTGGCGGCCATGCTGCACTGGCTTGCTCCTCCCCGCCTGGATGCTCGTGCCCGCGCACATGGCGCACCCGCGGATTGGACGTCGTCGTCCCGCGTGGCTGCCCCCTGCTGCTACTGCTGCTGCTGTTGCGCTGCCGGCTGGCCCACCGCGCCGCCGCCGCCGCCGCCGGCCTGTCTGTGGTGCAGCAGCGAGGGGGAAGGGACTGCATGCCGCCGTGCTAGTTAGCGTTCTCCCGAGCAAGTCCTGATTTAGCTGGCCCGGTCAGGGCCATGGCGCACGTCTGGCCCGCTCATAGGGCCGCCTCCAGGGCTGCGGTGGAGCACGCACAGACTGCATCATCCTCACCACCGCCTCCACCGCCGCCGCCGCCGTGGCCGCCCAGGCAGAGTCGCTGCTGCTGCGCGTGGGCTGCCCTGCGTCGGCATAAGCACACGAGCAACCCTGCTGGCCAGCGTCACGCCGGACTTGGCCGCCAGCGCTGAGGCGTGATGCCTGCAACGGCGCGCTGTCCCTCCACGCGCACGCGCACGCGCACTCCCCTTGGCGCCTACGGACCTGCTGATGAGCATCCCGCCAATCCACGACGGTCCAGCGCCAGACAAGCTCATACCTAGGCAGTGCCACCAAAAGCCGTGCTCAGCGCGCGCCGCTGCTGCGAAACTCTCCTCCTCCCCCGCTCTCCCCTTCCGGCTTTTGTTAGTAAACGTCCCAGACTGCGCCAAGGATCCGCGGCCTGGTCGCGCCCATGCGGCAGGCAGCCAGGACTATCACTCCTCCCAAGAGGCCAATGGCATCTCCCGGCCTGCTTTTAAGAATCGCCCGAACTGGCCATATTGCCCGCCCACGCGCCCCACGTCTTTCCTGTCGATCCCCTGGTCCACGCCATCGCACCGCCCTTTACCGCATCCCACACCTTTCAGCACGCCTCCCGCGCTTGCCTCTTCGTCTGATCGGCCAGTCTCTTGACCCCGTCTCCATTGCCACGCAGGCCGGCTCCCCTTGCTTCCCACCACTCCATCCCGAACGCACGGTGCGGTCCGTCTCCGATCTCGTCGCAGCGACTCTCTGCCTGCGATCCCGGCTGCGTGGGCCAGATGGGATCGCCGAAGCCAACAGCGCTCCTTCGATCCCACGGCTGGGGGAGGGGTGTGCACGCGCGCGCGCCTCTCTGCAAGTGCCTGCTGGCCCCGGCGTCAGTACTGTTGTCTTGTATTTCTTTATTTCCTTGACTTCTGGTACATCCCATCAGAGACCTGCTTAGCGTTGAGGAGGCTGTTTGTGCAACTGGGCCCTCCTGACACTTTCGGCGTTTCGCTCTCATTGGCGCCGTAGTATCCAGCGCATGCTCGCGCCGCATCCGGGATGTGCTAGTTGCCAGTTGCAGCACAAGATCTGCAGGCCACTCTGTCTCCGCTCTGCCTTGCGCGCAGTGAAGGTCCGCACACCACTTTCTCTAGCGTAGCCCAACTTTAGCCATTCACCCGTCGGCGATCACCGACTTATTCATATACATGGGCAGCTGCGAGACGATTGGCAGTCGATCGACATTGGCTGGCCCAGTTCTCGATGGGGCCCCCTCGTTCACACGTGTTGCGTCACTTTCGTCAGATGGTACATTCTTGGTCTACCTCCCTTTTTCTCCCGACCTAAGCTGACTGTCGTGACAATTGTAGTCACGATGCTTGAGTCATCTTGGATGGCAACCGTGCTGACGTGATCGACAGCTAGTCTACTGTTCGCAGTTGCCGGCGCCATCATTAACGGCATCCTGGGCAGCTGCTGACAGGCAACAGCCCACCCGCTGCCACGTTGTGTGAGCGACTACTGCATCCTCTCGCTTGCGGAATCATCTGCACGGTCGATCTTGTCAGCTTTTACGTTTTCACAGCTGTCTTGCACGTTGTCCCCATGTCTGCTGACTGTTAGACCACGTAAGCTGTCTGTCCCGCGCTTCAGTGTCTTCTTGGATTGAGAGCCTCAAGCTCCATCGGCTAGAGGATGTTACTGGACATCGAGCATGATGAGCTGTTGACATTGCCTGCGTCAGCAGAGCCGCGTGATTCTAACGCATGAATGATTGTCTTGCATTTGTAACTTAGCAACACAATCGAGCTTACTCCTCGGACTTCTGAGGAAGTCTCCCCGTTTTGAGTATGATGTATCTCCGTTGCTGCAGATTGCCAATCACTCATCTGGATGATTTTGGCGGCTGAGACTTGCATAGGTGTGAGTGACTCTGTGGAGTTGGGGATAGTACTACTTTTGGTAGACCTTAAAAGAAAGGATCCTTCGGGCCCCCAGTCGGATGATCGCAAGTGTCCACTCGCTGCACTAGAGCTACGCCGGTCTTTACTGCTCTGTAAGCTTTGGGGACGGAGGAATGATGAAACAGCTGGAAGGATTGCTCTGTAGAAGTAGAACATCCGCCAAGAATAGTCTATAGACAACAACTTGAGAGTAAAAGAAAAACTGCGGTGCGGCAGAGCATATAAACTTGCTAAGCCTTTTGCGCATCAGACACCTCCTGCTGCTCCTCTATTCCTGTAGTTCTCCTTTTGATGCTTGATGGCATTCAAATTACCTGATTGGAACTTCCTCAAAGCCATTCTCTACAAAAAGCTGTGGTCATCCGTAAGAATTTTGCAGAATGTACCACACTAATTAAGTGCGTTTGTCGCTGAGGTCTTCTCACAATGTAGATCGCTACTAGGCATTTCTCGAACTTGTAACACCTGTTACCTTTTGGTCCCGCCTTGCATTCTACACGCAGCATCCGTTGTTCTGGCTGGCTTTATCAGTATTACCCATATCACGCTAAGACTCATCATTCGAAGGTTTGATTGCAATATTTTGATGTATTAACAGAAACAGCTTCTCGTTTTCTGTCGAAACAAGCCCACAGATATAGATTGCAGATCACAGAGCTGTGGAAATACCAAAGATCATTTTCTCGTGATAATATGGCGAACAGTAAGTTATGACTGCGATGATCATGCGCAGGCAGTGTATTTGAGCCGCATTCGAGCACCCGCCCATGGTCCAGGATCACTCGGCGGGCATACGCGGTACTTGAAAAGTTCCACGGCAAACGGCGAGCATGCATGGATATGTAAATTAAATACTGCTGCAGTCTCAAACATATCATGAAAAGGCCTTGCGATTGTATAAATATTGCGCCTATCGCAACTGTTGGCGTGTGTTCAAGAACTCAAAGCCTTTGCCTAGTCAAAATAATCGGCCTAGGAGAGAAACAACAATAACAAACTCCTCCCCTTCTCAGTCCACAAGAATGGTCCTGCGACCAAGTAACTCAAGCACGACAACTACTTTCTCAGAGTGGGTCGGAGTGTCCAACCCAGCAAAGCCACCACGATGGCTTCGCTGCCTAGTGGGAAATTTGACTGCAAGCGCCAGAGCACGGAACACACTTCTGAAACTTCACCTATTTCGACTTAACCCTGAAAGCCCAGGCACAAGAAAATTACGAGACAGTCCGGATCACCCGATTCCCGACACCCCGTATCCGCAGGCGACCGCTGCATAAAATAGTGCGATTGTGGCGTGACTGAAACCCAAAGCGTTGTCCTACACCCATGGCCAATTTCCATTATTGCTAACTCAAAAAAGACAGAGATACCAGAGGTTGGCCGCGGGTAGCAGACGCTAATTAAGTGCTGACGCGCTGGCAGCCACCGCTTCAGGCCCACATGTTCGGGTCACGAGGCTGACAAGCGGCTCACGCCGCCTGAAACTCGGCAGGCATATTAACTAAAAGCTGCGCTATAGCAGGAGCCTGGCCTATCACAGGCCGACGCCACCCTGGCCAAGATCTGCCAATGTTTGACAAACATGCACCTGAAATCCACTTCGGCTCCCCCTCAGCTGGCCCACCAACGAAACCCAGGCGCTTCACGTGACACATGACTTCTACTGAGCACTCCATCGGAATGATCCTTGAAACTTACAGGGAAGCTCTTTCTTGTTGATGAGGTGGATGTCTTGTCTTCTCAGCACAAGCAGTGCGGTGGGGGCTGGGGCGGCATCCAGCGCAGCCCCAGTCTGGTTGCAGCTGATCTTACGGGGCTTGTTTCTGGTGATATAGCCCCCTTTCATCTCGCTGCAAATGTAATATGTTTCTCTGTCCTGTGACTACTGCTGTGTGAGTACCTGATGGCGCTACTGACATTGCTACTTCTCTCGTTTAGTACGAGTGTGATTGTTGCAATCTGGAGAGCAACGCGGTGGACGAGTGACGGGCCAGCTATCGAGTCTACACCACTACCGGGCCCCAGGGGTAAGTCTTGAATTTGACTTGAAAGCAAATATTACTTATGCGGAACTGATGACTTGTCAAGGACTGCCCTTTGTCGGCTCCATCTTCGCCCTGTCCCCTGTCAATCCATGGCTGACATTCCACAAATGGAGCCAGGAGTACGGTCCACTATACCAGGTCGAGCTTGCTGGAACAAGTCATGTGTGGATAGCGGATGAAGAGATTGCTTTCGATCTTCTGTCTAAGAAGGCCAAGATCTACTCCGACAGACCACATATACCTGCGTTGATGGACGACAATCGAACTAGTGGCCAATATCTTCCTCTTCTGAGCAACAATAGTATGCCTCTCCCTTCTATCATTGATGAGTCCTCCTCTGATCAACAATATAGGTCAATGGCAACGTCAGCGCAAATTCGCCAAAACAATCATGGCCGCCTCGCAGAAAGCAGCCTTCTTCGGCTACCCCGAACTAGAATCCATTCGGCTCATGAAAGAATTGCTCGACCAGCCTAGCTCATACAACACTGCATTTGAATCATTCGTCTCTCGAGTCACCTGCCGCCTGGCCTGGGGCACCTCTGTCGCCGCTGATGAGCTGAAGCAACGGGCTCGGGAGCTTCTGATTGGCGTCTCACCCACTGGATCTCTGCTGAACAAAATCCCCTTTCTCATGCTCCTGCCCGATTGTCTCTCTCCAGCAAAGGCATGGGAACGTCGACGAGCGCGCACCGAGCGCGCATTTTTCCTCCAGATGCAGGACGAAGTCCGCGCAAACCTAGCGCCATCCAGCAACTCACCCTCACCCACCTCCTCCACCACCACCGCCGACCGCCCTGAAACCCGCCAACCCCCCAGCTGGACCGCCATGTTCCTCTCGCCCACCCAAAACCCACCTCACGGCATCCCCACGGCCACCGAAGGCGCCTACGCCGTCGGCATGCACGGCATCGCGGGCGCCCTGACCATCGCCGCGCCCATGCAATCCTTCTGCCTGGCCCTGTGCCTACACCCACAGCACCTCGCGCCCCTGCACGCCGAAGTCGACGCCGTCTGCCCCGCCGCCCCGCCCACCCTCGCCGACCTCCCGCGTATGCCGCACCTGCGCGCCTGCATCCGCGAGACGCTACGCTGGCGCCCCCCCGTCCCCACCGGCATCCCGCACCGCAGCACCGCGGCCGCCGTCTACCGCGGCGCCCGCATCCCCGCCGGCGCAGTCCTGCACCCCCTCGAGTGGTCCATCGCGCGCGACCCGCGCCGCTACCCGCACCCCGACGTCTTCGACCCGCGCCGCTGGCTCGACCCCGCGTCGCCCGCGTTCCGCGCGCCCCTGAGCGTGCACCCCGCCATCACGGGCCACAGCCAGTTCGGGTGGGGCCACCGCGTGTGCCAGGGCCAGGGCGTCGCCGAGGCGGACCTGTTCGTCGGGCTGGGCGCGCTGGTGTGGGGGTTCGACGTGCAGCGGGCCGTGGATGCGGCGACGGGCGCGCCGGTGCCGGTGCCGTCGATGGACTTTGCCGCGCTGTTGATTGCGAAGCCGCGTTGGTTTGCGTTTGAGCTGCGCTGTCGCAGCGAGGCGCGGCGGGCGTGGATCGATGCTGCGTTCCGGGAGGGGCGGGAGGCGGGACGATACGAGCCGGAGCGCGAGTATTGGGACAGCAAGAATGGTGTGCTGGGGTGGGGCAAGGTTTAGAGGATCCCAGGGAGGGAGGGAGAAGGGTCAGGGGACCTGAGCCGTATTTCGCATTTCGCTCCTCGTGTTAGTCTGACATACGTGGATTTGGCAAGCATGCATGTGTTGGCATTGCATAGCCTAATGAAGGTAACGTCACCATCAGAACACTTGGGCCTTGGGAAAATTCATCATTGTTTGCTATTCATTGTCCTGTTTACGTCCAACATCATTCGCTATTGATTGTCTCTGCTTGCATTCCAATCGGGGAACACACTGACACCGTTCTAAGCCATGCTTTGAGCAACTCAGAATCTCAAAATCTGTTACCAAGCCAAGTCAAGATTCGTGTCATCAGCGCAATGCCTCGCATGACCAAGGCGGTAGCATCCCAACCAACACTCCACCCGATGACTGTGCTCTAGCGCACTTTTATGCACATAATCCCTGCTATTCGTATCAAAGGCCCATGTGACAACGAAGAGCAATCCTCAATACCGTCTCGAAAAGTAGTGGTAGTTGTGCCAATAGGGCCATGGCTGTGGAGGAAATCCGTTGTGCCACAAGTTCTAGGTATTCACAACAGAGAACCCTCCACCCGCACTTCCGTCTCTGCTCGGTGGCGGACCATCGGCTGGGGCCTGTCCAGGACCCAATGCGCCGGCATCGGGACCAGTAAGAGTGCCATAGGGCGCGCGAGGCATGTGATCCGGAATCGGAGACGGGTAGTCGCCAAACTTCGAAGCCCACGGGTCATCAGTCCTGAAACTTTCGATGATGGGGCTTTTCCAACGAGGATTGTCCCGGAAGATGTGTAGTGCTTGTCCCTTTTCTCCAATAAAGCGAACCAAGACAGGGTTGCCGTGAATGTCGTAAGGTAAATAACCAGTAGTTTGGATCATGTCGTATTGCGCAGCGGGGGGCCAAAGTTGCTCGAAGTCGCGACGAAGGTGATGACGGGGCGCAATATCGCGAAGCGACCAAGGCGGTGTCTTTGGCTCACCTCCAATCATAATTACGTTGGTATGATGCGGCAACCAAGTGATGGCTGGCAGAGGTTCAGATTCAGGGATCTCTTCGAGTGAGCGGTGATCAACGCGCTCCAATGGGGCGGGGGTCAGGCCTGACGTTATCGGTGGATGAGCAGGGCCTTGGGGTGGGTGGGGCGGGTATGAGCCTGCAGGGTGGTTGAGTAAACGGACTGGCAAAGTCTGCAACAGTTGAAACTTACTGTGGCCAACAGGGGATGAAGCTAGCACAGAATTCTCAGCTACTGGAGAAGCGACGCTGCCATTGGCTCGAGAATTGAGAGCTCGGGGCTTTCGAGAAGGTCGTTCCTGAGGCTGTGGAGATTTGTTAGCATCTTTGTGCAAAGACTGGATGGTTTTGCGAAGATCAGAAGCAGAAACAAGGCTGTTGCTATATCTGGCAGGCGCTGCTTGTGTTCGCAAGTCGGATGTAGACACAAGACTGTATGTAGTTGCAGAGAGTTCTGGGAATGAATAGTATGACACGACCCTCTGTCCAACGTTGCGAGCTTTGCTGAGTTGTGTCTGCACCATGCCGGGCGAAGCAGGACAGATGGGAGGTGCAGGGGGGCAGCAGGTACAGGGGTCGCAGGGAAGGGAAGATGGAACAGTAGAGATGCTCGCGGCGGCATCAGATGTAGCGGAATAAACTTGTGGTGGAGGTGGAAGGAGAGAAGGTGAAGGGGGTATATATACCGTAGGTGGAGGACTTGTGTCCTTGTCCGAGTCGTCTGGCAGGAACTGTTGCGTTTTGGCGAGCTTGTCGTAGAGAAATGCGCGCTCAAGGCGAAGCTTATCAATAGCACGGTCAAGACGACGCTTTCGGATGCGGGAAGCGTCGTTGGCCTCTTCGATTTCGTTTAGACGGCGTTTCAGCTCAATGCACTTGGTGTGATACGCTTTCTCCACAGACGGCGGAAGGGGCGTGTTCATTGTTGCTGATGGTGGAAATGTCAGCGAGTCCTGGAAATTTGATGGAAATGGCCGGGCAAGGTGAGTTGAAGATTCAAAGCTGCGGACTGGGAGCGACTGCGGACCAGGCAGAAGACGTTTCCCTTTGCCCTTGGGGGTGGCATTGTCTGGAGCCATCCTAATTCGCTCGTCCCCGGCTCTCTTTCGAATGCACGTAAAAGGAATGCAGGATTTAAAGAAGACTGGAAGGGAAAGGAGACAGGGACAGGATGTGTGAATGGTGGGTTGGGTGCACGACTGCCGAAACCAAGAGATTGCTAGTTGCAACAATTCGGAAAAGTCGAGAAACGCGTGAAGAAAAACAAAGCGCGGCAATAGCCATGTTGGGAATAACGCGTCAAGTTGCTGAAGTGTGCCTTGCAGTACCCTCCACTCCCGGTGCGGCGCGTGAGGAAGCGGAGAAGGTGTCACGAGCACGTAGAACGATGGCATATACAAATGCTTACCGGAAGAAGTCGCCATGGCCGAGCCTGACTGCGCGTCACGTTCCCACACTTAGACAAAATTGCTCAAACGGAGATGGGTGAGATGTAGGGAACAATGAAAGAGTGAGAGGCAGTGCCGATGCTGCCAGGTGCTCCCTGCTTGGAGAAGTCCAACTGACATCTGACTAAGCCCGATTAGGGCTGGGCTGTGCTTCTCCAGAGGCAGCCTCAAACTGGGCGGCGCCAAACAAACTTCTGTACATTAAACAACGACAAAAATATTCTTGAAATTACGAACCATCTCACCATGGTCTGCGCCAAGTGTGCAAAGAAGGCACCTGTCTCTACTGCACTGGCTACGCCTAGCGTGAAGCGCAAACATGAATCTTCCACCACTAGCAAGGGCTCTGCTACACTCGGCAACATGGGTGTAGGGAAGAGCAAGCTGCTCAGCAAAGCGGCCAAAAATCCCTATGCTGCGTACTCGTCAAGTTGTGGTGACTGTAAAGTGAAAGTGGACTCAGGGAAATGTCTTTGCCAGAGATGCGCTTTCAAGAAGAATGGTACGCATGTCTACATGTGGCATATGACCTGTCAACAACTACTAACAGGCATAGCTTGTGCAATGTGCGGTAAGAGCATGGTCAAGAAATCCGCTACTTCTGGTGAATCAAGTATACAGGGCCAGCGTTTTTCGGCGAAATAATTCCTACAGGGTTTTTAGGCTCGAGACCTTGACTAATGATGACAATGATGAATATGATACAGGCTCGGACGCCACCATTCCAAAACTAATATATCATGCTGCTACCTCCCGCTCAGCATATCCTGTGTGTATGACCAGTACCTAGGAGTGACTAATTTCTGAATCTCCTCCTTTGCTAGCCATTTAAAGTCCTGGAGGCCTAGGGTTGTGGCCTCAAGATTGGCCTGACCAGCCATGATGCGCGCCTTCATGAAGAAGGTCTTTTGACCTAGCTCGACAGCACTCTTGTCTCCGCTTGTGCTCGGCGTAGGGAAATCACGTGCAAAGTGCCCCACTGGAACGTGTCCAACGACCCAGGTGTTCATGTCAGGGCCGCCAGCCTCGAAGATGATGCGCTCGGCCGCCTGTTTGCTTCGTTAGTCGTTGGTTCTGCCACGCAGCCTTTTGAGAGATCACGAACCTTGTTCAGCCCTTCACGCCCCACTAGTCGCGAGCTCGGAAACTCCCACTTTCCCTCCTCGTTCTTCACCAACAGGTACAGCGTCCGCTGCAGCATCCTGTTCAGGCTCTGCTGGTCGCCTTCTTTGTCGGCCTCTGTGATCCTGCTCTGCGGCTTCTCGACCGCCATCTTTTTGCTGGCGCTTGCTTCCTCGGTCGACTTGGCTCCTTCGCCTTCGCCGCCGGCGCCGGGCTCCTCCGCGTCCCGCAGCAGCGCCTCCATTTGGTTTGCTGGATCGCTCTCCTTCGCCCCGACGAGGGCCTCGTCGTTCCAGCCCTCTTTCGAGTACGCGTTGTAGGTGCCGATGTCGCGCGCGGGGGTCAAGCGCTCCTTGATCTTGCGCTTCCACTCCACCTCTGCGGGTGTGCCTCGCTTGATGTAGAAGTAGCGCGAGAAGGGCATCGACGTGCGCTCATTGAGACGGCGTTGGTAGAAGAAGAAGGCATTCTCAAAGGGGTGTAGGTCGCGTGTGATGATGGGAGGGCGAGAGAGAACAACGCCAGCGTGCAGTTGATATTGTGGTCGAGTTTGGGTGCGGGTGTCGGCTATGGACGAGGAGGATGATGATGATGAAGAAGAAGAAGGAGAGGGTTGCTCGCTTTCCTGAGCAGGTGCAGGAGCGGCGGCTGCCGAGTATTGCCTGCGCAGGATGGTATTGCGACAGGTGATGCATATACTTTCGGGTTGGGAGGCTTAAGGAGTCCAAGTTAGCTTCTGCAGTCGTGCGAGGAGTGAAAACTGTGCGACTATACCTGATAGCGATATAAGTGCTTGCGCACCCCGTTGCCGAGGCCTCATGTTTGCCACGAAGCCAATGATGGTGATGCCAATGGTCGTGTGAAACAACCTCATCAAAATGTTACGGAGTCGGGCTGTCGATGGCGGCGGACGATTTCCGCAGACATTTGGGCTCTTGGCACGAATTTCTCCCGTGCCTGAAGGGAGAGCTCGCTTGCTCTCTTCTCTGTTCCACGGGCGCTCATTCCTTACCTTTAGCTATCCAGATTAGTCCACGATAGTTTGATCATTTAGCAAGTGCCCAGAGTAAATCTGCAGTCTTTTTTCGCTAGCTGTACCCTCACAACCTCCAAGGCGTACCGTTAGATAGATCCTGCTCACATCACCACTCAATGAACTCAAGCAAGGGAAATGGGATTTTCAAATGCGCAGTACTGTATTTACAAGATCGCTCATGCCATAGACTCCAATTACCAGAGAACAATTCCAGCTACCGCTTCGACCAGTGGCAAACGGACCTTCGTGTCCGAACGGTATACCTTTCCCTGTCACTGAGCTTGGGTCGCATGGGGTATGTTTGTACTCTCTATTAACAAAGTTTTTTTCCCACGTGTTCGAGGCACTATGAAACACGTTCCACTCTCTACTCCTCGTACTGGTTTGCTTCTTTCATCTCTCGGCCCTTCTCGATCACGCCCTTCAAGTATTCGTACACGGTAAACGTAACAGCCTGGCCTGGCGCAACTCTCATGATTCTGGGGGTGATTCCCTTGTAGAAAGCCTTGGGACCTTCTTGCTTGAACATGTCGGCGCCGATGGCTGTGATGCGTTGTATGGCGGTCTGGCCTGGTTCGGCCGGGGTTTTTTGTAGGCGTGTCTTGATCGTGTCAATTGGTGCATTGGACAACGGCCCCATGGCGCCCGAAATGAGACCGATGATCGAGGTCTGCCAGCCGGGCAGGTTCGAAGCTGCTCCTTCGGCGCCGAGTTTGTCTGACTGGTAATTTTGAAGTGTGGTCTTGAGGTAGCTGTAGGCGGTAAAGTTGACTAGCGAAAAAAGCACGTGTAAGTCAAATCGTCTATAGAGCATGTTGCAGCTGATTGGGGCACTCACCAGCCTGATTGGTTCCTTGACGTAGCGCGGTGAGCGAGACGCCGCGATACAGGGCGCCGAATCCTTCCTCCTTGACAACGGTGTAAGCTGCGTGCGCAGCGTTGCGGTATTTGGGCACATCCAGAGGGTCGGACATGGAGTGGTGCTGGGCCTGTAGCCGAATCTTGACGACTTCCATGGGGGTCACCACCGCCACTGCTTCCGTGACACCGGCCGCCAAACCCGCTGCAGAGCTCATTAGCATCCATGCCCACAGCGATCGCTCAGGCGCTAATTGCCAAGCTTCAAGCAGACATTGGCTTACCAAAGAAAGTGCCGCTGCCGGTCACGTTGCCTTCTGCGTCAGACAGCAGCTGCTTGTACCACTCGTACGAGGTAAAGCGAATGGCCATCTTTGGGATGATGCCAGTCAACACGGCGCCCAGACCTTTGTAAAGACCCAAGGGCGATTCTCGCTTCACAATCTCGGCGCCAGTTGCGACAAAGCCACGCTTTTTTGCCTGTGCGGGGGATTAGCATACCCGCGTGAACAGCTTTCCTGTGGTGCGCTGAGAACTTACGCCTGGTGCACGCGCACGGCGCGACAGTTGCATGCGGACTTTGATCGTGTCTTTTCGAGCTTGTTAATGACGGGCCACGGCCTGCTGCTACCATCAAGACATACCAAGTGGGTGGCACACTAAAGCTTCCATCATGCCGGCTCCTCCACCAGCTGCGCGGGGGTCAGTTCAGCTTCTACCACGAGCCATTGGCCGACGGCAAGGACTACTGACCGATCAAATTGGTCGCGGCAGAGGTGCGCTTCTTCGGTGCTTGCGATGCCATGGTCGCTGCTGCTGGTTGCCCTTGGAGACCAACGATTGGTTACAGGCGGGTCAATGGAGCATGCACGCGAGCGCTGAGGTGTGGGCTGGACTTCGTGCACGGGATTCGGTTGACAAAGTAGCTATGCTAGCTCCAGCTGTGAAGACGAGACTGGTGTCGAAGGGAAAGCAGACGAGGGTCGCGAGAAAGGAAAGGCAGCTTCACATGCAAGCAGTAAATATGCCACTGGCCCGAGGATAGGGCTAGGCGTCACATCATATTATTTATCTCAGAAATAGCGTGTAGGTATGACGGATGCGGAGAGAAAGCCAAGCTGAGCGGGGACCGAGGGAGGATCAGCAACTGGCTGGACAAGCTGCGTGGATGACGGCAGCGGCTCTAGACGCTTTTCCTTTGCAGCTGTAGTGACAGCTGGAGCTCCTGCTATGGCTGCTGCTAGTCCTTGATTCCCTTTGCAGCCTGTGCATCTTCGTTCCTGCAATGGTCCTGCTGGTCGTGTCCAGGCAGAGCACACTCCGCACCCTGCGATGCATTCAGACCTGCCCCGCAAAAAGTTCGGCCTCGGCTGAAGGGCAGCGGCGCGTGTGCACCACGGGTTGGCGCCCACGCGCCTGCCAGAATCGCCGGTCTCGCCCCGGAATGGCCCGCGCGCCCCCATTATTGCCGAATGCTGCCGACTATGCTTTTGCACTGCCTGTGAGCCATTGACTGTCCACTCGGCCGTACCGGCTCCCTGCTTCGTGCGTTGCGCATGTTGTTTCGTGCCTTCACGTGCCATAAGTATGCTGTAGATCCGTCAAGGCGGAAAACTGAGTTTAGATCTATTTGGGTGGGTATTGGAACACTTTACGGCTGCTGGGGTTAGGGGGAAATGTGCTTCGGTGACACGCGACGAGCTCACCGATGTCTAATGTCGAGGCAAATGACCCATGCAGAAGTCTCACAGTTCACCGTCCACCACGACAGCGAAACAAGTCGCAGAAGTTTTCAGTCACGGCCATAATCTTTAGGAATGTGCATCTGATCGTGCAACACACCACTCTCACCAAGATGACCACGAGCAAAACCTGAGATCCATGAGAAATGCCAGTCATGATATTGTACACAAAACAATGCAGCTATTACATTCCTCGTTGATGCTGCGTCTCTGCATGCGCAGTCTCTCACTGCACTATCCCCAGTATCCTTCGTTGTCGCTTCATCTGGCAGCGCCCGGCATGTTCGATGTCTTGAGCTCACCATACCGGCCACGCTCCCTCGTCGTGTCGTACGCTTCCAGCACGCGACTCTGACTCTCCTCGCCCGCACTGAACGCGTAGCCTCGGAGTTTGCGCATGCGCTGCACCTGCCGCACCTTGCGGATCGCCTTTTGGAACTGCTCCATGCGCGGCCGATAGTCCTGCACATTGTACTTCTGAATCTCCTGTACGTGGTGGTAGCTCTGCGGATAGTACATGCGTTTGGCATACTTCCACGCGTAATCGCGGATCAGGCACAGGAAGGGGATCACGAGCGTCGCGGCCCAGAAGGTCGGCAGCGGGAAGAGATGTGGAACGACGCCGTGGTACTCGGTCGAAAAGTTGAGCAGCGGCGCCACGGTTGCGTACACCGGGAGTAGGATGTACCACAACAGCATGCTGCCCGGGATGGCTAGGACGTGATATTTGGTCCAGGTGTTTGATGTCAGTGCCGCCTTGCCGAGGACTGTCGCCAGCGCCACCGTGTAGACAGTTGTGCCCCAGATCCAGTGGCCGCTGGGCTGGCCCGCGAGACCTTGCAGATCATCCCAGAAGAAGAGCACGGTGAAGATGTAGATCAGCAGCGAATGGTAGAATCCATTGGCCACCCAGCTCCAGAAGGAGTGCATCTTGAAGAAGACCCCGGACTGGCTCAGGCCGTAGAGTTGAGGATAACGGTCCAGAAGGCGTGCAGACACGAATTGATCGAATATGCCAAGCACAAAGGGCGGCAAGACGGTGAAGACGACGTTGTAGAACGACAGTGTCCAGGATTCTGCAATGACCTCACCAGAGAAGGCATTTTGGAAAGAATACCAGAACTGAGTCATGAAGAGGGCGATGTTCTTGTAGAAGGAGTAGAGGATGACTTTGGATATTCGTTGGTACGACCAAGCCCCATGGACAAGAAGCAATTTCCGTAGGAAGCGGAATTGACCGATTGCGACGTCTGCAGAACGTGCGGCTTGGAGACCTTCCACGCCTGCAATGCCTACGCCTACATGCGCCGCTTGAATCATGGACACATCGTTGGCGCCATCTCCAATTGCAAGGAGAATTGATTTGAGGTGACGCTTCACGAGCTTGACCACGAGAGCCTTTTGAAGCGGCGAGACACGACTGCTTCTGGTTAGCCAGGGATCGTTGTGTTGATATAAGTTCAGAGGGATACGCACCAGCAAATGACGGCCTTGCACTTGACGGCCAAGTCTAAGAGCATCTTCTCCATGTCTTTCTCTAGAGCGTAGGTCAGGGAGCGCCCATCAATGACAAGAGCCAGAGTCTCCGTCTCAGCTGAGCTAGCTTCGCTACTGGCAATTGCTTCAAGCTTTTTGGAAAGATTGTTCCTCGTTGCCTCAGAGCTCTCCTCGTTCACAACCAACAAAGTCATATCCTCGCTGATCAATCGACAGCTCATGCCAATATTGATGGCAGTCTCTTGCCGATCACCAGTCAAAACCCACACTTTGATGCCTGCAGTCTGCAGCGTTGCAATCGTCTCCGGCACACCATCCTGCAGCTTGTCTTCAATGGCAGTAGCGCCAAGCAGAAGGAAGTCATGCTCGATGAGCTCCGCAGCTTTGTCCAATTCGTCTGCACGATTACCACTGACTGTCGTTTGCGCAGTGTTGAAAATCTGATACCACTCTCTGAATTCTTGCTCCGGCACCTCTCTCATGGCCAGACACAAGGTGCGCAGGCCGTCAGCGGCATACTCTTCCAAGTGCAGGAGAGTTGCGTCTACGTGGGGATTCCCATCCGGCGCCAATCGTTCCAAAATCACTGTATCAGCTCCCTTTGTGAAGCATCGAATCTTGCCGTCTGGGCATCGGAAGATGGTAGACATGCGTTTTCTCGTGCTGTTGAACTCGCAAACAGCCAGCAACTCAAACTCAAACTCCTGGCCGCCGACCACAATCGAGACTGACCTGGGCTTTCTCGCCACAAATTGATAGCCGAGTAGAACAGCGCCGTCAACAAGCGCGCCTTCGTCGGGCGAAGCTGCTTGATATTTGATGTGTCCGGGTTTCTCGCTCTTGCGTTCTGGAATAACCGTATGGCAAGTCGACAACAGAGTCAGGAACTGGTCTATCAAAGGAGCAGACTGGTGTCCGTCCTGTAGATTACTTCTCAGCTTGTTGAAATCATGGATGCCAACGCTGTCATCTCCCATCGCTTTACGATCTTCAGGTACTTCGTCTGCGTATTGTATCCCCGCAATGGAGCACTGCCGAAAATCCATCTGGTTGCAGGTGAGAGTACCCGTTTTGTCAGAGAATATGTACTCAATTTGGCCCAGCTCCTCCACAAGAGAGGACGTCCTACAATTTGCAGGTGTGTCGGTCTTGTCATAGTACATGTCCAAGTCTGAGTTGATGAGAATAGCATGGCAGTATTTGACTATTTCAATTGTCACGAATAGCGAGATCGGTACCAGATTCGAAAATAGGACCCAGTAAGTGAAGATATCCATGAAGAACTGAGCGGCAGCATTAAATTGCCCATAGGCAAGATACGTAAGCTCGTCGCTTTTGGTCAAGCGGATGATCAAATCACCAATAGCGCTTACAATGCTAAGTGTGATGAGAATGGCGCCAAGCATGAGAATCTGCAGATTGACCATGTGCTCGACGGCGGTCTTTTTGAAAGGTGCGCCAGTTGCGTTTCGCATGAGCTTCGTTTCGTGGCCTGTGAAAACAACAACGCCGTGAATCCAGGGAGTGTTACGCAGAGTAGCACCCCTAAGCAGAAGTTGCTCAGGCGTCAAAGAGAGCTCCTTCTCGCCGCCACCGGCTTGCATTGTCAACGTCGCTTCGTAGGTGTACAAGCTAGAATTCGGCTGCTCGGAGCGAACCTTGCCACCAAGTCTGCCCAGATCGCTACTGCTGACCAAGCCTGCTGTTTCAGGAATCGCTTGCTTGATTTTGAGATTGGTTTCGCCGTCTAGATTGGCTGTCTCAATGTAGCACAACCCTTCTGGTTCTGAGCTAGCGAGCAGGACGATATCGGCTGGAAAGGGCTCTTCAGACTCAACTCGCACAATGTCTCCAACCTGAACCTTGATCCAGCGGGTTGGCTCGAAAGTGGAGCCGCGGAGGACTTGAGCTTTTGAGTTGTTGAGAGCTGTATCTGACGCCCGTCGGCGGTTGTCCTCGACGGCTTCTTTGATTGCGGAAACGATGAGGACGATGCCTAGTGGCACAATTGTAGTATATCGATTGGTTGGCGTGATGTTTGGAATTTGTTGTAAGATGGCGGTGAATAAGAAGAAAAGGTTGGCGTATTTTGAGAACTGCTCGAAGAGGAACAGGGGGACGAACGTGGCAAAGTTGTACTTGGTCGTAGAAACGTGGTTGTCAACGAATTTATGTTCGGCATTGGCAGGCGGGTTGTTGAGCTGGATAAGGCGCGGCCCCATGCCGCTGTAGTCGTATTTGCCACGACCAAAGCCGAACTTGAACGTACTCGCCTTTGAGCGCGAGTCTTTGCGAGCGCCGTCAGGGGCATCCGGGCCTTTTGAAGCATGAGCTCCCGCTTCGGTCAACGGCATATCCATCTCCGAGTAGGCCGGAGCCATGCCTAGCATGTTCTTCGCTCTACCCATGAGCCCACCACCAAGCGACAAGATGCTATTCCTGTTGTGAGCCGCATTGTGCTTGTATTGGGCCCCGCTGGCGTCATCCAGACCACCAGAGCCATAGTAGTCCCGCGGCTCATCGTCGAGATCGCCAAATTCGCTGTGTGACTGATAGTTGTGCAGGTCTGACGTCTGAGAGTATGCGCGGTTTGTGTCTGAATAAAACTGGGGGCGCGGCTGCCCGAGCGGTGCAGGGCCAGGGGGAGGGCCACCTCTCGCGGCGGAGTGAGCAGTACTCCTGTCGCCACCGACAAAGTCATCGTAGGATTCTGAAGGTCTGCCATTGTATGTGTCGGAGTCGTTAATGTTATATTGGTGGAGCAGGTTGTCGTCATTTGTAGGCGGTGGTCGGCCGGAACTGTATGTGAGAGGCTGCCCATCATCAGACTCGTCGTCGAAGGGATTAGCGTCGAAAGGGTCGTCGGACGCGCGGCCGCGAGACTGGCTTGCCATTGCGGCAGATTCTGCTACTTAGGCTCCAGATTTCCGAGTGAGGAGGCGCCTGGGCGCCTGTGCGCTATTGTGTCCAGGAGGGTATGGTTCGGGAGAAGCGGAGGGACTCCCGATGTGACAGGGGGCAGGCCCCAGCTTCTGCGTCCTGGAATGTAATGCTCTGCACGCAACGGGTATGGAGCCCAGTGGGCATGGGACTTTGCAGAAGCGGAGGACTTGTAGCACTGTTGGGGTGTATTTCAGCGTCGCCAACTTCTCCCCAGGGATCAGCTTGATTCGCGGTGACGCCAAGCGGCGTTCTAAGCCGCAACGCGCAAGCCGCCAACGTGCTATTTGCAGCTGTGCCGCACAGTTAGATCATCGCCGCGAAGAGGCGGCGACCCTCTACACAAAGGCTTGCGTCTTCGGGACAAGAGTTCGTCGTTTTGCATTCTCGTTATTTTATGAAAGCATAACTCCGCTGCTGACCTCTCCCATCCATAGCTCACTCTTTGGCCTTGACCATGCGGAGGCAGCACCCACATTCCCTCAATGACTCGTGATCTCAAACCCACATATTTATTGTCGCCCTTTCCCTCCTACTGGCTCTCTGGATACTCAGGTAGCCGCCCCCTTACTCTGACTGGCCAGTGATGAAGTCTTTCCGATCAGCAAATTTCATTTCCAAAATTTCTTGTTTCCCTTACCCTTGCTTTCGCCGGTGCTTGTTCCCTTGGATCTGCCTTTCAGGCCAAGGTAGGACTTAGTTGGAGTTGCTGACTCGGACTGATACTGCTGATGGTTAAGTGGCCCATGGCCATGTCCCCTTTCCCCACCAACATCAGCCTTGGCGGTAGCAGAGGTGACAGAAGGCACCGGCGATAGGCTCTTGAGGCTGTCTGAGCCCTTCCTTCGACGCAATTTGTTTAGTCCCAGATTGTCTCGAACGGCATCTCTGCTGCTGTATCTAGTGTACCGAGTAGAATCGTGTAGAGACATAATTCCCTCGGACGTGATGGGGCCCTTGCTCATGTTCGACAATGAGGACGAACGGGCTCCAAAGCTGGTGCTTGCCCTCAAGTTTGTGGAAGTGTGATTAATTCCGGTATTCGTGGGAGTATGAGAGGATTTGAGATGATAATTTTCGAGAGAAATGACCAGGTCGTCTCCGCCAGCGTCAGACAATCTTTCTGAATTTCCTCCTTTGCTGACTAGGTTCAGTGTGTCTTCCGCGTTTTCCAAATCCTCATCAGTGCCGAGGTTTAGCTTTTGCCACATCTTGGCAGACCGGTGGAGTGAGTCTATTGATGGTGACAGTTGCAGTCGATCGAATCGTGCTTGTGACGAGGTTGGCATGTCAGGCACAACCATGGTATCCAAAAGTCCGTGAGCCTGTGTTGGTAAAATTCTACTCTTGGCAACTTCCTCTTCATACTCGGACTTATGCTTGCTGTGTCTTGAGCCGTCCAGTTTACCTGCGGTACTGGGAGCTTTGTTCGTGGACTGGATAGTGATTGCATGAGGCAGCATGCTACGAGCTATGTCGAGCTGGGGTGCAGTATTGTGGAAAGCCGGCGAAGGTGGTTTCGCTTGCACCAAAGAATTAGAATCTCGGATTAGTGGTAACGTGAGGAACTTCGTTTGGGTGTATTCGCGTTCAATTCTGCCGACTCCGCCGCGAAGGAGATGAAGTTGTTCGATGCAGGCAAAGTTTTGGCGCTGCAATCTTTCTAGGGGTCCGATGCGATCCAACCAGTGTTTGATGGATTCATCTGACTGATGCATCATTACCTCACTCATGTTGTGCGGCAAGTCTGGCTTCAGAACAGCCCTCGATGAGCTCTTGTGTGCTTTGAGTCTCTCAAACAATTCATCTGAGTCAGAACATTCATTTTGGCCGGTTATGTGGTGTTCGCAAGAAGTGCCGCATTTGCTGCTGTGTGCACTGTCAGAGTCGATCTGCTCGACAGAGACTTTGGCAGCTTCAATTGCAGCAGCAGAATAGAGAGCCTTTTGAGGGCTCGGATGCCATGAAGGGAGTCCAAAGTCTGTGATCTTCCCATCGTCATCTGGATGGTTGCAGAAGCACTTCAACCCCTTAGCGTCAAGAATACATTTGCCGCTGCCGCAGAAGAAGAAGCCACTCTGTTTGAGGATATTCCTGCGCTCTTCCTTGTACCATTCGCCTCTGTGGATGTCGATAAGCTCAATTTTAGTCTCGATTGCGCGAAGGATCGAGACAAGCTTGAATTGGGCATCAGAATGGCTCTGCTTTAATGTTGTAGTGTCGGCAGCACTGTTCAAGGCAACGGGCATTTTCTGCTCCTTTTGGTAGATCTGATGATCCTGAGGGTGGCTTGTCTTCGTGACTTCAAAAGTGACGTCTGGCATGTTCAGTTAGCAAGCTTGCACTATCAGGGAAAAAAGAGAAGAAGATAATTACCGTCCCGAATCCGGACTGGTTCGTCTTGATTCTCGCTATGTTGTCTCCTGTCAGTCCCTTGGCTCCTCTCCTTAATGCGTTTGCTTCGCCGAGCGACATTGCGAGCTTTCGACTTCTTTAGTGATTCTGACCTAGCAGTAGGCGCCAGCAGTGGCAGCACTGACTTCAAACCCAATGCTTCATCTACCTCTCCTCCGTGACGAGGCATCGGAGGCAGAGGCTTCTGCCTCGCCTTCTCACCTGCCGCTTCGCCACGCAAGGAGGCCTCACAAGCTGCTTTGGCGGCAGCTAGATCAGCATGCTGCTGATGCGCACTTTCGAGGAGGTCATTGAGAACCTCTACGGAGTTCTCGCAGTTCATGGGCTATAGCATCATGTCAGCAGATTCTTCACCCTATCCAAGCCGTAGTGGCAACTAACCCAGATTTGGTGCGAAATGTCCTTCGCAACAGCACAAAATTTGCACATGTTGGCCACTGTGCCAACGGCAGGGTACTGCTTCCTGATGGAAGCACCGGCAACAAAGTTGGCAGACCAGAGGAAGTCTGCGGTCCAACGTTGAAAGTGAACGTTGGTGAGGAAAGAGAAGCGGGCAAGGGGAGGTAGAATATAATATAGATACATATCTCATAATGGATCTAACCGCATTAGCATGAGTTTCTCAGCGCGCTATTGTTGTGATGATGCGTGTAATCATACGTGACGTGATGATTCCATCCTCGAGTAACGCGGAGCGAAGTGAGAGCAGCAGCTCCCTGGTAGGGCCGCAGTACTCTTCCTAACACTCGGGTTTTCCAACAGGGGAGTTGAGAGCAAGGTTTCGCACAAAGATTACATCTCTCGGATTCATTGAATGAGAAGTGATGGAATTGGTGTGGTTCGTGCATAAGAATCCACCGCTGGAGAACGCCACCCCAATGCTATAACTACATCGTACAATGTCATCCCAGTCTGATCCTACAGATGCATCGGGGCGAGAGACAGAATCTTCGACCATTTCATATTTCGGAGCTCTTGCCCGACAATACCTGTAGCGCAGACATTAGCAAGTCATCCCAAGAGCAACTTCCATTCAGTATAACTTGCGTACCATTCAGACGAGACCCTATGGGGTCGCCGGATTTGTTTATGAGGACACAGGCGTTGTCGTCGAACTTGACCACGCTGCCGTCGGGACGCTGGTATTTCTTCGCTGTCCGCACCACGACCGCATGTCTGATGTCTCCTCGACGGACCTTGTTGGCAGCAGATATCGAGACCGAGGCGTTGGCACCAGATTCGGGCCCGAAATTACGCTGTTTCTGGACGACAACAACGATGCGATCGCCTAAATGGGTGCGTCAGACTAGGTGAATTCGTAGGCCGAACAGCAGTGTGAATCTGCGGGAGGTCGCTGCTTACCGACTCCTGCGGCGCGTTTCATCTTGAGGACGTTGACACATTCTACAACTGCGGCGCCCGAATTGTCGATGCAATTCAGCATGCTCTACGGAGGATCAGTGTCAGCAGGGGTCCTCGAGGTCAGACGCTTGGAATTGGCCGTGGCAGCGCCACCGAGGCTGCCATGCGGCGCAAATGTGGCATTGCGCAGGACACACCTTTAGTTGGATCATGTTGCGCAGTAATCGAGGCCGGGGCCAGCGAAGCAAAGCTGCAAATGTGTTGTCAATGAGGAATCACGCCTGCTGGAAGAATCGGAGGCGCGGGACATTCGGTGATTCTCCGGCTGCCCAGACAGGCGTAGTTTGCCGCGTACCAAGTCCAGTCGTGCGCGCGCCAGTACACTTTCACCCTCCACCTGTCCACCTTACCTCGTGGCCCAAGCCATGACCTGCGCTGTCCTGTCCTTTCGGCGCGCATCTCTCGCTCGCATACACGAGTTGCTATCTTGATACCGCCATCGACGCGCCTGCGGCCTATCCCCCCCTACCTGAATTGCAGTAATTGCAAAGCCGCGCCGCCCGCACCTCGCATACCCCAACCTCGACCGCAACTTTTCTGCCTTACCGGCACCGTCATTATGCCTAAGCCGGGCGAGCCTGGTCCTGTCGCGAAGAAGGGTACTTTGACGCTCGGCCAGCTGGCAAATTATGATGACTTGATTACAGATGTCACAGTGGATCGAGTACGCTTTCACCCCACCTTGCTGCTCGTGTTACGTGTTGCTGACGCCCCTGTTCCCCCAGGTCTACTTCTGGTCCGCCATCCTCAAGAACCGTGCAAGATACGGTGCTTGCCGAGGGGTGAAGGACGAGGACGTTCCTACAATCCTGCGAGACCTTGTCATCGAATCCCGAAACATTGGCAAAGCGGCCGATAAAGTCATTGGGCTGCCAGGCGTGCAACGTACCTACGAGCGATGGATTCCTGAAGAGCGAAAACACTTTCGCGATCACTTGCTGCGGTACATTCAGATGTATTGCTGCGATTGCCCGTGGGAAGTCACAACCACAAATCGCTTCACAATTGACACCCAAGAGGCGGCAGTGGTCGCCCGCAAGACGATAAACCAGGGTGACACTATCAAGTATCTTAGTGGCATCCAAGTTCCAATTACACGTGAAGCGGAAAAGGATCTGGATTTGACACGCAAAGATTTCAGTATTGTCAGGTCCAGCCGCAAGAAAACGTCCTCACTTTTCCTAGGGCCTGCAAGATTCGCAAATCACGATTGCAACTCTAATGCTCGCCTCAGCATTGCCCCAAATGCTGGCATGGACGTCATTGCTCGCCGAGATATCGATATTGGCGAAGAAATCACAGTTTCCTACGGCGATCAATATTTCGGAGAGAATAATTGTGAATGCCTCTGCGGGACTTGCGAGGAGAAAAATATGAACGGCTGGAATGCCGCATTTGCACGCAAGGATGATTCAGACGATGAGCAGGTTGATGATGATCGGTCACGGACATCGTACAGCGCCTCGAGATCTCAATCACGAAATCCACACCTGGGTTCTGGAACTCGCTCCCCTTCTGCGCATCAGTCGGACAATGGGGATCGAGGAACTTCTCCATCCAAAAAACGGAATCGTGGCGATGAAAATGATACGTCGAATGGCACACTCAAATGTGCTCGAGGTGGCGACCGCCTGAGTGCCGTTAAATTATCCAATTCAGGTCATAAGCCACGTGTGGAGAATGGCACATCCAACGCCGCATCCACGGGTGAGCATGGCCACCGTCGTCACCCAAATGGCAAGTCTTCATCCCCATCTTCTGGAGATGGTTCCCATTATTCCACAGAAGCCACCAACTTGTCTGATCCCCTTAACCAAAACCAAGAAAAGGATCAGCGCGATGGTGTCACCGATGCTCACCCAAGCACAGAGCAAGCTGATGAGTCTTCTCTCATTCCTGAATTGTCGCGGAATGGGGATTCGTCGGCAGGGCCAGACCTTGGCGCAGGTGCTACTCTTGTTCCTCATATGCCTCTTGATTCTGGATCTCAGAGTGCTCAGGACTCCGCAGGGACACCAGAGCCAAACACACCAAGCCGAAAGGAACACCCGTCGACAAAAAAGGCAGACAAGTCGCCGCATGCCAAGGGTCGCAAGCCCCGTGATTACATCCTCACTAAGCTACTTCTCTCCACTCCGTACTCCCGCTGGGTTCAGTGCAAGGTCTGCGAGGAATACTTTGTCCAGCCGGAAGCCCACCAGACGCGTTGGTCATGCCCCCGATGCGAACGTCACTCGAAGTTGTACGGCTACCAGTGGCCGAAGACAAACAAGCTCAGCAAGTATGATACTGAGGAGCGTGTCACAGACCACCGTACCATTCATCCATTCATCCGCCCGGAAGAAGAGAAAGATATAGTCAAGGGTAAGAAGGCCGGTTTAAAGTTCTTGATTGACAATGCTGCATCCGGCAATAACTCCCCACGCCACATCAGTAGTGAAGATCCAGACGGCGACCGTCCCCGCAGGAATGCTTCAAAGCGCAGCGTTGACTACTATCACACAGCCGAAGATGAATGGGAGAGTGATAATGGTGACACGCCAGGGCAGATAACCACGTCAGTGAACATCACCAATCGACGTACTGGCAAGCGGCAGTATATTCGAAGTGGACAGTTCTCTCGAGAAGCCAAAGCACAGAGGAAGGCGGAGCGAGAGGAACAGCGGAAGCTCAATGCTCATCTCAAGTCTACAAAAGCACGCAGAAGCGAGGGTCCACGCCTCAGGCCCGACGGCACTCCCAAGCGCGCTTACCACAAGAGTGGCAAGTATATTGGTCGGGCGCAGAAACGCATTGAAAAGAGACAGATGATCGCAGCTGGCATAGCTGTGCCACGAGTTCCTCGCTCAAATGTAATAGCAAAGCCCCGTCCGGCACCTCGAGCCAAGACTCTGAGTCCGGCGTCCTCATCCGCCGGGGAAGACGCGCCCCCCAAGAAGCGCAAGTATGTCAAATCCGGCTTGTACTCCAAGAAGAACAAGGTCAAAGGCAAGTCCGTGGTTGCTCTTAGAGGGGGCGGACGCACAAGTCTCAGGCCGAGTCACTGGGCCAAACCTGGTCCGAAACCCAAGTCAAGACCAGAGCCTGCAAGTAGAGAATCTGCGATCCAAAATGTTCCGAAGGTCGATGAGAAAGGTAACAAGCTCAAGCCTACAAAATGGAAGGGATGGTTCATTCTGGAAGACGAAGGTCAACAAGGTGCTCAGCAAAGCACAGATGGACAAATTCGTTCTGATCGTGTACGGAGCCGCGAGAGGTCTACACGGGCTGTCGACGACAGTGTATGGGAAGACGTTACCATGGACCCTGACGATGACCAGGGAGGAAGCCATGGGGAGGATGATGAGCCAGGAGAAAGCCACGTGGACGATGACAAGGTATCCGAATTCGGCAGTGAACCTGAAGTCGAAACTTCCTCTAGCAGTGACGAGGAAGAAGAGGATGACGATGAAGTTATCGTCCGCGCCTCGGCTCGTAAGAAAGGGCCAGGGAGGCCTAAGAAGACGGAAATTGTGTCATCCAAACGCAAACCGGGCCGGCCTCGCAAAAACGCTCAGCCGACACGCGCCGCCAGCACTCGAGCTAAGCGGGGCCGGAGTGAGAATGATTCAGAAGACTTGACGCCGGCGCCCAAGCGGACGAGGAATCCAACAAGGAGAACTCTGCAGGCCGACCTGACCCCAAAATCGAGAGATGTTATAGCGAATCGCTCGGGAGTTAAGACCAAGTGGAAGGGTTGGGTGGTCATTCCTGTATCCGATGATGAAGAGGAAATTGGACGACCACTTCGAGGTACGGACATTGAAGCCATACCTGCCCGCAAGACGTCGGCTTCGGCGGAAAAGGAAAAGGAAAAGGAAATCGTTGTTTCGCAATCAGCACAAGGCGAAGCTGTCAAAGAGGCTACCAAGACTGCGCCTGTCAAGGACGAGGAAGATACGATCATGATTGACGAGGACAATCGTTCAGCGGAACCTCAAAACATTACCGCGGCCAGCGTCAATGGTGTCACAGAAGAGCTCGTCGTGCAGAAAAGCGTAGAAGGCGCTCAGGATGACACACCGGCTGATCGGTATTCCACCCACGAGACCAGTGACACCCCTCGCCCAGGCTTCCAGCATGACTCGAATACTCCGTCGAGCCGCCAAGACAAATCAGGCAGTCCTGCTAAACTTCGTCGACCTAGCAAATGGGCAAAGGCCTTGACTCTAGACAGCTCTGGCCACTCTTCACGCGAGAAGACGGTTCATGAGGCACCCAGGCAAGTCCCGCAGCGTATTGCACCAGCATACTCCATCAGTGCTCAATTTCCCGGCGTGGCTCAGCAACGCGTAATCCCTAAGGCGCGCAATGATCACCTCAGCGACAGCGATCCTGACGAGCACCGCCAGGCTCAAGTCGTCAGCAGCAGTGTTCCGGTTCAAAATCCGCCAAAGTTAACGCGCAAGCCGATGGCACCGCACCTCTTGTAACGGCTTGAGCGAACAAAGACCACACCTGCCCGCACAAGGTTGAAGCGGCACGAATATGGCTCTGTTCAAGCTGGCAGTTCTCGCTTGTTTGGAGGAACCGACCTTAACATGATGAGAAGAGATGTATGATAACGAACGTGCTCTGCACATCCACGTCATATGGGAGAGATCTGCATGCAAGCGCTGGCGACGCACAATTTCGATCATGCTTCACGATGCTTCTTTTCCACAGCACTTAAATTGGTCACTGACGATGGCAAGTCCCATTCTACAGACTGAAAAGCAAAAGTCGACGTAAACCCCCATTATTTGATAGGGCTTTTCTGCTTCAGGCATGACGATACCACTGGTATTGCAAAGGAGCAGCATATGTTTGACGTATAGCGAGCGAATGGGGCCAGCAGCATGGGTTGGGGCGTTGGGAGAAGCACGACAATTTCATTATGCGGTCATATTTTTGTAAAAGTAGTTCTGAATTGATGTTTACATTTGCGCTCTCACGTCTCGTTCTGGCGATGGGGTGGAGGCGACAAGCGGAGTGGTAGACTAGCGAGCGATTGCTCACTGGTCTGAACTTGCTGCCACTTGGGCACGTACCTGAGATCCACGTCGTTGCATCGTGCCATTCACCCTCTCATTCCCAGCGTACATTACTCAGGCTTGAAGCTGCCAAGTTTCAAGAATAGACCTAGTATCGGTGTTGGGGACGGAGTGCTCTTTAAGGCGCATGAGTACCAAAATGTCCGCTTGCTAGCCTATCATCCCAACTTGCTCCATTTCTTTGTGATATCGGCCAGCACTTACCCCTGGACGAATTGCTCCACCCATTGAATAAATAGTAGATAGTGCTGTAGTACTTATTTCAGGGCGGGCTTTTGCTTCTAGTTGGCACCCGTCGAGTGATTGGATCCAAGGCCACCACCACATGAGTTCTCCGCGCTGGCACTTTGGCATTGCTAGGCTATTTCTAGGTCCTGGGCCACTAGATCAGCTGGCGGGCTACAATGTGCATGACTCTGGGAACAGCAGATCTTTCAAGCAACTGTTCCTGTTTGAGAAATATTTCATAGGTCGGTTTGTCTTTGTCACATGCTATACGTAAGTCTTGATACTCCGGCTAGTTCCCTGTTCTCTTTAAATACGAGAGCTCTATGTCGAGCTTCATCCAACGTCGACCACAGCAATCATGCAATGAGCATCGCGGAGAAAAATTGTGTATAGGTGTAGATGTTCCATGACTACTCGATTCTTCGAGTATGATAACAAGATATACCACATCTACCCCAGCATACATTGTGACCCTTCCAACATAGATACCTAAATCACATCAATCAAGAATTCACGTCCAAGGTATATACATCCAGAAAGCAAGAAAAGAGTGCCCTGCAGAAGTAAACAGCACAGCATGTGAAGCTAGTTAGGCAATTAGGCAATACCATCAGGTTGGGTACAGGGCGACAGGGAGGTTCACTGGTTATCAAAGCTCTAGTCTTGTTCTCTCCAGCATAGATGAAAAAGAAGCACACTGCTTTAGATGTATCTAGCTCGCTGTTAGCTAGAGTCTGCTCAACAGCCTAATATGCCTAGTCGCATCGAGTTATATCCATGTAGATATGTGGTACTACATGATCAAATCAGCTACACCATCATCAGCTCTGATTTCCCGAGATTGGCGTTGCGGATGGTGCTACCAACAACTTCTCTCTCAACCGCATCGCTCCTGGACACTCTGCATAATGACTCAATAGTCCAGCTTCCGTGTAGGTTCTCTTCACATTGTGAAATGCCGCACGTTGTTGTGCGCCGGAGGCCATACGCACAATGGCTACAAGGTGAGTCTTGCAAGTAGCACAACACATTGGTTGCTCCGTGCGCACGCTACCTCTCCGAAGAAAAGGGATAGAAATGGCTCCAACACCACAATAGTGATTTGGCGGGCTCGCAAATATTGGAGCTCCTGCCCATTCTTGTGACAATCGACGTGACCATTCGTTCCCGCCACCACGTGCGCATGCTCGCCGAGCTTGCTCTACTGCGGTGGTTGTAGAAATGCTGTAGTGTACTGCCGCTGCTTCAACAACCTGCTTAGCACTGTGCAGCCATCTACCGCGGGGCCAATACGTGCGCTTGGATAATCCATATTCGCCGGGGCATATGAACATTGCCGGCAGAGACTTGGTAACTTTATGTGGAAGTAAGAAAAGTACCCGAGCTGCCCTCGGTGAAATTAAGCGGAAGGATAAGTGCGTTTCAAGACACATCAAACAGCAGCGCTCAAGGGTCGTAAGAAAGATAAAAGCACCGAAGTCGCGACAGACGGAACAGCGGTCAGCGTAGATGGCGTCTAAGACTTCTGTTGCGGAATAATGGGGCGCCAATCTCGTAACAAAGAGAACGGAAAGCATTACTGGGATGTATCTGCGAAGAATTTGGTAAGGAGAATAGGCCAGGACGTGATGCTCAAAATACTGCTGCGTCTGTCGGAGAGATACTAGGTCTTGTAGACTGAGATAGCTCAATACTATATCTAGTAGCTCGGTAGGCAAAAAATGAAGCCTGGAACCTGCTTCGGAGCTAGAAGGTTGACTACGGAACGGTGCAGCCAGCAATGTAGTAACTCGAGGTGCACGGATTGCGGTGTGTTTGATCCAGCTCGGGTGATATGCAAGCAAACGTATCGTCGGGTGTTCGTGCTGCTGGAATGAGGCTTGATCAAGACTTTGAGGATTTGAAGATCCCAGAAGCAATTTGCCCTCTTCTCCCGCCATTATTCCTCATCTGTCAGCCGGTGGATGGGAAGTTTGAGAGGCTTCTAAGCGCATGCAACTGCGTTGAAGAAGGACCAAGGGTAATTGGGCGTGCAGCTCTTTCAATGGCATAAGCTCGAGGAAGTCAACACCTTTTATTACGGCAAACACATTAACAAACAGTCGTACATTCCATATCAGCGTAACGATCAAGACTCTGGTTGACACGAATGGCAACAGCAGAGCCGGCGTTTCAAGACATACGCCATGACGCGAAAGATTTGGTCCTCGCTGTAGACTACAATTTCTATGGCGATCGCATGGCGACTGCTTCATCGGACCACCGCCTTCGGGTCTGGGACAGAAAACGTGATGTATGGACCTTGACGGATACATGGAGAGGTCATGACGCAGAAGTCACAGATGTACGTTCTGTATATTAACCAACTGCCACGTGCCATGCATGACTCGACACGTGCTTCATTATCAACCCGCACGCATCAATCCTGGGTTGCATACAGAACCTTACTGACAAATTAGGTCAAATGGAACGGCCCTTATGTTGGTCAGGTTTTAGGTAGCATAGGTGAAGACGGTCTCTTCAAACTTTGGCAAGAGGATCTTGCGCAGGGTCGACAATCCGGCCGGCGCTTCAAACGCCTCATACCAGCTCTCCCGACAAAGTCTAAGCTACCATGGATGTCATTTGCTTTCAAAAACATTAATTCCGAGACATACTTGGCACTTATCACGCGTGACGGGAACCTCACCGTCATGGAGCCTCGCGACCATGACAATCTTGCGGGCGACTGGATCGATTGGATGGGAAATCATGACTTCTTTGTCTGCCCGCCCCCTTCGCGGTCGCAAGAAGCTAGCTTCAAGATTGCATTTCATCAGGAGAAGTTGCCTTGCTGGACGGCTGTTGCGGCAGGTCTTAGCCGCAGGGCGCTATCGTTCGCTGTTGCAGCAATGAACACTGTCAAGATCTATCGCACTGACAGTGAGCGGCGCATATATATTGCAGCCATCATCGAGGGTGCCACAGATCTGGTGCGAGATATCGCCTGGGCGAACGGATCAATGAGGGGTCACGACATCATCGCCACTGCTAGCAAGGACGGCATCGTTCGCATATATGAGTTGAGAACTGATTGGCACGCCGACAAGGACGAGGAAGAGCCCCAAGATAGTACAAACGCATCCAGCAGTATACAACCTGCCGGAAAGCCCTCCGGTATAGGAGCCGGGCTAGCAGGCGCAAATCTCTCAAACGCCGACACTGCTCTCGAAGCTGGATCAGATCCAAGCCGCGTGACGCAGAACGTGGTTCTTACTGCCGAGCTGAAAGACCATAAGGGTGCTGTGTGGCGATGTCGCTTTTCTCATGATGGTGACCTTCTGACTACTTCTGGCGATGATGGCATCATTCGCTCATGGAGAAAGGGTGTGGACATGCAGTGGCGACAATACTCCGAAATTGATTCAAGTTCGATGGATTGAATATCCTGCTCATCCACGCAGACCATGCTTCACTTCGCCTTGTCTTCGTCCTTACCTGGATACCATATGTCGCCTTTTACAATGGCTTTGATCTCTGCGGCCAACACGAACAAGTACAACGCTACCAAGGCAAGCGTCATCGCCGTACCCACCCACGTGATTGCGGTACTGTCGAGCCGCCGACCAATGGTTATGGTGCTGATGGTGAAGCCGGCGTTTGGGAAGACAGAAGACCATGACACGAGGTGAAAAGTCATGCGCCGCACCCCCATGAGAACAGAGAGCACTGCAATGCAGAAGAACCAAAAAGACAACAGCCACAACATGACCGCAAACGCAAGCGCAACAGTCTGCAACACATCAATTGCACCAGGATGTGATGCAAAGAAACTGTATCCCGGCGGCAGAGACTGACTCATTTCGACCAATGCTAGTGCCGTAAATGATGGGGGCCCAACAGCAATGAACATTCCGGGCCTCAGATCCGGTTTCGGTGGGCCATTCTCCATCAATCGTCCTAAGTAGATGCTATACATCAGTAGCGCAACCAGAAACCCCAGTCCTTGAAAAGTCAGTCCTGCTACAAGAATAGCCATGCGCTGATCGTCCGGCTGTGCTCCGCTTACGGTCGCCGCTACGGTGCCGCACAGCATACAGGGGAAGATCGGAAGCAGCCACGCAGGGGTCATACTGTGAAGCGTAAGCTGGTTGCCGCTAAACAGGTTGCAGTACTGTGCAACGGCGACAAGGAATGCCAATGCGATGTAAATCCAGAAACAAATGCGGATCATGACAACAAACCAGGGACCAGTCGCATCGTAACCGTACTTTTGCATGCATGCAATGACGCTGGACAGCGATACGAGAAAGGTGGGAAACATGAGAGACTCGGTGGGATGCGTGAGGCTCTTGCCTAGAGCAGAAGGGTCTTTCCAGAAACGCCGGATCATGAGCGCCGAGATGGTGATCAGCAGTACCAAGTCGAAAATGAAAACTACCTTTCCGATGGTCTGTAGGCCACGGAAGGTATGGGGCTGGAAGCTCAGCAAAAGTGCGATGCCGCCGGTCGACATGGTCAGGGCGTAGTTGGCCCATGTGATATGATTTAGGCGTTCGCCAATGGTGACTTTGCCCTTCCGCTCAATCAAGTGAGAGAAAGGGTCCGCGTCTCCTTCGTGGGTGTCGGAAATGACCGCACGGTTGATATTCTGCAAGACTTGTCGCTCGACATCGCCATCTTTCTCGGGTTGCAATGTGCTTGACATCACTTTCTGCTTTAGATGATTGTTGTTCTAACCACACGGTGTCGTCTCAGCATACGGAGGAAATCATCTGGAATATTATTGCCTCTGCGATGCTGGCATATCAGCTATTGAACATGATCCAGAATATCCAACAAGGATTTTTGGGGTGTCGTCTTTGAGCCACGATCGACAAATTCAAGGATTAGCATAGTGGTCTCCAAATGACGTGTTTGGTTTGCACAACAGGCAAACCAAGACTAACTTTCTTGTATTTTATGTGGCTCCCAGCACGTGATAAGAAACTTCAAAGTCCTATGTTCTAGTGGTATGATTTCTCCTTCACAAGAGTTCGCTCGGATGACGGAGAAGGTCCTGGGTTCGAACCCCAGTGGGACTATGTTTTTGTTTTTGGTTCTCATGCGGTATGCATATCGGCAGAGACGATTTACGTGTTCTCTTACAACATGTCATCATCACATTTTTGGTCAAGGCGAAGGCGAAACAACACGTTGAACAAGTGCAGTGTCTTGGCGGCCAGACTGACCTGGGGAGCTGCGGCAGGTTGGCGCTAGTTTTGGTCAATGCAGCTCATCCATTCCACACCTACGCACACACTCCAATTGCCCTTAGATTGGGCCTGCAGACCCCCGACGTCCTAGAAGAAGAGCGCATCATTCACCATGGCTGGTCGTTTCGTTCGCTCTTCCAAGTACCGTATGTTGTCGACGCCCTGACCTTCCCAATCAGTCGCCAGTCGCATGTCCACTGACCGCTACCCACAGGGCATGTATTCGGCCGGCCCACTAAGCGCGTAAGCTATAGCCTACTCAGAACAGACACAATATGCACAGACTGACAGGACAATCAGGAACAATGCTACGACAACCTGCGCATTTCGAAGAATGCCTGGGATACCAACTTGGTCAAGGTCAGCGGCTATCGTATGTTGCCAGAGACATTGAGAGCTGACATGATCCAAGGTAAATCCAAAATATCTCTCGGTCAACTGGGAAGCTAGCGGTGGAGGAGCATTTGCAGTCATACCCCTCGGCGAGACCGGAAAGCTCCCTGAAAGGATCCCCCTGTTCAGAGGTCACACGTCTGCCGTCTTGGATACGGATTGGTGCGTACACGTCGCACTAACCGACCAAACCGGTCTTGAAAATAAACGCTAATGATCTAATAGGAGCCCCTTCGACGATAATCTCATTGCGTCCGCCTCGGACGATGGCAAGGTAAGCTACAAAGTCTCCCCATCTCTGAAGACTCAAACACTCACACGACCTAGGTATTCATCTGGAAGGTCCCAGAGGACTTCACCGTCAGACCTGATGTTCCCATTGACGAAATTAAAGATATCGAGCCAGTCGCCAAGCTGGTAGGCCACTCGCGAAAAGTCGGCCACGTCCTCTTCAACCCAGCGGCCCAGAATGTCCTCGCTAGCAGCTCGGGCGACTACACCGTGAAGATTTGGGACATCGACGAGGGCAAGGCAAAGCTGACTCTCAAGCATCCCGACATTGTACAGTCGCTTTCATGGAGCGCGGACGGAGCATACCTCACAACCACTTGCCGCGACAAGAAGATCAGGATCTGGGATGTACGGCAGGAGAAGACGGTTGTCGAGTCTGCCGGCCATTCTGGTGCAAAGAACAGTCGAGCAGTGTGGCTGGGCGAGGCCGACAGGATCGCCACGACCGGCTTCTCGAAGATGAGCGATCGGCAGCTCGCACTTTGGGATGTGCACGCAGGCCGTGAGCCTCTCGATGGCTTCACCATGCTTGACCAAATGTCCGGTATTTGCATTCCCTTTTGGGACGAAGGCACGCAGATGCTGTTCCTCGCTGGCAAGGGGTAACTATACCCTAAAAACTCTGTGAAGAACGCCGCTAATATGATACCAGCGATGGTAATATTCGTTACTACGAGTATCAAAACGACAAGTTTGAGTATCTCTCTGCACACTCCTCCCCCGACCCTCTCCGTGGTCTTGCGTTTATGCCTAAGCGCGGTATTAACACGCATGAGAACGAGGTGATGCGCGCCTACCGCACTATCGATGACAAGATAATCGAGCCAATTGCGTTCATCGTACCTCGGCGAGCCGAAACCTTCCAGGACGATATTTACCCCCCGACCGTCGGCTTGAAGCCAGCCGTGTCCGCAGCCGAATTCTTTGCTGGCAAGACTGGTGTTCCACCAAAGATCTCGCTGGAGAGCATATACGACGGCGCAGAAGTAAAAGAGGTCCCTGCAGAGGATCTCCCGAAAAAGTCGTCAGAGCCTATCCGCGCCGCGGAGCCCGAGCCAGCAGCACCCAAGGCGGAGCCCTCAACAACCGACTACAAGTCATCGTACGGCGTCAAGGCCGAGCCAAAAGCTGAGCCAGAGCCAGCCGCCGCACGCACCCTCCCGCCCTCCACCGGCGGACCCAGCAAGAGCTCTATCGCGGCCATCGCCTCGAAATTCGACGAAAAGGACGACGAGGACGACGCCGCCTCGGATGCTTCTTCGACTGGCTCCTTCGAAGAGGTCCAAAAGCCCGTCGAGCGCCCCACGGCCACCGCATCCGCGCCCAAAGCCGCGCCCGCAGACTACAAGTCAAGCTACGGCGTCAAGCCCGCCTCGCCGGCCGCCGCAACGCCCACGCCCACCGCGGCCCCGGTAGACAAAGAGCCCGCAAGCGCGCTGCCCCGCGCGTCGGAGCAGACAGCGTCGGCGCACCGCAGCACGCCAAGCGGCAGCGGCAGCGCGGCCGAGGGCCTGCGCGGACACCTGCAGGACATCAAGGCGATGCTGGAGAGCCAGAATAAGACGATCCTGGCGCAGGGCGAGCAGCTAGTGGCGCTGGCGCGCGAGGTCGAGCAGTTGAAGACTGGTGGCGCGGGCGATGCGAGCAAGGACGAGCGGATACGCGTGCTGGAGCTCGAGCTGGAGGAGGCGAGGGGCAGTTGAGGCTGTCTTTTTGCTCGCGGGATCGTGGTCGTAAAGGACGGTTGAGTGTGCACGGTGAAAGCGGATTAGACGGCGAGCGGCGGCTTCGCGTACGTAGTTCTTACGATGTGAATGATGCTATTGGTTATACTCTACTTGTTTGCCAGTCCCACTGCAATGAGGCATCGTCGTATTGGCCGAGGGGATTTTGTGAGGCGGGATAGTGGAATGTTGTGACTGAAAGCATTCCAGGTTCAGTTCTGATTCTCAACTGATTCGACTTGTCAACAGAAACAACCACGTAGCCAGAGTTGACTTCTTCAGACGCTAAGCTAAGCAATGAAATCATCACAACAGCAGGCTCCAACCCCTCACGTGCGCAGCGTCCGCGGCACAGATGACTACATTACAGCCCGCGCAGGTTCGTCGCGCTCACCACATCAGCTCGCTAAGCTGGTCCACTGACAAGACCCACAGCGAACCCCCACACGGGCCGCATATCGCCTTCACTCGCCGGATCTCCACCTTGCAGCGCCCAGCCAGCATTCCGCAGCGACATGACGACAGCAGATTACGAGCAGCTAGCGCAAGGCATGGTCAAGATGCCGCGCCTGCAACCCTGGCGCAGGACTCTCCGGTCAGAGGACTCGGCCTCGTCTGAGCGTGGTGCGACGCACTTCCGCTCGGCGCAATTTCCCAAAGGGACAAGGGGTGGTCGGCCGTCACGCAGGTACGGGAGCGACGCTGACCTGCTAGGGAGCGGTGGCGCACGAGAACTAGAAGCGGTGAGAATGACACGGACGCGACAGGGTGGCGTGGTTTATGGGCCGCGACCAGAAGAAGGCAAGAGGCACGTGCAGGTGAAAGACGAGGATCGCTTGCGGGGAGCGAGGATTGCCAGGGCGGTGAAACAGGAGACCCCTGGCTTGTTGTCATCGACTCCTTGGGTCGGAACTACCCCTGTATCGCCAAGCGAGAGGGGAGCCAGAGACGCTGGAAGGGCAAATGGCGCCGTCCAGCATCAGTCGCAGGACGCGATGAAACTTGAGGCACCCTGTGGAGGTCTGCGCGCGTTGAGTGCCGAGCTGCCGTTGAAAGGAACGCCAGTGGCTCGGTCAAGAGGTGCTACGCTGGAGCATCGCCACGAAGAAGAGAAGTTCCCAGAACACGGGACATCACACAGAGCACATGAGGTCCGGCATCTCCGACACCTGCCAAGTGTGAGACTCATTCCCCCTTGCCTTGCTGGCATGCCGCTGAGCGACAAGGGTGCGCAGTATGCTTGCCGCTCTGTAGGTCCTCACGATTGGATACCGGATAGCAGGATCGCCGATAATTGGTCTCCAGCGAGATCCATGACCGCTGTGAGTATAGGAGAAAATGTAAAGGCAAAGTCAAGACCGAAAGACCGACAAACTACGTCGGTGGCCGATGACCAGTGCCGCCCGGTTGATGAGACGGGTGGTCAGCTGTTCAGTCGGGTCGACACTGATATGGTCACACTGGATTCCACATCATTTCTCTTCATATCCATTACAGTAATTCTGGCAGGGTTGGGAATCTGCAGAGCGCTGAGTGCTATTTTGGCCATACTGCTCCAGGCTGGTCCCTGCTGCGGGGAATGGTGTTGGTTGCTCCCAGACTGAAGCTTGCAGCATTAGAAATTGGGAAACTCATCGCTCCTTGTAGCCTGGCCCTCAGAAACGTGCTCGATGTCGTGAGGCTGGTGTTCAGGGTGTTGGATGTCACGCTGACCTTCGCTGAAATCGGACACGGCCAGCGCCACAGCGACCACGTAGTCGCCATCGTGTGAAATGGAGATGGTGGCGACCTGTCCTTCAAGCTCTTGCTCATACTCGAACGGAGCTTCCTCCTGGTCGAGCGCAGACGTTGGTGGTGCATGGTCAGCGTCCTCGGCGACACTCTTCCATCTTGCCACCTCGCGGGGGTTGTCGGTGGCGACTTGCGATGCCTCGCCGCGAGCTTCGGCTCTGGCAAGTGCATCGGTAATGGCTGTGTAGTGGTTACGTTGCCAGAGTGGGACCGGGGGGTCGATGACGACGGCGAAGACTTCCTCGGTCTTTGCGTCGCGTCGGACCTCGATATCGCGCATGGTCAGTCTCCGCGGTTTGACCGCCTTGATGACGGCTTCTTTGGCGGCCCATCTGAGGGGGGTTGCAACAAAGTCAGCCAACTTCGCCCCGGTCTCACGTCGCAGCAGCTGAGTAAGAAAGGGGCAAATCACCTTCCGGCTAGATAACTGGAGATGCGCTTCACTTTGTTTTCGTGCTCATCATTCACCAAGCTGAGACCTTGTGGCAATTTCCAGCTTGCCTCTGTGCCATGGTAAGAGAAGAAGTCGTGGACCTCGTGCGGCGTCATGAAGCGGCTCGTGAGGGCGAGGATGGCATTTGGACCACGCTTGCCGGTGCGGGCGCCGTGGATGAGGGCGGCGAAGCGGTTGATGTTGGCAATGTCCGTGCCAACCCGGAAGGGTGAAGGGAAGCGGCGCGTAGTGAGACCCATGGTGAGCGGGTGTGCCGGCGGAGGATGTTGCTGGTGGAAGCTGAATATAGAGTCGCGTCGCGTGCAAAAGCGCGGGGTTGGCGTGCATGTCGACTGACGTAGTGAGGCCGAGGTGCAGGTGAGAGTCTCCGCATCCGCTAAATATACTCAATTCTGCCGCCACAGCCTCGATCTGGCATACAGTCGTTCGTGCATCTCGCCACTCCAGAGTCTTGATTTAGCTTGTTCGGCTGCAGCCTATGGACGCTTCCGCGCTGCAAGGCCGATCATCCTGGCAGGTCGAATATTGGAGCCTACAAGCTGACTCCACCCCTTGTATTAGGACGAGCATTGAGTCTGCACGGCTAGCATCGTGTACGGAGTGCCGGCTAATCAATGTCAAACCTCGCCAACGCATTCCTCACAGGATTTGATGGTTCTCGTAGAAGTAGACGTAGATGCAGATATCCTTGCATCCCGGCTTTGACCTTGCAGACGGTATCGAACATGCCCGGATGCTGCTGGCAAGCGAATGGCGTGGTCTGGATGGGACTTTGAGAGAAGGGGCGTGCTTGCCTGCATTGAACCATGTCTGCTGACCATCTCTGGACCTCACCGCTGAAAATAGTCTTGTTCTCAGACCGGGGCAAGCAACCATCTCATTTGCGGCTCAGTTTTGGTGATGCTACTCGAAGAGAGACTTTTAAGCTATATATTGCTCCCCGTGCCACACATTCTTCCATGCGAGTCACCACCCAAGGCTTCCTCCCAAGCATATTGCCATCCATCCAGCCAGAACTTCAAAGAACAGACACGCCTAGATACCCACGATGCGCTACATAGCTCTTCTGGCTCTTGCCATGGCAAGCCATGCCGCCTCTGAATCAATCCAGAATTGCGGCGGGCAACCTTACTATCCCTCTCAGTACACCTGCTACGGCAACTTCCTCTGCCCTGTCATCGGCGGCGAGCGCACCCTCAAATGCAACAACGCCTGTTACCTCTCCGAAGCCTACACCTGCAGCAACGGGCAGCTCGTCCAGCACCCTGCGCAGAAGGCAACCTTCACCGTTCACGTTGTTCAAGCGCCCATTGCCGCCCTGGCCAACAAGCAGCTGAATGCCTGCTCGCAACACTTCTTCCTGGGAAATACCGCCACCTGTAAGCACTATTGAGCCTGCGTGCTCCTTACCCTCTAGCCTGAACCTCGCTCACACACGCCTTGCGCCATCACAGGTACCTACTGTCCTGACCAGGCCGCCAGATCTGGTGTATGTGCCAGCGTCACCAACACCACCATCTTTTCCGGCAGCAGCATGGCCGTCGTCGTGCCCGGTGGGCAGCAGACGTACATTGGCCCCGATGGAGCCTTCGGCTTCACCCAGGCGCACTCGGCATCCATCCCCACGGGTTCTGAGATTGGTGCAACTGCTGCCTATGACCATGGCTACTTCAACTATGTCGGTGGTTCGGGCGGTGCCGGCAGCAGCAGTCCGCAGGGCTGGTTGGCGTGTCCTTCTGGTGATGGTGTTTGGAAGCTGTTTGGGAAGCGCGCTGGTTTGGCCTTCCCGGCTAACTGCATGTCCATCAATCTGGCGGTCACGACTGCGCCAAGCGGAAAGTATGGGGCATGGCAGTATGTTTGATGGGCAATGACAAACACGGGTTGCTCCAACAATACTTGAGATGCCGTTTGACGTGGCAAACGTGGCTCAGGCCCGGGGTTTCCCTTCGATTCTTCTGACTACTAGTACATTAACTCTTTTGTTCTCCCATTTGAGTTGTGATTTGTGCTTCGTAGCACTTCATCAGACCTATCCTGCGTATGGCCTGCATCAAACGCCGTGCATGCACTGGTACCTTTTGGGCAGGCGATGGAATGGTCTACCACATTGCTCGTAGCTGTGCCGCCTTGGGGTATCTCGCTTGTAGTATACTTCTATAATCTTCCAGAACACTGAGCCTCAAGGATTCCAATCCGGTAGGGCTCGCTGCAGCGGCTGTCGCTCCACCTCCCACGCCAGCCAGTCGCTCTGCGTCGTCGGCAGCAGGCCCATGGCATTCACTTTGTACACGCCCAGCCCCAGCGCCAACAGGTTGCATGCGACGAAAGCAAGCTTCGCGATGATCATGTCCTGTTTCTTGGTCTCGGTCTCGAAGCGTGAGAAGGTAGTGTTGATGTTTGCCAGCGCCGTCAAGGGGGTTTTGAAGAGCTGGAAGACCATGAAGATGCTGAAGATCTGCAGCGAGTTGCCCGTCATGTACATGCCAATAGCGTTCATCGGCAACGACTTGGCCGGTGCAATGGCCACCTCCCATGCCTTTTTGAGCTTGAGTGAGTCCATGGCCTCGGGCGAGAGATCTTTTCGAGGACTGATGGTCTGAGCCCCTTTGGCAGCAGATGTCTTCTTGGAGGTTGAGGCGGTGGACGTGTATCCTGGTGGATCGGGTATGCCGGTGGTTTTGATGGTCTTGGTATGGACGGGGTCGTTGTTCAGGTCAAGCACCCATTGCGGCGGAGGAGGTAGTGATGAAGCCATTATAGTGTGCACTGGAAGATTCGAACACCTGACGTGCAAAAAGAATCAGGACCGTTACAGGAGGAGGTGGTGGTGGATAGTGTTACCAACCTGCGCGGTGATCATCAGACGAGCGAGCTGGGGTTACAGGGCTTGGCGCGCGACCAAGGGCTCAATATCTAAAGTTTTTGTCGACGTAGCCCACGGCACAAGTTCACGCATGCATAGCCATTCTTTTCATTACGGCCCCACTCTGGTAATGCTCAGCGAGGTTGACGACGGGCTGCAATGATTGCGACTTGGACCATCGTTCATTGAACGCTACCCAGATCCCCTCGAATACTCCTTAACCAGTTTCCTCTCCTGCAAGTCTAGTGAAGACCCCCCCCCAATTTGTTTGCGATCTCCATCAGAATCAACTCTTCTACTATACTCAACTCTTTGGAAACGCCAATATGTCGGGCGGTGCGGATGCGAAACTATTCGCTAGGGTAGGTGCAACCCAAACTTCGCTTCACGTGATCCCCCACTCCTTCGTAATGCCTCGCCAACACCTCGGAACTTCGAAGCTCGGATCAGCGGCAACAGAAAGTCTTTCATCTGAAACACATTAGCAACCGAGGCGTCCGCGTGAGCGATCTCAGCTTCTCTGCCATACACTTTGGGAGGCGACGGCTGCAACATTCATCACCTTCACTTGCATCCTCAATATGCAGACTCCAGTGGCTAAGAGCCTAAAGGACAGCTTACAATGTGAATTGCATAGTGTTGTGTGGTTTCACAAAAGATCAAAGAATGACTTGCTGACACTTTTTTTTGCAGGGGAAGGTCGCAGAGTTGAAAATAGAGCTAGAATCAGGCGGCAAAAAAGACAAAAACCATTCAGCAAAGAAGATTGCTTTGAAGAAAATTGTGGCTAATATGACCATGAACAACAACGACATGATTCTTCTGTTTCCAGATGTCCTAAATCAAATGGCTATTCCGAGCCTTGACATCAAGAAAATGTAAGCTGAGCCACGCAAACCTCATTTTCATTTGCTAATTGGAAAGGTGCTTTCTGTATCTAGTGAACTATGCTCGCATTAAGCCAGAAATTGCATTGAAAGCGTTACCGGTCCTCCTCAACGTCAGTACATCTTACAAGGACTCTGGAGTTGATTGTATTAACGAGAGCAGGACCTCGAGGATGGAAATCCACTCATTCGCGCTCTGGCACTTCGGACCATCTCTTACGTACACGTGAGAGAATTTGTAGAGGCATCCGTCGCTCCTACTAGGAAGCTCCTGAAAGACAACGATGCATATGTCCGAAAGACAGCGTGCTACTGTGTGGCGAAGCTGTACGATCACGATCGCATAACTGTGGAGAACTCGAACCTGATCGATTTGCTGAACAACATGCTGAGGGATGAAAATCCGACCGTCGTCTCAAGTGCACTGGCCAGCCTGACGGATATGTGGCAACGGAACGACAATATCAAATTGACCATTGAATATGACAGTGCCTCGAAGGTCGTTCAGATCCTGCCCGACTGTAACGAGTGGGGCCAGACGTATATTCTTGAAGCTTTGATGAATTACGTCCCGCAAAATACCAACGAAGCGACGCTGCTAGCGGAGAGAATAGCCCCGAGACTGTCGCACACGAATTCTGCAGTTGTTCTCACGTGCATTCGAGTCCTCCTTTACCTTTTCAATTATATTGCCGACTCCAAAGTCATCGACGGCCTCTGCGCGAAATTGTCCCCTCCTCTGGTCACACTCCTGTCAAAAGGGCCCGAGATACAGTATTTGGCACTACGAAACGCCCTCCTCATTCTCCAAAGGAGGCCAGACATCTTGCGAAACGACATTCGCGTGTTCTTCTGCAAATATAACGACCCAATCTACGTCAAAGTTACCAAGCTGGAAATCATCTTCATGCTTGCCACGGAAAAAAACATTCGAGAAGTTCTCAACGAGTTGCGCGAGTACTCCACCGAGATCGATGTCCACTTTGTGCGCAAGTCGGTGCGAGCGATTGGCAAACTGGCCATCAAGATTGAGAACGCGGCCAAGCCGTGCATCGATACGCTCCTCGAGCTTGTCGCGACAAAGGTCACGTACATTGTCCAGGAGGCTACAGTAGTCATCCGCAACATTTTCCGCAAGTACCCCAACAAATACGAGTCAGTCATCTCTACATTATGTGAGCACCTAGACTCGCTGGACGAACCCGAGGCCAAGGCGGCCATGGTCTGGATCATCGGAGAGTACGCCGATCGCATCGAGAATTCCAACGAGCTACTGGATGATTTCCTGTTCACATTTAAGGAGGAAACATACGAGGTTCAACTCGCGCTGCTGACAGCAACCGTGAAACTCTTCATCCAGAGACCCACTAAAGGAGCAGAAATTGTCCAGAAAGTCCTAAAGTGGGCTACGGAGGAGTCAGACCACCCAGACCTGCGCGAGAGAGGGTTCTTCTACTGGCGACTGCTCTCGTACCCAGACACCACGGTCGCTAAGAAGGTCGTCATGTGCGAGAAACCCACCATCACGGCAGAGTCGGAGAAGCTCGACGCCGTGACATTGGAGGAAATGTGTCTCAACGTAGGCACCCTGGCGACAGTCTACCTCAAGCCGGTGCAGCAAGTCTTCCGCCACGCACGGCCGCGACGGCTGCAGGAAAGTCCTGCTCTGCAGAGAAGAGCGAGCTCTGCGCAGCTAGCCGTCGGCCGACCAGGGCCGCTGGCCGTCGACGTCAACGGACAGCACGGAGCGGCAGTGGGGGTGGGCCACCCCGGGCAGGCCAACCTAGCGGCGGCAGTCGACGCTGCAGACGAGTACTTCGCCGGAGTGGGCCCGCAGAGCATGGCCAACTTGCGCGTCGGCGACGACAATCTGATGAGCCCTGTCGGAGGTGCCGGAGAACAGGGCGGCATGATAGTCAATGCGTACTCGCCGCAGCACGCCGCTCCGCGCGGAACCCCGCACCAGAACGACGATTTGCTCCTGTAGGCTCATGTAGCGAATGCGAGCACGTAATGTCATGTAACCGTGCAAAGACCCACCGCAGCGGTCACTGGCCGAGCAGCCCCGAGCATCGAAAAACTGCCATGGTCTGGGTATTTTGGCGCTTGGCGAATCCCGGTAGATCGGTCGGCAAGAGATGCAGCACGATGCATACAGGCCGGAAGAACGGATACTGGGAAAATGGAAACATTGGGCGCGAGGTAGGGGCAGGCTGTGCCGAACTTGCATATGCTTGGTAGGGGATCTGGGTCTGCAAAGAGCAAAGATCGCTGTGGATGTGCCGGCTAGACGAGCTACTACTCGAGGTGGATAATAATGTGGCATATCGACAACCACTATATCGCACGATTGATTAGGCTGGCACTAGAGGCGTCAAAACACAGTGCCACCATCCTTAGGCGTCGGGGACCCCGAGATGTGGGGGTGCCGTGGAAACCCACGCGCGCCGGGTGCCAGATCGATTCTGATCTTTTCTCGCTATCGGGTGGGCGTCTTGGCGTGCGCTTGGATTCATGACTCTTTTCGACCGTTTATATTTGGGGATACTAGCCACAGACTTGTCTTGTTCGGGCTACGCACCGCCTCGAGACAGACGCCCCCGGACCGCAAGCAGGACCGGTGCGCCTCTTCCCACGCCATGCCCTTCTCGCACCACAGCCATTCGGGTGAGTTCTGCGGCCATGCGGCCAATACCCTGGCCGAAGTCGTCGAGCACGCCGTGCAGCGGCGCAAGATGAGCACGTTCGCGCTGACGGAGCACTGCCCGCGCGGCGACGACGACCTGTACCCAGAGGAGGCCGCGCAGCACAACGCGGCGTCGCTCGCGGCGCTCTTCGACGCCTTCATTGTCGAAGCCGTGCGCCTGCAGCAGCAGGTCCACGCGGCGTCCAGCGCGCCCGGCGCAGCGCAGTGCGAGATCCTGATCGGCTTCGAGGCCGAGTGGATCCGGCCGGCGGCGTCGACGGCGATTGCGCAGAAGCTGCTCGCGCAGCACGGCGGCACAATTGACTTCTTCATCGGCTCCGTGCACCACGTCGGCACGGTGCCCATCGATTTCGACCGCGCGCTGTACGAGCGCGCGCGGCGGATGTGCGGCGGCAGCGATGCGGCGCTCTTCGCGGCCTACTTTGACGCGCAGCTCGAGATGCTCGAGGCCCTGCGACCGCGCGTTGTCGGCCACTTCGACCTAATCCGCCTGTTCGCGGACGCGCCCGACGAGGACCTGCGCGCGGCGGCCGGCGGCGCGCTGTGGCCCAAGGTGCTACGCAACCTCTCGGCGGCGCGGGGCATGGGCGCGCTGCTGGAGCTCAACACCAGCGCGTTGAGAAAGGGCCTGGCGCAGCCGTACCCGCGACTCGAGATATGCCGGGCCTGGATGGCGATTGGTGGGCAGTTTGTGTTAAGCGATGACTCGCATGGAATTGCGCAGGTTGGCACCAATTATGCCAGGCTGCTTCCCTTTCTGGACGAGCTCGGGCTTGAGAGTCTGGCGTATCTATCTAAAACCAGCCCCGGGGCCCCGGTGGAGACCAGGAGCATGCCACTGGCTGACATCCACAGCCACGTCTTTTGGGGCACTGCCTAGTGCTGGGAAGGTAACGGCAAAATGCGTAGGGCAGCGCCGCGTGCTGCAAGGCAACTAGTGGTTCCTTTGGGCGGCGCGCCACGGCGGGTTCCCCCAAGTCTGCGCTGGGACCTCTGACGTACAAATAGAGGCGCATAAGGGTGGCTAGCGAGCAATTTTAAGTTGACACCGGCTCATGTCCGGCTGTCCGTGCATGGTGGCGCCAGTCTCCAAGTGGCACTGTTCACAGCAAGGACGTTCTCTCTGCTTGACCCGGCAAGTTGGCAGAGACGGGCGCCAGGTCCAGTAAGTTCGGAAAACCATCCTAAGCGACGTTTGGATGCTGCAGATCGTTTGGAAGTGTTTGCCTGCTGCGGATCCGCTGTATGTATGTCAGATTCGGGCCGGACGGGTCGCACCTTGGCCGCAATGAGCCAGTGTGATCCGCTGGGCATGCCGTCAACAGTCTGGCCAGTATCATCTCTCGCAGGATGTGGCGGATACTAGTCGTCCCAAAGCGGCGCGCTTTAATCTGCAGCTCCCACAACTAGAGTCCCGGCTTTCATTGGCCGTACCACCACCCAAAGCAGCCGTTTGGGATGCACAGAATTGTAAGACACCAGTAGATCGTGACAAGGCGGATGATGAGTGAGCGCCACCAGGTTGCATTCCTTTGCTGTCTTGCCTCGGCTCTCTGTTGCCCCTCGCACCCGTCGCTCTCGCTTGGACGTGCTCCGCCGGCGCTCTGATTCGTCACGGGCAGGGAGCAAGCGGAGGAGGTCAATATGCATACTCCTCGGCTGTGAAGCGCAGATCCATACTTCTTGTGTCCTTTTATCCTCCCTATGTGACCGATCAAAATCTAAATAGGCCGCTTGCATAATGCCCTGTTGCCATTTTGCCGTCAGTGCAGCCCCATCTTTGCTGCGCCCCGTGCTCAACCGAAAGTTACACCGCAGCTCGCAGCTTCAGCGCGGCTTCTCGAGACAGTGCTAAGCGCGCCGAATATTCTGCAGCTTGATGTCACTGCATTCCCGGTCAATTGAAGTCAGCTTCGATTTCAGCTACGGCCTGCGGCAAGGCGAAGGCCGCACCAAGAACGGAACGTACAAGATCAGGGTCGCGTTGGGAGGGATTCGATTTCGAAAGCCGCTACAGACACGCAGGCGTCAGCTGGCGGTTGCACCTGTCGTGGAATTTCCGCAACATGTTCAGTGCGACTTACTTCTTTCCGTAGGCCAACTCGCTGGTGGAGGTCAGGCTAGCGTCAGCATGGGTTCTCTCTCATCTGCAGACCTATGTTGCGCAGCGCTATGCAGCCGTACCTGGGGATCGAGAATGAAGAATATTCCCCGAGGGTCATGCCTCCTTCGCATCTGAGGACGGCCTCGTCCCAACCTGGGCTGGTGGGTCAGCCACGGCGAGCGACTGGCAAGGGTGAGGGCAGCAGTCTTGCCACGCACCTTTGATGACCTTTCCCATGCCAATGACAACGGAATAGTCACCCCTTTCGTCAGTCGTGTCGAACCTGGGTAGAGTGTAAGCCTGTGGAATTGCCGGTAGAGGATCCATTCAGGCTCACTTTGCACCTCTCTGTCCCGCGGAGTCCATGATGTAGGCCGAGTAGGACATCCTGACTGTATCTCCCGCCTGCGGTTTGGTGACGCCGTTGCCAGCGGCAACCATGGTCTTTTGGACGGGCATTGCTATTTTTCTTTTCCGATATTTCCTGCCGCCTGTACGCAATATCGTAGGCGAGCGAGTGTTAGGTGCAGTAAGATGTAGCAGCAAGATGATGTTAGCTGTCAGAGCCGCCACAGAGACCCGAAAGACCAAAATAAAAATAAAATAAAGACATGCAGATTCGGTAAGGACAGGCACTGATGATCAGTATCAGTCGTTTTTGGGGGTGAGCACTGCTGGAGCAAGGGGACGTCTTGCAAAGGCTCAAAGAGAAGCTCCGCACGATACAGAATAAAACTGGGGGTTATCGCGGTGGATGCTGACCGCTTTTAGCTTCTACTCGAGTTACTGAAAGGCACGACCTGCAGCGGGCGGGAAGGGGTTGTATCCCATGGGACGGCGTGCGCGCGGGTGCATGGAAAAGCTTCCGGAGCGCCAGGGTGAAACTAGATCGAGTCGGAGGGCCGGGGGTAAAAGATATGCGTCACTGCGGCTACGCTGGCAGATCGACGAATACACCTTTGACCAGTCTCGTGGCAGCCCATGGCGCCAGCGCTCATTGCCGGTGCAGTTGGTGCAGCGGATTCAGCGGTCCCAAAGGGCGACCGCAACGGCCAACGAAAGAGCCTGCATGGTGGGTGCGAGCAAGGACAAGCATGGGCAAAGCACCTGCCCGACAGGGGAGGAAGGCAGGGCTGAACGACAGGCGATGTCTCTCCGGCGGCAGTCCAGCCCGGAAGTAAGAACCCGGAAGTGCCAGCTAGACTTTTTGCCGCCACTGTCCTTGGGAAGTGCGGAAGCGATCCTTCTAAAGTACCTGTACAAACCTTAAAGACTGGCGGCTCAGACGACTCCCTTCGCGGCTCCTGGGTAACGGTAGCAGTGCCGCAAGCTAGCAGAACCAACTCCTCGTCTGTGTAGGGAAGCTCGTCGGCGGCTCCCAATTCGCATCGCGAGGGTATAGAGCCGCACATCGGGGCGATGAAGGTGCATGTGCGGGCCACGATCGAGAGGATGCGCCGCCGAAGACAGAAGGCCCAGCCTTGAGGAACCGTGAACGCGGCTAGGACGGAAAAAGAGCAAGAGGCCTGCGCCCGTGTGTATTGCGCGATCTGCCCAAGGTGCACATCCAAGCACTCGCGCCAGCCAGGATAGGAGTAAGGGGATGTGATGGAGGCGGATGCCGTCCAGCAATGTCAGCCAACCACTTTTCGAGCGAGGGGACGCCAGCTTGGCCAGCAGTGCCCGCGGCCTAGCTTCGTTGTCGAAGCTCACCCACCGGGCTTGCCATGCGATCGCACTGCTTGCTTGCCATAGGCCTGTCTGGAGAGGCTTCCCGTGTGTGATCGGGCCACGGCCCGGGGGGGCGGGCCCCTGCTGCGGGTATCTGAGAGCACGTTGGGGGGTGCGCCGATTGAAGCTTTGAGACGCCCAACTGCTGACCCAGGCCCTTTGGGGAGCTCCCAGACAAACACTCCACCGTCCAACGACTTCTCCGCCACAATCCAACGCCATGTGCCACGGGTTCGTCGCGAGTTACACAACGGGGTGCTTGGACCTCCAGACTAAGGACTAAGCCTCCTGTCACACCCAGCTCTTTGGGCCCAATCCGGCCGTGTCCTACTCACCACGCTTCTCCCAATCACCGATAGTCTCCGACCACCCTACAGATGCCAGGGAGACCATCATCAGAGCGCCTCGGCATTCCATTCAAGGCGCGGCATCATTAATGGCCGGCATTAACTCTCAACCCCAGACGATCCATGCAGCTTTAGCGTGCCTCTGGCCAAGACTACGCCGACAAGCTCGCCGGATTTATCGAAATGATCCTGTGTTTCCTCTTGATTGGAGCTATGCACAGTGTGCCATAACTTATTTCCAACGACCTTTCACGCTGATACAGTATTGCATTGTGCGTGTGCATACCATAATGCACGGCCTAAACAGAATAGGGTAGGGCTTAAGCCTCCATCTGCAGTGCTCCATTACTAATCGCGCGCTCGAGCTGTTCGAAGCACTTCTCGGCATTGCAAACTCCGAAGCAGGGTATTTTGCTGACTCTACGGGTCTGCAAGTAGACTGAAGTCCTGCGGTGTCATGCCGCGCTGATCCCAGAACCTGCGTCGTTCCCTCAGAACCTCAGCCGCCCACACCTGCACCTCGGCGCATTCGATCTTCTGCGCCACCCACGTAAACTCGCCTAGGTCCAACGGCACCCTGCTGACATCTGCATTTCCAGCATTTCCAGCACTTGCAATTCCGATAGGACCATTTCCGACACTTCCATTGAGCTGTGCGACTCCATTGGCTTTTGGCAAGCACGCGTCAGGCTGAAGTGTGCCATCCACCGCCGCCCGCTCGTATTCCACCATCTGCAGAATCAATTCCATCTTGTCGATATCGTGCACGAACTTGCTCTCCTCACTCGCTCCATCTTCGTACTCTTGCCATGCCGCCCTAATCTCGCGCCCCTGCACGCCGCCATCGACGCTGCCCAGCAGCTCCTGGCACAGGTAGTCCATTGTTGAAGCCTCGCGCCGATTCTTCTCGCTCTTGGCGATGCCATCCACCGGGGTGATGTCTCCGACCAGCAATTCTGCCATGTCATGCACGAGGGCGAGGATGGTGCATCGCTCGATGTTGATCGAGGCGCGCAGCGAAGGGGGTGCAAGTAGGGTCAGGATCGACATGCGGTACATGTGATCTGAAACAGACTCGCCATTGGAGATTCCAAAACGGCGCCAGCCCTCGCGTTTGGTTGTCTTGAGTCGTGACAGCATGTGGAAGAATGGGATCGGGGAGGCGGATCCCGTTGAGGAAGGTGCTGAGTGTGCGGGAAGAGAGGCGATGACTGATTGGGGCGTCCACAGCTCAACAGATGGCGCAGCGGTGGGGGAAAGCTGGTAAGTCGATGATGGTGGTGGCGCATTGGCGTCGGCTTGTGTGCGCGGCGACATGGTTGCCAGGAATGTATAGCTGATGATCGTTGTTGATAAGGCAAGGAAGCGGGTTGTTTGTTGAATAGCTTACTCTGAGCCGAGAGGACAATTATCTCGAAGCGCTGTCTATGTTGGAGAAGTATACAGGAAGATATGCACGCTCGAATGGTCTGAAATAGTAAAGAAGGGGATGCAGCACACGAAGGCAAACATACGACGGTTGAAAGTAGGGTGAAATAGCGGTTTGCGGCGCAAACAAAAGCGCGGAATGACCCTGCCAAGCATCGGCATTTGCGGAGCTAACAATGCTCAGTACAACACGCGCCCCCACGTTGTCAATATCAACACCAATGCTCAGTGCACGTGTCGCAATGAGATCACCATGCCGGTACAGCAAGATGGCATCCCTCATCATCGTAGAGCAGAAAGCCGTCAAGCATCCAACGCTAGCACAAATGCCTCCAGTGAATCTTTGCCCGGACTTGACCCGCCCTCTGATATAGACCTTGCTCTGCGCAATTTTCGCTTCCTAAATTTGGATCTCCAACCTGATTGGCCGACCATTACCCAGAGCACATTTGGTAGCAGTGGGAGAGATGGCGTAGCAAAATCCCGGAGCAGAATCCAAGTCGGGGAGTGGGTCCTGTTCAAGCTCTTTGAGATATACGATCCACGGGAAACAAAGTCAAAGCTACAGCACTTCTTCCCTGCCCTGGAACCGAGGCAATCTATATCGTTGCGAGCAGGTATTTTACAAGCATTGACGAACCTCAAACAAAGTGGCGTTTTGCCGCGGGAATGCGTCTTGCGACGAAGTCTGTTGGATGATTGCAGAGGCGAACGATTTGAAGAGCTACTGTTCCACTTTTCAAGCTTGGTGTTGCGCGAAAAAATTGCAAGATCAGCTCAAAATGGACATCATTCGCCGGCTTCCCAAACTGCTTTTGCCAAATCTCTTGGCTCGGCAGAAGTCGACCGCCTGGATTCACTCACGCTTTCTCTTCTCAGCTCAACAGCAAAGTCACTGGATCAACGAGCATTATTTCGGCAGCAATTCCGTGACTTGCGGTCGTTGTTGAGTGAGAAAGGTGACACTCTCGGCATCAGTGCAGCTCATGATAAGGCTGTAATTGATCTACAAAACCAACTCCTATATGAAGCAAACGCGGATCCTACGAATTTGAAGACACGCCTACGAAATATATGCGAAGCTAACCTCGACTGGGTGAATCTCGCAATCAGCGGGGACAACAATACCGATCGTGACACTCGGTTTGAAGTCGATTTCGAAAAGATATGGCGGAGCATGTACGACAATGCTCCGCTCTTCGAACACAACTCTCATATCCCACTCCAGAGTATTCTTGTCGACCTGGATCAGCGTGTAACGGCAGCCAAGGGCCGTCTGGAGAACTGGCGGGCATTTCAGACGACGCTGTCTATGCGCAACGAAGAACTCACAATCTCACGCAGCCCGCTCAAGACACCAGCAAAATCTCCAGGACTACGCAGTCCGACGAAGTCCCCGCGCAAATTAAAGTCTCCGAAGAAGACTTCAACTCCCAATCGCGGCACACCGTCCAGCCCGACGAGGACAAAACGTGTCGTCGAGCCAAGTCAGTTGAGGCGCGCAACGCGCTCGATTAAATCTTCCCACCAAGGTCAGAACAGTAGCAGTAATGCGGAATCCGCAAGCCAGGATCTGGTCAGTGTGCTCGACCACGCGCATCCTTTGCAAACACCTCCACCCCCCTCCTCCAATTTAGCTGCAAGCCCACTGGCACGGCCTTCAACCTCTGACAAACCCAAAACGAGTGCTTCCGTTCTTCCCAGCAGCGCCCCAACTTCTCCCAGCCAGGCCCAAACCGCAACCAGACTCCAAGCACCACCACCACCCCCTACCCAAAGCGCACCCACCCAAGACCACCCCCGCGCCCCGCACGAACTCCGCCGCACGCCCACAACATTCACCATCGTCCGCCCCTACCTCCCATCAACCCAACCGCCCTCCCCACCCCACTCCAACCGCCCTCCACCCGTCCCCGCGCCCAAGCCCACATCAACCTCCCACCCCCGCCCACAACCCCTAACCCTCGCCGAGCGCGCCCGCGCCTCCCTCGCCCTCGCGGACTCCATCCACGGCAAGCGCCTCGCGACCCTGGCCTCCGCGCATGCCGACGCCCACAGCCCGCCCGTCTCGCCGCGCCCGCTCTCATCTTCCTCTGCCTCTGCCGCCGCCGCCGCTACTGCCAGTCTCACGAGCGCTGACACCACCACCGGCGCCGGCACACTGGCGGCACCGACGGATTCCGACGAGCGGCGCCGCGACACGCTGCTCGAGCGCGTGCAGGCCAGCGTGGCGCATCGCGCGACGCTGGGTGGCACGGATCGGCCGCGGAGCAGGGGGCGCGCGGAGGGCGTGCGGGCGGGGCACGGCGGGGATGCACCGCGGTCTGGGGTAGGGGTGCGCGGTGCGGCAGAGACGCAGACGCAGACGGAGGTGGAGACAGGGATGGAGGAGCTTGCTGCTGGGGTGGTTAGGATGGATTTGCAGGGTCAGGGGGAGGACGGGGGGAACGGGAGAGTGTTGGGCGAGGACGGGGAGGGGGGTGGCGCAGGGGAGGTGCTGCGGCCGAAGACGCCGACGGAGCAGTTGTTTGGCGCGGAGGTGGAGTATGCGAGCGTATTCAAGTCGCGTAGCAAGATGCGGAGGAGTCCGCCGGGGGGCGTGGGGAGTCCTTGGGGTTGATGCAGATGGCTTGCGCAAACTTGTGCAGGGTTGGTACATGGGGCGGAGCACGGATGAATGACAAGGAATGCGAACGCGATTGATTGTGCCAGTGATCACTTTGGGCGTGGCATGTTCCAGAAGGTCGCGTGGTTGGGGGCCATGCAGGGATTAAGTGGTGGCGGAGGCATATCAGTGGGCTGCGCAGGTGGCAAACGGACATACACGACACTACATTCAAGAGTGCAAGAAGCGTGAAGCTGGAGAGCAGTTACAAGAGGCAGCGTATAGTTGCCTCTACTGTGCATTGTCGTCTTGCGACGAGACTGTGTATGATACGAAAAGCCATTTTGCCGCCATCATGCTGCATTCCTTCCCAAAAGCAGACTTATTGTGAGGGCTTCGTAGCAGGGAACCAAATGTGAGGGGTAATTGTACTCAAATTACTAGGGAGCAGAGGGGAGAGCCCGCTGCGACGGCGCTCCGTACTCGGTGCGGAGCCGGGGCGGGCACGCTATATACGTATTGGGCAAATATATATGTAGCCCCCTCTTGGGGACGTCTTACACTTATACAACAGTGAGAAGCAAACAAGAAGATCCGTCGACAAGTCCGCGTGGTATCGTCGCATCGTATCATAAGCAATAGAGAGTTAGAAATAAAGAAATAGATCAATCGAGAATTCCGCTGTGACAAAATGGTATCGGGTGATGGTGAAAGTGACCAAGTAAACTAGAGTCGAAAAGGCGCCTGTCGCATAAATGTTTTTGGGGGTTGGCGCATCGTGTTCAGCTCTTGAACGCGCGTGTCTGTGTGGCCATAAAAACAGAGAGATCAATCACCAAAATAACGCCGTGTAGCTGGTGCGCGCAATGTCGAGTCGTGTACAGAGAGTTGAGTTGGAGAGGTGAGATGATGTCGCCCTGATGCATCTTTTAGAAAGCCTGATCAATGACGACTGGAAGATGGATCTCGGCGGATTCGCTATTAGGGGGAAAGTTCTTTAGATGTTTTTTGGTCTTTTGGTGCTTGACCCAGACGTCGTGGCGGTTTGTACGTATATTACATGGCTCACAGCGGTACTTCTTGTCCTCGGGCGAGACGTGCACAGTACGTTCGTGCTTGGCCAGCTGGTCGCGGACGGCGAAGCCCTTGGACGGGCAATTTTGGACTTCACAAAAGTACATCTTAGGACCGTGGTTCTTCATATGATGGCTGTGAGAACGTTAGTATGCTTCCAAATGTGAGGGGTGCAAAGGGAAAGAGCATACTTCAGCGCAGCCATGGTGGGGTGGGAAATGGGACATAGGGTTCCATCGTCCTTAAGCATACCGCACATGTAGTAATCTTCCTCTTTCTCCATCCTACGTGCACGTTGGCGCTTCATGGCACGATTTGCTGGAGGCTCAAACACTGCAGGTGGGACATTCATAGTCTCGAGAGCAATGCCAGTCTTGTCGCCAGTGGTGTATGGTTCACCATCCTTGGGCTCGTACGGGTAGCCACCTCCACCGCCGCCGTCAAGATGGATCAATTGCGGGTCAATGTTCTCTAGAGGCGCGTGCGGAAGAATCTGGTTTGGGTTCTGCTTATTATATTCGACAATAGCCCTGAGGTCTGTGCTGTTGGTACTGGACTTGCGCTTTGGGCCTGAGGCAGTGCCAGTTGAGGGTGCGTCGCTCGCATCACCATCCTCTGGCGGACCGAGGCCTGGCTCGGGTTGGCCCGAGTCGGTGTCATGATGCTGGTGTATCACAGGAGGAGACTCGGTATGCTGTGCCTGAAGTGAGTGTCAGTCACGGGTGCCAATGTGCCATTGGGGTCAGGGTCCTCACATTGCCACCGGACTGGTTGTGGAGGTAGGGCCCCGAGGAGGAGAATGACGTCGGATTCGTGTCAATCGCCGGCTGACTGCTAAAGGACGAGGAACTTGCGGCGGAGAAGAAGCCAGAGTCCACGGGTGCGGCGTTGGCGGCAATGAGGAGCGAGGTGCAGGAAATGATGGCGATTGGAATCACCTGGAGATGCATGTTGTCGGGTCGGAGGCAGAATGTGGGGCAAGAGAGCGTCGGCGGTATGAGGTCGGAGGGGGGCCGCCAGACGAAGCTGACACCCAAAGTAATGTAGAGCAGACGAAGGTGGAGTCGCGAGCAGATAAATCTACAGTCTGCAGTGAGTTGCAATCGAAATACCTTGAAGTCTTAACAGTGAAAGGGAGTATACGTGGCGACGGACGTCACTGGGTTTGGCTGGAGGTAGTCGAAGCCACAGCTTACCGGCGGCCATCATTTTGCGGCAGTGCAAGCCAACGAGCTGCTCGACGTCAAGTCTCGAGCGATGCTGTCATGGGCCTCGAATCGCCAGTTAATGTGGTGACGGCTTGAAGTCTAGAGCCCACTTGAAGCCATTGCAGGCCATCAAAGGGCAATTGCGGGCTTCTAGAGCATCGCGTTGGATTGCTACCCCCGCTTCTGACATTGCCCGCAGTGAGGGCCAAGTTGCGTCACTTCCAGGGAGAAGAAGGCGGCCATGTGATTGGTCCATAGCAGCCCGTCACCGGTGCACAAGAGCAGCAATGAGCAACGGCATTGCGGTGACGGGGTGGCAGTATTTTGCTTTAAAGAAAGTGGGACATGAATCTGTTTTATCTTTGTCACTGCCGGGCCATGGCGGTTATGATGCAACGGGCGTTTTCGTCCCATGGGAGGCCTGGTAATCTTACGGGCCCCTCCCACGGCGCGATTTGCCGATCCACGGGTGATCCCAGGCAGTGTTGGCGTTTACCTTGCATCGACCCGGCAGCTTTGGCTGCATATAAGGTCTTCCATTCTCCAAGCATGTGGGATGATCGGGGGTCTACGTTAGTGTTGCTCCGGTCCTTACCTTGTCAGGAAGCACTGAGTTTGTCGCTGGCCACAGGCTCGGATGAGGGAGAGGAAGCACGATACGCCTTCAATCCAGCGTATCCAATGGGGCCAGGCACACATGAGAAGCTCAGCTTGACCGAAGGCAGACCGCCATAATGATTGCCCAATGGCATGGATGACCCCGTTCTGAAACCACTGGCTGCTTCCGTCACGGAGCTAGTAATGTGATTCTGCATTGCCCTCGGACTGTGGCCAGCGTAGGGTACGTGCACGGCCTTGGTCGCCAGCAATCATTTTAGTCAGGAAAACGACAGATTGGAAAGACATGAAGCGCTAGCAGCTCCCCATGGGAGACGTTGGAGCGAGGATCAGGCTTTCTTATCACTGAAGCCAAGTGCCAAAACGACGGATTGCTATGCCGCGTCAGTGGTGACGCTGCCCCATGCCGCAGCCGCTGCGTTGGCATGGCACTGCTGTGCCCAGCATTGGGAGTCGAGATTACCAAGAGAGCTCATGCGTCGATTTATCCACTTTAGTGGACGTGTAAATGCCAGGCTAATACCCCTTTGGTGTCACGGTGGGCAATGGCGAACCAAGTCTGGAATCTGGGCGTCGACGGCAGTTAGAGCATCCTGTGTTACTTGAGTCGGACAAGCTATGCAAGGAGGAAGAATGCATGATCGCCGACTGATACCTTATTGATGTTGCACAAAGACAAGAAGAGAAGCACGGCAATGCTTAGGCAACAGTGGCCGTAGCTTCCTGATGTACCAGGCAGCCAACCACGTGGATGACTCTTTCGAACATCAAAGCAGCCCAATCTTCTTATATATCGTGACTAGCCGGTGAGACATCATTCCAAAGCCTCATGACTTGCGTAACTTCAAACACGCCACACTCGTATTTGCTTGTGAACCAGCACAACATGCATTTTCGCCGCCCTGGGCCACCGCTACAGATGATGCCGCAAGAGGATGTCCTCCACAAGACTTGAAACGCCATCGCTATGTATCTTACACCCCTCCCGCCCCTGTCTGACTTCCTGCGTCTAGTCCACCTTGCCCGGCCCCGCATAACCCCAGCCGTTCCCCATACCCCCACTGCCCCCCCCAACCTGCTGCCCACCTCCGTAGCCCCTCAGCGAGTCGCTCCTCCCCAGGCCCAGCCGCTGATTCCCGTGACTCCGCAGCCGCCGCGGCAGATCAAACCCGCGGAACCAGGCAATGCACACGGCCGCTGCGGCACCCGCACTCAGCAAACAATACAGCACCGTCGTGCCCGTCAGATGCCCACCAACGCCCGCCCAGCCGCTCGGCAGCGCGCTGTTGGGATACCAGCGCACACTCAACCGCAGCGTCAGGCTGTCGCCGATGACGATCTTGGTGTTGCGCGTCGCCGTGTTGACCGAGTAGGCGGTGGCGGCGTCGACGACGCCGGGGTGCGTCTTGCGTGGCGCGGCGTGCAGCAGCACGTTGAGGTTGTGCGCGACGTGCAGGTGGCTGAGTTGCAGGGTGCCGGCGAGCGCGACGACCATGGGCACGTACGCGGAGCTCTGCGAGCCTAGGGCGCCCAGCTGGACCTGCTCGGCGAACTGCGCGGACTGCAGCGAGGGCGAGGCGAGTGATAGGGGCCGCGCGGGGATGCGGCAGGTGAGGGGCGCGTCGTTGTGGATGTAGAACTCGAGCTGGTGGAAGAGCGGGTCGCTGATGAAGTCAAGCGTGCAGGTTATGTCTATTGCGAGGCGGTCAGTCTTTGCGTGGTGTGTTCTGTAGTGTTAAGAGGATATGTACCCTTTTCGACGCCAAATTGCAGCTCGAGCGGTCTTCCAGTCTCGTTGCACACGGGGAAGGGGATGTATTGCAGCTGGCCCCTGTCATCCGTAATGTGCTCTCCCGTATCGGTGGTTCTATTCAAGCATGAGACGGGAATGGCATCTCCAGGCTTATACTGTGGAAGATCTGCCTCGTTGGCGCTGGCAGCGAAACAGAGGGAAGGGAGGACCAAGAGGGACACGATGGCACGCATGGCGCAGACGGAGGTCCACATGATGCAAAGTCGGCCGTATGATATCACAGTAGTCGAGGCGTGAATATTGCAAGGAGAAGGGGCATGCAGCCACCGCAGCAGACGGCCGGAAATGGATGGGCAAGTTGTCGTCTCGTGGTGTATCTGGGGACTTCCCCCGGACTCCGCCAAGAGGACATGTGAGACCCCTGTTTTTAGCCGCCGAGCCATTGAATCGTGCTTGAAAATCACTTGTCATGGACAGCACGTGCATGTCGACGGTGGTGGTGGGATTCTTGTTTCTTCCTACTCAGGACAATGAAATACATAAACGCCGGAGGTTGCTCATGATCATAAACATGCTTTACACGCTTCTTCCACCACTATGCAAACGCCTTCAGTCCTACAAAGAGCTAGACTTCCCCTGGACTTGCGCTACAATTTTAGCCACCTCATTGAATAGCGCGTGGTTTTCTTCAAGCCCGGTAAGCTTGGCCGTAGCCTCCTTTGTAGTGCTTTCTTTCAGAATCTTGGCCAGCTCGGCGCTCTCTTCGTCGCCTTCGACATCCTGGAAACGCAGCGCCATCTCCACGCCTGCAAGGAGGCCGTCGATCTTGTCTCCCCGCTCGATCAGCTGGGCGGCGGGGCCTATAAAGCGTTCGGTCCTGCCGAGCTTGCGGATGGGGGCACGGCCGACACGCTGGACAATATCTTCAAGGTGAGGGTTGCTGATGCGCTTGATGATGCGCTCGACGTAGTCATCTTGATCTTGCTTGGTGATGCCGTGCTTGTTGACAATCAAGTGTGCAGTCTCGCGGACCGCCTCGCGAACGGCGCTCTCGATCTTCTTGTCCGACATGGCATCGTGAATGGTGCGCTTATTGAAGTGGTGGCCAAAATAGGCAGCCGTGGCATGGCTGGTGTTGACAGTGTACAGTTTGCGTTCAATGTAAGGTTCAAGGTCATCGACAAAGTGCACCTGATGGATCTTGGGTGGGCTCAAGCCGGCATCCTTGAAGGGCTTCTCTTCGACACACCACTCGAAGAACTTCTCAATCTTCACGTTGAGACCAGCGTCCTCGTCTTGCTGCGGTACGATGCGGTCAATGGCCGAGTTCGCAAATATGGCCTTTTTAGCGTCTTCTGCGTTGCCCAGCTTGCCCAGGACATGTCCCTTGAGTGCATCCGTGCCACCAATCATATTTTCGCAGGCAATGACTGTAAGCGGAGTGTCCTTCTTGCGACCTTCCAGACCCTTGGCAATGACGGGGGCGATGAACTTGAGGATGTTCGGCCCCACGGCGCAAGTGACGATGTCGGCGGTCGAAATCTCATCAATGGCGTCGGCCTCGTTGTGCTTGGAGTTGATGGCGCGGTAGTTGTCGATGGTGTCTGTGTGCTCGCCTTCTATGCCAATCTCCGTCACGGTGTAGCTCTTGGTGTTCTGCAGCGAATTGATGAGGTCGTCCATGACATCGACGAAGACGACTTCGTAGCCGGCTTTGTGCAGGAACCTGGTGTCGCGTTAGCCGGGGGGATAGCTCCAGAGCAAAGATAGGGCGGGACTGACTCTGCCACGAAGCCACGGCCAATGTTGCCGCCACCAAAGTGGACAGCCTTGAGGCCCGACATTGCGCTGTGAAGTTGAAGAGAGAACTGGAAGCAGTGCTCGTCTAGTCTAGGTGCGGTACGAGAAGCTCGCTTGCCAGGAGGGATAGGATGAGAATGGGTTGGAGGGGCGTTGGGGGAGAGAGGAAAGCGGGGTCTGTTGGAGGTGTGATCTCGGTGCAACCCAGGGCAGCAAACGGGCCTCTAGTCGACGCGTTCTGGGGGGAACAGCAAGGTACAGAGTACTTGGGCTTGGGGGCGGCGTATGGTCAGGACAAGGCGGGGGTGCGTGGAGGAGGCTGTCTGGCCGCATCGTGGCGCGGGCGAGCATGAGTTAAACAGGGAAATAGATCAGACGGCGGGGCAGACCCGACGTCACGATCCAGGCCAAAACCACCGCCCCTTCGAGCCTCTCCCGCCGCCCGCCCCATAATCTTTCGTCAGCCGTTTTGTTATGCAATGCAAATTGCGCATCCCCCCCCCCCCNCCCCCGAGGAGTTCCCCCTGTCGATGAGACGACTGTTCCGTCAGGGTGCGAGGCAATGCTTGTGCGTCCCTGCGCATCCTCGGCTGCAACGCGGTCTGACATTGGCAAACAAGGCCTGTTCCTGCCCGTCCCGCAGCACGTTGCACGTCCAGCAGCAGCTGCCCGCGTTCTAGATCTCCGGCTGCTTCGACCGAGCAAATTGCTAACCGCATGCATTGCTTGACCTGCGCTACACAAAAGGTGGGGTATCCAATACGATCCTGTTATTTCTCCCATGCTCCTGCCCTGCCCGCCGCTGCTCCGACCGTCTGCCTCTGTCCTACGCGTGGATCGCCTGCTGCACGTGCGGGTACACTGCCACCTGCGGAAAATCGTGTTAGCCATCAACCCGCATTCCGCCGACGCGCCAGGTTCGAGACCACTTACCATGCGCTGATACAAGTCTGCGTGCTCGTTCATCAGAACCTCGGGATCCCACGCGCACGCAACGAAGATCGTGTCTAGGCCGCTGCTGATCGGCGTCGTGAAGATGTTCGTGATCTGCAGGCCAATGAGGAAGGCAAACGCAACGACCACCGCCGTGAAGGACCCCTCGCTGTTGTAGTCGGGTGCAGTGAAGATCAGATAGAGGTAGGCGAGCAGTGCGCACGCATAAGCCACAAAGGTCGCGCCCATCGTCAGCACCGGCCCAATCAAGCACTCGTTGACCAGGGCGTCGATGCCGCGGTCCTTGATCATCTTCCACGTGTCTTTCGCTGCCGGAATGTACGCCTTGCCGTACAGCGCAATGTGCGAGAAAGCGTAGCGGTTGAGGAACTGCACTGCCCAGTCGAGCAGCGAGATCAGGCAGCCGAGTACGCAGAACATGATGCTGCCCACAATGTCACCGCCCTGAGCCTGGTTCTGGCGCGCAATGGAACAAGCTTGGCGGGCCATGTTGATGATGGCCACGATCAAGCTGCCAAACGCAATGCTGCCGAAGCTGTAGGTCATGGCGCGCTTAAAGGCACCGCGCGTCGCGCCCTGAGGGAAGTTGTTGGGCCTGAAGAACCAAGAGCCATAGACGCCGGAGATGGTGACGTGCATCGTGTTCTTGATCCATTCGCTGATCCAGTACATGGCAAAGGTGACAAAGACAACCAGTCCGATGACCTTACCCGAAGAGCAGCCACCGTTGCCGTTTGCACACGCTGGATTCGCTCCCACGGCTGTATTACCCGGTTCATATTTGGCGTAGATGGCCACCAAAGTAACGGAGAACCATGCGCCAAAGGCAGCCGCGATGATGCCACCGATGAAACTGACCAAGTACACATGACCGTAGCGCTTGGAGACGTCAATGCTGGTCTGCAGCATCAACACGCTAAATGGAATGCGTGGGATCCAGGTGTAGAAGCAGAAAGCCGCGAAACAGGCGAAGATCAGGAAGACGATTCCGCCAGACCAGTACTTGCGCGACAGCATGTAGATGGCCGTGACAAATGCGAAAAGGACGTTGAGGATGCCAGTGATCCAGATGAACTGCTTCGTGAACTTGCGCGCGAGCGCCATGTAGGCCATGGCCAAGACCAATGCCACGACAATGACAAAGGCGAAAAGGACAATCGTGTTGGTGTTGAGGCCGAAGCCGTTATTGCTGTTGTAGATTCCGCCGCCATTGAATCCTTTGAATGCATCGTAGCCCTGCAGCGAGATGCCGGAGACAGCAGTGAAGCCGCAGAAGACGGCAATCAGCTAGAAGTAATGTAAGCGGAGACCAGAAGTAGAAGACAAACTCATGCTTTACCAGAATTCCTGCCCAAAGATCATTCCACTTGGGCTTCTCGATCTTGAAGGTCTGGTCAAAGGTATTCTTGCCGTCCGCGCCGTTCTGCGGCGCGTAAGTCTGGCCTGGCTGAGGACCCGGCTGGCCGTAGTTCTGGTTGTAGTTGGGAGGCTGCTGCTGGTAACCCTGATCCTGAGGAGGATACTGCTGCTGCTGGTATCCACCATTTTGCGGGGGTTGCATGGCGTATTCTTGTTGTTGCTGGCCGTAGCCCTGCTGCGGCGGCGCGTCATTGTAGTAGCTCTGGCTAGCCATTGTGCAGGTGCGGGGGCGCCTGTCGAGCGGCTAGAGTCGCAAACTTCGGCGCAATGCAATTTGCAAAGCTGGTCGCGAAGGGGTTGGAGTGGAGAAACGATGCTTTTTAGTTAGTGGGAGGGGAGCTAGAAGAGACTGCGCGGCGCTCTGGAGGAAGCGCAGAGAGCCATGGCACCAAACGATCGTAATTGCCTCGATTGGTGGACTGTATTGGCCCACTGTTTGGTACTAGCTCCCGCCTCAATCTCAAATCTCAGATGCTGCTTGGCACCATCTCGCCTCCATGGGTTTGGTTATGACGGCACGGCTGAAGCCGTCAGCCAATCGATAAATTCCAGGTCAGACTACAATTTGCTTGATGTTTACATCTGCGGCACATGTTCCTCCCTGCCTAGACAATGTTAAGTGGCCGAACTCTGTTCTTGAAACCCTCATTCGTAGATCATCAAGAAATATGCGATCGCTGAGGGAACAAGCTTATGGATTGTGATACATTTTTGTCCAAGTATAGTATTATATTAAGGAGTGTCCTAATTATGCATAACTACATCCACGCCACGCCAAGGAAATGCTAGATTCATTGTCCATCTACTCATGCCTGGTCCAGCTTGATCAAGGCGCAGTTGTCGGTGATGAAGTTCTCCACGCCAGGATAGGCGAAGGAGAAGAGCTGGGCAACGCCACCGTGGGCCCACCTGCAGGCGAGGAAGCCAGCACCATTCTCCTGGGAGTAGCCAGCGCCCTGGAAGTACTTGAAGCCGCTGGTGCCGTACCCAGTACCGAGGGTCACGGGGTACCAGTCGTCGTAGGTGGCTCCATTGGGGGCGTAGAGGCCGGCAGGCAGCGTAGGGTCGGTGCCGAAGATGGTGGAGCCGATGTTGGTGTTGTTGGTGTAGAAGATGTTGGTAGAGTCGTCGCAGGCGGTCAGGGTGGCATCGGCAGTGCCGGCGCCAGTGTGGTAGCCCTGCACGCACAGGTTGTTGAAGCGAGGGTCGTCAGCGGTGGCCTTCAAAGAGAAGAGGCTTTGTACAGGCGCAGGGCTGGCGGCAGGGGCGGCGAAGGCTGTGGCCGCAAGGGCAGCAGTGGCGATGACGGTGGAGTACATGTTTCTTTGAGAGCGATGAGTATTGGTGGAGTGTTTATTGGTGGAGAAGGATCTGGTCTTCAAAGTATTGTTTTGTGGTAGCTGCTGGTGATGAATGTGTTGTCCAGAGGGGATGTGAAGGGCTCTTTATACACAATCTTTGAGCGTGGATCGGATACTGAATCTTGCCGCTTCCATTTCTGTTTCCATGGTCGTGTAAGAGTGGAGACGTCTAAAGTGATGAGGCTCGTACCTCTGCCGAAAGGGGTTGGGCGTGTGACACTTTGCACGGCCTTGACGCACATGCCGAATCCCGAGTCGGCTTTTTTCCAACTCTAAAGTCTTTTGCGTCCAAGCTGAGCTGCATGGAATTGTTCAAGCAAGAGATCGGCGTGGTATTTTAAGGATCATGACGTTGGGCGGGGTAAATGCTTTATGCTATACGAGGACGCGAGCTCGTTCACAGGTGTGACAGTCGTCAGCTGCAAGGGAGAAATATCACCGCATCGCAGCTTGCCCTCTCATTGCGTTACTCTTGGTACGTGATAATCTTTCCCCCGGACGGTATGACAACAAGGTACTGGCGGCGTAAGACGAAGCAATCAGCCGCACAGCCAGCCCACCCAAGCTTTCCAGAGTCTTGAGCCGGGGAGCGCGTAAGCTAGTCTAGCGGGCGCGAAGCGTGCCGTGCAGGGAAAACTCTAAATAGATAGATTATATGCAGGCTGCGTGGTTGTTGACGTACGTGGTATCGAGTAGTGTATGGACGTGCCCTGCGTCTGCTACTTGACTAGCTTGCCTTTTTCCATTCATTCGCGTAGCTAATGTCATACATGAGGTCAGAAATCTCCGGAAGACTGACTATCTAAGAGACTGCTGTGATGTGAAGCCCGAAGTGTGGAGCCTTCGCCGGACTTTGACCGTGAGTGCCGATGCTAGTGGCTCTATCGCGGTATCAAGAGCGTCAGGCATAAAAGACAGGTGGCTTTCCGTACAAAGCTGAGTAATATGACCACTGTTGAGGTAATGTGGCGTCAGGACGCTGTCACTCTTCTTGTCACAACGGACCAAATACTGGTGACCTTCCCCAGTCGAGGAGCAATATGTGGAGAAAGTCATGTCCGTGACGTATGTTACACTCGCGAGGGGGAAGGGTACAAGAATAGCTGAAGATATTCTAGCTCGGTCGTCGATAAGAGCAAGTCGAGGTTTGAGCCGAGTCCGATGATTCTCACTGTGGCATGATTGTTGATGGTTGACCTATGCACATCTTGCACAAATTTGTGGGGCCTACGAAATGCTCAGCCTGGGCCGCCGCCAAAGTCAGGTGGCGGCATCCGACCAGCCTTCATCTCTTCGGTGGAGACGAGGGAGCCAGGTAGGATGTACGCAACATCTTCGCGCTTGCCCTTCTCTTGCTGTGATTCTCCTGATGCAGTGTCGCTTTGGTCATACTGGCTCCAATCTAGCCAGTAACCAATGGTCAGATTGCAACGCTGGCATTGCAGAGGGTAGCGTTTCTCATAGCCATCCGAGCCCTGAACGATTGCAGGTCTACCGTTTGCCACATAGGAAATGAGTTTAGCATAGTCCTTGACGTCCGCCGTGACATTTGTTGGATGGGGCGGGCAAGGTAGAATGTATGCACCATCCAGTGAGGGCGATAATCTTTGAGGGTGGCTGTGCAGAGGCCGTGTTGTCGCAAGGATGACAGTGGTACACAAGCAATGGTATACTTGTGCGCCTTGATCGGTGTCGGCCATGGTGTTGCTGGTGTTGTGCCTCTGGGAGTGTAAAGTTAACTTTTGCACAGGGTACGACCAATGAAAACGCCAAAATTCACGTGGGTGACGTGGGGACTCAGGGTCACGTCGATCGCCAATTGCCATACGCGTCCCCCTGTCTTGCGCTTTGCAAGCATCACCAGCTTCGCCCTTGTCCAAGTTTTCCTTTCTTGATGGCTTGAAGCGCTGTCCTCACATTCATTCACGATCTTGGCATGGCTCATTTGGGGCGCAATGGCTTTCTGGCCATTGCCGTGGTGTTTCATCTCATCTACATTTACTCCATCTTCGACATTTACTTCGTCAGCCCTATTGTCCATGGCATGCAACCTTTCCGCGCAGACAATGAACATGCTCCTGCAAAGCGACTAGTTCTTTTCGTCGGCATGTTATCCACCCGAATGCTACCTGTCGAGCCATTCTAATGCTTCGCTAGGTGATGGCCTTCGTGCAGACAAGGCATTCCAATCGTTTCCCGACCCATCTCCCGGCGCAGAGAATAGCACAGACGCCCTGGTACCTAGGCCGCTTGCACCTTTCCTACGCTCCCGGGTCCTCGAGCATGGCACCTTTGGCGTCTCTCACACCCGCGTCCCAACCGAGTCTCGCCCCGGCCACGTCGCACTCATCGCTGGCTTATACGAAGATGTTTCAGCAGTCACCACGGGATGGAAACTGAATCCGGTGAACTTTGATAGCGTCTTCAATCGAAGCCGTCACACGTGGAGCTGGGGGAGTCCTGATATCTTGCCCATGTTTGAGCAAGGCGCGGTTCCCGGTAGGGTGGATGCGGACTGTTATGGAGCCGAGGCGGAAGATTTCACGCAAGACGCAATACACCTTGATCTGTGGGTTTTTGACAAGGTCAAGGAGCTTTTTAAGACTGCTGGACACAACCGGCGGCTCAATGAAGATCTTCGCAAAGACAAGAATGTGTTCTTTCTCCACCTGCTGGGATTGGACACTACAGGACATTCCTACAGACCTTACTCCAAGGAGTATCTGCACAACATACAAGTGGTCGACAAAGGCGTGCGAGAAATTACCGACCTGGTGAACAGTTTCTATGGTGACGACAAGACGGCATTTGTCTTCACCGCAGACCACGGCATGAGCGACTGGGGTAGCCACGGCGACGGACACCCTGACAACACGAGAACACCGCTGATTGCGTGGGGTTCGGGTGTGGCCAAACCAGTCACCGTGAGGTCGGGCAAAGCTCCGGGCCACGAAGACGGCTTCTCTCACGATTGGGGCTTCGATCATGTCAAGCGCAACGATGTTGCCCAGGCAGATATCGCGGCTTTGATGGCATATCTGGCTGGCCTTGAATTCCCCACAAACTCTGTGGGAGAGCTGCCTCTGGAATTTCTCAACGACGGTGAGGACTCAAAAGCCAAGGCAATGCTGGCCAATGCGCAGGGCATCCTCGACATGTACCGCGTGAAAGAAGAGCAGAAGCGGGCCACTGAACTTCGTTTCAAGCCTTATGGTCCTTTGGGCGATCGTGAACATTCGGTCCAGGCTCGGACAGAGGAGATCCAAAATCTCATTACCGCCGGCCAGTACCAAGAAGCCATCTCTTCATCTCGCAACCTTATCCAGCTTGGCCTGGGTGGATTGCGGTACCTTCAGACGTATGACTGGCTCTTCTTGAGGACTCTTGTCACGGCTGGCTATCTCGGATGGATCGCTTTTGCGATTGCCACTGTTATAGACTTGCACGTTCTGGGCGGTTCTGTGGAGCCTGTCCGCACAACTTCCAGCATTCTCGGTTTCTCCGGGATCTTTGTCGCTCTATGCGCCTTTCTCTTCATCCAGTCATCTTCACTGACGTACTATGGATATTCAATCTTCCCTGTCTTGTTTTGGGAGGAGGTGTGGGCTCGCAAAGAAGCTCTGGTGAAGGGTAGAGACGCATTGTTGGGAGAGCGAGAGGGTCACTTAATGCTCGCATTGAAGGTTGTGGCATATATCGGCCTGATTGAAGCTCTGGTGCACAGCTACTTCCACCGAGAAATCTACACAATCTGCTACTTGGCCGCGGTTGCCTGGCCGGCCTTCTACGGGAAGGACTTCTACAGGCAGAACAAAATCTTGTGCATCACGTGGGCAATATGCTGTGCAAGCATGAGCAGCTTCACTCTTTTGCCAGCCAACAAGGTAGAGAATATCGGCATGGTCTCCGCTGGAGGTGTTCTCATGCTTGCGGTTGGCTTGCTCTATCTGTTTTACGAGAAGACAATTCTGTGGCAGGGAGCCGGCAACACTCAAAACCTTGCGTCGGTCCGAGCTACGGACACGTTTTCTCGCGGTATCCTTGGAGCCCAGATCGGACTAATCGCACTAGCAATGATGGTGACTCGCTCCAGCGCAATGTCTTTGCAGGCAAAGAAAGGTTTGCCGCTGGGCACACAGATTGCAGGGTGGATTGTTCTGAGTAAGTGCTCTGACAGTAAACGATTGCGAGACGATGCACCTAACAGTCCAAAGTCTCTTCCCTGACAGTACCGTTTTTGCATGGACTTCAACCCAACAATCACTACATACATCGCCTTGTGGTCATCTTTCTGACCTTTTCGCCAATTTTCATCATCTTGAGCATATCGTACGAAGGTTTATTTTACTTCGCGTTCTGCGCAACTGTCGCTACGTGGGTGCGCATGGAGCATCACGTTCACTCTTATACATCATCGCAGACAGTGACGACACCACCCACGAAACAGTCAGATCCGATCACACCTGCACTGAAGACAGCTGGCAAACGGCGTGCGGCGCTGAAGATTGGCAACTATCGGGCTCTGTCGCTGGCAGACGCAAGGATCTCACTCTTCTTCCTGTTCCTGCTCCAGTCTGCATTTTTTAGCACGGGCAACATCGCTTCTGTTTCATCGTTCTCGCTTGATGCAGTCTATCGGCTGATCCCAGTATTCGATCCATTTTCGCAAGGGGCGCTACTGATGTTGAAGATTATGATACCATTTGCAGTCATCAGTGCAAACTTGGGCATCTTGAACCTGCGGCTTGGCGTGCCCCCCAGCGCGCTGTTCATGGTCGTCATGGCGCTCACGGACGTCATGACACTTAACTTTTTCTACATGGTCAAGGATGAAGGAAGCTGGTTGGACATTGGCACAACGATCAGCCACTTTGTCATTGCCAGCATGCTGTGCGTGTTTGTCGCCGGCCTGGAGTTTGTGAGCGAAGTGTTTGTGAGCGGAGTGGAGGTGGAAAGCGAGCATCAAAAGGTGGCCAGCACAACCAACGGCACGGCATGGAGACGGAAGCTTATTGGCAAGCAACGGCTAACGTAGTTTGCGCAAGAAGTATGTATATGATTAATCGAGAGAGGCGAGAAGCCCACAGGTATCACGTGCAAGCGAGCAAAAAGGGGGTCCGTGTTCTGCCAAGGCCATCGATCGGCAGGGCGAAGCGCACGGACCATCGGTACTTTTTTTGGCGCGCGGGTTGTCGGCGAATACAGCGAAGCAGTGACAGCTCTCAAACACATGCTCTGGCATCCTCAAAGCGTCGTCCTCGCGAGTCTACTTGAGTGGTCCGAGAAGCGGGTCTTCCAGCATACGCACAAGCGTGCAGGGAATTCTGAGCCGGCTCCCCGTGATTGCAGCAGGGATCGCGCACTCCCCGCCTCTCGCCAGCCTCCCAACCCGCTAGCCCATCGTCATCACAGCCTCTCTCTTTTTCTTCTGATCCGCCTCGTCTGGCCATATTCCTCCGGCTCTTTTGTGTCGTTCGCCCGCAATCTCTCCTTCTCCCCTTCGCTCACGATGGGATTTCTGCAAAAACTTACCCGGTCCCGGAGCAATAGCTACGTCGACGAGGACGAGAACTTCCAGCCCGCCTCCTCTGGCCCCAAGCACCAACCCCAGGGCCAGGACAACCGCCCGCCCACCTCCTACAAGTCCCTAGACAACAACACCGCCATGTACCAGTCCCAGCAGCGTCCGCAGCAGCCACAGCAACAGCAGCACCAGCAGCAACAGCAACAACAGCAGCATCAGCAGCAGCAGCAGCAGCACGACTCTGGCTACTCCTCCGCCCGACCCACGAACAACGGCAGCATGGGGTCTCGAGGCCCCGCAGGCCGCGACTCAGGCTACGCCGACGATGCACCCCAGACGCAGCTCGACGGAAAGCTCGCCGCCCCAGACCTTCTGACACGAGCCTTCCACGAGTCCGTGCGCCCCTATACCGACAAGATTGAGGCCCTCGAGCAGCAACTGCAGGACATGCAGAACTTCCTCGACCAGATGGAGACGCAACGCATGGACATCTTCGCCTGGATCGACAAACGCGGCCTCCGCCCAGGTACGTCTTGCCCCTCCTTTGCTAACACCCCTTCAAAACTAACACCACCCCGCGCAGACGTCCCCCCACAGATCGCAAAGCAAATGGACACGACCCCCGACGCAGCCTCCGCGCTCAACGGCCAACTCGACCGCAAGATGACGATCGTCAACTTCGACCTGCACCGCCTGCAGGACGACCTCAACGAGTCCATCTCCTCGGCGCACTTCGCCTCCGCCATGGCCAAGTTCCTGCCCGACATCCAGCGCCTGGCCGACATCCCCGCCGGCCCGCGCTTCGCCTACGAGCTCATCATCAAGCTGGTCGGCAACCTCAACTCGCACGGCGGCCTCGAGGCCGCGGGCGCCGGCGCCGGCAGCGACGCCGACGTCGACGAGGACCGCCGCGCCCGCGCCGCCTTCTACGCCCGCATGGACGAGGAGCTGGTCGATGTCATTGGCCGCCGCACCGCCGAGGGCGAGGACTGGGCTCTGCCGCGCGAGATCAAGCGGCTTGAGAAGAACGGCGCGTACCTGAAGAACTTGGGGATCGATAGCTACTTCCCGCGCAGCTTGGATGTGATGCGGCGGCAGGCGGAGAGCTTTCAGGGGAGTGGGGCGTCGCCGCCACGGTACTGAACGGTAGGGGGCTGCTGCTTGGGTGGAAACCTGGCGTGTGGGCATTTTGTACAACCTGATGGATGGCACAATTCGCAGAGAAATACGAAGGAGGAGGAGGAGGGGGGAATGCTGCGGTGGATAAACAATGTTTACGAGTATCACGACCGGATGGACAAACTTCTCACGACTGAGCACCGGCACCTTTTTTGGGGGGGTGTCTACTAATTGGCGTCGACAGCACAGGCCTGGATAGATGCTAGCTTCTTTCTTCGCTTCTCTGTAATACAAATAAAACACTATCATGAATGTAAAAGTTTCACGGATCAATCAACACTGCTTCAGAGAGTGCACTAGTCAAGAGAGAGCAAAGAGAGCAAAGCACGTTTCAATCGTTTCATGCCATTCGATATCTGGGGGAAAGAGAGTAAGAGAGCGCGAGCAAAGGAAGAAATCGGCAGACGCTCTATGCATGTGACGTGTATCTGCAGTGTTTCCCAAAGCACTCTCCAATGCACAAGACGCCGAGCCAGGGCACAGCATCACCGGCCCTGCACGCTGCCGAAGCTGGGGTCTCTGACGCTGCCTCCAGCGTCGCCCAAGCCCGCGACTGGCCTGTTGTACGACCAGCCGGCGAACTGCTGCTGCGCCGTCTGCGACAACATGGGGCCCTCGACGTACGAGTCCGTTGGTGCCTCGGAGGTGAACTCGCGGTCGAAGTTGGCCGTGTCAAGCTGGTCCGCCTAGGGGGAATTTTATGTTAGCCAAGTTGTCACACATCACAAACGAAAAAAGGGGGGGGGGGGGGGGGNGGGGGGGGGGGGCAAGAAAACTTACAACATTGGGCTTGAACAGCGGCTCGTAGCCCCTCCTGAGCAGCTTGCGCCAGTCAATGCCGCTGAAAAAGTCGTGCGCCTTGATCTCTGCGGCGCCGTTGACGCCTAATCGCCTGTCGGGGCGGCGATCCAGCAGCTTTGTCAGAAGGTCGCGCGCCGCCTCGGGCATGTACTCGCGGTTGTCGGGAAATGTGAGGGGCTCCGTGAGAATCTTGCGGTACATTTCGTTCGTGTTTTCATCGTAGAAGGGCGGTAGACCGGTCAACATCTCATAGAGTAGCACGCCGAGAGTCCACCAGTCGACCGTCTTCGTGTAGCCGGAGCCATGCAAGAGCTCGGGTGCAAGATACTCTGGAGTGCCGCAGAAGGTGTTGGTAGTGTCTTCGTCCTTCATGTCGAGCTTGCAGAGACCGAAATCGCAGAGGGCAATGTGACCCGAGTAGTCGAGCAGGATGTTCTCGGGCTTCAGGTCGCGGTAAATGACGTTGAAGCCATGCAGACACTCGAGTGCGCACAGCAGCTCGGCGGCGTAGAAGCGAGCGCGGTTGACGTTGAAGCGCTGCTCTTTCTGCAGGTGATGGAAAAGTTCGCCGCCATTGACAAATGCAAGCACAAAGTACAGCTTTTCGGGAGACTGAAAAGAGAATTTCAAGGGAACAATGAAGGGATTGTTGATCTGCGCAAGCACAGAGCGCTCGGCAAGGGTGTGAGAGACTTCTGAGCGCGAGATGATGTGGGCTTTGCGGATGGTCTTGAGGGCGTAGATGCGGTGGGTGTCCTTCTTCATGACCTGCATGACCTTGCCGAAGCTGCCCTTGCCAACGACCTTGAGGAGCTCAAAGTCGTCAATGGACAGCGACTTTTGACGGGTTTCGACAAACTCGCACTTGATCTTGATGAAGCCTTTGGGAGCCCCGGTGCGGGGATTGAAGATTCTGTGCAGGTCGGGATCCTCGGACTGGCTGGCGGGGCGCTCGCTCGTGCGCGGCCTGTCCTTGTCCTTCTTGGAGCTCTTGGAGTCGGGGCGCTCGTGTTTCGTGGGGTCGTACTCGTACTTGGGCTTTATCTTGCACACGCCTATGCAGATGTCGGCACTGCGGCCGGCGGAGGGGGGCGCATTGGGGTTGCGAATGTAGATGGAAACCGACAGGTCGACAGTACGCGAAACATCAAACTTGTAGGCAGTGTTGTCACCAGCCCACAACGGCTGGACGGGCGTGCCAGAGACAGAATTGACAAAGACTTGCTGCTTGTCGAAGTCGACAAGCGCATATGGCAGGTATTTTGCAGAGTAGCGACCGTGATTGGTGGGGATGGCGTTGAAGCCAGTGCCGGCGGCGGTCTTGGGGCGCGAGTAGCTGCCGTACGAGTCCTGGGTGGGACCCTGGGCGAGCGAGGTGGAGTTGGGGCGCACCGAGCCGACGGGAGTGCGACCGTCGAACTCCCTCACATTGGCGAGCAGCTCTTCATCCTCAGGTTCAAGGGTGAAGCCGCGACCCTCGTGCAGGGTGACGACCAGGATCCCCGGCTTGGTGGGGGCTTGGGGCTGGGCAGCAACGGCTTCTGAGGCAGCAATGCCCTTGGGGTCGGAGGTGCTGGTGGTGGTGCTGCTGCCGACGGACGAGTCGTCTGAGGCGGAAGAGGAGGAGCCGTTGTGCTCGGGGGTGGGTTGGATGGTCGAGGTGGACGACGAGCGGGAGAATGGGTTGGAGATAGGAGCCAGGTGGGTCTCCTTCAGCTCTGGAGTGGGTTGGTCAGCACAGCACGGCAGCGACTCGAGGCAGCGGCAAGGCAGTGGGCAACATACTCTTTGTGATCTTCCACGACATGGCTGCAGGTCGTGGAACGGGCAGTGGCTAGAGAAGGGGAGGGAAGCTGGGGAAGGGGAAAGCGCTTGGCCGCCAGGGACCGTGGGATGATGGGCGCAAGTGACGTGCAGGGTCTCTCGGCTTGCGACGTGTGGCGGCCGGATCGCCGTGGGGCCAGCCAAGAGCGGTGCAGCTGATGGCTGATGCGGTGGAGCGCGCGGCAGTGGCGGTGACGTCCAGCGTCGTGCGTGCGTGCGTGGGGGGGGGGGGGGGGGNGGGGGGGGGGGGAGGGAAGAAAGTTTCCAAGGTGGACGCGGACGTGTGGCGAAGGGTGGGACGAATATAGGTGTGGTACTTTCGCGGTGGATAGAGGGGGGGGGAGGGAAAGGAAGTCGTCAGCATGATTGGGGGGTGAAGGGGGCTGAGCTGGGCTGCCATTCACGGCGAGCAACGGCGGCCAGGCGGGGCCAAAAAGCCCGCAGCCCCCGTGTCTCGGCTCCTGGCGCTACCACTTTTCAGGAGCATTGACAGCCGCGCTAGCACTACTCCATTCAGTCATGCCGGCTCCTGTTGCTGCTCCTGCGCACGCCCGTCCTTCGTTTGGCCTCGTATATATACATGGAAAGGGGCAGCAAGAGCGGCCTGCTCAATGCCTTCCAGCGCACGCTTGACACTCGGCAGTCCCACTCTGCCCGCCGCCAATTGACAGTTTCCCCATCCACTTCCGCTGACTTTTCGTCGAATGACTTTCTTTCACTTGCAAAATCCACAGACCTTCGTCAGGCATATGACCTCGAGTCGGCAAGACAGAGCACTCTCCCGCTGGGAAGTGGTGGCTCGCGACTCCTCGATGGCAACTCCCTGTATGCCGAGAACCTGGAGAAAGAGATAGCCGCCTTTCACAATGCCCCCTCGGGACTGCTCTTCAACTCTGGCTTCGACGCCAACACCGGCGTCTTCGCCTGCATCCCCCAACCTGGCGATGTCGTTCTCTACGATGAGCACATCCACGCCTCCGTCCATGAAGGCATGCGCCTGTCACGTGCCCGTCTCACCAAAGCTTTTGCACACAACAGTCCTTCAGATCTAAAGCACACATTGCTCGGCCTGCTCAACGAAGATTCCGCACTCCGCAACGGAACACGCAATGTCTTTGTCGCCGTCGAGACAGTCTACAGCATGGACGGCGACGTGGCACCCATCGTCGAGATCCTCGACATGCTCGACACCCTCCTCCCCCACGGCAACTCGCACCTAGTAGTCGATGAAGCCCACTCAACCGGCGTCTACGGTCCCCGCGGCCGCGGCCTTGTCTGCGCTCTGGGCGTCGAAGACCGCTGCCTCGCTCGTCTGCACACCTTCGGCAAGGCCCTCTCCGCCAACGGCGCCATCCTCCTTTGCCCGCCCGTCATGCGCGACTACCTCATCAACTACGCCCGCTCCCTCATCTACACGACCGCCATGTCGCTGCCCGCCCTCGTGCTCATCCGTGCCGTCTACTCGCTCCTCATCGCCGGCCACACCCTCGCCCGCCAGCGCCATCTGTGGGACCTCACCACGTACCTGCACATGCGCCTCCATGCCGTCCTGGGGTCCGCGCTCCATGTGGCTCCCGCTGAGCGAGATTCAGACAGAAAGCCGCTTCTGACACTGCCACCGACGGACCCCAAGTCGCCCATCTTCTCCCTATTGACGCCGCACCCGCGCAGCCTCGCCCGGCATTGCCAGAATGCCGGCTTCGTCGTTCGACCCATCGTGCCGCCGACGGTGCCGGAGGGCGGCCAGCGCGTGCGCGTGTGTTTGCACGCTGGCAACACGCGGCGAGAGGTTGATGACCTGGTTGCTGTTGTTGCTGCGTGGCTTCGTAGCCAGCGGGCAGGGAAGCTGTAATACCTATAGCATAGACACTGCATATAGAAGAGAGATGGAAAATTAGAAGGAGAAGGCGTAGATTGTACAGTGTATATAAATGTTTGCAGCATAATGGACGACTGCCCACCAAATAATGCTGTGCTGGCCGATGGGCGATGCCATCCAACACCCTCTCGGCTCTCCGTTCTTTATGGCTATTCGTTGCAACAATGCGTTCTCTTAACGTCCTCCTATTGAGGTGAAGATCTACCCAGCCTGCCAATAACGCCTGATGGAAGAAGAAGGGAAAAAAAAGGAAGAGCAGTGACCTAGAAGCCATCGCCCTCGCTGAACGGCCTGCCGGCAACCTCGGCGCGCACGCGCGGGTTCTTGCCACGCTCGATGCCCTTCTCGACCAGCTCCTCCATCTGCACCGTCAGCTCCGCCATCTCAAGGCGAAACTTCTGGTCGAGCCCCTTCTCCGGCTCCTCCATCTCCTTGGCCTCGTCGACGCGGCCGTCCTGGATGGCGCGCGCAATGGCATCCCGCTTGGCCTCCCAGTCGAGCAGCTTGTCGTTGACATCGTTGCGCTTCCCGCGTAGCTCGAACCAGCGATGGTAGCCGTCGATGCCCTCCTCGAAGCACACGCCGAAGCCGTCGCAGTAGCACACGTCCTCGGCCGGGCACCAGAAGCTCTCGCCGGTGAAGACAAACTGCCACATGTACTCCCAGACGCGGCCGGAGACAAAGTCCTGCAGCGGCGTGTGCAGCAGCCAGTCGCGGTAGAAGAGGAACTTCTCGAGCGGAATGGTGCGCACGCGGTCGCGCGACACGGCGAACTGCGCGCAGCACGGCTGCGCTAGCACGTCCGGCACCGGGTCCAGCGGGAACAGCTCCGCCCACGCGTGCGCGATCAGGATCTCCTCGCTCTTCTGCCCGTCGTACTGCGTCTCGCCGGGGTGCATCCAGTCCGGGCAGCCCGGGTACCAGTGGCAGCGCATGTTGACGTAGCCCTCGCGCGTGACGCGCTCCGCGCTCAGCTGCTTGATCATGCGGCCGGCGTCGCTGCCGAAGAGGTCCGCGTTGTGCCAGGCGTAGCGGTGCGCGTGCATGAAGATCATGACGTCGGGGAGCGCGTCGTAGTTGTCGATGATGTAGCTCAGGTAGATCATGACTTCGTGGCCCTTGTTCTGCGGCGGATGCAGCGGCGCCTCGGGGTCGTCGGCCACGTAGATGGCCTTTTGGATGTCGGGGATGTGCTCCTCCATCCAGGCGACGTCTTCGCCCTTTGTTCTGGCGGTTATGAGGAGCTTGGTGTAGTTGTACCCCGGAGGTTGCGTGGTGCCAGGGTGGAAGTTGGGCTTCATGTGCATGAGCTGGGTGGCCGTCTCGTTACCGCCATTGTATTTGCGGGCCCAATCCCCTAGACCAATGCGTTGTGACAGCCCTTCCGACAGCTCTTGCCATGACTTTTGAGGGATGGGGTTCGATCGGAAGGATAGTATAAGTATTACAGAGATGGTGAGAAAGGCGATTATGGTGAGGATGCGGCGGGAGAACATGGTGACTGGAGCCAGTCTTAGTGGGAAGAGTGAATGCTGGGTGGAGGCGAGGAACCCTCGAGGGGCAAGGGTGCAGCTGGCTTTCGCGCAAGCTCCGGACGGCCTGTGGCACCGGCTTTGCAGCGCAGACGCTGGCTTGCGGTTGGGCGCCTGGCTCGTGTGGAATCAACGGGGGCCGAGGACGCGTGTTCGTGGGGTCCTTTCGTCAGAGTCGCCCGAGTAGAGGTGACGTGGCGGTAGGCAACAGAAGATGGAAAGCGCTATGAAAGAAACATATACGAGAAGGTTGTGAAGTGGCGATGAAGCGCGAAGAGTATGGGAGGTCGTAATAAAAGAAGGGGGGCCGTAGACACTGTGGAGGAGGAGTGAGATCGACTAGGCCGCGCCACAAAGTCGTTCCCGCGTGTAGGATCTTTAATTGTACTTGGCTACGGAATAAAAGTTTCTAGTCGCTAACACTCCGATTCTACCCCGCTAACGTCCGTCCTACACACTAGAGATCAGTAAAGAGCTAGTATACTGGAAAGATGTGAGACGTCCTCCGAAAGGGGGCTACCTGCATATATGCCCAATTAGGGTATGGCGTGCCCGCCCCGACTCTACACCAAATCCGGAGCCTCCTCGCAGCGGGCCTCCCCTTGGCCCCCTTGGTAATTCGAGTACAACTGCCACTATTGCTTGGTTCCCTGCTACGAAGCGCCGTTATACTTAGCGAATGTAGCTTGTAAATGCTACGTCACTTTCACTGCAATCTTCTTCACAGACCATAAGTTCACATCTATAGCATCTTTCCCCCTAAAGTTCGATCTTCTCTATTTAGTGTTGGAGCTGCATTTAAATATACACACTCTAGTTAGGGGCGCATTGCTGCTGTCTCCAAGTGGTGAAGGATGTATTGATCCAGCCTGAAGCGCCTCGTTGACTGAACGTTCATCGCCTCCCGTTCGAGGAGAAGCACATGACGACGGCCGTTGCGACGGAAAAGGCGGCCATGGATATATAGCTCACAGACCAACCGGCTGACCTCTGCATGATGGCGAGCCAGATTGGTCCACACACATTGCCTGCAGAGCCAGAAAGGATCAACAAGCTGAAGACCTGGCCGGCGGCACCTTGGGGCCCGAAGCGGGGACTATGCCGAGCCCATTCAACAACTCTCGTTGATGCCGTCATGGTTGCGACAAAGAGGAATGAGGTGAGAGCACCTAGAAGCACGATAGAGATACAGAGGGCAACCTTTGATGCCAGGTTGGCATCTCGCGCAAAGCTGGCGCCGATCAAGACAAAGGTCAGGATAGCAGACGCGAGGACTAGGACGAATCGTGGACCATAGCGAATGGTCGCACGACTGTAGAGTGGACTCAATGTGGCTGGCGCCATAAACCCGAGCAATGCTACCGAGGACAGAGAGGGTGGCCAGCCATATCGCTGTTGCAACATGAAAGGAAGGTCCTGGAAGTCGTAAGTCAGTGCCAATATATAAAAGCAAAGAGGTGAGGCTAACCGTTTCCAAGGCTTGCCGGATCAAGCGGATGAAGAAGCAAGCAACCAGTGTCAAGACAAAGTCTTTGTGCAGCAAGAGCTCAAGCACCGCGGGTCGAAGTCGTTTGCGTTCGTGCTCTTGACCGGGCAGCAGTGGACTAGTCTCTGACGGCGCTTGATGGTCCGAGTCGGCCTCCAGAGCAGTTTTTCCCGATGGAGGAGACCGCACAAGCAGCCGAAGGCCAACATCACACAGTACCAGGACCATGGCAGTGATGGCCATGGCCCGGTGTCCACCGAAATCGTACAGGACACCACCGGCAACGATCCCGGTGATTTCGCCTAATGCCTGTGCCGAAGAGACCCAGCCAATAGCATTAGGAGCACGGTCTGCTGGCACCGTCTCAGTCACAAAAGCCATGCCCGAGGACATGATGAAGGCGGCCGAGCAGCCCTGCAGGAATCGAGCGGCGACCATGACCGGCGCGGCCGTTGCAGCAAAGAAGGCTAAAGTTGCTAGACACAAGGTTACTAGTCCACAGGTGAAGGGTAGCTTGCGATCTTTGCAATGATCCGTAAACCAGCCGACAATTGCTGCCGTCATGTTAGCTCGAGATGAGTTGAAGAACGAGAAGCTGATACGAACGTAAAGCCACCACCAGGCCCACCCCAAAGGAGCTCATCAAGCCAGACATCCATACTTGCACTGTTTTACCATTGTAAGCAAAACGTGACTCTCCGGCTTCCGAGACGATAGATATAAACACCTTGATCGCTGGGTACGCCAGCACGATCTCGAATCAGATTTGGCAAGCTAGCAACAATCTACGCAGGACTATGAGCAGGACGCAGACCTGGAAACAACGGAAGAACGCACAAAATCGCAGAGGAAGATGTCCTGGGCCAAATTAGCAAAAATGACGGGTTTTCCATCGATAAGGCTGCGTTATACCGTAAACGAAGCACACGTGACGACAAATATTATGAATCCAGGGGAGTAGAAGAATCGGCGAACCATCACGGGCAGGTACCGACGGTCAAGAAGGTTTGTACAATCGTGTCTGTCGACTCGAAACAGTGGAGGCAGAGAAAGCAGCAGTGATTTTGATGGCGTCTCCGGCCTTGCCGCAAAGCTCATGCATGGCATGTCAACGGCTCCTCAACACACCGCTATGTGCATATGCGTCCGAAGCGGCTAGTTGTGGCACACAGCCTTAGCTGGATCGAAGACGTCGCCATCATGATTTGGTCTTTGTTTTGGCGGCGGCGCAACATGCGCCATGATCCCTTCTTCCGGGCCCGGCTGTATGGTCCGTTGCTCTGATGGTGGCGGACCAGTCAATGAGCAGGACGCGTTTCGCCATCCAGCGGGGAATCGTCCTGTGTACTTGTGCACTCGCCTAAATGGGTAATGACGAGCGGGCTCTCCTGTCACCTACGCCGCCGGCGTTTCACGGTCAGCTGCCCTCGGTCCCACCTGCACGGACACTGCAGACAGATGGCGGAGATGAGGCAGCATGAGACGTTGGGGTTCAGCTGCAAGCCTAGGCCACCGACGGTTTAGAGGGGCCGTCTTGCGCCTCTAGCGGCGCGGCTGCTTGCATCATCCCCCATACTTCGTATTCGCGGGAGAGCTACCCGCACCTTTCAGCTTTTGAGCTGCATAATTGAGCTGCATTCGCTTGTCCAATCGTTCCGACGTGGCGGCCAACAGCTCAGCTATCTTGCATGTGCTATCGGCCAGCTTTGCCGGTGACACCAGCTTTGGCAGACGTTGTCCTTGTGACGTTGACAAATATTTATCCTCTCTTTGCTCTCCTATATCGCTCTTGCCAGGGTCCCCTGACGATACGGCCCTTAATATTACCGGCTGATCATAGTAACAGCCAATATTTAATCGTATTTGGCTACTTGTGAAATGAATGCAGAACTGAAATAAAGAGAAAGGTACATTGGCAGCAGCATCAAAATCCGCCGGCTCAGAATCGATTTATGAATCATGGGAGCCATGGCAGATGCAACTTAGTAAAACCTTCTCGAGTCGGCCACGCATAATTTTCGTATATTCAGAAGATCTTCAGTCAGCCGACCCACCTTACCTCCACTTTCGGAGTGTTTGTCAGCATTGAATCTCGGCCAAAGAGGGGCACCTTGATCTCTTCGCCCTGTACGAGCCGCACATCCCAATTCCTGAGCAGCTGGCTCATGAAGATCTTAAGCACGAGCCCCGCAAAGAAACGGCCTGGGCACGAGTGGCGTCCGTAGCCCCAACTCGAAAAGTTCTCGTCCGTCGTCACAAACTGTGCCTTTTGCTCGTTACCCGGGATTTTCCGTTTCTCAAGGTGTCTGTATGGATTCCACTTCAGGGGATCGGGGTAGCTATTGGGGTTGTGCAATTTTGAGTTTGAGATACTGATGACAACGCCAGCGGGAATTCTGAGTGAACCGTCCGGAAGGTCAAATGGAGCAGTGGTCACGCGTTCCATGACAGATTCGTCGGCTGGCTCTAGACGGAGCGTTTCTCGCAGCACCGAGTCGAGCAGAAGCACCTGTGAAAAGTCCTGCTTCTCCAGGTGAGACGCAGTCGGCATGACCTGCACAATTTCGCTGCGAAGTTCCTCCACCAGCTTCGGTCCATAGGAGGCCACGTGGGTTAGAGCCCGGAAGGCAAGACCACTCACCGACGAGACGCCGAGGAAGACAAGCAAGAGCTGAATATGCAGGTGGTCGTAGGGCACAGCGCTAGGCATCTGCTCGTTCCATGCTAAAATATCCTCCACGGATCGGCCTTGCCCGGCTGGCGTCTCACCTTGCTTTGCCGTGGCTTGGACCTCGCGACGCCGCGCCTCAACAACCGGATACAGGATCTCTCCGGCCCTCCGGTACAGAGCTTTCAGCTTTCGGGTCTCTGGGAGAACGTAGTGAATAAAGGGACGGAAGATGGGGTTCCAGGTGAGGATGGCATGCTGAGCTGTGTAACGCTGGCGGGCATATGCGCGACATATCTCAAGCCACTCCTCGTTGTTCGCAAGGTCAGACCCGCAGAACAACTGGCTGACAATGAATGCCGTTGTCTTCTGAACGACATCGCTGATTTGCACTTCGTGCCACTCTGAATAGAACCAAGTCTCAGCTGCTGATATTCAAATAACGCATTCCATAGGCAAACTCACCAGTCGAACGAGTCAAGCCCTTCTCGAGCTGCTCAATGGCAGCTTCGGACAGAGGTTCTGCAAATCTTGCCAGATTATGCGTGAGCCATTTGGCAGCAATGGTATGGATGCGATCAGCAACGCCGGGCGCGGACCACGGGTCGAATCCGGGAATGGGCCCGTTGAACTTCTTCCTGATGAACGCATCCAAGCTGAGGTTAGGATGGCTCTTCATCGCGTCGAGATACCGATGTGGAAGGATGATTCTCTGCCCATCAATGGTGTAGGCTACAAAAGGCTCATCGTACTACGTACACGCCCAGGTCAGTTACTCTTGATGCGATTCCATGCAAGCATGCAGCTCAATGCCGTACCTTTTGTTCGGCCTCGATGAGTGCTGGCGCCCACAGGGCCGCCCAAGCACGCAGAGCTGTACGTCCAGAAAAATACCATGGTTTCGGGTTGACCACCGGTAGATTGCGGAAAGCAAGGAACAAAGAAAGCCGGCGTGAGAATAGGTCAATGATGCAAGCTCCAATGGTGACTACTGCAACTATCCATAGATAATTGGCTGTCTTTGCCTCCGGTAGATGAATGTTTTGACCGATTGGAATGAATATGGAATCCATCATGCAGGATGTAAGGCGCAGGCACCGCTAAAGAAAGATTCAAAGTAAAGGCAAGGTAAACAAAGTTTCTACACAGTCGTGTACCTGGCCATCCCAAGCTTTTAGCAGAACAGGATCCGGTATAAGTACCCGATGAATCGACTTGTTGATCACGTGCTGCGGCGGGGACAAGCCCGCTAGGGGATTCGACATTGAGCTGGCATGTCTTGGTGTCACAAAAGTGTACACTCAGCTGGAAAGTGGAAATGCTATAGTTTAGCGCCTATCATGTGATACAAGTAACTACTCGGTAAGGATCAAAGCAGAAAGTCACCCGAGGAAGCGCATGGTGGCGCACAAGTGGTACATGCATACATGCAGCCGCTTCAACCCCAACTGCAGCTCCTACAGCTTTGCAGGAACGCCCTCGCACAGCATTGCCCATTTTGCAATGGCTCCCACCAGGCCTTGAATCTGGCCTTCTGTGTGGTCGACCTGTACCACTATGCGCAGCCTTTCCTCGTCCAGCGGTACCACGGGATAGGATACAAAGGGAGTGAAGAAACCTTGCTCTCGCAGGTGTGTGGCCAACTGTCGAGATCTGCCTGGAGGCGTCATGACGGGCATAATTGGAGACTCAAAGTCGTCCAACAGCTTTGGCTTGTCTACTAGCTTGATCAGCCCCCTCCCTTCTGCACTGCTCCACTCGGCTTGTTTCTGGATTGCAGTCCGGAAACGCCGAATGTTTTCTTGTAAGACAGCGCGGCGCTGATGATACGTTAGCAAGACATCAATCGTACGGGAGCAAACAGAGTGTTTGACATGCCTTGCTGCCCTCATCACTCTCTAGGATTCGGTAGGCGGCTTTGACAGACGCAAGCACCGTAAAAGGAGGGCCAGTGGTATAGATGAAGTTCCGAGCGTACTGGAAGAACGTTCGTTTGATAATAGGGTCGCAGAGCACAATCGCTGTTCACGATGAAAGTGTCAGCCTCAAACCCTGGGAATGGCCACGGTGGAAACTGTGAGGAAACCCACCTCCTGCACACCCAACGGCTTTGCTAAAAGTATGCATACGAATAGTGAAGCTATCCTCAAACCCATAAGCGGACACAAGACCAGCTCCATTTGGTCCCACCATACCAGTGGCGTGAGCCTCATCCATGACAAGCACGCGGTCGGCATCTGGAAGAACATCCTCGGTGACAAAGACAAAGTCATCCATAGGACACATGTCCCCCTCCATGCTGTACACAGACTCGACAACGATGAAAACGCTGCGCACACCTTGGGCGATGTCTGGTTCGTCGTCGCGGAGGGTTCGCAGAACGCTCCGTAGATGCTGCATGTCATTGTGTTTGAATGGCAGTCTGGCTTTGGCACGAGAGGTTCTCATACCGTCGTGAATACTTGCGTGAGCCAGCTCGTCAAAAACAATCACATCTCCTGGTTGAGGAAGGTATTTCCAGATGGCCATGTTTGCTTCGTATCCCGAATTGAAAATGAGTCCATCTTTTGCTCCATGGAACTGAGCAATCTGTGCCTCTAGGCTGTTGACGTAGTCCCGATGATTGTCGAGAACTCGACTAGAGCCGGAGCCTACGGAGAAGTCGGGATAGGTGTCGAGCTCTCGATAGAACTCATCTCTCAACACAGACGTGGAGATTGAGAGGGCATCGTTGGATCCAAAGTTGACCAGACCTGCAGCGTTAGCGACTTCTTGATCAGTGAGACCGACCAAACGCCCAGTTTGATCTCGTCGACTCAAAGGCGCGGCAAGAGCTTGCAACAGTGCTCCGGCTGGCATGATGAATAGAATCGTCTCAATTGTAACAATTCAAGCTCCAATGGGTGAGCAAATTCAAGCTGCACCTTTATACTCCCACCAATGCTGCAAGGGTCCACTAGCCCCTCTTAACACTCTCATTAGTGAATCGGTAGTCAGCTGAACAGGCTTTGACCAATGGGTCTATGCCAGCAGAAGGCTGAATACGCGCGGAACGCTACTGGCGCCTCGGCAAACTCAGCTATAGCACGGCATGGTGGAGTCACTCGGCAGCAATCTTACGTGATTTCATTGGCGAATGGCAGTGTGCTCATCAATGGCGTGTCGGTCCTACTCTGTGGGGTGATGCAGGCTCCAGATTTGTCCATTCTAGTAGTTTGCTAGCAGGAAGGTACAGCGCTCTTCGACGCTCATTGCCTGCAGCTGATCATCATGCTCCTGGGTTTGCGCTGCGTATGCACGCACCAAACGCTCCCCAATTATCGCGCGGAGCCGATGATCTCTGCTGAGGGCTGCAAGGCTCTCCGCAAGACTCGTTGGGAGACGATTGTGAATCCCAAGCGCTACCCGCTGCGCGTCGGACAAGGTTGATGCGTCTACTTGACAGTCCTGCATTTGAAGCACGAGGCTGCGTCCGAGACCATCTAGGCCTGCAGCCAGGAGCGCCGAAGCAGCCAGATACGGGTTTGCAGTTGCACAAACAGCCTTGACCTCGAATCGGTTCGGCGAAATCCGACGTAGTGGTACCTCGCGATTCTGCCATCCCCAACAAACGTATTCTCCACCACTCCATATCCCTGGCTTGACTCTGTCATAGCTAACACTAAGTGGGTAGCTAAATGCCATCGTAGCTTGCAAGTGCTCCAGAATGCCAGCGAAAAATGCTTCAGCTGCTTGAACATGTTCCTGAGTTCCGGCCCCGCCTCCGCGCGGATTTGCGGAAATGTGCATGTGGGATGCCGTGCCCGCCTCTTCCACACTCGGCCTTGGGTGAAAGGTTGCATGCACGCCATGCGCGTGAGCTGTGTGGATGAGCGCCCGCCGCGCACGCACTAGCTGGTCCACGGCTCCCAGTGGTTCGTCATGGTGCAGGACAAATTCCCATTGACAAGGCGCTGCTTCTGCGTGAAATTGCACGACTTGTACTCCTGCATGAGTCATTGCGCGAACAATCTCCTCAATCAGAGGCAATTGGTCTTCATCTTGAGGCGCCATGGTGAAGCATCCGTGGCGAGGCCCTGTGCTGGTTGGAGCAGAACCCAGCAGGACAACTTCAATCTCGAAGCCTAGCCAGATGTCTATGCCGTAGTCGTCCTGGATTGTCTTCACCATCCTTGACAGCGTGCCCCTGGGGCATTCTTCGAGCAAACTGCCTTTGTCATCGACCCACGTGGACATGATCTCAACCCGGCGACCCTTTTGATCTGGATGAGCGTACGCTGAAGTCCAGTCTGGCTCAAGGTATAAGGCTCCTACAGGGGGCTCATTGGCGGCAATATGATCCAGTCGAGTCACAAAGATGAGATTGGCAGAGATAGAGATCCTCTCTCCTCGCTTCATCATTGAATCGAAAGCCTTGACTGGAAGCATCCGAAGCATGTAGACGCCGTTGTATGGCATGAAGCGAATCCAGACAAATTCGGGGTCGAACTTGGTCTGGACATTCTTCCAGCCGATCATAGCGTTCGATCCTTCAGAATCTCCCACAGCTCCATTTTTGCTGCCATTCGTCGCCATACTTGATTCACAGCATGTGAAGGAGCACAATGTATTCGTTGCTCGTGTGCTTGATTTGGGAATTGAAAAGGTATCAGACGCCTAGTGGTTGCCCTGCCGGGATTCACCTATGTCAGCTATGGCTGGTCTCCAACCTGCTTCTGATGATGTTGCATATGAATCAGATGCATGCTTGCTTTCTGCAACTTATGAATCATGGAGCAGACTGGCGCGAGCATCGCAGCGCCACCAACAGATGCCAGAGCTACATGTCGGAGATGTTGTGCTTGCAGGTGATGGATTGGTTGAGTAACGAGCTTGGGACGCATATGTACATGCGACGCTAGAGGCGGGGCTCTCATGCAGCGCGGATTAATGTGGTCGCATTATAGCTGAAAAGTAGCAGTTTGGAGCTTAGCAGCTCGTCCCTGTACCTCTTTCTGGCGATAGGTTCCACCGAAACTTTCGTTCCATCCGAGGTTACATGTGCCACGACCAGTCCATGCATTAGTGATAGCTGCTTCTCAAGATGTCTTCTTGAAAGACTCGTGAGATGTCTTCCTAGCTTTGTGGTGCAGCCACGACAATGGACTCGGGTGTATAAACACTATCATGGGCGCCCGTGTGCTGTCAGCGGTGGAAACGGCCGAGGGCAAGGTAGGACGTGCCCTAAGGGGCCTATATATAGCTATAGCGTACCCGCCCTAGCTCTGTACCAATTAAGTCTAGAGCGTTGTTGTTGCGAGCTCTCCCCTCTGCTCCCGAGTAAAATACCCCCGTTATTTGATTCCAGGCTACGAAGCCCTCACAAATTTCTAAGCGAAAGTGACTTGGTAGCTCTATTGCACTACCGTTCTAGTATACTGGCTTTATACTGAAATTCAGCACATAATGCGAACGTTAGGGTGGTAAAATCATATTGGCCCTACCAGGGCAGCCCCACGCGGGTCCCTAAGGGGTCTATTTTGTAGATGATATGCTCCTATATCGCATGGCCAGCAATCAACCTACAGGCATATCTCCGATTTACAAGACAGTGAAATGGGACGGCTCTTGATCTATTGTCGATCACAACTTAGATTCCTCTGGTAGTAGTAGACACCGAAGAAAGCCATACAGACGCATCAGTCGTTACGCTCATGCAACATGTTCCCACGCCAGCAGTAATCCTTCTCACCATTCCAGCGGCTCCTCCTTGGTCTCTCCCCTGTTCGTCTTGGGTACGGGAACCGCCTCGATCTTGACTGCACCGTTCCGGTCCCGCTTGAGGTAGCCGGACCCGTCGAGCCACGGGGTGTCCTCCGTTCTCCTCTTTTCAAATTTCTTGATCTTGGCCTCCAGCTGCATCGTCAATCCGATGTCGTCAAGGCCATTGACAAGGCAGTGCTTCCTGAAGGACTCGACCTCAAACTTGGCCAGGTCTGTGCCGTCGGCGGACTTGATCGTCTGCGCGGGAAGGTCGACTTCGATCTCGCGGCCTGCCTTGGCTTCTGCGAGTACCTTTTCGTAGGCTTCTCCTTCTAGGTTGAGCGGTAGCATGCCGTTCTTAAAAGTGTTATTGAAAAATATGTCTGCGTATGATGGCGCAATGATGCACTTGATGCCAAAGTCTAGGAGCGCCCATGGGGCATGCTCTCTGCTGCTACCACAGCCAAAGTTGGGTCCGGCGACCAAGATCTTTGAGTTGCGGTAAGGGTCCTTGTTAAGAATGAAGTCAGGCTCATCCTTGCCGGTGGCGGGATCATATCGCCAGCCATTGAAGAGAGCGGTACCCAAACCCGAGCGCTTGATAGTCTTCAAGAACTGCTTGGGGATAATGGCATCGGTGTCAATATTGCTCTGCTCCATGGGCGCCGCGATACCCTTGAGCTGAGTGAACGGTGGCATACCGCCAACGGCTGGCGCCTTTGTCTGTACCTCATCGTTGTCACTCTCTGGGGCGTCGAGAATGCGATCTAGATCCTCATCGTCCAAAACATCTTCAACATGCGCATCACCAACGTCAATCTTTGGTGATGCTTTCGCAGGCGAGACATGTGCAGCGCTAGCAACCTTGCGCACGTCCGCGAGCTTTCCGACGAGTGCGCATGCTGCAGCCATGACTGGCGACATCAAGTGAGTGCGACCACCAGCGCCCTGACGACCCTCGAAGTTGCGATTTGAGGTGCTGGCGCAACGCTCCTGCGGCGACAGAATGTCGGGGTTCATGCCGAGACACATTGAGCATCCAGCCTCACGCCACTCGAAGCCAGCATCCACGAAGATCTTGTCCAGACCTTCGTCCTCGGCTTGCTTCTTCACTAGCCCAGAGCCGGGAACGATCAGGGCTCTTTTGATATTCGCAGCAACCTTCTTGCCCTCGACGACCCTGGCTGCAGCACGAAGATCCTCAATACGAGCGTTGGTGCACGAACCGATGAAGACCTTGTCAAGAACAACGTCCTGCATGGGAGTACCGGCAGTGAGACCCATATACTTGAGGGCTCGAATGCAAGCTTCCTTTGCGGCGGGGGTGGAGAAGTCATCGGGTCCAGGTACAACGCCGGTGATGGCGACGACATCCTGAGGCGAAGTGCCCCAGGAGATTGTTGGAGCAATATCCTTTGCGTCGATGTTCACTTCAATGTCAAATTTGGCTCCCTCATCGGTCTTGAGGCTGTTCCAATGGGTAACAGCCCTCTTCCACTCGGGTGAGTCGTATTTGGGCGACAGGGGCCGGCCCTTCAGGTAGTCAAAGGTAGTCTGGTCAGGGGCAATCATGCCGGCGCGGGCACCGCCCTCGATGGACATGTTGCATATCGACATGCGGGCTTCCATACTCAGGCCTCGGATGGCGGAGCCGCAGAACTCAATTACTGCACCGGTTCCGCCTGCAGTGCCGATCTGGCCAATCACGTAGAGAACAATATCCTTGCTGCTGACTCCTGGAGCAAGCTCTCCATCCACCTGGACCTTCATGTTCTTGCTTCGTTTTGTGATAAGCGTCTGCGTGGCGAGGACATGCTCGACCTCGCTGGTACCAATGCCAAATGCAAGGGAACCGAAGGCGCCGTGTGTAGAGGTGTGCGAGTCGCCACAGACGACGGTGGTGCCGGGGAGGGTAAACCCCTGCTCAGGGCCGATGATGTGGACGATTCCCTGACGCTTGTCGCCGAGGCCAAAGTACGTCAGGCCAAAAGCCTTGACGTTCTCTTCGAGAGTGACGCATTGTGTACGTGAGTCCTGCTCCTCGACGAAGGAGCCGACATCCTTGAAGTTTTTTCGGGTTGTGGTGGGCACGTTCTGTAGAAGGTGAGTTGAGGAATCACTGGCCGGTCAAGGACAACGTACGTGATCAGTGGTTGCAAGTGTGCAATCGGGTCTCCTCACTTTCCTCGAGGCATTTCGAAGGCCTTCAAATGCTTGCTGGAATTGACGTCAGTGGGGCACAGCAGTGGGGCGTGGATAGTTGTGAAGAGCATACTGGAGAGGTGACTTCGTGGACAAGATGCCTATCTGAACAGAGGGTGTCAGTGACAGGGTGCTACAGTGAGGGGTTAGGACTCTTGCTGACCGATATACAATAAGAGCGTGCCGTCATCCCGTTCGTCGACAATATGGTATTCGAGGACTTTGTCGTAAAGCGTCCGCGGCGGCGTAGTAACGGAAGGCATGTTTGATTCGTGCAGGAGCTGGAGGAACAAGAGATTACCAGCAGACGCAGGTGGAGCAGGCATCTGTGTCTTTAAGCTGTGCCGGGTCCGAGGGTTGGAGATGTGCTCCGCAGCGATATCGGTGCTGGCGATTTGGGATCTCGCTGAGCAACTCGAGAATTGTGGCGCGGCTGATTGGTTGGCGCCCAATGCTCGCCCGAAACTCCGCGCCGCTTTGCATGTTTACGCTGCGTCAGAGGAGGGGTGTGCTATCATTCGTGTAGATGTCTGATCACGAGCACAGGTCTGGCCGATTGCGGCTCGGGCTGTGTTTATGATCCTCAGTTATGGACTGGAATGGAAGCTGCAGCGTTTGCATGAGCCTCAATGTGTCTAGCGGCACACGTGAACACTGACGCCACGCGCATGCCTAAACCCTTGAAATAAATATATACCGCCATGCACCAGCTCGCGTTTGCCTTTCTACAACCTCGCCCACCGTCATGGCCAGCACTCAGAAACGCCCCAAGGGCATCCTCAAGAAACCCTCCTCCTTTCCCACCCGCTCAGATGCTCCGCTCGCCTCCCAAACCGACCCCACCGCCCTCCCATCCTTCGTCCCCCCACCCTCCAAGCCATCACCCTCCCCCCTCGCCATGGACGCGCCCCAACCCACCACCCCCGACCGCGCAGCCCGCAACCGCCAGCTCGCCGTCCAGCACGCCACAATCCTGCAGCAGCGCAAAGACACCGAGACCCTAATCCTCGCCAACCTCGAAGAACTCATGGACTTCCCCACCGCGCCCAGCCCCGCCTTCACCGCCGCACGCCCCGCCCCCGCCGACCTCGCCCGCTTCCAGGCCCTGATCCCGCCCTTCAACACCGCCGACTACGACGCCCTGCTCGCCGAGCGCACCTGTTGCGACCGCTGCGCCTACGTCTTCTGCCCCGTGCGCCTGTCGAGCCTGGCGCGCGACCGCGCCGCCCGCGCAAACGTCAATCGCCTGCGCTACGACGGCGCCCGCTGGAACTCCGTCAAACAGGCCAAGCTGGATCAGTGGTGCAGCGCGGCGTGCGCCCGGCGCGGCCTGTACGTGCGCGTGCAGCTGAGCGAGACGCCGGCGTGGGAGCGCGCGGGGCTGGCGGGTGGCGGCGCGGTGGAGCTGCTGCGCGAGGGCGACGACGGGGTGCTGGAGGCGAAGATGCAGGGGCTGCGGATGGACGCGGTGGCGAGCGGGCGCGAGGCGGATGGGATGGACGTCGAGCTGGATACGACGGGGTTGGAGGACGAGAAGCGGCGGCGGGATGATGCGGAGCTGCTGCAGGCTGCGATGGAGGAGTTGGCGCTCGAGAGGGGCGACGCTAGGGCTGAGAGTAGCCGGCGTGGGGTGGTGGTGAAGGAGACGCTTGTGGAGAATCCGGCGAGGATGGGCGCTGGGGCGCCGAGGTTGGTCAGTGCGAGTGAAGCGGTGGAAGGGTATGTGCCCAGGGCGCAGAGGGGGATTTTGAGGCGGCAGAAGGCGGAGGGTGAGGAAAGCGACGAAGAAGAAGACACCGATTGGCAATTGTGATTGAAGATGGGAGAATTAGATGCATTCTGTACTACTACTTTAACGAGTTTACGATTTCACAAGAGCACTGTAGCAGGTTGTTAGTATGTCGGTCAAAGTCAGAGAGCACTGATGGTAAAGATCAAGAGCAGATTACAGCATGCCAAAAATCAAGCATTACGACAGCATTCGTCCAGTAGGCAAGGCAAGACGAGGTCACTTGGCGATCAAGCATCATCCTCGCCTGTCCCAAGAAGAACAAGCGGAAGAATCAGCGACACCTGGTATGCGCAAACGAGTCTCTGCGTTCGCTATGTCGTATACCGTCCGATCGACATTTTTTCCACCACAAGGCGCTATCGCCTCAACTCCAGTTCCTCACTCCCATCTGCGACGATGCATCTATGCATCTATGCACGCGGCGGCCTGTCGTTGAAGCGGCGGGGGCGCTCGGTAACAGCCTGCTGGGCAACAGGAACAACGTTCACGGGGACGGAATCAAACTGTACCACCATTCGTTAGCACACCAAACACACATAAGTTGGGAAAGCAGCCTCGAGTAAGAGGTGTAAAAGCGGGAAGAACGTACGCCCAAGCTCTTCAACAGGTCCTTGGTCTCCTGGTCGACGTCCAACTGGCCGCTCTCGCTGTTCTGCGCAAAGTCGAGCGCCGATACCTCGGGCACGTATTGATCCTTGCGCTCACGCTCCTCTTCTTGCAGCTTGAAGGAGATGCCGCGGACGGGGCCTCGCTGGATACGCTTCATCAAATGTGTCGTGTAACCGGCAATCTGTAACAAGATGTGTTAATTCGTGGCTCGAGTCGTGCCTATCTGACAGCTGAGGCAGAAGCTGCGCAGACGGAAACTGTGCGGACTGACCTTGTTGCGCAGGCGCTTGCTGGCAATAATGGCAATCTCATCGCAGATGCGCTTGTTGGTCTCGAAGTCGAGGGTGAGCTTGGGGTAGTAGCGCTCGATGATGACCTTGGAGGACTTCTTGACGGTCTTTGTTCGGACGCGACCCATGTTTGCGGTATTGTGTGTGGGATACCTGGGGATGGAGATCGAAAGAGAGTCGTCGTCCAGTCGCGGCGCACCCTTACACGAAAATCGAAATGGTGTGTGGGAGGCGCTTGGCGCGGATGACTAAGGGTCTGAGATCACGTGCACTCCAATGGCTCGCGTGTTTCCCGTAACAATCCGTCAAATTGTTAAAGAGATGAAAAAGAAACAAGAAAAACATTTTGGAAGTGATGATGTGTGATTGAAAATAAATGTACATAGTCTACATAACGATGCATCTATTGATTCGCCATGCCCTCTATGACTTTCCTCCATCCCTGTCAATCGACTTCTCCAACTGCGACACAAAGTCCATGCTCGTATCAACTGGCTTCCGTCGGTTACTGTTGCTAAGGATGTCCAAACGCCGAGTAGCCTTATGGCCTCCCTGAGAGGGTATCGAAGGTGGCTGAAAGTTCCCCGTGTGTAGGCCGACTGTTGTCGCATCCGCACTATACGCGTGAAGCTGGATCTTGCCCTGCTCATCGATGTGGGCCTTGGCGGGCTTCACCCAGATGCGGTTTCCGCCCGGGGTTCCAATACCCACTGTCGAGCCTTGCTTCTCTTTGCCTACCAGGCTTGGGTGGATGTTCTCGTCCACCTCATCCGATACGCGGATGCGACTGATCAGGCCGTCGGGCGTAACAATACCAGCGAGACCCAGTCTGTTTGCAGGATCACGAGCTTGCGTACCCCTAGTCCTAAGGACGCGAGCCTCGACCGGAGTAGTAGCAGCTCGAGGGCCAAGGATGGGGTGGTTGGGAATAATGGCATTGGACTTGAGGTACGACACACCAGCAGACGGATGAGTCCGTGGAGGGCCCTTCTCAGAAACTTGCTGGGCGAGGTCGCTGAAGCTGGTACGAGAAGGTATACCCAGTGAAGACTCTGGTAGGTCGAGGAAACGAGTGATGAGGCGCGACAGCTCCGACTCCAGCGCGAAGCTAGCACGAAGCTGCCTCATCCAGTCGCGGAAGGACTGTTCCTCGGTCGTCGCGTCGATCACAGTCTCAAGATCAACGCCCTTGTCGCGGTTCTCCTGTCGGCGCATAGTCTCAGACGTGCGCGCATGGTGTTCTCGCAAAAAGGCGGCAAATTCGGCCTTCCTGCCGCGCAATTGCTTAGCAACATAGCGGATGAAGTCGCCTTCCGACATTCCTGCCAACCAGGGGCCTTGGAACTTCCATCTTCTGTTATTTGGATCTTTCTGTGGTGCGTCGGGATCTGTGTGATCTGTTTCGGCCTCGAAAACGCTCCTGGATTCAGCAAAGACGCTAGCTCTCTGGCGTTGGGGTCGGGTTGTAATGGGCAAGGCAAGCTCCTGAATCTTTGCCAATGTCAAGGACAAGTCGGCGGCCGAGTCATAGTCGGTAATGTGTTCGATAGTGTCAAGAGCGTTGATACGGATGAGAGGTGTAGATGATTTCGTCGTCGACCGAAGAGGTAGGGCTCGTTTTAGACCCCAGTCACCTCGTGCTCTTGAGGATGCAGGAGTTGTAATTGCCTGCTGCACGGGATAGGGGAGCGTCGAGGAACCGGTATCCGCAGCTGCAAGGTTGCCGACAGCTTCGCTAGGTCTTTGTAGAGTTGGCGGGAGGGAGAAGAGTCGAGAATTGCGGAGGAGTTTTGCAGTAGGGGAGAATCTCTTGCTCGACATATTGATGTCGCGTCTGTGTGCAGGATGCTTGAGACGCTACCGGTCGCACATGCTCGGTATCGTTGAGTCAAGAAGGATGCGCAGTCGCTCTCTGACTCGTGCAAGAGATGATTTGAGCTTTGTCGGCAGCGTTCTAAGACACGCCAGAGTAGAACGGGAAACGCCGAGTCACGTGATTTAGTCTTCGACGATCTTGCAGGGTAAGCATTGGGATTCTATCGGTCATCTGAAGATCACTAACAAGGACTAAAGAGAACTTCACCAGACTCGAGGACATAGTGTTGCTTTTTACTTATCAAGTGTTCTAGATGATCATTGCATGTTGACTCCTGGTAGTAATGACCAGAAATGTTCAGGTAATCAGCGCAATTTACCGGTGCTGAGCCGAAGTAGCCTACCGAAACGAATTGAACGAGCGGTCAAATGTCAACCATCATGATAAGCAGAGGGAAAATGAAGCAATGTCATTAATCTGCATTCGTCTTTGTATCCAGGTCACGCTTGTCTCATTATACAACATCCTGTCAACGAAAGTGTCCCTCATAACGCCACCCACCATGCATATGCCATTCCCGATCTTCCATCATTCCAAATACTGTTGCCAACGTAGAGAAGCCTCTCAGCGACGCCCAAGAGAGCTACCTACGCTGCTGGGCGCCACATTGCTCAGCTTGCTGCTGATCCAGCTCCCACCGCCACTGACCCAGCCCGGCATGCTGAGACTGCTACTGCTGCCGCCACCAATCTTGCGCTTCTTGTCGCGGTTGGCCCATTTCAGGCGCGCTTCCGTCATTGAGTGAACCATGTTGAGGACAAGGAAGATGGTACTGCCGATGAAGCGGAACGCAGCCAAACACGCTACAGACCAGAGGATGAACTTGAGGTAGAAATTGTCCTTGATGCCTGTAGTACCATAGGCTTCCGAAACAGACATTGCTAGAATAGCATTGCAAGTCATCCAGACGACGACGACATAGGTTCGAACTGCCCGGTAGTAATCCTCTTGGACCTGTGACTCCGACACTGGGGCAGAAGGTACCTCGAGTCGATCGCGGAGATTGCGGAGTGCCTCGTCATATCCAGAGTCAATGTCAAGCTGCTCAGAGGGCATCTCCAGCTCAACAGTGCTTCCCTTACCCCCAACGGCGGCTCCCAGGTCGGTGTGAATTGCATTGTCACCCTTTGTACCCCAGCTGATATCGTGTGTGTTACAAAAGGCGTAAACCTGTAAAGTGCAAATGTAGGATGGGAGCAGAGCGAAATACTGAGCAGAGGAGCTGAACATGTGCCATGGATCCAGGTAGAGGAAGGAGATGAGGAAGTAGAGACCAATGGTTGAACAGGTGGAGACGACAAGGTTCGTGAAGACGTTGTTGCCGAGCTCTAGCGACGTGTGTCCCACGAGCTGCTTCACAACAATGTAAATGGATGCAAATGTCGTGTACGCCATGATTATTCCGTAGATGATCATGCTGCTGAGATACAACCGCTTGGCACCCTGGGGGCGGTTGCCCATTGACATGATGAACTGGACGCCGATCAGGAGTACGCAGGTATACCGCAGGATGGAGAAGATGACCTTGCCAATACTATGTCCGAACGGGTCCATCTTGGGATCTGCAAGAGACCCTGCAATGAAGAAGAACGTCAGATAGAAGTTTGCCAGAGAGAAGAAGGTGAAGAGCAGCTGAATAAACTGGTAGAAGAACTCAATATTCAGCAGGATCTTGCGGCCAACAGTGTGATCAGTCTTGTGGATCTGTTTCCAATGAAGCAAAGCGTAGACGGCAGCGAAGAAGGCGCCATTAAGCCATCTGCGTCGCTGAGACACAAATTCAGGCACGGTATCTGGCACATCGGTCTCGCCAGTAGCCTTTCGAACGAACTTCAGGACCCATCGCTCGTTTCGCTTCGCGATGAGTTCCCAGCATAAAATGCGATCTTCGGCAAGGTACATGTTTGCAGTGAACACGTCGGCGTTCTGTCCGTGGAGCGTCTCGCCTTTAAAGTACTGGCTCAGAGGTCCATGGCCAGTCTCATCGTTTTGAAGTGCGTGGTAGCGATATGCACTGAGCGCACCTGGAAGCACAGTGATGTACCCAAACACAGATTCCAGTGGCTTGTCCAGGATATTTGACATCTTGTACTCGAAGTTTTGAGATGCAACCAGAGGATTAAGGAGGCCTCTGCCGAATTTACCCTTGCCAGCCTTGATTTCTCCAGCGGCTCCGGCTACATTGGAATCGTTATCAAACGCTTTCCAAAGGTGGTAGAGTGAGTCATCGCCTGGCCTGGTTCCGACATCCAAAAGGATACACACGTTGGGGTTCAGAGCTTTGCCAAACGCATTGAAAAACCATCTGTGGGAGTTCAATTTCTTTGCGTTCTTTTCTTTGAGACAGAATATGAGCTGGCAGGGCACGATGCCCTTCTCTGCTCCTTTAAACCTCAGGTCAGAGTCCAGAGAAACTTGAGTCGTGTATTCGTACACGTGTGCAGTGACAGGCCTGGAGTTGACAAGATTCTTTGCGATGCCATCTTGGTAGACACCCATAGCCGCCAAAGCGTCTAGGGTGCGAGGGTGAACCTTTTGACGACCGTCTGCTATGATGCACACAACAATCTTTTCCCAACCATCCTTACCCCACGTCCTTGACTTGGAACGAGAGCAGAAATGCGACAGATTGCGCATGACACCGTGCATTGTTCGAGTAAAGTCCAACTCGCTCTCATTGTACATGGTGATGCAGATGAAGAGTTCCGTCTCGCGCATCGTCCGGCCGATGTTTTGACGCAACTTGTACCCTCGGTCGACAAAGTCGTCTGGATCGCAGGTGACGGCGGTGTAGCGCATGTGCGTAAACTCGATATCATCACGACGAGGTAGGAAGCTGTAGAGAATGGTGGGGATCTTGCACTCCAAGACGAGCTCACCATTGATGAGGCGGACTTCTTTCTTGGCCATCTGGGCAGGTCTCCAACCTCTCCTGGTCTGAGCACCTTCTGGTGCAGGTCCGTAGCTGTCAAAGCCATTCTTTTCGTCATAATCGGTCGTCAAGGTAGACTGTGAGACGAAAGAATCTCTTGAGTACAAGCGCGGCTTCTCATCGCTAGCAGGGCCGAAGACATCGTCTTCGTCGTCCAAAGGAGTATCATCTTTGATTGGAATGGTAGTTTCGGGAAGTACGGATGCCTCAGTCGGGGCGACATTGGACAGCGGCCGGCCATTTGCAAACAAAGGTGCGGGGGGAAGAGGACGTTTTGGACTTCCACCGTACATGGATGAGGGAGTGCCAGGACGCGGGCTGCCGTTGAGATCTACCGGTTCATACACGCTGCCATTTCCCGGCGGGCGAGTGTAGTCTTGGGAACCCCGGGAGGGTGTCCAAGACCGAGTGGGAGATTGCCTTCCAGGAGATGAGGGTGAGAAGGAAGAGTAGGCACCGGTGCGACTGGAGGGGCGAATATCAGGAATCCCGTTCAGGACCGAGGATGTACGCGATAGCTTGGGTTGATAGGTTCTCTGTGCTGGGCTAGGGCTAGAGAGAGCAGTGTCAGCACGACGGTGAAGTCCAGCATTGAATTTCGAATATGCATACGCTCTTGGGGAATCGTTGTCAGGCGAGGCCAGCAAGCGCATGGTTGATCCATTGCCATGGTGCGTCGCGCTGCTGGGCGTGCTCTCCACAGGACCTGGATAGTCCGGTGGAGGCTCCGAAGGAGTAGTGGGGCGAGGCATGGTGAGATGCAACGCGAAGAATGTGAGCGAGCGAATGCAGGCGATTATTTTACGATGCACGGAATAGGCCTGCAGCAAAGAGAAATGTAGCTGGGCGGGGCGGCGGACGTCACACTGCAAAACACGCCGACGTCGCCAGGACAACGACGCCTTGGCGCTTGCGAGTTGGAGCACCAAGTCTATTCGAGGATATGAATTTTCATGAAAAGATATGCTCGAGAACCAAAAGAGTCGCTCTGAGGCTCATTCTCTGATACTTCCACAGTCTGATTGATTGTTCGACTTGATGTGGGGTGCTGGCCTGCGCGAGGTGGGCTTACAGACATGTGTGTTTGATGCGAATTAGAGGCTCTTGAGAAGGTAACGCAATGGCAGAGTGTGAGATGTTTGATTCGGATCTCATTGGACCTGGCACATTCAGCTAGTTTGAAATCAATGGTTTATTTCTGCAAGACGCAACCGAATGACAATAATGCATGGATGTGAGCAGGGACGCCTGCGGCTCAGTGATGCCAGAAAGGGGGCTTGGCATCATGCAGGCCTCCTCCTCCTTGTGGCAGCAAACAGTTGCGCTGACGAGATAGTCCATGAGCAGAGGCAGGAGGAACGCCAGCAAGAAGTCTCATCGTTGCACTATTTCCTGCCCTTTTCCACAATCTGCAGCCCATTAACGGGGAACCCAATCTTCCAGACAAACAACGGCGCGGCTTGGCTCGCTTCGCAGCCTAGGGGGCCGCCTGGCGCGCAGGCAGAACCGGCGGCTGAAGCCTGCCGGTGGCAACCACTCCGTCTCATTTAAAAGCCAATGGTCAGCCATTGGCCTTAGGTGCTGCGCCGCAACACGGATTGGACGCACTCCCCATAAATAGCGCTCTTCTCGCTTACCATCTTTCCCTTCACCATCTCATTACACACTCTGAGCATGCCCCCAAAGCGCAAGGCGACCAAGGCGCCCGTTGCCAAAGCGGCCCCACCCCAGAAACAGCCGAAGCAAGATGGCCAGAAGGCTGTCTCTAGAGATCTTAATGTGCCCATCGACGAAGGCTTTCCTGGCGTCAACGCGGCAGCTCCGGCCGTCTACATCGACCCCGAGGGCATCATCTTCGACGTCAGCCTGAACCAGAGCAACGTGTCAAACAACAATAACAAATTCTATAATCTGCAACTCATCGGGGGCAGCAAAAAGAGTAAGCAGTTCTGGACCTGGACGCGATGGGGCCGTGTTGGCGACTTTGGCCAGACCAAGCTCCTCGGCCCAGATCCCTTGGAGACGGCCATGAAGGACTTTGAGAAGAAGTTCAAAGACAAAACCGGCCACAAATGGGAAGATCGTGATGCAGAGCCAAAGAAGGGTGCGTCCTTTATGCATGACCCATCACGTGATGCGTTGTGGCTGATTGACCATAGGCAAATACACTTTCATCCAGAAGAGCTATGAGGATGACGACGACGACAACGGCGATGCAGCTGCGGTGAAGAAGGAAGAAGATGATGATGGCGAGGACAAGAAACCCGACGTTGCTTCAAAGCTCCCCATCGCAACCCAACGTCTGATTGAACTCATTTTCAACGAGAACCACTTCAATTCCGTCCTTGAGAACATTGGCTACAACAATGACAAGCTGCCTCTGGGCAAATTGGGCAAAAGCACCATTAAGAAGGGCTTTGAGCACCTCAAGGAGCTTGCAAGCCTGATCAAACACCCCTCACTTGCACAAAACAAGTACCAGCAGACTCAGGAAGAGGCAATTGAAGAGTTCACCAACAAGTACTATTCGACGATTCCCCACATTTTCGGTCGCAACCGGCCTCCACTCATCAACAACAACGATATCCTCCAGCGGGAGACGGCAATGCTCGACACCCTCTCCGACATGGAGATTGCCAACCAGATCATGAAGGTTACCTCCGACAAGGCCAAGGACGCCGATTCGGTCAGCCTGATCGACAAGCGATTCGCCCAGCTCAACTGCGACAACCTCTCGCCCCTCGACCACAAGTCCGCCGAATACCACGCCCTCAAGGACTACCTCATCAACACCGCTGGCCACACGCACTCCATTCGCTACCGCTTGCAGGACATCTTTCGAGTTGAGCGCGCCGGTGAGGATGCCCGCTTCCGCAAGTCCGCCTTCAACGGCCGTGCCGACACCTGCCGCCGCCTGCTATGGCACGGCTCACGCACCACCAACTTCGGCGGCATCCTCAGCCAGGGCCTTCGCATCGCGCCTCCGGAGGCCCCTGTCAACGGTTACATGTTTGGCAAGGGCGTCTATCTAGCCGATATCAGTACCAAGAGCGCCAATTATTGCATGTCCAGCTCGTCGGGCGGGCATGGCTTGCTGCTGCTCTGCGAGGCCGAGCTGGGAAGGCCAATGCACGAACTACTGTCCTCTGACTACAATGCTGACGAGGAGTGCAAGAAGAAGGGCAAGATTGCGACCCTTGGCATCGGCAGGACGTGTCCGCAGGGCTGGGTCGACGCCGGGGATGTGATCAGTCCGCAGCTGAAGGGCGTGCAGATGCCGGACCCGAAGCTTGAGCCGGGGGACCAGAAGCAGCATCCGACGGCGTATTTGCAGTACAATGAGTACATCTGCTACGACGTTGCGCAGATTAAGATTAAGTACTTGCTCAGATTTGCTATGTAGGGCAAACACCGAGTGCCAGGCATGAAGTATCTCCCATGAGATTTGTGGCTTGACGAATTAGGTTAATACTCTCGTGCAATGTGCACGTCGGACCGAATCGAAAAATACAAGTACTTTGTGTTTCTACCAAAATCTAGCCCTACCCAAGTGATCCGTCAATCATTAATTGTGCCCCCATCTATGAACGTCGTTCGTCGTCCGCCAGTACCTCCTCCTTGGATTTGTACGAGCTAAAGACCAACAAAACGCTAATATCGTACACAACCTTGCACACTCCCGCAGTGACAAACGCAATCCAAAACAGGTTATCCTTCGCCAGTAAGCCCGTGATGAGCGGTCCAATAGCCTGAAACGTCGTTTTGACCACGTTGATCAGCCCGAAGATGGCAGTGCGCTCGTTGCTTGGAATCACAGCAGCCAGGAAAGCAGCGCGAGGCGCCACATCCATGGAAGCGGTGCACGCCCGGATCATAAGGAAGAAGACTGCCATCGGCAGATGCGCAGGGATGGTCATGAGCGCCAGCGAAATGCCAGAGGGCATGTGCGTGAAAGCCATAGCCTTGAGCACCGCGGGTTAGTCAAGCACAACGCGCAGACGGAGCCTCCGACTTACCTTGACGTTGCCGATGCGCTTGGCGATGGACGACGCGACGAGGACAGAGAACGTGGATATCACCCACCCGATGGAGAATATTGTGCCCAGCTGGCCTTCCTTGAGGTTGAACTTGGTGTAGAAGTAGTACATGACCCACGACATCGACGCCAAGCCGGACGCAAACGAGTCCAGCGCAAAGGCCAGGCACAGCTGGATCGTGAGCCGCGTCGTCTCCTTGCTGATATGCGGCAGGAAGAGCGACTTCTTCACCTCCGGCGTCGCGGCGACCTCGTTGCGCAGCAGAGGTTCTTCCTCGGGGTGCGGCGGCGGCGGCTTCTTCTCGGGCTCGACCTTCTTGCTCAGGAGGCACACGAGAGCAAGCTTGAAGATGCCAGTGGCCGCATAGGCGAAGAAGACGACGCGGTAGGAGGCCAGCGTGGTCCAGCCGCGGGCCTGCAGGGTTTGGACTACCCAGCCGAAGACGATGGTGCCCACGGCTGCGCCGGCTGAGCTGGTTAAAGAGTACCAGGCGAAGATGTCACTACGGACCTCTGAAGAAGAGAGCTGGGCCAGGGCAGATTCCTCGATAGCACGGAATGGGCCTATTTCGTTTCCGCTGCTTATGGTCAAACTCCATGCACAGCTGCTGGGCGAGCGATACTGACCTAGGGCTGATGACGCCGAAGATGGCCGCAAGTAGCAGCACAACATAGTTGCCGCTCAGAGCAAAGGCGATGCCGCTTCCAGACATGAGCAGAGCGCCGACGGCAACAACGGCACGTCGGCCGAGGCGGTCGGCGAACATGGTCAGGAAGAAGCTGATCAATATGTCGCCGACCAGGGTGAGGGTCATGAAGAGGCCGATTTTGGTCTCGTTGATGCCCAGCAGTTTAAGGTACGGCACCAGGATCAATGTGGCGCCGCCATATGCTAGAAGACGGACAAAACGCTGGAAGCATAGTAGCTTGGTGTCAGCTGGCGAGTGGTAAAGAGAGTGGAGGCCTATTTCCTTGAACACCCTTGTGACACGGCTGGGGGTAAGAAGCTCTGGCTCGTCCATTTTGGTTGATGCTCAAGAAAGTCAGGATGAGAAACGCATGCGACTATGGCGGGTGGCGCTGACAGAGTCAATGCTTGTCAGCTGCTGCCTGCAAGGTGGGGCCAAGATCCGTGGTGATCAGCAAGTACGCCAGTATAGGATCGGATAGAGCCGGTGTATAATGCCTATGTGGTTCTAACCTTTCCTTTCAGATGGAAAATTGTGAGACAAAAGGTTTGATTTGCGGTAAATGTGCTTTTACTTATACGCCATGAGTCAATGGAGAAGCGGGTCAATCTTGAGGTCCCGGCTTGGCCAATGACATAGCATGATCAACCTTCGCCTTGGGATAGTATGATTGAATCGTCATTCGTTTGAAATTTCAGTCCCGTTTCTCGAGCCTACGAAATGATAAGAAAGCAGAGCGTGCGCAGGAGAAACGAGTGGTTCCTTACGCATTATGAAACACAGACAGCTGCATCTTCCCGTGCTCCAGCATCCACGCCCAAGCAATGTCAAACAACAGCATATCCACGAAGCTGAAGACTAAACTTCCTCCAAAAACTGCGCGATGATATGCCCATGCATTGTCGACGCTCAGGTCCTTGACCTGGCACACAATGGCCCACGGCAAAACGTACAGAATATTTGACACAAGCGACTGTGCAAGATACCACCGTGGCCGAGTCGCAAGCAACAACGTTTCTAGCTGAGACGACATCGCAAACAAGATGTAGCACCAGTCGATATCGCGCCACATGCGCGCCGTCACGTCGGCGACGGCATCAGACCCACTGAGCCAGCATGCGTAAGGCCGAGCGCCCACGATTGACAGCGCGATGCAGACAGGCACCTCGACGGCCAACGCGATGACTATAGACACTAATGCCGGCGAGGATATGCCCAGCAACTGTTTGCGTGACGCGCGAGGCCGCTGCGTCGTGACACCGGCGCTGCGCCGGAACGCCCCCCACGCGTGGCCAATGTGGGCTAGCGATGTTGCTTCGAGCGCTTGCACGGGCACCATGATCAGCCCCCAGCGGATCGTGTTGAAGACACCCCAGGCGGTCGCATAGGTCGTGCCTAGAGCCACCATACCCGCGACCAGCCAGAGATAGAGAGCATTGCGGACTGCAGACTCGACAAAGGTTGCGAAACCCGGGCGGGCGAGGACTTTAAGCGCGGAAATTGAGGGTAGTGTCTTTGCGTCTGAGGATATGGAGCCATTGACTTTACCCCTAGCACCGGTAGTGGTGAAGAGAAAATATGCAAGGCCGCTGATCGCAGATGCCAAATTGCAGGCCATTTGAATGGAGGCTTGATCGTTGACCGATGGCGTGTGGGCACCAACGTGGAAGCGCGAAATGATCAGCAGATCAAGTATGATGTTGGTAGCTGTCTTGACGGAACCGATGAGCAATGGCACATCAGGTTTGTCCAAAGCACGCGTGGCACTCGCCACAGACGCTTCCAACGTTGAGGTTAGGGCAGAAAAGGCGATGATGCGGACGTAGGTGATGCTGGCGGCACGCACTTCAACGGGCACAAACGCAGAGGCAAAAGTTTCTGCAGCGCCCAGGAAAACAAGACTCAAAATGAGGCCCAGCGCGCTTTGGAATAGGATGAGTGTGTTCGCAAGACCTAGCCGCTCGGAAAGCGAACGGGATGATTTGTCACCAATGATTTGCCATACTGCTCGGGGTAGTCCTTCGTTGACTGTTTCAATAACAATGCCCATATAGATGTAGCTGTCTGTTCAGGTACTGTCAATCGAGTGCGATGATCGTCAGCATGAACAAGCATACCTGTCGTCACAACAAGAGACGCGTCAATGTTGGCCACCCACAACTTGGATAGCGTCGAGTATAGCGCCGGTAGTAAGAACGCCCCAAAGTTGAATACTAAATGGCCGAAATACCTGGGTAAGTCGATCAGCTGCGGTCTTCCATCACAGAGGAGGTGAGCCGCACGTGCTACGGTTCAGTCTGCTATGTTTTTCATATGGTTGAACGGTATGGTGTTCTGCGAGAATTTGTTCGTCGTTCATTTCTTCTTCTACTTGGTAGTGTGGCGAAACATCGGGTGAAGACGACGAACTCTCTGTCGTCTCGTGGATATGATTCTTCGCCATATTGAGTTACAATCTCGAGCAGGCCCGTCAAGCACAGGCAAGAAGGGTAAGGCAAAAAGTACTGTCTGCAGGCAAGATATTTTGCCGCCAACAAAGAGCATGTACAATGTCCATGTCACTGGGGTTGAAGCATTGCGCAGAGGCCATTTCGACATCAGGAGCTCAACATTGCACACCAAAGATCAGCAGCAGGAGAGCACACTGCTGTGGTCACATCCTACACAGAAATGCACAACGATGAAATTTCAGAGGAAGAAGTGATGAGCGAAACGCGATGGATAGCTCGGGGTGTCCAGCCGTCTCAAGATGCCACAATGTTAGATTGGGAGACGAGTACATCAATAGCGATCCGTTTTATAGCCAAGGAGAAGCAGTGTAACCTCTCAGCCTTGTCTACAGAATGAACGACCGTGCAGCTTACCTTTCGCCAACATTCTAGAGTGTGGGTGAACCTGCGAGTGACGGAGTGACGGCCAAGTTAAAGTGTTAATCAGGAGTCATGTTCCAAGCCAGGTGGATGGAGTTGGTTGTTGCGTCGGGGGCCGAATCTCGGAAGCCATCTAGTGGCGCACCAGTGGGAACCTGTTCTGCCCAACCTCTCCCCGATCCCTCCGAGGTGCGACAGAAGCACACCAGCGTGGAGCCATGGCTTCCACTAATGCGCGCAATAGTGTGCAGCTCGCATGGGCGCAGTGACACCAACGCCAAACAGCATGCAGACTCGTTTCCGTGACCACATTTTATGCAGTGCTATGGTGTATGCCATTGGTTGTCGTGACCCTCCATCAACAACGTACCGGTCTACGGCCTGTCTACACTGGTCAAGATTTCCTGACTGATCTACGTCTCACGAGAAACAAGCCTCGAGACAATCGCTTCTCGATCCGTGGATCTCTTCTCCCGGCACGTGGCTGAGGACCGATTAACTTCCAACGCCACCGTGCTTAGATTCTCGTATTCTACGACACACCGCCAACGCTTCATAGGTCCACCACAGGAAAGAAGTTTCCATCATGTAACCCGCTTACCCGGCAGAATTCTGACACGAGATGACACTATCAAGTCTGGATCATAGTGGAGAATCCTGGTTGTGGTCTGGACCAACCTGCCTGGATACAAATGGCCGGGGTCGTCTTGCACAACCTGCACCTATCCAAGCATCATTGCATCGACTCACAAAGCTACAACCATGCACCGCTCTGCCGCGTCTCTCATCGTGGGGCTGGTGGCCACCACATACGCAGCATGCTTGTCGTCTGGTGATGAGACCACCATCAACAATGCCCTCAAAGCTGGAGGCAACAATGCCGTTGTACAGCTGTGCCCGAGCAGCGTGTTCAACATCAACAACCCCGTCGCTTTCACTGCTGGCGGCCAGGAGCTCTCCACCCAAGGCTATCCGACCGATGCAACTAGGGGAACCATCATCATCTCTCCCTCGAACACCAACAACCTCACTGTGCTGATCAATGGTGGAGGCTTGTCGGGTATCAAGGTGAAGAATGTAATCGTCGATGGCAACCGTGCCGTTCTTGGCCATGCCAATGGAGACGCAAACATCTTGCTCGGCTCCACCAGTAACGGAGTTGTCGTCTCCAACGTCGTGACCAAGAATGCTCGTGGTTTCTCTTGTCTGCATGTCATCGAAGGTTCGGCTGGAGACAACCCGTCATGCACCAACGCTACCATCATAAACAATGACATCGGACCTTGCGGCACGCAGGATGGAGGTCTTTGGGCTGACGGAATCTCGTTCGCGTGCTCCAGGTCCCTCGTCAGCTCCAACACCATCGTTGGCCCGACAGACGGCGGCATCGTCATCTTCGGCGCCCCCGGCACCACCGTTACAAACAACACAATCATCGGCAGCGACACGCAACGTGGTTTCGGCGCCATCAACCTCGTCGACCACGGCCCCTATGGCGGCAACTACTCTGGCGTCCGGGTCACCAACAACAAGATCATCGGCCGCAAGATGTTCAACATCGGCATCGCCGTCGGCGGTCACGTCTGGTCCAGCCAGTCCGGCCCACTGACCGGCCCGACGCTCATCGACGGCAACAGCGTCTCGGGCAACGTCACCTTCCCCGTCGCCCTGAACGGATGGCAGAACGGCATCAACATCACCAACACCAACCTCGCCGGCTGGGCCGACCCGCACTCCTTCGCCGACGCCTTCACCAACACCGGCAACGACTGCCAGAGCCAACACGCCACCTGGAACGTCTTCAACGCCGCCACCGGCCTCAGCTACTGGGCCCCCGGCGTCAACGGCTCGCGCACCCTCGACCCCGGCTTCCAGAACAGCACCACCGGCAACCCCGGCAACTACCTGTGCACGCAGCCCGCGCTCAACAACAGCATCACGTTCGCGCCCAACGGCCTCGTTGCCTACGCCTCCAAGAACCCCTCCATCGCCGACCTGCACAAGGGCTTCCACCTGCAGATCCAGGGCGACAACAACGTCGTCGCCATCAACGTCACCGTGCCCGACACTCCGCCGACCGTGTTCTGGGCGAGCGGCAAGACCGTCGCGAGCTGCGGCAGTGGTGACTGCGTGCTCATCTTCCAGGGCGACGGGAACTTGGTCAACTATGTGAACAACACGGCCAAGTGGGCGTCCAACACTGCCAGTGCAAACGGCGCGTCCAACAGGTTGATTGTCAGAAACACGGCGCCGTGGTTGCAGGTTGTGAATGGCACTGGCGCTGTCCTGTGGGATACCACCAAGTTGACCTAGGCCTTTGTCTAGTCTGAAAATGGTAGTAGCAAGTCTGGCATTTGCAATCAATCACTAGAAATCTATCTACAAAATGATCAATTCATCTCACTAGCTTCCCACAAACACCTTTCGCATTTGCAGCTGCCTCCGAGACTCCCCATGCCCCATTCGCGTCTCCCAGTAACGTCCATGCCAATGTCCACATAGTGACTCAGTATCTCCTCGTCCTTTTTTATGCCAGGGTAGTTGGGAGTCTGTCTATCTGGCGTGTTACAAGCATCGCTGATTCCCCTTCTCCAGACCGCCCTCTCGCGTCTGCAATAAAACTTGATCTCTCCTGCCCAGTCCCACTCAACGTTGGGATCACAGCTGTGATTGGAGAGACACCAGAGAGGATGCACCGCCGCAACCTCCGGCCGACCATCGCGGGGGCTAATCCTGGCGGACGCCGTACCCCGGAATTTGGCCAAGAGCGTGTTGTAGACCCACGTTTCGCAAATAGATCCCGAGTCAAAGGGGGAAAGGTCGGTACGGAGAAGAAAATTTATGGGTAGGTGAATCTGAGCGTTGAAGGAAAATGGTAGAGTCCGCGGCAGAGAGTAGAAGAGTTCTTCACCCATCTTGCCATCGTGTTCCGGTGGATGATATGATGGTTTGAAGTCACCCCAGATATACTTCACCTCGTCGAGATTGAGGGCATGAGTTGCTTGATTTTGTGCCATGCTAATGGCTCGGAAGAGCAATTGTGTGTAGAGAGCCGATGCTGATTCGGCGGCGGGAACGTCTTTGGCGAGACTATCAACGGCGGAACCGCACACTGCAGGATGATACGATACCATGGCAAGATCGTAACACTGTCGACTGCAAAACACAGTGTCGCCGCAATCTTCACAGTCAATGGGCCCACCATCTGCATGACGGTCTCCCATGCCCATGGGAACTTCAGGAAGGAGAGCCGAGCAAGCATCACACATCGGCTCGTAGAGACGCGCATTTGCTGTCAGCATTGAACGTTCTGTGAGGATGCACTCTCCAGGTTCAATGTCCTCCTTGGCAAATGTACCAAGTTGCAGGACTGTTTTGGGGGAAGATGCACGGGATTCCGACCGGGCATTGTCAAAATCTGCGGCAAGGGTTGGAAGCTCGACGGTGCGAACCTCGAGCTTGGGAGCAATTTGAGATAGTTGAGAATTGAGCAGGGTAAGGGCATCCTCTGAATGGCGGTCCGATTCGTGAGAATTCCACTGGTAGATTTCGCGACGAACGTAGCCCTCATCTGGAACCTGAGTAAGATCGATCTGGCATTTGTCATTGCGTGGTACTGTTCTGCCTTTAGCAGCAAAATTTGCTTCTATTTTTTCGGTGATGCGAGTTTGTTCAGACTGAGTTGCGAGGTCAAATTGGTCCATCTCTAAAACTTTTTGAGCATACACTAGTGCAGAACGAAGACACCCAATTGTTGCGAGATTGTGGGCCACTGCTAATGAAGTGTCTTTGGTCAGGTGCTCCAGCCAGAGACAACTGATATCTTCCCACTTCCGAGCGACTGCGAGTTTGAGAATCTTTTCGGCCGCCCCGGTCTCTTGAGACCCAACATACTTACACCACGAGTATCCATGGCCATTGGTAAATGTCAAACTTGTGAAATAGGCATGCATTTGTGTCGTGGCTTCGTGCCAATACTCCGCACTGTCAAGCTCAATTTCGTCAATGAGTAACGAGGCCTTGTACGCATCCATGGCGGCCAGATCGGGATAGCCAAGTGCTTCATATACTTTCGAACGATCCCAGTAAAGGGGCAGTGAGTACTGAAGTCCATTATCGATTGCTTCTGTCAGCGCATTCCTCAGCAAGAGAGCCTGATCATATTCCTTTAGGGAGTCTTCAAAATGCCGAATAGTGGCCTTGATGTCGACCAGTGTTATCCCCGGCGGCATTCTGCGGAATCTCCCACCGATTCGACAATTTTACTTCTCATAAATTTGCTCGGCTATTGTCATCTAAAATGCTCTCTGGCTTGCGGTAGACTTTTCCTCTGAATGCGGAAGAAAGGAGTGAGTAGTGTGTGGCGGGCACTCGGGGCAATTCCGCGCCCGCCTGCTTGCCCCTCTCTATAGTCGCGTCAACGCGTCAGGCGCGTCTCCACAACTCTAGAGTGGCTCGCAACAGCGCAGCTGCCTCTTGTCCGGCGACCACGCTTAGCAGCAGTCATGGGGAAGCTCATACAGCTTGAGCTGTACAGTAAGTGTTTATCATGTTTCATCCTACGACACACACTCACACCCAACAGACTTCAAATCCTACAAGGGCCATCACATCCTCAAGTTTGGTGATTCCTACTTTACCTCCATCATCGGGCCCAATGGCTCCGGCAAGAGTAATTCCATGGATGCAATCTCCTTTGTCTTGGGAATCAAGTCGTCACATCTTCGCTCCTCACATCTCCGCGACCTGGTCTACCGTGGCCGGATTCTCAAGACTTCGAAGATCGGCGCAGACGGTGCGGCAACGGACGGACCCAATGGAGAAGCAAATGCCAATGGTGACACCAATGCCGCCTCGGATGATGACGGCGAGCAGCCATCGCAAAGCCAGCGCAACGACCCCTCCACCGCTTGGGTCATGGCTGTCTACGAAGACGACGCTGGTGATGAGCAGAAGTGGAAGCGTACAATCACAAGCTCAGGCCAGAGCGAATACAGGATCAACAACCGTGTTGTCAACGCAAAGGACTACAATGAGGCACTCGAAGCTGAGCAAATCTTGATCAAAGCCCGCAACTTCCTTGTCTTTCAGGGTGATGTCGAAGCCATTGCGTCACAGTCACCCAAAGATCTCACCCGTCTTATTGAGCAAATTTCTGGAAGCTTGGAGTACAAAGCCGAGTATGATCGATTGCAAGAAGAGTCGGACAAGGCTGCCGAGGACCAGGCTTTCAAGCACAACACGCGTCGCGGCATCAATGCTGAGATCAAGCAGTACTCTGAGCAGAAGAAGGAGGCCGATAGCTTTAATCGAAAAGCTGATGAGCGAGACGATGCCGTTGTCACGCATGTATTGTGGAAGCTCTATCAATTCCAGAAGGTCATTGAAGAATCTGGAGCAGAGATTCAGCGCCACCAGGAGGAAGTCAAGCAACATCGCCGTGACATTGAAAAGTACGAGCAGCGCCTGGACGATGCGAAAAAGGAGCAAGCCAAAGTCGATCGAGATGTAAAGAAGGCCGAGCGCCAGCTCAAGGCAACGGAAAAGCAAATCGAAGAACAGCGCAACGGTCTTGTCCCCATTGATGAAAAGATCTCCATTTCAAACAGGAACTTAGACAAGTACCGCAAGCGTGCAGCCGACGTTACCAAGGAGCGCGACACGCAATCAAAGGCCGTTGATCAGCTGAATAAGGACCTGGCCGTTGTGCAAAAGGCTCAGAAGAAGTGGGAGGACGATTGGAAGAAGCAGACTCAAAAGCAAGGGCGGCAACTGAGCGACGGCGACATCCAGGAATACAATCGTCTTCGGGGCGAAGTTAACAAACAAGCAGCGTCTGAGCAGATGAAGGTCGATAATTATACTCGCCAGCTTAAGACTGACGAAGAGACTGTCAACAATCTCAAAACAAACGTTGATACCTTTGAGCAACAACTGGCAAAGCACAATGCTGACCTTACTGAATTACGGGAGCGTAGAGATGCTGCAAACGCCCAAATCAAGCAAATCGCAAAAGACGTCGACGCTAAGAAGAAGCAATACAACAAGGTTACATCTGAACGGCTGAAGAGCAGCCAACATCGTACAGAGCTCGAAGAGAAGCTTCAAGCCGTTCTGAACAAGATCCTAGAAGCCGACGATGGGCGACGTCAGACCGAAAAGGAAATCAAGGCCAAGGAGACCGTCAGTTCTATGAAACGAATGTTTCCAGGAGTGCGAGGCCGTGTTCATGAGCTCTGCAAGCCCAAAGCGAAGAAGTATGACGCTGCCGTTAGCACCGCCTTGGGCCGCCATTTTGATGCGATAGTGGTCGATACGGAAAAGACCGCCAACGAATGCATCAACTACCTCCGCGAGCAGCGAAAGGGATCTGCTACATTTATACCTCTGGACTCGATTCAGACTAAACCTATCCCGTCCAACATGAAGGGAATGCACAAGAAGATGCGCCTTGCTCTGGACACAATCGACTATGATGACGTCTATCATAGTGCAATGTCCTACGCTCTCAGCACCACCATGGTCTGCGACGACCTCGATACTGCCAAACATCTTTGTTATGAGAAGCGTGTCGAAGCCAAAGCCGTCACTCTCGATGGCACCGTCATTCATAAGGGCGGTAATATGACTGGAGGTCAAGGACAAGCCGATCGCAACGCACGAAAATGGGAAGACTCTGATGTGGACAATCTACACAAAGTTAGGGAAGGAATTATGCACCAACTCCGAGAGCTTCCAAACACTCACCAGAGCATCGCAGCCGAAGAAACTTTGCGAAGCGAGCTTTCTGGTCTGGAATCCAGACTTACTTTTGCCAAAGACGAGGTGAATGCTCTCGACAAAAACATTGACAGCAAGAAGAAAGAGCAGACCTTTGTGCAGAAGCAGCTTCAAGAGAGCAAGCCCAAGTTTAAGCAACAGGCGACATCGCTTGAACAGCTCCGAAGGCGTATAGAGGAATTCCAAGCTCAAGTCAGTCAAGTAGAGGACAGTGTTTTTGCTGCATTCTGCCGGCGTCTCAAGTACAATGATATTCGAGAGTACGAGGCGCAGCAAGGATCTTTGCAACAAGAGAACTCACAGAAGAAGCTAGAGTTCTCTATGCAGCGAAGCAAGCTCGAGAATCAGCTGGCTTTCGAGACTAAACGCCTGCAGGCCACTACAGATCGTGTCAAGGGCATCGAGAATCAGGCCCAACGCGATGAAGAACTCGTTGAAAGTCTTGAAGAGGAGAAAGAAGCTCTGGAGGCGCAGGTCACAGAGTACAACCAAGAAGTGACTAGCATCAAAACGCAGCTTGAAAAGGCAAAGAAGACACTGGAAGACCGAGCGTCCAAGGTCACTGATCACCGCAAGGAGGTACAGAAGCGCAGCAAAGACGTCGACTCCGTGAAGCGCCAGATTGCGGAGCTCGAAGCAGAGGTACAACGCAACGCTTCTGCACGATACGGTCAGTTGCGCAAGTGCAAGATTGAACAGATCAAGCTTCCCTTGACGGAAGAATCTGAGCCATTGGATGTCTTACCGACGGATGATATTCAAGGAGAGGATGATGGTGATGCCATGGATATCGATGGAGAAGATCCCGATGTGACCTCTCTCCAACAGCCAGTGGTGCGAGACTATGGCATCGATCTCGATTTTGACGACTTGGATGGTGATTTGAAAGATGTAAGAGCACTTCTTGTATCAACCGTCCTGCACATCACATCTAACAGACTTTACAGAATGACTCACCGGAGCAAGAGAAGACCCTTCTTGATGCCATCGCGGCATTAGACGAAGAGCTATCAACGCTGAATCCCAACATGCGTGCCGTCGATAGGTTGACCACGGCGAAGAATCGCCTAGAGGACACTGAAACAGCTTTCGAAGAAGCCCGCCGACATGCTCGCGATACTCGTGAAGAATTCGAGACCATCCGCGAGAAGCGAGCGGAGCTCTTCAATAAGGCTTTTGAGCACATATCCAACGAGATTGGCCCGACTTACAAGAAGCTCACTCGATCCGCGGCGCACGTGATGGGAGGCTCTGCTTATCTTGATGCCATGGAAGCGGATGATGAGACTCCATTCCTTGGTGGCCTCAAGTATCATGCTATGCCACCTGCTAAACGTTTCCGCGACATGGATGCATTGTCTGGTGGAGAAAAGACGATTGCCGCCCTGGCTTTGCTCTTCGCAATTCACAGCTTCGCACCAAGTCCGTTCTTTGTGCTTGATGAGGTGGATGCCGCGTTGGACAATGCCAATGTGGCCAAAGTCGCCAAATATCTCAAGGAAAACGCGGGGCCTGGTACGCAATTTATCGTCATTAGTTTGAAGACGGGGTTATTCCAGGAAAGTGAGTGCCTTGTTGGTGTGCTGCGCGATCAGGGTGCGAACACATCGAGAGCGGTGACTCTGGACTTGCGGAAGTACCAACCTTCGTGAGATAGGTCGCCGCAAGATTGGGTCATGTATTTGTACTAGCATTGTCTACGGAGGACAGGGAGTCATTAAATCGAGCTGCGTCTTAGCAATGTGGGAATTCTTTCGATATTTCAAGACTTGGTGATGTTTGAAAATGGCGCGTTTATTTAGGAACGAATCAATCGACCATCAAGTCAACGCCAACACCCCTGAGCGCATCTACTGCCCATTCCGGATAACCCTCCTTTTTCCCATCATGCAGTTGCGCAAAAAAGTCTTTCAAGAAAGCAGGATATCGATCCTCTATGATTGCCTGGCGTGCTCGACTCATCAAGCTCAGCATGTAGTGCACATTATGCAGCGTCAACAGATGCGCCCCCACAGTCTCCTTGGCCGCCAGATGGTGCACCAGCGCCCTCGTCACACCCAGCCCCTTCTCCCCCGGCACCCCATGGCAATCCACCGCCACCTCCGCCGCCGGCGTACAGCAAGGACACCGACACCCCGGCGAAATCGGGCCAAAGTCGGCAGCATACTGTGCGCGGCGCAAGTTGAGCACGCCGCGCGGCGTAATCGCATTGCCGAAGCGCGCGGTGCGCGTCGGCCACACGCAGTCGAACATGTCGGCGCCAAGGGCGACGCTGACGACCAGGTCCTCAGGGTAGCCGACGCCCATGACGTAGCGCGGCTTGCCGGGCGGCAGCATGGCGGTGCAGGTGTCGACGACGCGGCAGTAGGCGGCCTTGGCCTCGCCGCCGCTGAGGCCGCCGATGGCGATGCCGGGGGTGTCGCGGGCGAGCATGGCGGCGCAGCACTGGCGGCGCAGCGCGAGGTCGAGGCCGCCCTGGATGATGCAGAAGAGGTTCTGGGTGGTGGGGTTGGCGTGGGCGGCGATGCAGCGGTCGAGCCAGCGGATGGAGCGCTCCATGGCTTCGCGCATGCGTGCGGCGTCCGGGGAGGTGGTGACGAGGACGTCGTCGAGCTGCATGATGATGTCGGAGCCGATGGTGTTTTGGAGGGAGATGGAGTGCTCGGGGGTCAGGAGCATGGGTTTGCCGTCGTGGGGGCTGAGGAAGCGCACGCCTTCTTCGGTGATGTTGGCGAGTTTGAGGAGCGAGACCATTTGGAAACTGTATGTGGTAATGAGCTTTGTCCTTGTCTTAGCCAATGGATGTATACACACCCTCCGCTATCTGTTAGGATGTTATGAGGCCACGACTGAAGCTTGTGCGCTCCACCGATTTTGTCTAGTATTTCTTGTCCCGGCTTGAGCCCCTGTTCTATGTTAAGATGCAAGTCATGTGATTGACCAAGGCAATGCCTACCAGATGATAGGTGTTGTTGAGGCAAAGTCTGCAGCCTGTTCCTTCCAGCTGGTCGGGAGTCAATCCTTTGAGAGATGCTTGAGTGGCTACAGGCATGAATATTGGTAATCGAACCGAGCCATGTGGTAGCGTCAGATTTGCAGCTCGCGCCTTTGTGGTCTAACAGATGTCAGTACGGCTTCTGATATGGTCGATTGCCACCTCATACTGAACATTCTCCTACGAGTTCGAACGTGAGCGCCGAATGCATGTTTGTCTCTTTGAGTTGGTTTGCTCTATTCGAACTAAACTGCTTCACTTTACGTGACACTTTGGAATCCAGAAAAGGGCGAATTCGGAGTCACATAGCCATTCTTTTTTTTTTTATTATGACGGGTATCCTTCACAAGGGCTTCTTTGCACGTGGTGATATAGCAGAGCTTTATGTTTAATGTGCCAGGCGAATAGGGTGTTTGACTCAGAAGTACCGCCAGTCAAGGAACGAAACAAGGAGTCAGTTGTGGCCGATTTTCATTCGTTGACACGCCAAGCTTTTCCGACTGACAGGTGACGGCTTGATACATCTGCTTGTGCTGTAACGAGGGTGCATTAGGTTTAGATGAATTTCAAATGTAACGACGATGATCTATTCTTGTCCCGTGATACCGTCATATAGAAAATCTCAGAATAAGATCGCTTGAGTGAGAATGGCTGCCACGTGGGAAACCCTTTCACATGCACGGACGTCATGGGCCTTCCCGGCCCGAGCGCCCACCACCCCTCATCGACTTGACTTGCTTCCTGTTCATGCATTCGACTCGATCAAGTGCTTTTACCACCAGCTGAAATCATGACACAGATCACCGAAGGCTGGTTCACCGTTCCGTCGGACGGGTTGAAGCTGTACACCAAGACATACACCCCAGTAGGAGCTCCACCGACAACCAAACAATCAACATCTTCGCAGCAAACTAACCAACAACCCAGGCAGAAGGCACCTTGAAAGCCCGCATCGTCCACGTCCATGGCTTCAGCGACCATTGTACATGCCCGTCCCCGTCCCCCACCCCCTCCTCAAACCACACCACCTAACCAACCCTTCCACCAGCCGACACCTCCATCACCCTCCTAACCGCCCTGGCCGCGCGCGGCATCGCAGTCCACGCCTTCGACCAGCGCGGCTGGGGCCGCTCCGTGCACACGCCCGCCGACAAAGGCCGCACCGGCCCCACGACCACCGTCCTCGCCGACATCGACGCCTTCACCACCTCCGTCCTGGCTCTCAACCGCGCCACCACGCCCGCCGTCCCCGTCTTCCTCGTCGGCCACTCCATGGGCGGCGCCGAGACCCTCCACTTCGCCGCCCACGCCCCCGCCGCCACCCGTGCCCAGCTGCGCGGCTACATGGCCTACGGCCCGCTCGTCGCCGTGCACCCCCGCTCGCGCCCCAGCTGGCTCACCGTCAAGCTCGGGCGCCTCGCGGGGCTGGTGCTGCCCAACCACCACATGGTGAATCCGCTGGACGAGAAGCTGCTGTCGCGCAACGCAGACGTCGGGCGGCGTTTCAAGGAGGATCCGCTGTGCCACGACACGGGGACGCTGGAGGGGTTGGCGGGGATGCTGGACCGCGGGATTCTGATGGAGCAGGGCAAGGTGGTGGTCGAGGACGAGCCGGGGCGGAAGTGGAGCGTGTGGGTGGCGCATGGGGACGACGATCAGATTTGCGATTATGCGGCGACGGCGAAGTGGTTTATTGAGTCGTGCAGGGTGGAGGACCGCACGCTGCGGACGTGGGAGGGTGGGTATCATCGTATGCACGAGGATCCGCATCCCACGGAGGGGGAGTTCAGTGATGAGATGGGGACGTGGATCCTGGAGAGGTCGTGAGATTTTGCGGCTTCTCTATATAGAGTGATAGTTACTATTCCCATCAAAGGCAAATCAACTCTGGATTGTCTGCTCTTGCGACCAGTCACACAAACACACAGCTTAAGACGTAGAAATAACCTCACTTCATGTTGTATCTGTTGTTGTGGAACTAATATTTCGTTTCAAAAAGGACCCTCCAACACCATGCTAATTTTGATGACCCAATGCCCTTTGAAGCTTGTATCTCAGCTCTCTCCACCTGTTTCAAAGCATTAAAAATCGTTATTGCTGCTGCTGCTGCTGCTGCTGCTGCTGCTGCTGCTGCTGCTGCTGCTGAGCTTGTTGAACTTGCTGCGCCTGTTGCGCTGCATGCATCTGCTGTAACATCTGCTCCGGCGGCAATCCAGCCTCGCCACTGGCATCCAGCATCCCCTGTTGCAGGCCTGCCTGCAATTGTGCTTCCATAGAACTTCCGTCCGCACCAACCTGCTGGGCCCGCGAGTACGCGTCGCTCTGCATGGCCGCTTGCTGCAGATGCCTTGCAGCTTCTTGCAGATGTTGTTGTTGCTGAATATTGGTTTGCGGCGTCGAGCCCAACTGCATATTACCCTGCTGCAGGCCGGCGAGCGCCATGTGCGTTGGACCAAGATGGTCTTGCAACGATGTGTCAATGTTAGGGTCGTCAAGACGCGAATCGTCCAAGTAAGTGGGACCATCGCCATCAGACTCGCCTTCGTCGAGGCCTGCAGACGTCGCATCGCGCTTCTTGCTATACTTACGCTTTTTCTTCGTGGTGTGCATCGCACGACAGCAACCACGAACCATGCCGTTACCTCCGCAGCATGACCAGATGTAGGCTTCCGGCGACTGCTCGATGGTCCCGGCTTCCTCTGGAGAGATCTTCTGCGGCGAGCCTGGCCTCACGTTAGTAGGATGTCTTAGTTCGCACACGAGTTGTGACGACTACCTTTATGATAGAGACATTCACGCTTCTCCATGGTGTTTTCTGCACGGTCATACTGCTGGCCACATCGCCTGCAGATTGCCAGGCGGCGTTTGTGATCGTGACTGGTGGTGTGAGACGAGGGTACGTGAAGGGTGTGGTGCATCTGTGAGGTACCCATGTGTGTCACCGAAGATGGAACGGGGTAGTGTGATGCAAAGGGGCATAGGTAGGCACTAGCGATCTGACTGGCCTCGGCAAATCGACTAGAAATGTCCTGCAGGACCAGGCGGATATGATCTGGCGGAGCAGTGGCTATTGCATTGCGTAAAACATCCTCCGGGGCGCTGCCGGCATGCTGGAAGGCGGGATCAATCATGCTCTGTGGCTCCTGCTGAACTTGCTGCTGAACTTGCTGCTGGACCTGCGCTGGGGCTGGCTGCATGGTGGCCTGTGGGGCAGCCTGTTGCTGCAAAGCATACTGGGCATTCTGCTCGGCCTCCTCGTTGGGTGCAGGTTGATTGTCGGGGAGTTGCTGGTCGAGGAGTGGATCCAGCTTTACTTGGTTGTGGTAATTCTTAAAACCGGATTTCTTGACCGCGTCCTGCACGGTCTTGGGGTTGCAGTCGGGCGCAAACTTCTCGGCCAAGTGCTTCCAAACATTGCCAACGTCGCTGCAGCCGCCCTGCTCAATGTACTCGATCATGCCCTTGATGGTCTCTTCGGCGATCTTGGGTTTGCGGCCTGGAGCTTTGCCGATGCGCTCGTCATTACCGAGGGCACGGTAGCCAGTGCGGCGGGAGATCTTGAGGCGGTCGAATATCTCGTTGTTGCTGAAGCGGTCGCCGAAGCAGTCTTTGGCCAAGCGCACAACCTCATGGTGGGCAGTGACCCAGGCGCGGCGCTCCTCCTCTTCCTTGGTGGCAAGAGGGACGGGGTTGGGCATTCCGTCGGAGGCAGCGCGGCCGGCGCGCGCGTCGCGTGGATGGGGAGGAGGCTGGTGGAGGTGCGGGAGGCGCGTAGTGGGCTGGCTGGCTGGCTTTGAGGCACGCGGCAATGCCACAATTCCATGCGATGTGAGCGAGCGAGAAGAGGAGCGGAGGAAAATACGTGACAGCAGCACACCAAGCGCCTGCCTCTTGCTGGTGCGCCAAGAGATTACTCCCTGCAACGCACCCCGTATTGAACTTTCTCCATCACAACAGATAACATGAACATATTCTGTTACAAAGTGTTACAATTGGTATAGCATTCGACACATGTCTTGGTATGCATATCGGCCAAGCAGCGTGCCATCTGACCTACATTTGCCCGGTCAGTGTCCCTTGCAAGTCATGCCGGCTTCCTGTGTTGTTAGCAAGCGATAGTTAGCAGTATTCCTTGCTGCTCGGGGACAGGCATAATTCTCTATGGTTATTTTCCTGCAACTATCTGGTTTGTTTGGTTGTTCTCCAGACTGCGTGTCTGGAAATGCTCTTGGGCAGCGTTCAACGCTGAATCCCATGTAATGTGTTCAGGTTTATGATGATTGCCTTTGGACTCCTGGTCCTCGCCCAGCGCTCGACTAGCTTCCGTGAACTTCAGGACTTTGCATAGTGGAGTGTGTCATTTAACGTGAAAAGGGAGGAGTTCAATCCATGACACATCATCCTGATATATCGCCTATAGGATCATTGCTTTGTAGAAGTAGACTTTGGTGCCAATGTGACCGCGCCGATTTCATAGTCAGCCTAATCATTTCAAAGTCCACTATTGGCGTGTTTTCGGTCATGGTCAACCTAATGGAGAAGGTATAGATGGGGGATTATGGTCGAATGACCGCATGCACATGAGCTTCTGTTGTCATAATACCTTTGTAATGTAAGTCAAGGTGAGCATCCGAGATGAAGGCGTGACACGCAAGGGTCTGGTCAAACCGTCCGCATCACAACCAGTTGGACCATCAATCAATGCAACGACGCCCTCCACAATCCACACGACACTTTCGCCAATTTTTGACCAGCAACCAAAAATACATCAAGGCCAAAACAATTGCAGGAAATCTGCCTCGATACCGGTATCTCAAGGAAAAACAAGCCGCCCTGCAGAGCTCCATGCCATCCACCACCATCAACCTGAGCGCGGGCAACCTCCCACGTCTCAAGGCGCAAGAACTCTCGTCGCTGCTCAGCACAGTAGACTCAGCTGCAAAAGTAACCGTGGTAGACGTGCGCGACTCGGACCATGTGGGCGGGCACATCCGCAACTCGATCCACGTGCCCACCTCGGCGCTCGACTACCGTATCCCAGAGCTCGTGCGCCTGCTGAAAGACCAGGATACAGTCGTGTTCCACTGTATGTTGTCGCAGCAGCGGGGCCCGAGTGCCGCGTTGAAGTATGCGCGGGAGCGGGTGCGCATGCTAGGCGAGGAGGAGGGTGCGTGTCGGCTGGACGATACGGACAGTCTGGCGGCTGCGGCGGAGGAGGGCACGGTGAAGACGACGGTGCAGCGGGTTGCGGTGCTGGAGAGGGGCTTTGAGGGGTGGGTGCAGTTGTACGGGCGGGACGAGAAGCTGACGGACGCGTTTGCGGCCGATGTGTGGGAGATGAGCTTCGATCCGGACGAGGTGGCACGATAACTAGGCACTTCATAAAGGGCACGACAGCGACGTATATAGAGTTAATTCGAATACCTGCTCCGGCTGCTCTTTTCTGGCTCGTTATGTAACTATCCAGCTCCTCGTCGTCAGTCAATCATTCGGCCCAGCACCCGCAACTCCTTACATGCATTCTTGTACCCATGGATAAATGTAGCGTCTATGAGTTGAGGTATGATCGGACAGCGCCTGCAGGTGCACTAGTCAGCCATTGCATCCAAGCTACAGAATGCGGGACAACGTACCGGCGAGTCGGGTGGCACCCTCACCCACAAGGGCTGACACGTTTTCAAGATCATCACCTGCTGTGATGCCAAACTTGCGCACAAAGTCTTTGGCAGCGGTTTCCAAGTCACCATATTCCTCTTCAAGTTCTTCGTCGGGACGTCCAAAGTATGCATTGCTGGAAATCGACGTGGCGCCCTCGAAACCCTGCAGGCGATTCTTGGCCTCGGCTTGCTGGCTGGGGTCGTAGTTGTTGCGCCCGAAGAACTCATCGGACGAGATACCTTTCTGTTGGCCGAACTTATCGCGTGCAGTCTTGTCGGTGTCAGCCTCCACAGCGCGGCCGGTGGAGCCAAAACCGCCCATCTTTCTTGGAGCTGCTGCTGTCTTGGGCCCAGATCCGACCTGTCCAAATCCAAGACGGGCCATGCTTGGTACTGGGTCAGCGCTTTCAATATGGCGGTTAGTCGCGCCGAAACCGCCGCTGCCGGGACTGATGGGAGTAGGGCTGGCAATCTGGGTAGCCCCAATGGGCGTGGCTGACGTAGTAGGAGGTTCTTCCGCATCAGGATCATAGCCAAGCTTCTCAATCCTCTCAGCTTCCTCTCGCGCTTTCTTCTCTGCGGCCTCGAAGTCGAGATCGTCGCCTCCGGAGACAATCTTCTTGGCTCCAAGCTTGTTCTTCTTCGCGCCAAGGATGTTGCTCTTCTTTGCAGCGGTTCCACCAATAGGGGTAGACTTTCGCACCGCTGCAGCCTGCACAACCTTGGGACCAGTCTCTGTGCTGTTCAATGGGGATTTGGGCCTGGCACCGTTGCCATTGGTTCCAGGATTGAGGAAAGGAGAGGCTCGGCCAGCTTGCGCTGGCGTGCCCGTACGTGACGGCGGGTTACTCGGTCTCTTGATTGTTGGCTTATCCCAGGACGAAAAGAAGTCGTCGTCTCCCTCTTTTGCTGGTGTGGTCGTCCCGTTGCTGCTGTTTTCCTCGCCAACCACATCCGTTACGTCAACCTCACCGGGGTACTTGGCGGCATCGGCGGCGACTCTCCTAGTCAGCTCATCCTTATATTTAGTGGCGGCAGTAGAGCAGTATTTGGTCTTGGGATCCTTGCTTGCCAGCGCAGCTGAGCCACCATGTGTTTGAAAGTATTTTGTGGCCGACTCATTGCCACCAACCTTCATAATACGTAGCTGGTCCCATTGCCAAACTATAACACCTATGTCAGTGTTGCACAATCAACATGTCACTCGTCGTGCTTACTGTCAAGATTTGTAGAGCGCACAAAGGAGATATGCACGCCGAGATTACGGTGGTTCGAGGAGCAGTCCAAGCACAGGTAGATGCCAAATGGCACAGAGGACCATGTAGGATTTTTCTGACCGCAATCAAAGCAAACCTGTAGAAGTCAGCCTGACTGTCATGTAGACACGGACCGATAAGAACTCGTGGTCGATCTTACCTTGTTGGCGGGCTTCGTCTTCAACTTCTCGAATATCTTCTGCGACTGTGACTTTGTCGCGAGAGCCATTGTGCTGTATGCAGGCGACGAGGCGCCCAGGAACGTGTCTTCGGTGAGTGGCACCGAAAGGAAGGAAATGACTTGTCAATTCGCCGTGAACGCGTCCGTTGGGTATCTAAAGTTGTCCACAAGTTTGCCAAGGAGACGGTCGCATTACCCTTGTGCCCCGCGCTTGACTTAGCCGCGCGCTAGCAGCGGCAAATGCATCGAAAGTGGAGATGTCCACGCATAGCTTGTTAGCACGCGTGCTGCCCAAAACGCCTTTAACCATGTCGTCAACTCTCAAATCGAGCAGCACAGCTCTGCAAATCGTTCTGAGGAGAGAAACTATCAAGCCGCGTCACGGCGCTCGAGCCATTTCGAGCATTCGGAGCTATGCGACGCAGCAAACAAGCCTGGGTGCGACCACTACAGCTGGAGAGAGGCCCAAGCACAAGAGAGTCACCGTTTTCAACGATGACGGACGAATCCCTTGGGGTCAGCTGTCCCGAGCCGAGCAAGTAGCAAGGACCACCCAGCAATCTTTCAATCTTTCTCTTGTAGTCATTGGAGGTTTAGCAACGGTTTGTCTAAACATACTCTAGAGGAGCGCAGCTTGTGCTGACAATAGCAGGCTGCTGTAGGCTATTTTCTGTGGTCCGACGTGTTCTCTCCCGACAGTACCACCGCTCATTACAATTCTGCAGTCAACCGGGTGAAGGACGATCCTCGATGTGTTGAGCTCCTGGGAGACCCGAAGCAAATTACCGCCTTTGGAGAGCCGACTTGGAACAGATGGAGAAGAAACAGGCCAATAGCATCGCGGACAGAAACAGACAAACTTGGAACGGAGCGACTTTACATGCACTTCAACATGTCGGGTCCCAAGAATGAAGGCGTGGTGCAACTTTTCATGCTCAGGCGACATGACGAGAGCACGTACCATTACGGCTACCTTGCGCTTGATGTCAGAGGCCATTCAAGAATATATCTGGAGAATGCTGGAGAACAGAAGAAGAAAACTCCAGGAACATTCCTAGGAGTTCGCTGGACCTGATTGACCCAGACAGCTTCTTATATATCCGTCGATCTAGGGACAGAGCAATTACCGAAGCGCCGCGCCACTTACTACGCACCACATGATCTACAGCGATTGTGTAGTGCATCATTTGCAACGCGACTCACCTTGAGCGAAACCCCTACCACCATAGCGTGGCTGAGCATTTATCTGGCTAATGGCCAGAACGACTTCGTTTGACCCCGAGTTATATTCAGCGACGTTGAAACCTGCTGGCTATGGCAACATCGTCCAAATAGCTGGAAACTTTCCAGTCACGCTGGAAATATATGTTCATCTCGACACCTGTTGGGCGTGTGAAGAACAGTGGGTTATCGAAGGAGTAGGGTATGTGGCATAGGAGATTGTTGGCAGAAAGACACAGCCGTTCACCACTTGAAGAGTGTTTATCAGACAAGTGTTGCTAGAAAGTGTAGCTTTTGGAGATGGAATATAGCATCACGGAGATTGTCAAAGGTACACGTTTCACTCGAAACCGAATGAATCAATCTCGAAGAGTTCCTTCAACCGCTATTCAATGCGATATCATTTATTACTCGCTGATTAATGCCACTTATATACTATCCCTTCAGTGTGTGGCCTGTTATCTCGCCATCATGTGTGCAAATGTTCGATGTCCGCGAGTGAGCGGACAAAGTGAAAGTCGGAATGCCGGGAAAAAACCACCAAAGCCACACCTGTCAGGCTCGAAGACCAGACAGCTAGGAGAAACCCTCAAACGAGGTTATTTAGACGTATTCACTAATGCACCTCGATCGCCTAGTCTGATGCTGACCACTGAACTGGATGACATCAGCGCAGGGGTTAGCCACGCTGCGGTAGGAACTAACCATTCGACTGGACGTGGACAACGTAGTGTTTGAGGTTCTGACTTCTCAGCGAACTTCAGGATAATGCTGTCATTCGCCGCACATTTCGTTTGCACAATGCATCCAGTTCACGGGAAAGATAGAATCTTATTATGCCTATCTCAATCTTGCTTGGTGTCCTTTGAATCTCTCTGACTTCTACTTCATCCGCTCAGGTTGCTCGACTTCACTTATTGCGTTCTTTATCAGGTCCCACAATTGCATTTGGCGCGACTTGCTCATGCTCGGAAGACACGGAGTCATCGCAATTCTTAGGATCATCAAGGTGCAAGGGCCAATCATGCAAATGATATAGTCGACGAGGCGCGTCGAAGTGTAGTTGCTCCGATGAAAGGCGAAAGTCATTGCGACGGTTTCGCGTGAAGACCAGGAAATCGGGATTGCAACCATGCTCCTCTCTGTACTTGTTGATGCAAGAATCGCAGACCGGATGGTAACGATTCTTGCGCAGACTGAAATTGGCTGGATCCTGGAGTGATCGGCATACGCCGCAGCGGTCTCTTCTGCTGCTATTCTTGCCATAGCCACCGCAATGAACTCGATTCCAGCTGAATGCGAGTTTCTCGGGCATGAGCCTCATGAAACAGTCGATACATTGTCGCCCTCCATACCAGCCAATATTCGCTTCATCTTCAGCTTTCAAGTCATAAAGAAGAGGCTTGTTCCACGGGGCTCGGACATGGTGGGTTATGAAATGTTCGACATCGAGGATCTTGCAGCATTTGGTGCAAGCGAAATAATCGCGGCCAGCTTCAGGTTTTGTGTGGCGACAAAATGGTCTCCAGCACTCAATCTTAAGCAAGTCATGTATCGTATAAGGTTTCACGCCATCTTTGGTTTTTGGGATGATGATGTAGTCGTGCATGAAATGGCAAGTTAGACTGAGCGCAATCTTAGAGGCATAATTCAAATTATTGGCAATCAAGTGTTGGACTTCCCGAGGAATATTGAGAATGGAAGCAGTATCGTTGTGCTGTTGTCGTCTACCTACTGTGGCTTGCGTCTTTGGATTTGTCGCAGCAGTCTTGCTGAATCTAGGTGCCATGACGGATGGATCAATGCGACGCCTTGTCGCCGAAAATAGGAAGGTCGATAAGAGGCTGGGGCTTAGATTCATGAATCAGAATGAAAGACATGTAGCGGACTGAACCTTTATAGGGGTAGTCACTAGACGCAGCGTTTGCTGCAGCGTGTGAAATTGAAGTCTTACCATGACTCGATGCTCTCACCAGACACGTAATATCATCACTGAATCAAGACACGAGTGAGAAGTGAGGGGAACAAAAGAGAATAAGCTCAAGTTTCATTCCCGAATGCAGCTTTGACGCTTGCAACAAATGTACATGGTTCCTCCATCCGCTACAATGGTTTTTCTTTCTCTTCTCTCTATCGTCTCATCTTCCAGGCAAGATCTAGTGCTTCGCCTTTGACTCAGACTCTGCGCTTCGCAGGAACTCTCTGCAAGGAAGACAGTCAGCTTCTGAATTAACGGTCAAGCAGGGCGGCGGAAATCAGTCTGGTGGCTCTGCTCGGGCAGACTCGGGTGCACAGAGCTAGCCTAACAGAAGGACTGGAGTGCGCAGAATGGCGGGCTCTAAACGTACTGGATGAAAGCCTCTTCCTCCTTGCTGCTGGCATTGATCGGGGGAGTGTTGCCGGCGCCAGTCTTCTTGGGGCCGCGGGTGGCCAGGTAGGAACCGCCAAAGGTTGCGCTGAGAGTGGCAATGGCCAACTGTGTACCGTCAGCCGACTGGTCTTTTGTTTTATCTTCCCACGCATCGATTCCGCCTAGACATCCACGCTCGAATGCTTAGGCAATGCCGCGTGCCGCGACCGAAAGGTTTGTCTGGGATGGACATTGTAGAGTAGGGAAGGTGGAAGCTGCGTACCCAGTGGGAGCCGACGTTGGCGCCGAAGATCTTGTACACTTGCACCATTTTGGCGGTTGTGATTCGAAGTACTTGGGGTGGTAGGAGGTGAGACTGTCAATGGGAGGCAGTTCGAGCTTGGGGCGTAGGTGAGGTCCGACGAGCTCCTGCTCGCCAAGCATTTCACCAGCACCCATTTTCAGCCCTATGAGGGTGTCGCCGGGAGGAAGCGTGTGACGTCGGGCAGATGCGCCTGCTAGTCCTACAAGATTACAGTTGCCTCTGCCATTTGCCTCTGCACACTCCCCCCAAAACCAGCAATCATGGCAGGCGACAGCAAGAAACCCGCGGCAGAAACCAACGAGTCCGACTCGATCCCCCACATCCGCAAAGAAGAGCGCCCCATCTTCGACGCCAAACAACTCCCACCACACAAGAATTTGCCCAAGGAGCTGCAAGACACGCTCGACAGCGACGAAAAGCTCTGGGCCACCCTCTACGAAGGCAAAGCGCAAGACTCGACCGAGTCGGACGTGCGCTACGCCGCCTACGCCGCCCGCGTGAAGACCATCCTGCGCTCCGCCCACCGCTACGTCGCCTACACCTCCGACATAGGCGAGTCCTTTCGCCCCATCGCCCACCCCTACCTCATCAAGGGCGCCTACGCCGTCTCCTGGGCCTACCTCGCCGGCGACGTCGCCAACGAGGGCCGCAAGGCCTACGTCCGCAACCAGGCCGTCCTGCACCCCGAGGCCGTGCCCGCGGCCACAGACCCCAATGCGTCGCCGCCCTCGACCATCAAGAAGGCGGAGGCCATGGCCAAGGACGCCGCGAGCAGCAGCTTGCATGCCACGGCGAACCTGCTGCAGCCGACGCCCGCGAGTATCGCGCCGTTGGATGATTACCGCACCGTCATGGCGCAGCGCGCGCTGTTCCAGAGTATTGCGTCCATGGGCTTGCCGGCGTTCACGATTCACAGCGTTGTCAAGTACAGCGGACGCTATTTGAAGAAGGCGGGCAACAAAACGATTCGCACTTACGGGCCAATCGGGCTGGGACTGGTGATTGTGCCGTTCTTGCCGTTCATGTTTGACGAGCCGGTCGAGAAGGCGATTGAGTGGTCCTTCCACAGGGGCTTTGCGGCGTTTGGCAAGGCCGAGCCGCATGCGCTGCCTGCTGCGGAGAGCAAGAAAGAATTATAATGAAGTAGAGCGATGGCGTTCGACCAGGCCGTGTGTATATATTTTTACTCTAGATGTGCGGAAGCTGCACTGTACCACTCAATCGATTCTTCTTAACGACCGTTCAGAAAGCCAAGTCAATAGAAACTAGTACAAACAGTGAAGTACAATCCAACCATGCCTAGTCCCCTACTCTATGCCGTGAGGCGTCTTCCAAAACTCTAATGCAACAAGAGAAATCTATTGGGTCTCCCTGACAGCCTTGTTGATCGCCTCGGCCACGTAATTTACATTTTTCGTGTTGAGTCCAGCCATGCTGATGCGTCCGTTCTTGGTCATGTAGATGTGTGCGTCCTGGCGCAGCTTGAGCACCTGCGCTTCGGACAGCCCGGTGAAGGAGAACATGCCGATCTGGTTGGTGATGTGCTTCCACGTGCCGGGCGTCTTGAGCTCTTCGAGGCGCGAGCGTAGCGCGCTGCGCATGGAAATGATGCGCCCGGACATGGTGCGCAGGTTCTCCTCCCACTCGGCAAAGAGTGCGGGGTCGTTGAGCACGGTGGCTGCGATGCGCGCGCCATAAGCGGGCGGGTTGCTGATTTCGCTGCGCTGCAGAATGGCGAGCTGCGAGGCAACGCGGCCGACGGTCGTGGCGGCGTCGTTGGCGGGCGAGGTGACAAAGTGGAAGCAGCCGGCGCGTTCACCGTACAGACCAAAGTTCTTGGCGAATGATTGCGCGATGCACAGCTCGAAGCCTTGGGCGACGAAGTAGCGCACAGCCCAGGCGTCCTTGGCAAGGTCGCCCGAGGCAAAGCCCTGGTAGGCGCAGTCGAAGAAGGGGAAGTGCGACTTCTCGCGCATGACGACGGCAATTTGCTTCCATTGGTCTTGGGTGGGATCGACGCCGGTGGGGTTGTGTGCGCAGGCATGGAGCAGAATTATTGAGCCCTGCGGAGCTGCCTTGATGCCGGCGAGCATGCCATCAAAGTCGAGCCCCTTGGTCTGTTTTGAAAAGTATGGGTAGGTGGCAATTGGTAGGTGAACGTTGGTGAATATTTGGTTGTGGTTGGCCCACGTGGGATTGCTCACGTAGACAGTGGGCTTGGAGGATGTGCGGAAGAATTTGGAGAGGAAGAGACCACCAAGGTGAACTGCGCCTGTGCCAGAGATGGTCTGGAAAGACGTGACTCGGTTTTCGCGCAGAGCAGGCGAGTCAGCGCCCAGCATAAGACGCTGCGATGGGGCTGTGAAGTTGGGCAGACCGGCAATAGGGAGATACTCGTGGTTGAGATCAGGATCCTGCCGCAGAATCTCGTCGGCCTGATACTACTGTTAGGTCGCGTGCGCTGAAGAAAAACAGATGGACTGCAACAAACCTTCTTCACTACAGGAAGGATCCACGGTTTGGCATTGTCATCGCGGTATGCGCCAATACCCAGGTCAACCTTCTTGTCGAATGTGTCCTTGCGATAGGCAGCCATGAGTCCGAAGAGCGGGTCTTCGGGCGCCTGGGGCACGACATCTGAGCTGAACGCGGAGGCCATGGCGGGAGGATTGAGGTGATGTGAGACTTGTTGAAGACGAGCTTGCGGTGAGGACGACATGATTCACAGCGAGTACTCGGTTGGCCGGATCGGGCAGGCGGGTGGGAGGCGCGAAAAAGGGCGGCCGGCTGATTACGTTGCGCACGCCCGGTTGATTGATGCAGCGAGGCGTTGAGGCGCTCAGCTGACCAGGGGTATCCCAGAAAATAACAATACAGGCAAATAGTACACTGGCTGACGGGATTCAGTTAGGCAAGAAAAATCCTGGGGATGGCCAGTGGTACATGTATTTGATGACGCGCGCCCCAGGCACAATGGCCACATGGGCTAAGGGCCGAGGCATCTCTGCCCGCCCCGTCGCGGCAGCTACGCGCAATTATCTGTTCATGTGAGCCTCATCCTCCGAGGCCGTTTTGCACGCTCTGTGATTGGGTCGTGCTGTGATCCACTTCCACGGCAATAGCAAGGGCGCAAGTTGGCATCTGTTGTGAGCTTTCTTACACTCTGTTGGTCATGTTCACATGCGTCGATGACTACACATTCCAAAGGTGTCGCGTGCCCCAGCGCACGTAAGCCGGCAAACCCGCAGATCAGAAGATCAGGTCCCAGCCCACCAAGAACGCGCACAGGCCACATGTGCTGAAGAAGACCAGCTTGGCCGTGCTCTTTCGCTCGCTGGCCTGCTTGAGCTGCTTGTTTCCACCACCCACATTGTCTTCGGCGTAGAAGGAGTCCTGCACAAGCTGGTCGATATGCACCTGCTGCATCTCCAGATTCGTGGCCAGCGTCGACTGAAGCTCTGAGATTTCGAGCAAGGATTTTTCGGCCGTGCTAGATGAGACATGTCAGTAGGTGGTTCTTAGCAGAAAACGCAAGGATTGAATCATACCGCACTTGGTCCAGGCGGTCCTGGTAATGCTTAAGCATGTCCCTGTTCTCCTCGGCGAACAGCTGCATCTGATCCTGGCTGAGCTGCGCGGACCCGTCCATCTCGTCCAGTGTGATCCCAGCCGCGGGCTTGGACTTGAAGTCGTTTCCATCATCCCAAACAGACGCTGGCCCACCCGCACCGCCGGTCTTGTACAGTACGCTCTTGCTCTTTTCAAGTTCTCTATTGATGCGTGTCTCCATCATGTCGCTTTGTATGCTCCCGCAGTCCTCGAGCTTGCGCTGGAGGAACCATATGACACTCTCACGGTGGGCCTTGACCGTGTTCATGGCTGCTTCTTCTGCTTGATCTTCCGGGCTTAGCTGCTCGACACCTCCGCCTGCGGCCCATTGACCCAGTGCTCCGAACCCTCGTTTGCGACGTCGCTTCTGTGCCAGGGCGGTCTCTGCATCGTGGCGAATAGCTTCGGCCTGGGCTAGGTTCCTGACAGCAGCATGCAAATCTCTCAGAGTAGACTTGGCCTCTGTATCTATGCTGTCACGTTGCGCATCTGTCAGGTGTTGCTGCTGCTGGGTGTGGCCATTGGCAAGCTGATTGCGGCGGGGTGGGGGGGCGGTGGAAAGGTAGGGCTGGCGGATGGAGCGAAGGAAGCCGATGAGTTCACCGACGCGTGCATTCTTGTTTCTGGGTCAGCCTAGACATGCGTCTTCAACGGTATGCAATGCGTACTATTTGGTATGCCTCTTTCAGAAACTCGTTGATCTCGGTCAGAGAATATGCGCCGCCGCAGACGATGCTGGCATTGTGGGTGTGCAACAGATCATTGACCTGGCCAGTTAGGTTACTCATCTTGCTCTCCTTCCGAATCGTGCTCAGCAACACCGAGGCGACGAGTGAGCTCTTCTGGAGTGTGACATCAATCTGTCCTGGGTCTTGGTAAATACTGCGTCAACGTGGCCGCCCGGACCAATCATGGCACGCGAGCCCGCCAATGATCACCACGACGGCTTTGATGACGCTTGGCTGACAACCAGCAATGAGAGCCGCCTTCGCATTGATTCTTATCCATAAGATACAGTGTGAGTCTTCGGCCTTGCATGTGACAAGCTTTGTTGGTCACCTTGCGTCGCACAGCCTCGTGTTCATGGTAGATCTCTCCGACTCTGGCAATTGGTTCTGGCCGATGTCGCGGCGATGCCGCTCGTTCCCTTTTATCGCGCGTAAGAACCATTCGCGTGATCCATTACACCGAGGGCGAAACTTTGTATAAACACTGCCAAAACTCCACCTCACTCGCCTGCTGGGGCCGTCCTTGGCATCAATGACATCAACCGCCGTTCCACCATCATGGCCGAATCCAGTGCTGCGACTCCCACAAAAGCTTTCCGAGCTGTTGGAGATGCCACAAATGCTGCTGCGCTTGACTCCAGCGTAGCACAGGCGGATACACTGAAACCTGGAGATTTTCATCATGCTTCAAATGAGTTGCATAGTGAGTCGTCACATGACTCTGCAGAACCAGCAGAGGAGCATGAGCCCCAGGACGACCCCGAACATGTTGATATCAAAAAGGATCTGGAGCTCCAGCGCACGCAATCAGGTCCCCTCTACACTGTCTTCACCCTCCGCAAGAAGCACTTCATCATCTTCATGGCGGCGTGTGCCTCTTTCTTCTCCCCCCTGTCTGGCAACATCTACTTTCCTGCCTTAAATCAAATCTCCCTTGATCTCGGCGTCAGTAATGAGATAGTCAATCTCACACTAACTTCGTACATGATCTTTCAGGGCCTAGCACCGACAATTTTTGGAGACTTGGCAGACTCCATTGGTCGCCGACCAACCTATATTATAGGCTTCGTCATTTACATTGGCGCTTGCATAGGATGTGCTCTGGTTGATTCATTTGCTGGTTTGCTCATTCTTCGATGTCTCCAATCCACAGGCTCCTCCGGAACCATCGCCCTCGCCTCGGGTGTAGCCGCTGATGTCTCTGTATCAGCCGAGAGAGGCGTCTACATGTCCTGGGTCATGAGTGGAGCCATGGCTGGACCCGCCCTAGGGCCAGTATTGGGTGGCATATTGGCGCAGTATCTAGGCTGGCGTGCAATCTTCTGGTTTCTCACCATCCTGGCCGGCGTCTTTCTCATCCCCTTCCTCCTATTCTTCCCCGAGACTGGTCGTCATGTTGTAGGCAATGGTTCCATCCCGCCTCAGCGCTGGAATTTGTCCATCTTGTCGTACCTTGCGGTGCGTCGTGCCGAGAAGGGTGCTTCCAGCGACGCAGCCTCGGAAATCGAGCGCACCACTTCACGCGCCTCTGCATCCGCAGCTCGCGACGCTTTGGCCGCGCAACGGCATTTCCGGTTTCCAAATCCTCTCAATACTCTCAAAGTGCTTGGTGAGAAAGATGCAGGCTTACTTCTTCTCTACAACGCGATCAATTTTGCTGCTTTCTACGACCTTTCAGCGTCAATGCCTTTTCTCTTCGCTCAAATCTACGGCTTCGACGATCTCAAGATTGGTCTGTGTTTCTTGCCTTTTGGGTTTGGCTGCTTCTTTGCCCCAGTCATGAACGGGCCCCTCTTGGATTGGCGCTTCCGCCGTGTCGCCAAAAGAGCCGGCATTCAGGTGGACAAGAAGCGTGGCAACAGCATGCGTGATTTCCCGCTCGAGCAGGCGCGCGTGCCTGTCGCATGGCCGATGGCTACTATTGCGGCGATCGCAATGATCGCGTACGGCTGGGCTATGGAATACAACGCACACTTAGCGGCTCCCTTGGTGCTGCAGTTCATCATGGGTCTCACCTTAACCGCATCGTCCAACATGTGCTCAACCATGTTAGTCGATTATTATCCTACATCACCATCTACTGCCATCGCTGCGAACAACCTGTGTCGTTGCTTGCTTGGCGCCGGAGCAACTTCTGTCATCATTTATATGATCAACGGCATGGGCAGGGGATGGTGCTTTACCTTTATCGGGCTGGTCGTACTGGCAACCACGCCGATTATGTATGTCTTACTGCGCTGCGGGCCGAAGTGGCGCGAAGAGCGGAGGCTGAGATTGGAAGGCAAAGAGGCCGCTAAGCAGGAAAAGGAGGTGGAGAACTAATCATCTGCATGACTTGGAGTTTGGTAGACGGAGGAACTTGATCTAATTCATACTCTAACATCAGCGATTATGATATAGAATGACATTCTTACGATGAATTACATATGTTTCGTGTTTACTCGACATGTGAGTCTCCTTGCAACTATTGATCGGCCTACCAGACTTTCCTATTCGTTTTGGTTTTTAGGAAAAAGCGTCGGCCTCCTCGAAAGAGCCCCTCCTGATAGTGGTTACAGGTTTATGCTCGGCGGCTGTAAGACCCATGGAGTTCTCGCAACAAAGCAAGTAGCTCAAGGACTGAGAACGGCTTAAAGTTAATGTATGACAAAGCACAGGGTGTATTTGGCCCAAATAGTACGCTGATTGCTATAAATACTGCCGATTTATCGTAATAAGATAAAAACACCTCTAGGACATATGGTATCAAAGGCCTATGCTAGTCCGGTCTTGTGCGGAAACATGTCTATCAGTGTACTTGCTCAGCCATTGTACCATAGAACATGATTGAGAACTTATATCACATATTGCATATCGTAATTGGACACCAAGACCATCATATATTCACAACAGATAGGGAGACAATTATGATCCAAACTGAATAATGACCTAGGGCTACGGCACGTACACTTGGAAGCTCTATCACGTCCTAACGCCGCCATAAGCCAGGAGTGTGTTCTCAATCGATATCGTCCTTAACGTCATCGAAGGATGCTCGAACATCCTCTGCTGTTCCTCCGTCAGGAACCTCAATCGTAGCCACAATCCCGTGTGTGCCCTTCGAATGGCTTTGGCGCCAGGTCTTCCACGATGTAGGGATTTTGTCGCCAGCATTAACCTGGGCCTGAAACTTGTGAAACTTCTTGCCATCCTTTTCCACGGTGCCTGCAAAGTCAAACCGGATGCCAAGATTTTGCTGGTCTTTCGAAGTTTGAGGAAATGCTGTCTTGTGCAATGACACGGTTGGCCTGGTCAACTTCTTCCATCCCTGGCTTTTGTCAACAACAAAGTTGGTAACAGTGGTCCACTTTTTCGACATTTTGGAATGATTCTTTGAACAATGTCAGTTGCCCATGAAGAGTGCGCAAGGAAGAGATAGCTACCAGTGGGTGGTCAAGGCAGAGCAATGAAGTTTGATGATAGGAAGGCCTATGGAGATACTATTTGTAGTATTGGTTATGAAATTATGGATGTGTGATGTTTTGCAAGCCCACTTATATACCCGAAGCCAAGCTTAAATCTCCAAGGCGCCTACAGCAATCGAAAAGTTTAGCCGCTGAGCCCGTCTTTGGGGCAGTTCATCTGGAGCTACTATCCACTCAATAGGGCTATATGTCGCCAAGTTTGAAACGCTCGAAACTGGCCGAAGACATCGTTGAGCAACCTACAGAGAGAAGCTACCAATACGGTCCCAGGAGGTGACCGTATCTACTATGAACTGGTAACCAGTCGCCTGTTGTGGGTGTGAGAGAGCCAGGCGTCTATTGTGGGAGGAGTGGTTAAAAGTGCTCCAAGGCTAGTCGCCGACAGGCCGAAGGATCGTGGCAGTGTTGATCCTTCCAATCTGCCCAATAAAGAGCTTACCAAAATGTGGTTCTCACCTGTCATCGTTGCCAAGATGTGATATTCGTCAATGGTGGTCCCTGCTTGGTCCAGGTCGAAGCTCCGCAGGGGAACGCGCTAAACGACCCTGAAACCTCGCCCGCCCCAGGGCAGTATAGGAGGCACAACCCTAGCCTATGGTGAAGCGCCGCTTGCAGGAGCTACTTTGTCTACGTGCTGCCTTGATGTGCAGCTCAGCATCATATGGCTCAGCAAAATGAAGCTTCTGCTTCGTCGCTTCGCGAAATCCACTCGAGGCATCTTCCTTCGCACAAACATTGCCCGAAACATGAGCACAGCTTCCCAACCTTCACGCTCGACGTCAGAAGAGCTTTTTGAGTACACATCTGGCCGATGGATGTAAGACACTAACGCCTTACCGTGCATGAGCTTCTTAGTTCAGCATAGATTTACTGACGCCGTAAGCAGATACAATGAGGAACTGCGACGAACCGAACGTTCTTGCCCATTCGACATTGACGGACTCACACAAGTTCTTGCAAAAACTTCCAACAGACCTGTCTCGACACTTTTATCGCTCGCGAAGCTCTCCGAGGGCGGCTTCAATCGCATTTTGGAAGCGACCTTCGACGATGGACACCAGATCATTGCGCGTCTTCCGTACCCCATGGTTACACCCAAACGCTACACGATAGCAAGTGAGGTTGCCACGTTGAAACTCCTCCACTCAAGAGGAATTCCTGTCCCAAAGGTTCTCGGCTATGATACGACAGTGCATAATCCTGTCGGGGTGGAGTACATACTTCTTGAAAAGATTTCTGGAACGTCGTTGGGAGACAGATGGTTTGAAATGAGTAACAGATCACGGAAAAGAATAATAGAACAGATCATCAACATTGAGAAGCGCATTTTCCAGATACACTTTCCTGCAAGTGGGAGCTTGTATCATCGGCAAGACCTGACAGACGGCGAACGCTATTCTCATGTTACTGGTGCTTCATCAAGTCTAGATGAGGTCGTAGTAGGCCCAATCGCACAGCATGAGTGGTACTACAAGGAACGCGCAGAGCTGAAGGTTGATCGAGGACCATGTGGGTATTCTTCTTCCGTATCCTGATCACCAGTACTGACGTGCAGGAGGGAGTAATTTTCACGATTGTTTTACAGCAGGTGCCAAAAAGGAGCTCAAATGGTGTGAAATTTATGGAAAGCCTAGGCTTCATGTGGAGCGGTATTTACGGGAGCTCCACAGCTTTCAGAAGATGGACCCAGCACAATACCAAGAACTACTCAAGCTATTCCTAAAGCTTGCACCTTCCCTCAATGTAGAGGCCCGGCATCCTCTCTCGCGGCCAGTCCTTCGGCACCCAGATCTATCCCCCAACAACATTATGGTCTCTGAAGATGACCAGATACTCGGTATTATCGACTGGCAGCATGCTGTTGTACTTCCACTTTGTCTAGTTGCCGGTATTCCAAAATATTTTCAGAATTGGGGAGACCCAGTTTCAGAAAAGCTAAGTAAACCAGACACAAAACTTCCAGAGAACTTCAACGAGCTGGATCCACAGCAGCAAGCAAGCGTCAAGGAGACGCTGCAGAAGCGTCTTACTCATTTCCTGTATGCTGCTGGAACGATGATCGATATCCCAGATCATTTCTCCGCCATCACACAGTATAATGCCATGCTACGAAACCGGCTTTACAGTCTTGCAAGCATGCCTTGGGAAGGCGACTCTGTCTCGCTCAAACGCACATTGATTGAGGTAGTGCAAAACTGGCCTTTAACATTGGAACAGAGCGGCAGTCTTGAGACACCACCGCACGTGACGCAGTGCCCCATTGAATTTTCACCCGAAGAAACTCAGGAATGTATTCAGCAGTACGATACTCAGGAAGAGGAGCTGCAAGAATTGATTTCTATGCGGGACCATCTCGACATAGACCCTCAGGGATGGGTTCCTGATGATGATCACTGGGAAAAGTCTCGAGAAATGGCTAGCGATATCAAGCAGGCGATGTTGGAGCATGCAGCGAAGACGGAGCTAACGAGGACCGCGATTCTCGATCATTTTCCGTTCGACGATCATGAAGAGTAGAGGTTGAGGTATGCGTTCACGGAAAATAAGATTTAGCAATGTACCATGTAGGTGCTACCATGTATTTGTCACTTTTTCTGTAAGATATCTCAGACATTAAGAATAGCATGTACTACATGTCATTCGGACTCATACTGTCATGTAGCAAAGCTGGTATTGCCGTATCGAGATGAGCAATCGCCCTCTTCCAGACTCCGTCGACCACACACTGTGCCACAGCCCACAGCAGCATCACCGCCACGGACTACTATCCCCACCCCCATTCGCATCACAACTCTCAAAACTCAGCTCCCACTCATCCACCTCCTTAAACCTCACGGCCGCAGCCTGCAACTCCGCACTCGCCGCCACATCTGCCCCACCGCTCGCCCCTGTCTGCACCAGCACCTCCACCGACGGCTCCTCGGCATCCTCCCCATCCTCATTTCCTTCATACTCGCTCACTCGCCGCGAATACATCGTGCCCTTCCCCCTCAACGGCGTCGGCGCAGCCCTCTTCACACCACCCCTCCCCTTCAAAGCCGACAGACCCCCTTTCTTCACCGCCGACGCAGCGCCGGTCCGCCGCCGCCCACGCGCAGGCCACATCCCGCTATCTTCGCCCTCAGACTCGGCCGCAATCTCAGACGACGGCTCGCCTGCCGCGCTCGAGCTCTCGAGGATGTCGAACTCGTCTTCGGCGTAGCGGCGGCGCGTGCGGCGGCCGCCGATGGTCCTGCGCTGCGGGAGCAGGGTCTGCAGGTCTGCGGTGCGGAGGGGTCGCGCGGCGGGTTGGTCGCGCTTCTGCCGTTTGTGCTGTAGGGCTTGCTGATGCTGGATTGGGGAGGAGGAGGGGATGGAGAGGGGCGAGGTTGCTGTTGTCATAGGGGAGAGGGAGATTGCTCGAACTGGGGTTGTTGTTGGTCGGGCGGTGCGGGAGGGGCGGGATTGGGTGGTGAGGTTGGTTGTGCGGCGGGTGCGGTTGCGTTGGGCTGTGAATGCGGCTGCGAGGTCTGAGGTTGCTGGAGATGGGTCTGGTGAGGGTGATTGAGGGTACTGTTCGTGGAGAGGGAGAGATGGCTCGTCATCTTCTTGAGCGGTGGCGGGGATTTGAATATCGCCTTCGAGTCCGGGAAGCTCGGCTGGATCGGAGGGGATAGAGTCGACTAGTGGGGAAGATGAGCGCGCTGCCAAGGTTTCTTCATCGACATGAACGATAGAAGACCGTTTGCGCTTGCGAGACGCGCTCGAGGTTGTTTCCGTCGGTCCTGACTCGCGACGAGGTTGTGAAACTATGGAACGATCAAGAGAAAAGTAGGTCGTATTGCCTTCTTCGCTGGGACTGATGGAGCCTATGTCACTTTGCTGCTGGACCATGCGTAGAATACTTGGCTGGCGTGCACGACGCTTGAAGTTGCCTAAGAAGGACGGTGTTGCAGCAGGTTTGATGGCCGAGGGCGGTGCAGTCGGTGGTCGAGACATGCTAGGTCGTCGAGATGCTGGTGCCGTGGCAAAAGTCGGAAAAGAGTCACCCACACGCTCAATAGTACTTGATGCTTCCTCAGTATCGTATGAAATGTTGTTGGTGGGCTCCTGAACCATGGACTCTTCGGGCGAGATGGAGCTCGCCACGCGTGCAGAGGACCGCCGTTGTAGTGACCCCGTGCTAAGCCTGCCGACCGCCAACTGCTTCTGCTTCGAGTTCGTCCTGCCCTTTGCTCGTGTGCGAGAATGCTCGATAGTGGTTCCTGCCTTCTTGGTGTCTGAGCTCTGCACTTCAACTTCCACCTCGGATGAGGACGCTTTGGCAGCCCCATTGGACGCTCTACTATTCCTCGGGCGGCTTTCGGCACTTCTTGTGGAAGGAGAAAGCTTCTTCGCGACTCTCGAAAGTTGCGAAGCAGTCCTCGTGTTCTTTGAAGCTATCTTGGTGGCATCTGAAGCTGCGGTAGGTGCGGGGAGGTTGACGCGTGTGCCTGCTGGCTGGAAGGGAATCTTCTTCCGCGGAGGGCGCGGCATGATGATTGTACTGTCAAGCTATCGCGTCGACTGGCATAGCATGTCAAGCGAGTGACTATGCGAAATAGCGGGGATTGGCAAAGGTTTGCGGTGGCGATGTGGGCTGTGGATTCGGCAAAGACGCGTCGAGCATGACGCGCCGATGTTTGCGCCGGGACCGCCGGGCCGGCGCAGAATCCACCAAAGTCTGGGCATCTCGGCCGCTTTGGGCGGATGTGTTCTTCCACTCTTTGATCTTGCAATTAATCAAGAGAAAGAATATTTCTTTGGAGAGCAAAAAGAATGGATGCAGATGACGATGATGGGCCTCCCATGCTGGTCTCCACCGGCGAAGGCTCTAAGGAAGACTCCAGCATAGACCGAATCAAGTCAGACCTCTCTGACACTACTCTGACCAAAGTCCCCATCACCATCGTGACTGGCTATCTGGGCGCCGGAAAGACCACGTTGATGAACTACATCACCACCGCCCACCACGGCAAGCGCATTGCCGTCATCCTCAACGAATTCGGAGACTCTTCCGACATTGAAAAGTCGCTTACCGTAAACCAAGGCGATCAGCAGGTCGAGGAATGGCTTGAGCTAGGGAACGGCTGCATCTGCTGCTCCGTCAAGGACGCTGGCGTCAATGCCATTGAGTCGCTGATGGAGAAGCGTGGCAACTTCGACTACATTCTTCTCGAAACGACAGGCCTAGCAGACCCTGGAAATATTGCCCCACTGTTCTGGGTCGACGACGGTCTCGGGAGCACAATCTATCTTGACGGTGTCGTCACGTTGGTCGATGCACGGAATCTATTGCGCAGCTTGGACGACCCAAGTGAACAAGAGCAGGAAGAAGTCAAGCTCGAGAATGAAGGGCATCAAGGACCGCACCTGACGACTGCGCATCTGCAGATCAGCCATGCCGATGTTGTCGTCGTCAACAAGACCGACTTGGTCACTGTTGCCGAGTTGGAGGCGGTCAAAACGCGGGTGCGCAGTATCAACGGGCTGGCAAAGCTGCACGTGACTGAGCATGCGCGTGTGCCCTCGTTAGACGGAGTCTTGCTAGACCTGCACGCATATGATGCTGTGGGTGACGTCGATGGATTTGCCGCAAAGGGACACAGCCATCTCGACCCGGCTATATCTACAATCACACTGCGAATACCAGCATTGGAAGACGGCGAGGAGGGCCTAGAAAGATTGGACGCATGGCTGCGAGGAGTCTGCTGGGAGGGCATGTTTTCCGACACTGGCGAAAAGGGCGGCTTCGATGTCCACCGGATCAAAGGCAGGATACCATTGACTGACGGAAAACTCAAAATCCTGCAGGGCGTGCGAGAAGTCTTTGATCTCACCGACGCCGTGACCAACGACACAGCAAATGGCGCCAGCACAGAAGGCAAGATTGTGGTTATTGGACGAGGCCTAAATGCAGCAAGATGGCAAAAGAGCTTGGATACATGGCTGGTGATATGACAACACAATTAATCCCGCAGCTATCTACATGGTCTTGGGATGCAGTGTATAGCCAGTCTTCTCAACCGCCTTCTTGAAAGTGTCGGTATTTTCGCACCGCTCCAACCACTCCGCAACCTTGGGCCAGGTCTTTCCTTTCGTGCCCAAGCCTCTCTCCAGCAAGAAGCGCGCACTGAATTGCATCATGGTATCTGCGGCAGTCACGTTATCACCGACCAAGAACCTGCCAGTGCTTTGGCCCAATTCCATCTCCAGCCAGTCAAAGTCATTCTGCACGTTAACGCTGAGCCCTTTCTCCAGCTGCTCCAGGATCTCAGGGTGCTGCTCCTTCGCATCAGCCGGAAACTGCCAGCGCGCATACAAGATCGGCAGGCCGTGCAGCATCAGCGTGCCCTCGGCGGCGTGCACGAATTGCTGCACCCTGGCGCGCAGGAACTCGTTGTCCGGCAGCAACCTGTTGCTGGTGTCGTACCGGTCGCACAGGTACTCGGTGATGGCGCCGCTCTCGTGGATGACCACGTCGCCATCCTTGATGGCGGGAAACTTGCCGAGCGGGCTGCTGGACTTGTCCTTGAACTCCTGCGGCGCCTTGTTCTGGACGCGGTCCGCAAAGTCAACCTTGTAGGGCACCTTGAGCTCCTCGAGCAGCCAGGCGGTCCGTATGCAGCGTGAAGCTTGCAGGAAGAAGAGGGTGATGTCGGGCATGGCGCGGACTGCGTCGGAGTATTTGTTGTGGTAGTTGAGGTTGGAGAGGCGCGTCATTGGGAGTGAGTGACGTAAGGGCAGGACTTTATGGAGTTGCCGTCGTTGGACTTCAACCGTTATGATGAAGTTGTTCAAAAATCAAGCATTGGGAGGGGGAGAATAACCAGAGCTGAAGAACACGACGTCACCGTGAAGTCTATATACTGTTTCCAAATCATTCTGATCTTAGCTAGAGATCGATCATTGACTTCCTTTCCCCACCTCTGCGGACATGGCCATTGGGTTGGTTGCATTTGGACACGGAGCTGTGCTCCGAATTAAGATTAGAACACTGCAGGTACAGCTAACAAATCCACTGGGACACAGGCCTCGTCCTTCGGCCGAACGGCACTAAGAGGAAGCCACTAATTATCACGCAGCGGTCCGAGGCCATGCGCTGTACACGGTTACACCTCACAACTTCTCATGGTGGTGATGGTAGCAAATTATACGATCTCTAAGCTGCATCATTTGGGCAGTTGTGATCTGCAAATTTTGTCTCAGATCAGAAGTATGGGGTACATCATGTTGCGGTTCTCAGTGACCACGCCATGAAAGCGATGCCAGGCTATGGACTTCATACTTCCAGAGGAGCTTTGATTTTCAAGATTATATTGCGAAGGGATTGTGCGATCGGGTCAAGTTATTCTTCTACATGATGCTCCGACAGGAGCAGATCAGGTAGAACGGGAAGGCTGATCACGCCGGTATTGATCCATGACCCGCGTCGGTCAATCATGCCACAACGCTTGACAAAATTGGACAGCTGCACATTCGCTCGCGAGTTGAGAACGTGATGCCCAAGAACTAAAAGTCAGCCAAGTCGCGTAGCACACTTCCAATTGGACAAGAAGCTCAACTTACAGATTCCCGCCTAAGATGACTGAGATGCCGCATCGGCAATGTGGTCGAATGGTTGCATTCCACTTTCAACATCGTCCGAGCGACCTCGTCGTGGTGAGTGTGTTTCATGCCCTCCAGCGCTATCCAGTGTTCCTTCGTCTCTACTCCACTTCCCGACGCTGAAAAATGCAGCAGCTCCTGCCATTGCCAAAGGTATGTAGTTGCACAGCACTGGTAAAGGTAATGATGATACAAAGTGAACTCCGGTAAACAGCAACCCAATCGTCACAAGAACTGTTTTTAGAAAATAAGTTGAGGCTGCTGATAGCATTCCCATGCCGTAGTGAGATGATGCTAGACGGGTTTCGAGCCAAAACATATGAAGCCCCATGAATATGAACAGATTGATACTCCAGATCGCCCACAGACCTTTCTTCCATGTACTGGGTACTTCCAGGGGGTGGTCGTCGTGGCCAGCTTCCTCGATTCGCTGCAGCGGGCCAAGCCCTACACCAGCAGCCAATGCCAAACATATCGGAACCAGCGCGACACACTTCAGCACCCACTCATGTTGCATGCACTGAACGACATTTAGTGGTCCGCGGACAGGGTTCTGGGCGTTGACTGGTAAAGTGAAAAGGACCAGAATCCAGAAGTGTGGATACCGAAGCCTTTGAAGCTGCCGAAGAAGCTTGTAGATCAGCTTTTGTACAAGTCCACCTCGCGTATGAGCGCTTGCTTGTTCAGTTCTGTGTAAAAATGGCTCTGACCTGACGGTTGATTGCAAACATGGACCCGTGCTTGTGGTGGTGCAGCCGGGTGCCCCATCTCTGGACCATTCATGCGTGATTTCTCCAGAAATTCCCGACAGATATTGGGCAGTAGTATCGAATGGAAAAGAATCCAAAGAATCTGCAGAACTTGAAGCAGGAAACATAACAAGGCGTGAGTCAGAAGAAAATTGGCAAAATTCTTCTCGCATTGCCGGCATATGCTTAAGTGTCCCCAAAACTGGCTTTATTACATCCGTATACGGCCTTTCTCCTGGACCATATCGAGCATATTGATGACGCCAACCTGATTCGCGTTTTCCGGCAAGAGCAGCGATACCAGGTTTGAACATTTTAAGATCAGGGCCGCGGTATATTGGTTTGTAGCACCATAGCTTTGCCAAACTAAACCATGTCTCGTGAATTTCTAGCTGTACTTTGGCGATGAGTAGCAGATATTTAATAAGGTGTCTGTAGCGTTCGATCCAGATATGTCCAGCGCGAGCAGTGAGCTCCGACAACAAGGCCACAATGAGATGTGACAGAATCGTGAAACCCAGGTCCAGAATGATAAAGGATGTGAATGGGATATTATCTTGTATGAAAACTTCTTGATTGCTGGTCGGCTGTATTTTGATAGGCAACAACGACTTGTGCGTTATCTTGAGAAGAGCACAATTGAGCCCTGAGCCCCAGTGAGCTGTGCAGTGAGCGTGAATGTCGAAGGATATCTTTCTCAGTAGTACTAGAGACCACGGCCGATAGATGTATGTAGTGTTAAAGTGTATGACATCAGAAGAAACATCAATGAGCCCGTCCAATAAGCTCTTCTTAATAATTAGACATTTAACTCCTGTAGAAAAAGATATCTTATAAATAGGGTTGACTCCAGGCGCAGGTTGAGGAGCTCCCTTCGACATTGGATGCCGAGTGTATAGTTGTAACGATGGTGAAATTACCAGTGCATCGAAGTCGTGGCAGAGGATAACTTTCTGGGGTTTCGGTGTCCGGCCGTGCTGCAAAGATGAGACTAAGATATGGTCCTCATGATCGCGTTTTGCAAGATAAAAGGTAAAAATTATGGCGTCTGGAAGCGGCGGCATTGGTATTAAAAGTATGATTAATGACGCAAAGCTTTCGATCGGGTATGTAGTTGGACCAAGGTGCTCGCTCAAGACAAGTCTTTCCAGACCAACGCCAGTAATAGACATAACAATGGCGACTACGAATAGGTAAGCTCTTGATAAAATTGGATTGGAGATAGATCGGTCACATCCGCGAGTAAGGAAAACAAGTCCCCTGTAGCTCGTGTCAGGAGGTTTTAGACTCACCTTTATCACAGACACATGTCACTGCCATCTCAGCTCAGAACAATGTATGATCAAAAACCCACTACTCTAAACGAGTAAATTTTTGTAAACAGATCACACTTGTAAAATGTAATGACGAAACAAGAGTATCGGCGAACGGCTGAAGATCAGGAAGCAACGCAAGGATGTTCACAGACCCAAACGACGGTCTCATTACCTAACAGAGTCTTCGGCAATGGAATTTTCTACATAAGAGAGAGTGCGTCTGTTCGAGGTCTTCCAGCAAGTTTTTTCCGAGTGGTGCGGGGTAGGGGGCGCAGTCGACACCCTGCTATAGGTTCGATGGTCGAAGGACACTTCTCAGAAAAGTTGCCTGCTCGCGTATGTAGTCCAATTGACCAGTAAACTTACAGCAATTGCGCGATTTCAATCGCTGTGACGTATGAGAAGGTCATAATTTGCATGTGAAATGTCTAAGCCATGAACCACAGCCCCGGTCAGCCGAATCGGAATATTCTGTAAGCGACCGAAGAGAGGCGATAAGGCTTCTCTTCTCGCTGGCCCTCATCTTCCTCACCCACGCCAACTTCACATTACTCCACGCGCGGGCGCGGGTGCTCCAGCAAGCACAGGTATATTGCATAACCCGAAATTGCAAACATGGACTCAGTTGCTGCAGGAGATGCTGATTTTATATCGAACTCATTCTAACACCAGAAACAGTCCTTCATTTGAAGATAATCATCCTGGACAAAATATTTCCGTCGGGCCATTTCCAGATTCTGGCGAAAGCATGCGAGAGGAGTATATGAATACAGCAAAGTCGGAGAACCCTCAGGCAAATCAAGTACCTTGGACGAGTGCATCACCAAATATTCAATCCTTACGGCGCGCTCTATGCGCCCCACTGAGCACTCTCAAGTGTACTTTTCGGCAGCAACGCTTAGCAGAAAGTAATGGGCGATGCGCCATCATGAGCAGCGGTAACTTTCAGGACTCCGTAGAGAGCAAACTCATGATAAGAGAACGGCTTGCTTACATCTTTGCACTCAGACATCAGACACCACATGTATGGCTACAGATTCTAGGTATTCCAGGTTCAGCATTGTCAGCGCTTGAGCTCGCTCACCTAGGCCCACAACTTCTGGAAGAGTTGAAATATCCTTCAAAATCTAGGCCATTACCAACGGAACCAGCATACTTGATATTTTTTGTGTGCTTCTGTTTAAGCACTGGGCTCTTGTGCCAATTACACTACATACACGGAGATTTAATAACGCCACGACTATTGCTTGCTGGAATAATATCTGGACTGGTTGCAGCATTTTATGCTGGGGACGATTTCAAAAGTTTCTGCATTGTCTATCTCCCACTGTGGATTTCTGTACTCACCATATTGAGCCTTTTGCGGATAGCAAGCTCGAGCCGTCAACGATTGGAGCAAGTGTGCCTATTCGATGACCGAAAATTGGCTTTTCAGCATGTTTCGACTCTGGAATGAACGAATGGAAACAGTCTTACAGCTCTCACTATGCGATTAGCTGATCACAGATCTTTACATCTTTTCTTATGTACTCGAAAATGTAAAATAAAAAAGACCGCTTTTTAGGGGAGTTTTGACCTGACGGTTGCTTACAGATTGTCAAATTGTCAAGACAGCTGATCAATTGTGTGGCTAGTGAAACTTGTGAAATGTTCCACAACTGAAGCACGTCAAACCGCGATGTTTTGTTTAAGAGGAGAATCAAGAGACTCTCGGAGCCAAGTAGCGGATTCACGCAACTGCCGTAGAAGTTCTACCGTATATTAAAAGGGGCTCGGAGAAAAGAGTGATGGAGCACACGCGACCCTGCCAAGGCTGGTGTGTCATTGGAGCCGATGTTCCGCGATGCTCGCAACCCACTTTACGTGTCCTTTGCTTTCTTTTCCACGAGCTGACACGCAATTTGTCGAGGTCGTGTCGCTAGTGCCGCTCCTTGTAAATAGCACGTATACGATGAGCCGATAAATACACTACTTCGCGGGTCGACGTCGCCCCGCTTCGCTTCCACTGCACCATGGATTCTGCCAGCTCCATACCAGACTATGTCTGGAAAGCGATTGATCTGGCTCAGTCAGTACCATGGCACATGTGGTTGGTGCTGTTTGTTACGCTCTTCGTCACTGGAGCTGCTTTGGTATGTAGTCCTGTCCTTTTCGCAAGACGAGCTCCCATGGCCTCTTCGCAAGCCCTTCAGCAATACCTCAAGAGAAGCCGGTCCTAACAGAAACAATGACAGTTGTACTCAGTAATCTTCGTCGCAGCTCCTGTGCCTCGCGCTCCACGCAGTGAAGAGGAGCGCTACATCACCATTGGCCTCGATGGCAAGCTCACATCCCCAACCGCTCTACCATGTTGGCAGAACAAATATATCCACCGCCGCCGCCTTTCCCTCCGCAATGACCCCAGCAAGGACAAGAAAGACGTCGAGGCCGCAGACGTGTTTGTCTCGCTCGTTGTTCCCGCCTACAACGAAGAGAAGCGCATAGGAGTCATGCTCGAGGAAGCCACCGAGTTCCTTGAACGAGAGTACGGCTCGACCAAGTCTTCCGAGGCACAAGCCCAAGAAAATGGCACCCGGCAACGCCGCCCAGAGCGCACCACCAACGAGCGCGGCTGGGAGATCCTTGTTGTCTCCGACGGATCGACTGACAAGACAGCCGACGTCGCGCTCGACTACGCCCGCCGCTTTCCCGGCGGCCGCGTGCGCGTCGTCAACCTCGTCACGAACCGCGGCAAAGGCGGCGCCGTCACGCATGGCATGCGCCACGTGCGCGGGCAGTACGCCGTCTTCGCCGACGCAGACGGGGCCTCGCGCTTCGCAGACCTGCGACATCTCATCGCGGCATGTAGCCAAGCAGCCGACGAGCACGGGCGTGCGGTGGCCGTCGGCTCCCGCGCGCACCTGGTCGGCAGCGACGCGGTGGTCAAGCGGTCCGCGCTGCGCAACTTCTTGATGCACTCGTTCCACGTGCTGCTGCGGCTGCTGACGCCGCCGGCGACGTCGCGCATCAAGGACACGCAGTGCGGCTTCAAGCTCTTCTCGCGTGCGAGCCTGCCGTACATTGTGCCGCACATGCACTCCGAGGGCTGGATCTTCGACGTCGAGATGCTGATGCTGGCCGAGGTGGCGCAGATCCCGATGGTTGAGGTGCCGATCGGGTGGAAGGAGGTCAAGGGCAGCAAGCTGAACGTCATCTGGGACAGTCTGGGGATGGCGTGGGGCCTGGCCATCTTGCGCGCCGCGTGGGCGGTTGGCGTGTATCGTGTATCATGAAGGCAGCACCAAAACATAGAAAAGTCATATCGTGTCATGTCTATCATGCTGTCCCTGCAGCATCTCATCTCTCCGCCTCAAACCTCGTCACCAGCGTCCCCACCCACGGCAGAATCTCCACCGCAAACTCATCCCCCTCCCTCAAATACCCCTTCGGCTCCCTACTCACCCCGACCCCTGCCGGCGTCCCCGTCAAGATCACCGTCCCCGCCGGCAACGTCGACCCCAAACTCAAAAACGACACCAGCTCCGCGACGCCAAAACACAGGTCATCGGCGCCGCAATCCTGCACGACGGCGCCATTCTTCAGCCCGCGCACCCGCAACCCCTCCGGCGCCGCCTCAGCGCCGTGCCGCACCAGCACCGGCCCCAGCGGACACGCGCCGTCAAACGACTTGGAGAAGCACCACTGGCTCTGCGCGAACTGCGCCTTGCGCGAGGACACGTCGTTGGCCGCGGTGTAGCCGAGGACGTAGTCGAGGGCGTGCTCGCGGGCGACGTTCTTGCACGTGCGCCCGATGACGACGGCCAGCTCGGCCTCGTAGTCGCAGCAGTCGTCGGCGAGCGTGAAGCGCGGGATGGGCGTCGGCGCGGGGAAGGGGTCCGCGAGCGCGGTCGCGGGCTTCATGAAGACCGTCGGCTCCGTGGGTAGGGGCAGGTTGACCTCGGCGGCGTGCTGGCGGTAGTTGAGGCCGATGCAGCGGATGGTGCCGACTTCGTGCGCGGCGAGCGGGGAGAGGAGGCGTGCGATGGTCGCGGTCGTCGGGGTCAGCGTGCCGGGGGAGAGGACGGAGGTGCCGCTGTAGACTTGCACAGAGACGTCCTCGCCGTGGCGTGTTGCGAGGCCAACGTCTTGCGTGGGGTCGGTGGGTTGGCCGATGAGGATGGCTGTGGGGTCGGAGGTGGGGACGAACCGGACGTAGCGCTGGGGGGCCATGATGAAGATGCTTTTACTGAAGTGTCTTTCTGCAATGCGTATTGGGCTGTGACTGTTTGGTGACGTGTAGTTGTTTAAGGTAGCTGTCCTCAAGAGTGCGATGTTTAGGCGAGATGGTGCGGTGTTGATATATGAACAGCGTGATCCCACAATCCGGATTGCTGGTCGGGCGAACATTGACCGAGCGATTAAGCCGATGAGAAACCTCCTGGTATATCAGAGTTATGTCCTGAAAGTGATATTGTGGGGACTGTGGGGATGCTAGACCATGAGCTTCGTCATTGCTCTCCTGCTGCTGGACCCTGCCGCCGTCGTCCAGCCGAAATCGGCTGCGAATAATGCGATCATCATGGTGAACAAGCAATAGCATGAAAATGTCATTACAATATCATAGACTGTCATTGGCTAGCGTCACGACTAAGATGCTCATTGGCGCGCAGCTTGTGCGTAGTGCTGGCCTCCGGGCAGATGCTCAATGACCTCCACAGCCTTCTCCTTTTCCTCATCGTCTCCATGCTCCAGAGCTCTCTCGACAGGGCCCTTGTTCCCGACCTTGCCGCCCTTCAGACCAATACTCCACCACGGTAGCTCAAAGATCTCGTCTGTGGCTTCGAGGCTCTTGCCTGCGAGTTCAGGAATGCTGAAAATGGCCCACACCAGTCCAATGAGTGTGACAACAGCAAAGAACAGCATTGTTCCTCCGTAGCCCAGCGAGACGAACATGCTGGGTACCGCCTTGGTGTTGCCGTACTGGTTTGCAAAGTGCAGTACCATTACCATCGATGTACCGATAGAGCGCAGGCGCAGAGGGAAGATCTCCGCGTTGATGAGGTACTGGATCGAGTTCCACCCCAAAGCCCATCCGATACCAGAGATGTAGATGAAGACAATGGCGCCCAGCCCTGCAGACTTTTGAGAAGATGATTGCTCCGCGGCGCCTGCGGATGTCGCAATATCAGAGTCGATGAACATGAAGAGCGCAATGTAGAGCATCGCGATGAATTGCAGCGAAATGCCAATGCCGAGCGAGCGCTTACGGCCGATGAAATCGATCAGGAAGAAGGCACAGGACAGGGCTGCCACGAACTTGACCACACCAAACACGGCTGTGGTGAGCAGCTTCACTTCAGTGCCCTGGACGCCAACAGCCTGGAAGTACTTGGGCGCGTAGACGGTGATGGAGTTGGCGCCGCTCCATTGTCCAAGAATCTGGCACAGGATGCCAATGTAGACGCGGTACAAATTGGACTTGATCGTGAACAACTCCTTGAGAAGCCCCCATTTGCTCGATCCGCGAACGCTCTCCAACTCATGCTCCAGATGGAGGCGAATATCGCCAATCTCATTGAGTAGGCCTTGGTCGTCAGCCGGCACATTGCGCAGCTTGGACATGACCTTGATCGCATCTTCGTCGCGGCCGACCTTCATCAGCCAACGGGGACTCTCGAGCGAAAAGAATGTCGCAATGCAAATGATGCCGGCGAAGATTATGTGCAGACTGTTGGGGATGATCCACTGAGTGGCGGAGTTGCCCGAGATGTGGATGTTTGTGCCGTAACCTGTTCATCGCGTCAGCTTTTGGTGTTGATTAGAGTGGAGGCGGTCTCACTGGCAAAGTACCCCAGCATGATGCCGAAATACACGTTGCCCGCAAACATAGTTGTGCAAAGACCTCTGATGGCCTTGGGCGCAATCTCGGCCAGGTAGGTTGGCGCAACAACAGTGCTCTGTCCAATACCAATTCCCATGATCAAGCGTCCTGCATACAACTGGCCGAGCTTGCCCTCGGAGGTAAGGTAGATGATTGCGCCCACGATCCACCAGGCGCAGAGCTGACGCGTGGCCCACAGACGTCCAAGCTTGTCGGAAAGGTAGAAAGCGAGCGCAGCGCCGCCAATGCTGCCCAGTTGGACCATAGATGTGATGTTGGAGAGCAGGTTTGCCTGGGCGTGCTCGCCCGCATCGGTGTCGGGAAAGTCATTAAGCCCGAATTCGCGGATAAAGGAGGGCTGTGTGGTGGTTGTTCCGATCATGCCTTCATCCAGGCCACGGGCGGCGCCCATCATACCTGTAGGTGTGGTGAGCAACAAGTCTCTCGATGTGGAACAGAAGGCGCACCAAATATAAAGACACCAAAATAGAGTCGCCAGTTGAGATACTCCTTTGGAGTGTCCTTGAGTTTTTCACGATACATGTTTGGCATATTGGCGACTGGGTGCACGGCAGTCCGGACGAGAGCAGTGGGCGCAAGAAGGCGGCGCCAGCAGCGGGCAGCGTCCCATTATTTACACCCCGGCAGGATTACTCCAAGTCTGCCGGCATGTCAGATCACGAAGGGCGAAGATCACAAGCCAGGGTTCTCAGCCACTAGCGTCAGCGCCGGCCTGCTTACAACATGTTCTGTGCGTCCGAAACAGTAAGGCGCAGGTATCGGGCGTGGGGTGAGTGGCCAAAGTACACGCGACACGGTTCAATGTGACAGCGAGGCGGGTAGACGGCATAGAGCCACCCGACTCGGACGCTGGCATGATTGGCAGACGCGGCGTGAACATCGAAGGATGGTTGCATGCGCGACAGTGATGGAACGAGACAGCCTTGGCCGCATCACTAGCGGGGAAGGCGGGGTTCGCAAGTCAAGCGAGTGGACATAGAACAAGCCTTCGAAGCATTTGAATGGCTGAAGTGGCACCAGCCGGGGGGCTGCTGGCCCGCAGAACCTGGGCGACTTCAGAGGCGTCCAAGGTCCGGAGAAACAATCAGGCGAATGATGCGGTGGGATGAAGACACCTCGTGAACATGCAGGGAAGTGGCCGACGAATTCCGCGTTGAAGCAAAGCCTGGCAGATATCCGGGGAATCTGTGGGGTCTCCATTTGCCGTCCAGCTCGCCTCACTCTCACACTGTCCAGCCTACGTTGATTGTAGGCTGATGCGCTTCAGCTGCCGTCTCCAACATTCAGCATTCGGTTCAACATCGGGCTCACCAGACCCGAAGGCGTGACCGCAGTCTCCACATAGCAAAGTTTAGCCGCGCCAGCAAGTTCGCCGATAGATACCCCCACTCGTACAGCCGTGGGCGGCAGGGGCGGCAGAAGCGGCACAGCTAGTCTAGTGGAGGATCGCGCCAACAATTCTATCCACCCGCAACTGCCGATACTCGTATGCATTCGTACTCGAGCTCTTCGCAAGTTTTTCCGACTGAATTTACTTCATGACATGAAGTTGGAAGCGACGTTATTCGGACATGTGGATAGCCAGAGTCAAGCTATTGCCAAGGAGTGATTTTCTACGCGCTAGCATACAAGCGTCTCTTGGTCTTTCACATGCTCTCTCCACTTCAAACCTTCCTCGTTCACTAGGGCTGTTCCGTGTAGGGTGTTGGCGAGTGCGTTATTTTGTTTACATCCTCGTCAGCTGTTTTCGCTTACAAAGTTATTCGTGATCTGTGTTTTCCTGCTCGTATTGGTCTCGGTTCTACACCCACCCCTTCCAACGGATCCATTATTTCATGACGCAAGATATTGTCTACTCATATCAGATGTGACCGAGAACATGTATTCTTTGCACTTCCAGGAGTTGTCCTTTCGAACCAGCTACTCAACACACATTATAAAAGGCTATTCTCTGTCAAAGTTCAGTGAAGTCAACACCCAAAAGAAAGAGTAAAAACTAGATATGTGAAGGTAATTCCCAGTTTAAGTACAAGGCTCAAAGAGCCAATCTAAGACAAATTCTACAATGAAAGATGCTAGTAAGGTACTTTTGCGCTCATCTCACGCCAGAAATCGCACCTTTTACCGCGGCCACCTTCCCACGCATCTCCATCAAACGCCGCCACATTGCCCTCAAGCCCATTCCCAACGTACGCATCAACCTCGAACCCAGTCCCCGGAATAACCTCAATACTCTGCACAACCCCACCGGTCTGATTCAAATTCAAAAACCTCGAACCCCCAGCCTCCCACTGCGGCCAATGAATCGTCTTATTACTCCCAATGCAACCCGGATCCCCCTTCGTGATCAGCGACGTCAACGCATCCACAAACGTCCGCACCGTCTCACTCGCAACAAACGGCGGCTGCGGGCCCACGAATAGCGCCTCCGTCGAAGCATGCGTCGCCGGAATCACAGACCACTGGAAGCTATGCGCCGTCGTTCTGCCATGCGACCCCTTTGCGCTGAACGCATCAGCGAGCCAGTACCGCGGGCAGACGAAAACCAGCTCGGCGAGGATGTTGTCCGCGCGCTGCTGCTCGCCGGTCGCCCAACTGCTCGTGTTGAGCGCCGAGGGGCTGTGCACGCCGTCGGTGGCGAACTTCCGCGGCTGCGGGGCCGAGGGACTGTCGGGCTCGCCCTCAGTGTCAAGGGGGTAGTGCGCGAGGACGGTGGCGACGTCGGCGGCGCTGAAGCCGGGCAAGATGCTGTGCAGGTACTGCATCGTGGCGGCCTGGGTCGTGAGGTTGAAGGGCGTGAAGCCGACGCCTTCGTTTGCGGCGGTGCCGACCATTATGTGCTTGCCGTTGACACGCTTCTCGGCGAGCTGGACGGATGTGCGCGTGCGGATGAAGTCGCCGTCGATGACGGGTGCGTAGCCGTACAGGCCGTAGGGGGCTGCGTGGAAGGCAAGCTGGTAGTTGGCCTTTTGCAGGGTGAGGGTGTCTTTGCTCTGGAGGCATGCATACTTGTCTTTGGCGCCATTGCAGCCGGCCTGCTCGACAAAGGTGTTGTACACGAGGTTTGACTGAGGGTGGGTAGGTGGATACTCTGGTGGCAGATACGTGGACGCAGCATAGCCGCTTTGCCAGAGCGATGTGCCTACAGTTCCGCCATATGCAGTGCTGTGCAGAATGACAGAGCCAGCGCCTGCAGACTCACCGGCAATAGTGACGCGAGAAGGATCACCACCAAAAAGGTGAATGTAACGTTGCACCCATTGCAGAGCGAGAGTTTGGTCGAGCATGCCGGCATTCAGGACGCCATGGGCGGCGATATCTGGGCCAGCCATGAATCCAAAAGCACCAAGCTATATTCCATGTTAATCCGTGTCCTGAAAGTCATTCGACCATACTGACTCTGTACTGGATCACGACAGAAACAAAGTTCTTCGGGGTACGATCCATGAAGAAAGCGTGATCCGATGTGCCATCGCCTGCAGCGTATCCACCTGGATCTAAAGAACAAGTCAGTGAACGCCCCAGAAAGCATAACACTCATGACATACGAATATAGAACCAGACTGGCAGATTCTCCGAATTAGGAGGAGCATAGACGTTCAAGAATAAACAATCTTCACTGGCATTCTTGTCTCCTGCATATTTCGGGGAATAGAACATCCTTCGTGTCTGTCAGTTTTGATATGGATACATTAATTCAAAAGACAATCATACGGTATGTTCATTCCCGCTTGGGGGCAGTGATGTGGGAAGGAAGACGCAGGAATCACTCGAGTCCTGTTCTCCTTGGGCACAGCAGGTGACTGCCACCGCAGAGCATCAACTGGAGGCTGAGCATAACGAATTCCTCTCCACTCATAGAGACCAGACGTTTGGTTGTCGATTCCCTTGTACAAGGAGTAGCCAAGATCGACTTCAAGTGGGAAAGGTCCTGGTTCCGGCGCTCTAGGGAATGGGTTCTTGAGTAGACCGGCAGGATGATGCGGAATCAACGTAGCATCGATCAGTGCAGAGCACAATACCAGCACTGGTAGGAGGTACTGCATGTTTTTTGAGCGGCCTGCTTTCAGGATGGTGGTGCGTGACCATTTTATTTATCGCTCGGGCTTCATGGAAACATACGTCAGCATGGCCGGCATGGCCGCATCATTAGAGTTACAATACGGTGTTTGGAATGCCTCGAGAGCTCCAATTTCTCTGTATGCAGCCGTTCATTGCGAACATACACAGGTCTGTCTGGATAGGCTTGCGTCATCCATTTCGCAAGCATATCTTGAATCGGTTAGGCCACCTCGCTAAGTATACGACATGGAGTATAGCCCAGGAACCCACGATCTGTGTCATACTCTGTTGAGTCAAAAGTGGAAGACGACAGATTAGATCTATTCCGTATAGAGAAGGGATACTTTGAGGTGGCAGTGCCGTGAGACGCGAGACGCTAGCTGAGCCCACAAGGGCGAAACGCGAGATGACACCCGGCTGGCGGACCCACTCGTCGCATCCATTGTCCCATAACAGTCAATAACAGTGCAAGCCTGGTTTCGAATACCATTGGCAAAAGCTTAGACATTAGATCTTCAACAGCCGGTTTACAACAGTTCAAAAAGGGAGACGATATGCCATGCGAGTTGCTCTCGTTCTATCATTCTCATTATCGTAAGGTGCGTGGTCGAATGCAAGTCTACCCGGAATGCCACGCCAGCCAGCCAATGCTAGCCATACCCCAATCTCATGTGACTACCCGGTTTCACAGCTCGATGCCAAATCCCATCTATAGCTTTAAACTCGGACAAAGGTCGCATCAATCTGCTTGACATGCGGTAGCCGCAGTCGCACCTTGTTCCGGTAGACTGCAGGCTGCCTCAGCTGGAGCGGATTGCTCTCAAAGTAGACGGTCTCGAGGGACTCCTTGTCGCCAAGCTCTTTTTCAATCTCTTCAAAGTCATCAAGCCGGCACCCACTCGCCCAGAACTCTTCGAGGTCTTTCATCTTGCCGATGCCTTGCAAGGATGTGACTGGGTTGAAGGAGATGTCAAGAGTAGTCATGTGGACGCAATCTTCGAGGCCCTTAAGCGAGTTTATGAGATTGTGGGAAAGATAGAGTTCGGTGAGATGCGGTAGCGTGGCCAAGTGCGAGAGTGAGGGAGAGGTGAGTCGGTTTGACTGTATAGAGATGAGCGTGAGGTGTTGCAAGGACTCCAGGTTCTTCAACTCGGCGATCTTGTTCTTCCCCAACCATAGTTGAGTAAGCTTCGGTACTGCCTCTAAGTTTTCAATCTCCCTGATGCGGTTGCCTCCCAATTCTAAATTTGTCAGCTCGCCGAGACCTTCGAGGTTCTCGATTTTGACGATGCGGTTCTGCACGAAGAACAAGTCTTTCAGCTTGTGGAGATGAGACAAGCGTTTGATGTGTTTTATGCTATTAAAAGAGAGGTCGAGCGTCTCCAAATTCGTCAGGTCGTCCAAGCCTTTGATGTGAGCGATGGCGTTATCGTAGAGATCAAGTTCAGTCAAAGTGGCGGTACTCTGCCACGCAGATGCTGGTGGAAAGTGTATCGAGGGTATCTGATTCTGCCGGAGGCAAAGCCGTTGTAGCTGGCCAAAGCGTTCCAAGGCGAGGGAGGTGATGGAGGTGATGCGGGAGTGGTTGAGATCTATTTCGGTCTCATCGACAGGGTATGCAGAAAGCAGGTCTTCGTCTGCTTCGATCGTGGTAGGTGTGGGACCATCCTCCACGCGTGTCGTTACCTGTCGACCGTTGGCGGTGTCGAGGATGCTTGGAGCTGGGGTGGTGGCCGCAGTGCTAGCATGGCCAGTATCCTCGTTCTCAGATTGATCATCCTCATTATCGTCTTCCGAGTCTGGGGGCGTGGGTCCGTCCATGTGTTCTGCTTCATACTGCTCTGCTGCTTTGCCAACGCGAAGCTTGCCATCCCACCCACGCTTGTCTGTTGGCGGTCCAGGCCGAGCTTGATCTTGATTTTGCGGATGGTTGGTAGAAGACGCTCCGCCGTTGGAATGAGGGAGGTCGGTCTCCTTACCCGATGCCGATAGTTCTGCCATGGTTCCACCTTGAGGTGTGCACGTTGCGAGAGCAGGATGCGCGAGAATGATGCGCGCAAACAAAGGTGAGAAGGCTGCAAGATGCTCACGCGGCACGCCCAGAAAGTCCCTGTGACGCAGCCGCGTGGCTTGGATTGTGGGGTGGGTTACTTCTCACGACCATCCGTTTGCCTCTACGCCGTAGTGTTTCATATCTACACTTCTTAATATTCCAGGCCGCACCCTTTGGTAATACGAATACTTGGTTCTTGTTCTCGTATCTCAAGTACATAGCTTCACTGATGACCGTTTTGACCCTGCGCAGTACCAGGTCGTGGGGGAAATGGTTCACATCCATATGTCCTCTTCCAGTCTCCAATTTCTGCCATGTCTTTGAATTCTTCCCAGTCCATATTAGCGATAAAAAGGTTGAAGAGAACTACATTGACCTCAGCTGCCGGACATCTTAACGCATCAACCTTACCATCAAGGTTGCAGAGATTTACGAGTAGGATGCCCTTGGTGCGCCATTGCGAGTCTTCAACCACGCCAAAAATGTCATAGTGGTGCTGCAAAAGGTGTTGGTACATTATGATCTACACTATGGGAAATTGAAGAACCTGAACTCACCGGCAGCTCGCAGGGCTCAGTAATGTCGGGGCTATCGAGGATACGAATGTGGTCGTTGTAGATCTCTGTAAGCCCTTTATCTGTTCGGTCGACGAGCTCGAAGATTTCAAAGTCGTAGTCGTCTTCATCCAGGTCGTCCATCAGATACTCCATGATCTCAGCCTCTTCTTCTTCAGAAACCTTGTACCCAACGTAGATGGCCCATGAGGCTTGGCCATTTCCGTGTTCTGCATCTTCGTACTTGTTGACGATTGGCTCTGTTTCCGGAAATGGCCACACTTGGGAAGTCATTGCCACGTTTGTCCGGAGAGTTGTTTTGTATAAGAGAGCACTGGCAAGGAATTCGTGATATGCACCGTAGGAGCCAGGAAGATGACATAATACCTGCCTATGATGGTCATTTCAGGCAGACACGGCTTACATACGGACTGGCGATTCAAAAATCCTGTCAACTGAAGCTGGTGTAGCACAAACTTAAGCTGCAAGACTATAATTTGTCTTGCACCTCTCCTTCGAATGCTAGTACCCCTCGCGCGAAATGGCCGAATTAGTAGATGACCGGATCCTCTTCAGCATCCCTGTTCATGACCATGTCTTCATCGTCATCGCCGTTGTCCTTACCTTCGTCCTCCTTGTCTTGAGCGTCTCCAAGACCAGACCCTGCCATCGTTGCTGCGTCTCCTTCTTGACCAACCGTTGGTGCGTGTTCGTGACCAGTCTCATCCGTGAGATCCTCCCTTTCTCCACCCTCGCCGTGTCCCTCGCCCTTAGACTCTTCCCCTTTCTCAATATCCTCCTTCTCCCACCTGTCCTTGGCCGCCGCGTTCTCCGCCACAATGTCCTGCTCAACCTCCTCTCTCTGCCTGGCAATCTTCTCCTCCTCCTCCGCCCGCAACTCAAACGGCCGCCAATAAACCCTCGGTTCCCCACCTGTCCGCAAGAACCCCGCCCGCGCACGCATCGCCGCATGCCGCGCCCCCAGCGCCTCCACCTCCACGCGCCGCCCCAGCTTCGCCCGCCGCGCCTTCAGCTGCATCAGCTCCTCCGCCGTGCGCACGCGATTCCCCGGCACCTCACGTGCTCCTCGTGCTTCTGCTTCCGTGGAAGGATTAGTGTCTGTAAGAGTGGACGGAGCGGAGGAAGTGTCGGCTACGGCAGATGCAGCTAGCTTGGCGCGCTGCTTGCGCTCGACTTCGGCGCGGCGCTGCTGCGCGGCATTCGAGGGCGCGGCCTGCGCGAGGGTGCCCAGCAGCGAGCCGAAGAGGCGGCGGCCGCGCTTGCGGTCTGCTTCGCCGGCGTGTTCAGAGGGACGTTTGCGCTGCGCCGCGGTCGAGCGGGGTGCGTCGAAAGCGGAGGTGAGGCGGGCTCGTTTGGCGTAGGGGTCTTGGTTTGTGGTGTCGTCGTAGGGATTGGAGGTGGAGGCGCGACGCTTAAGGGACGGAACTTGAGGATCTTGGTGCGCGTGACCGTTGGGTGCCACATGGTGGGATTGGGTGGGAGTTGGAGAGCGGGACGCAGGTTGGGAAGGCGGGTCGGGGATGACGACCGCGGAGGCGAGAGTACGAGCCCGGTCGTCCATGGTGGGCGAGTGTTGCTGGCTTGCGGGATGTTAGCTGTGCTCTACCTCGAGTTGGACGTGACGTTGTGGAGGCTCAAGAAAATAGATAGACAGCTCAAGACGTGGTGAACTTTCCGCGATTCAGGGTCCAAAGCTGTGGCTGGTCATCTCCTTTCCCGTGACCCCCTTTGCAGACTACGCGTCATTTGCACATGAATATTATACAGAGATGGTCTACATGACAGCTGATTGCCTTGCTGTCGCAGCTTGTTGAATTTTGCAGCTCTAGGTATTCTCGTAGACGCCTCCACACCCAACTTATCAAATCTGTGTCTGCCGTGCCGTATGCTCACGGCTGCTGCCCTCCCCATTGCCATTGTCATTGTCATTGCTGAAAGCTTGGAAATCTCCAGGGGTAACATTCACCGCGCCAGCTTGAACGAGCTACATACAGTTAGCAAAGTCAGAATTATGTGCAGCGGTAAGAAATACTCACGGCTCTTTGCAAATCATCAATCAGGTCATCAGCATCTTCGATTCCAACACACAACCGGATCAGGTCTTCTGTCAAACCTCTTTCCTTGCGCGTAGCTTCGTCGATGCTGGCATGGCTCATGCGACACGGCATGCTAATCAAGCTGTTGACGCAGCCGAACGAAACGCTGATAGCCCAAATCTTCACGCCGCCAACGATGCGCTCACTGACAGCAGTGTTGCCTGTTGAGAAGCTCAACACGGCACCTGCGCCGCGAGCCTGCCGCCAGTGCAGGTCGTACTGAGGATGTGACTTGAGACCAGGGTAGCGGACTTTGAAGCCGTGGGTCTCGAGAAACTCGGCCACGCGTTGGCAATTCTGCTGCTGCTGGTTCATGCGTACGCCCAGGGTCTTGATGCCGCGCAGCAGAAGCCAGGAATCCTGCGGGCTAAGGCCGCAGCCGGTGCTATTGATGCTGAAGTATAGCTTTTCACCAAGGCCAGCGTCTTGGACAGCAAGGACGCCTGCCATAACATCGTGGTGGCCGGAGAGATATTTGGTGGCGCTCTCGTATGAGATGTCTGCGCCAAGGTCAAGCGGGTTCTGGAGCATGGGGGAGAGCATGGTGTTGTCCACAGCAACGACACACTTGGGGTTGGCGGCGTGCGCGGCCTCGGACAGATCGCGAATGTCGCAGATCTTAATCAAGGGGTTTGTGGGAGATTCAAGGAGAAGCATAGCAGTCTTGGAGGAGAGGACGCGGTGGACGGCTGGGGGATGTGTGGTGTCGACATGGTGCACGACGATGCCGTTGTTTGTGGCGAGGAATTTCAACAGTCGGTTTGTGCCGCCGTAGAGGTCATCACCGGTGACCACTTCGTCACCCGGACGTAGCAGCCTGGTGATCACGTCCAGAGCACCCATTCCCGATGTGACTGCTAAACAGCGAGTGGCGCTCATGATCTTTGCTAGGTGTCGCTCGAGCTGAGTTCGAGTGGGGTTGCCGGAGCGGGTATAATCGTACTCGTTGCCGCCTCCGTTGGGATTCTGGTAAAAAGTTGCGGACTGATAAATGGGCGTGCTGGAGGCGCCATATTGATCATGGCCTTCTGTGTATACGAGCTCAGTTGCAATGTTGTAACGGCGGCCGGGGTGTGGCGACGACGGAGCAGGTGAAGGAGGAAGATCGTTTCCGTCGAGATCCGAGGCCTGAACTGCCTTGCCCAAGTGGCCATTTATCGGCCCTGTTGGCTTTTGAGGCCCTGACATGGCGGTGTGAGGTCTGTGGAGGAGGTGGGGGGTGATGACGTGAGTTGGAGGTGGAAGGATAATCGATAAAGTTCTAGAAAAGGTGTCTAGGTTTGAGCGTACTCGGGCGCACTATTCATGAAGATCAGGGGTCGAGGTACTAGGGCCAATGGTCGCGTGCGCGCAAGTTTTTGTAGCTGCAGAAGCAAGAATGACTGACAATGACGGGTCTGAGCCTTGTTAGGCCGAAGTCGCCGGGACTTTTTGCGGGGTGTTTCGCAGCACGCAATCCCAGGGTAATCGCCTGTGAAAACTCCGGCCCACTTGCAGAGGTTCTCAACTTTCCTGGCTTTCCTGGTGCACGAGCCACGGGAAACACCTCGGGATCTGCTCGAGATGGCAGATCATTTACCTCTTCCGCTCTTTTCTAACACAGTTCCAATCTGGCAGCCAAGACGTTGTTCTCAGGTAATGTGCACGTGTGAATGCGAGTAAGATCCATAGACGGCTTCTGACCGAGTCCTCCAACCACCATTGAACTACCCAGCGGAAGGACTGAAGAGGAAAAGCTATTAAATTGCCCCAATGAAGCTCCATCCCATCAAGGCTCGCACAACACTGGCCCCTTTGACCCGACACTACAACTTCTGGTACAGGCGCCGCCTCCAGTCAGCCCTCGCCGACGCCATCTCCTTCGAAAGAAAGTACCCCGGCGCCCTCGACTGGGAGACCGACTCAGACACCGCCTAGAACCATGCGCCCCTCCCACCGCACCCCTTCCCCCTTCTCCTTCTTCAAATCCCACCGCAAGACCCCCACCCCGCAGCCTCCCCCTCCACCACGCCCCCAGAAATCCGCTCCAGCATCTTACTACCGCGGCGGCACCTCGCGCGCCCTCATCTTCCCGCAAGCCGCCCTGCCCGTCCCCAAACCCACCACTCGCGCCTCCCACTCCCACTCCCCACCCCAACTCCCCCCTCCGGCCTTCCTGCAGACGCACTGGGCCCCCATCTTCCGCGCCGCCATCAACTCCCCCGACCCGCACGGCCGCCAGCTCGACGGCCTGGGCGGCGGCATCTCCTCGCTGTCCAAGGTGTGCGTCGTGGGCGCGCCCTCGATGCTGGGCCCCGCCGTCGCCGACGTCGACTACACGTTCGCGGCCGTCGGCGTCGCGGACGACGAGGTCGATTTCTCGTCCAACTGCGGCAACATGACGGCCGCGGTGGGGCCGTTTGCCGTCGACCGCGGGCTCGTGGCGCCGGTGCTGGAGGAGTACTACGGCGAGGTGGACGAGCGCGGCGGGTCGTGGGGCGAGACGTGTGTGCGGATTCACAACACGAACACGGGGAAGATTATTCATGCGCGCTTTGCGGTCGTGCAGGGGGAGCCGACGGTAGAGGGGAGTGGAGGGGGAGGAGATGCGGCGCAGCGTCGGCGGAGATGGGAGGCTGTGGCGGACGGTGACTTTGCGATCGACGGTGTCGCAGGTACGGCAGCGAGGATACGGCTGGACTTTGTCAAGCCTGCTGGGTCAAAGACTGGCAGACTGCTCCCTACAGGAGCGACTGTTGATGTGATTGACGGCATAGAAGCCACATGTGTGGATGTCGGGAATCCTGCCGTGTTTGTGCGAGCAAGAGATGTGGTTGGGGAAGACCGGATTCTCGGACCGGATGAAATTGAAAAAAACCGGCCATTGCTGAAGCAGCTGGATTCTATCAGAAGGCAGGCCGGGGTGAAGATGGGCCTGGCCAGGACTAGCGATGGTGTGCCGGGTAGCATTCCAAAGATCAGCATGGTGAGCTCGCCGACAGCATGTACACTTCCTTCAGGACAAGTGCAGGAAAAGGGTGAAGCTGATGTAATCGTGCGGGCATTGTCTGTGGGACAGCCGCATAAGGCCATTCCCATCACAATGGCCCTGGCCGTTGCAGCTGCTGCGAAACTTCCAGGTAGCATCGTCAATCAGGCTTTGGAGAAAGGACAAGCTGCAGGCGCAGAAGGCATCACTATCGGACATGCCAGCGGCAAGATTGTTGTAGGAGCAACTTTCAATGAAGAAGAGCAGTTGGAGAGTGCAACAGTCTATCGCACCGCGCGAAGGTTGATGGAGGGCAAGGTATATTGGAAAGCTTGATAGATGTTCACATGCATGAGAATAAATTTAAGAGCCGTAGAGGTCAATTCAAGACTAGAGGTGTAATTTGAAAATCGACTAGGAAGAAATGCCTCCTCAGGTCTACTGCCCACCTGCAAGCGCTAGTGCCCTCGAAGAGAAGTGCGACTCAGCTTTCAACGTGCGCCACCCTGTTACCATGGTCTGAAGTGGTTGACTCGATAATGGGACCGCTGGGGCTCTTGCTCTCAGAGACCGTGACACCAGGTGTGTGATGGCCTCCACCGCCTCGGCCGAAGAAGCCAGGCTTACCTCCAGAATGGCTGTGGTGCTCAACGTCGCCATTCTGGCGATGACGGTTTAGGAAGTGTCGGAGCAGACGCCAAAGAAAGTACAGTAGAAGGACGCCGAAGAGAAGCGAGAACAGGATGCCAGCGGCCAGAAGAGCTTTGGCAGCCTTTTGGGTGAGACTTTTTACCACTGGGTGGTTCATGTCGAGATGGGCAAGGCTGTTTGATCCCCATGGATCGAAGTTGTCACTGGGAGACGTCAGTCATCGCCATCACAGTAAGTTTGGCGAGCACCAACCTGTCAAGGTAGCTTCCAGTAGGAGCAGGAGAGTAATAGGCTGTTCGAGTGACAGTTGAGATCTTGTTCACGGTGGAGTTCCGCACGTGACTCCTTCAAACATTAGCTAGATGCATAACGCAATTCACATGAAAATGTACTTGAGAAGTTCAGTCTGCTTGGTGGCAGCGGCAGTGACGGTAGCAATCGCGGAAGCAACAGCCCTGCACCATGTCAACCATGATCGCGATATCGAACGCAAAGATGCACTCACCGGGTTGGAGACATTATGACGAGGCCGCGGCTGAAATAGGCGTCTTGACTTGGCCGGAGGAAGAAGAAGCAAGCGGATGCTGAGAGGGGCGGTAGGAAGCGACAAAGATGAAGAGGCAGAGCAGAATGCTTGAAATAGCCGAAACAGGCCAAAGGTTGCAATGGAAGGCAAGAAAAAACAAAGACGATGCTGAGAAGCGAAAGAAAGATGCTGAACTCGGGCAAAGCTGCAGAGAAGATGAGAAGAAAAGAGGAAGAGAGAACAAGGGGCGAGGGCTGCAGATATAGGCACTTGCAAGAGGCTGTAGTTCCTTCCCCTTGACGCGCTTTCTACTATTTCCGTTACAGCCAAATATAACCAGGAGCAGGCACATTCAAGACGAGTGGAGTAGGGGATATACAGAATTGTTAAGAAATCATGCTTGCCATATATGGTGGTGGGTATCAAAATCATTTCGCAATACAACATTACTCCTCGTCTCCATCAACAAACTCAAACTTCTTCGTCATACAGTCTTGGATGCGAGAATAGAACTTTGCGGCCTGATTTCGCGGGAAACAGATCTCATCTGTGAGGTAATCAGGGAGGATGGAGATGAGCTGGCGGTCGTTGGATGCATCGAGCACAGGCGTGTACTGGAATTCAGCGTCGTTGTACGAGTAGTCGGTAGGGGGCCTCGAGCCAGGAGCCGGGTTCTGAACGTTGAGATAGAATCGTAGCGCTAGGTTTGGTTAGCTCCTTTGATATGATACACGTATGCAGCGTGTTGACTTACTTCCATTCCGTCCAGTCTGAATGCAGTCGAAAACATCCTCCTCTTCCTCGTCTTTGCGCTTGACGTCACGCACGATAAGGCCGGTCAGATCTCCATACAAATCCTCCTTCAAGAGCTGCTTCTGAGCTTCCTTGGTGGCCTCAGCTGCCATACCTCTTTGCTTGACAGCACTTCCTGGTCGGCCTCCTTGCTCTGGCACTGACGCCGATCCAGACCGCGAGGCAGCAAGTCTCGCATGCATAGTCTTGATCTCCGTCTGGCATTGCTGCAGTGACGTCTTGAGCGACTTGTTCTCTTCAGCAAGTTCGTTACTTCTGGCTGTTGCCTTGTCTAGTTGTGGTTGGAACGCGGCAGCCTCTTTTGCACTGGCAGCTTGCGCAGCCACCTCAGCTTGCGCAGCCACCTCAGCTCGCAGCGACGCAATCAGCTTGTCGGCTGCCTTGGTACGCTCGTCGGTAAGTCTTTTGAGCTTCTCGAAATTGTCTTCACCTTCTTGTTCGGCCAGATCTTTAAGGCTCCGATACTTGACGCCCAAGGACTCAAACTTGCGCGTCATGTTAGCGAGCTGCCGTCGCAGAGTGGAATCACTGGGTCGCTCAGCATCGGAATTGCTTCCATGCCGCTTCCGCGTGGGCGGCTGCGTCCATGTCCTTGTGGCGGAAACCGGTCGAGGAGCTGGACTCTGGGCACCTTCCTCCTCGGCAGCTTGGATCTCTGTGACGTCGAGGTCCATTTGGTCTGCCTTAGTCCGGGCAACACTCTTGTCATTAGCAGGTTTTCTTCCTCTTTTGGCCTTCACCGGTTCTGGTTCATCGTGCAACACGTCTGGTTGTGTTTCGGGAGCCTCCTTTGGAGCGGCAACACCCTTACCCTTCGAAACTCCAGCTTGTTTGGCGGCCTTGGACCCTGTCTTCTTACGTGGGGCCATCCTGGGAGCGGGCTGTGCATCAGTGTCGGATTGGGCAAAGTCGTCGACTTCCTCTGTTTCATCGCCGTCCTGGGTGTTCGTTGTATCCTTCAGGGGGGCGCGCTTTCCTTTGGCTTTGGCGGCAGGGGCAGCGGCCTTCTTCACAACTTTTGCGCCGCTCGAGCGACGGGCTCCAGCCTTTGCCGTCGCGGTATTCTTGGTTGCGCCAACTCTTCGTCGGGCGGGGGCTTTGTTTTCCGCAGCCGAGTCTGGCGTTGGCATGCCCTCGGCAAGGCTGTCGTCGGAAAACTCTTCGGCGTTGTAGACAGATGCGCCCTTGGTAACAGCGCGAGATGCCATGCTTGAATACAAAGGGCGACGTTCGTACTTGTGGTTGTGGTTGGTGGCCCGACCTGACTGCGATGCTTTGTTTACGATTGCGGGCGCGGCGCGTCTCAGCCGCCAAGCGCTGCCGCCCTCGGGGCTCATTGACGCGCGATCCGAGCGATGCGAGATCGGCCGAATGACAGGCCTGGCAAGTGTCATGTCAGAATGTCAGCCATCTCCGTCACTCTGAGTTCGGATGACTCCTTGCAACTTTCCAACCCTTTCCCTCTGCCCTTTTGCATTTGAGGCTAGTCGTTCGACTTGTGCCGGTCTCACGACGATCAGACGCAGAAGCATCGGAGGATCCAATTGGAGATACGGCTGCTGATGACTTTACGACCCTCGACGCTTCTTCGTTGTGCTTGCTGAGGCATTTCTTGGGGATTCATTGCACGCTGAGGCATTTCATTCACCGAACATCGCACACCAAGACTTATAGACCTGCTTTTTCTGCAAAGTCCTGTTTCACGCACGAAGACTCCATGCCGTAGATCAACATGTCTCCCCAATCTCCCGAAGTCCGTCCAAGCATCCACCCTACGTCACACAACTTGCCGGATCTTCAACTAGACATTGTGTCTGCTCCCGTCACCAAAATGCGCGACTGGGCACAAGACAAGAGTTCATTGCCAAACCTGGCAAAGAGCTCGTGGAACACAAAGAATCTCGGAAGCCGCATCGCGAGCGATGCCATCGCCGCTGGCTCGGCCGGCATCCTCGTCGCTCCCATCATCACCATAATAGACAAGTCAGTCTACTTTTTCCTCACCAGGAGACACAACCCCCAGAGCTAACTGAAAGCAGAGCCATTATTGAAAATGCATCCAACAAGGCCACCATCACACAATCCGCCTCAGCCTCCCTGAAGGCACTCCTCCTCCGCCCCCACGCCTTTCTCTTCTCTCGCCCATTCGGCCTAATATTCATGCTCTACACTGGTACCTACTTCTCTGCAAACTCTCTCGACACCATCACGTCTACAGTAACGCGACCTCTTGCATCCTCGAGGCAAGCCAGTGAAGGCCAGGACCACTACTCGGCAGCCCACACCACTTCCGGCACCGCCAAATTTGCGGCCACCTCCGCCACGAATCTATCGCTGTGTGTATACAAAGACAACCAATTCACAAAGCTCTTTGGTTCCGGCACTTCCGCGCGACCGGTGCCTGGCATAAGCCTTGGTCTATTCGCTGTTCGCGACATGATGACCATTTTCGCATCTTTCAACATGCCGGCCATCATTGCGCCACGTCTACCGTTGACAGACAGCATGAAGCAGTACGTCAGCCAGGCGTCTGCAGCGCAGTTTCTCGCACCTGCCGCCGTGCAAGTAGTCAGCACCCCACTGCATCTTCTCGGGCTGGACTTGTACAACAGGCCCGGCGCGACACAGGCTGAACGCGTTGCAAAGGTCGTTCGCGACTGGGGCACGAGCTGTGCCGCTCGCATGTGCAGGATCATCCCCGCATTTGGAGTTGGCGGAGTTGTCAATTCAAGTATGCGGAAAACATTGATGGAGCGTCTGGACTAATGATCTATCTTTGCAAACTCTTCATGCAGACATGATGTGTTTATTGGGCGCCTTTTGGTGGCGTTTCTGTAGCATGGCGTTCCGGGTTAGACCTCATCTGGCGTTGACGGCAGCATTGCCATACGCCTAGGATTGGCAAGTTCACGCCGTCACGACCATTGTACAGTATACTTAATTAGACTGCTATACTTCAAGGGAGCCTCATGCGTATTTGTCGCAATACGCGATCACTTGCTTTTATTGCTTAATTGATACCCTTCTTGGCGCAAGTCTTTCCGATTTCCCCAATCGTCTCCCTTTTCTAACTTGAACAAGGACCAGCACACACGTGTCACCATATCATTGCAAGCTTAGGCTCATGCGAGATGAGAGAGACTGCCTTATCAACAGAGCCATGCCAGCCGCTAGGGTCCTTCTCTTTCTCCGCACTTAATGCGGCGTAAATACGAGGTTGTATCAGCCACCGTGGGGTTTCCCTTGCATGGTTACATCTTATCACGAGTCTAGTCTTCCGCATTTGATGGCCATTAGCTGGTAAAATTACCTTTTACAACGAGTCCACTTCCATGCCGCGCGCGGCACAGCTGTGTAGAGTATATCTAACCTTCTTACCGTTCTTGCCTTCATCGGTCCTGCTCGTGGGTTCTACAGACTTGCTCCGTTGCTCATCTTGACTCTTGAGCGGATCGCAATCGTTCCTTGCTTTGTGGGTGGACTTGCATTGCGTGTTGGAACTGTGCTCGCGTGACTATTGAGAAACATCCTGAAGAGACAACACTGCATCCTTTCCCGGCTCCAACAGGAACAATGGACTCCAAGAATAAGCAAGAGGTCAATGTGGCCGACTCTTCTGAATATGGAACGTCTGGCAAGGAGGCCAATCTTGACGCTGATGAGCTCCGTCTTGCACAAATGGGCCACAAGCAAGAACTCACGCGCCATTTCAGCATCATGTCCCTCATCGGCCTGGCTTCTACCACCACCATCTCCTGGACCGGCCTTGGCCTTGGCCTAGTCACCGAGATCAATGCTGGTGGACCCGGCGCTGTCATCTATGGCTTCATCCTTGTCTGGATTCTACAGTGCTTCTTGGGTGCCTCACTCGCCGAGTTTGTCTCATCGTTTCCGGTCGAGGGCGGCATGTACCACTGGATCGCCGCCATCGCCCCTCGCAAGGCCACTGGAGTGCTCTCCTTTTACACCGGTTGGTTCACCGTTGCCGGCTGGATCTTCACGACGGCGTCAACGAACCTCATCTACGCACAAAACCTCATGGCCATGATCGCCCTCTACCACACGGACCTGACCATCACGACGTGGCAGACCTTTGTCGTCTACCAAGGCCTCAACCTTCTCACCGCCGGCATCGTCATGTTCGGCAACCGCATCATCCCCGGCATCAACCGCTTCTCCCTCTTCTACTTGCAGGTCGCCTTCCTGGTCATCATGATCACCGTCGCGGCGGCCGCGCCCTCGCACCGCGACGCCACCTTCGTCTTCCGCACCTGGATCAACAACACCGGCTGGCGCAACAACGCCATCGCCTTCATCACCGGCCTCGTCAACCCGCTCTACTCGCTCGGCGGCCTCGACGGCGTCACCCACATCACCGAGGAGATGCCGCGCCCCTCGCGCAACGCCCCGCTCGCCATCGCCATCACCCTCGCCATCGCCTTCGTCACCGGCCTCGCCTACCTCGTCGCCCTCATGTTCTCCGTCCAGGACTACGCCGCCCTCGCCCAGACCCGCACCGGCGTGCCCCTCGTCGAGCTGTTCCTGCAGGCCACGCAGACCCGCGGCGCCGCCTTCGCGCTGACGTTCATCTTGTGGATCGCGCTGGGCCCGTGTGTAGTGTCGTCGCAGCTCTCGTCGGGGCGTGTGCTGTGGGCGTTTGCGCGCGATGGCGCCATGCCGTGGTCGCGCACCTGGAGCCGCGTCAGTTCGCGCCAGCACATGCCGCTGAATGCGCAGCTGCTCGTCACGGCGCTCATGGCGGCGCTCGGGTGCTTGTATCTTGGGTCGTCGACGGCGTTCAATTCGCTGCTTGGGTCGGCTGTCACCATCAACAACCTTGCGTATCTGGTGCCCATCTTGACGAATGTGCTGACTCGTCGGAAGGGGTTGTCCCCTACGGCGGCGTTTAATATGGGGTTCGTGAAGGGCATGGTGGTCAATTGCATCACAGTCGTCTGGCTGATCTTTGCTATTGTCTTTTTCAGCTTTCCGTATTACCGCCCCGTCGAGGTGACGAACATGAACTACACATGTGTCGTCGTTGGAGGGTTGATAATTCTGCTGACTGGTTGGTGGGTGTATGTGGGGAAGAGGTACACGCGCGGCATGTTGGAGCGTGCAAAGGAAGAATGAAAGTACGCTGAATTGGAATTGATGTGTCATGCTATTTGTTGTATGATCTCGTCAGTTACAAGTTGTCTCTATCTCTTCCACATTGTAGATCGTTCAGTAGTTTAACCACCCCGTCCATCACCGAACAGGTCCTTCTCCACCATACCTCGGCAGATGGGGTGGTAGAAGTCGCGATTCTTCTCAAAAGTCTTGACAGCAAGGTCTCGGTCGACCTTCACCAGGCCACGGAACAGTGGACGCACGAACTTCATGCGTCCTACATTCCCAAGCAGCTCAGCAGTTGCGGTACACACTGACTTGTCGTTACCACGCAGTGCGAGAACATAGAAGCGGCTTGTGATCTCAACGTTAGCCGACTCCGTCAAAGAGTAGGTTGAGCCGAGCAGTTGTGTGGCAGCAGCGGGCAGCGGAGGTTCGCAGCGCTGGAGCGATTCGAGGAAGACAACGGTCTGGTTGGCCGCCCATGACTTGATGTCGTCTGGGTTGGGTTTGAAGCTTTCCGACGAGGGAGCATCAAATGAGGGAATCTTGGTGTCGTAGGCGGCGGCCCAGCGATTTGCAAGTTTGTAGCAGGCGTCAACCATGCTCGTGTCAAAGGCCGGCTTGGGCGGGAACCCAGGCTTATAGAACCACTGGTCCCAATCGACCTTCTCGAGTTTGGCATTGGCTTCCAAGTCCGAGGCGAAGAATTCTAAAAGCGTAGTCTTGAAGTCGTAGCTGTCCAACGACTTGAACTTATACTTTGTAAAATAGTGTGGAATGAACTTGTCGAATTTTTGGATGCCAAGAAGCTTCTCGAGGTAGTAAAGGAAGACGAATCCCTTCTCGTAAGGGATAGTGGAAAATGCATCATCGGGGTCTTTGCCCTTTAGATCAACGACAAGGCGCGTGAATTCGTGCTCTTCGCCATATCCTTTGATGCTGTCCTCGAGAGCTTTCCAGCCGATGATGGCACTAAAGTCGCGGTGCGCTTCGCCATGGACAGCTCCCTGGATGCGGCGCTCGAGGTATGTAGTCCAACCTTCGTTCAACCAGAAGTGCTCCCAGCTCGCCGGCGAGACCAAGTTGCCCGACCAAGAATGAGCCAGCTCGTGGGCAATGACATCGATGTTTTGACGGTCACCTGATATGATGGTCGGCGTGGCAAACGTGTAGATTGGATTTTCCATTCCACCATAGGGAAATGAAGGTGGAAGGACAAGAACATTGTACGTGCCCCAGGCGTACTCGTAGACAATCTTCTCGGCAACCTCGATGAAGCCTTCCGTGTCATTGGAGAGTTCCCAGGTGCAGCCTTTGAGCTCCTGAGGTCCGGTCCAGACCTTGCTACGGGGACCAATGTCGGAAGACACAATATCACCGCTAGCTATAGCGAATAGATATGAAGGTATGGGCACCTTTTGATGGAAGGTGTAGACGCCATCTGAGCTTTCTGCAGCTGGTGTCTTGGCGAGACCGCTGCAGAGGACTTGCAAGGGTGATTGGATGCGGAAGTCAAACGTCGATTTGACGTCAGGTGTATCTTGACAGGGAAATATTGAGCGGGCGTGAATGGCCTGGCATTGGGAGAACATGTATGGGTGTTTTTTGTTAGAAGTTTGGGCGGGAGTCAGCCACTGGAGAGCAGTGCACTGGTCGGTGGTCGAGACGGTGATGTCGAGGTCAATCGTCTCGTCTTTCTTGGGCTTCTCGCCCAGTTTAATGGACAATGGCGACCCATAGGGCTCAAATCTCGCACCGAGAGTCCATTTCAGAGACTTGCCCTTGTGCTTGACATCTTTGATGTCCAGGTAGCTGGTGTCCAGAATGACCTCGTCCGATTCGCCTTGCGTGATGGACTTGAGGCTTAGAGTTACATTGCCAGAGAGCAGCTTCTTCTCAAAATCAATCTTCAAGTCGACAGCTGTATTTGTGGTAAGGAAGTTGTTGTAGTTCGACAGAGTGTTTGGGTCACGAGGCATGTTGATGGTGATACCCTCGGGCTCTGGATGGCTGACCATGGCAGCCGGGGCACGATGCATGTTGGACGACGAGAATGATCTGCGCGGCACCGCGAATTTCAAGGACAAACGCAAGCTTTTAAACATCTGCACACGAGAGCGAAGGCAAAGAGTAACCTTCCCGTTTCTTCGTGACTTGTGCCGCTCCTATGCGGCTACGCCGTTTCTCTTGGCAAAAGCTAGAGGAGCTTCCCCAAGCTTGCAATTGCTCACATCTTATATTGCAGGCGTTTGAGGTATGGCGGTTCATTGGGCTCCTTGTTCTCGTCGCATGTCACTCCTTGTTGAAGCTGCTTGATCTTTGTGCCGAGCAAGCCTTCTCCAATCCCTCCACAACCCAGCTTCAGGATGGCCGACCAGAGCGGTCGAGAGTCTCCAGCGGACGATGTCGAGATGGAAAATAACGAGCAACAGAAAGGCGAGGACGAAGGAGTTGAGAACGGCGACGGCCTTGAAGAGCTTCCAGACGTCACAGAACCTCCACAAAACACATCCTTCCTCGAGTACGCCTTTACCATCCAATGCCTCACCTCCTCACGGGCACACTTCCTTCTCGCATCCCGCCTGACCTGCACGGAATAGCTACATCCGCTCTCCAGTCGTCACCATCGTCGTCGGCCCCGAAAGCGAATCCGTTTTCGTACACCAATCATACCTGAACAAATGCCCCTGGTTCGCCACCGCCTGCGCCGCCCTTGACGACACCAACCGCACCATCCAGCTCCCCGACGACGATCTCGACGCCCTCGGCTGCGTGCTCGAGTACCTCTACACAGACGAGTACTTCCCACGCCGCATCGGTAACGGCTCCCAGCTCGAGCCCGACCCGCGCTACCCCAGCCCCGACACCAGCGGCGCCGCGCTCCTGCGCCACGCCCGCGTCTACACCCTCGCCGACAAGTTCGGCCTGCCGGCCCTCAGGTCCCTCAGGTCCCTCGCGCACGCCAAGATCCACCGCACCACCTCCACCGCGCGCGGCGAGATCGCGTACGCCCGCTACGTCTACAGCTCGACCGCGCCCGACGACGGCACCATCCGCACCCCCGTCGCCGCGTTCTGGGCCACCCGTAGCCACGTCCTGCGCCACGAGGCCGAGGACGAGTTCCGCGCTATGTGCATGGAGTTTCCGCAGTTCGGCTTCGACGTGCTGAGTCGTGTGCTGGATCAGCGCGAGAAGGGCTCCACGCCGAATGTTAGCATTGGCACGCCGGGGCCGGGGCCAGGTGTCGGCAGGGGAAAGAAGCGGCTACGCGTTTCGATGGGATAGAGTGTCTCGCGCCTGGTATTCACATGTGTCGCATGCCATATCTCCCGAATGGCATTATCTAGGTAAGCATCATATCGGTCCACCACTAGTTGATGGTGCCGTGAAAATAAGGTTACAACGACAGCTTCTGAGGAGGTCGCCGCAATCTTCAATGGCGAGTATGGATTAACCTGGTGATCGGCTTTGCATAATTCAAGCTGAAGAATCCAGGCCTCCCAGTGACAAAGCAAGCATTAGGGAAAACTCATATATAGTAGGAGCCCAAGTCACACAGAGAAGTCTATGTGCGCTTCGCAAGTGTCGTTCAAACATTGAGGTTGAGCATTGATCATGAATGTCTAGATAAGGTGTATATTCTAGTAGACGATTTACAAACTTAGGTCGGAATCGGTGGGTTGCAAGCGCACAGATACCAACCAAGTTCCAAACACTCTGCTGCGTCACATCCTCGGTTCCTGATCCAAAGTATGGTGTACATGTTCTCAACATATGGCAAGTAGTCAAGTCGTTCTCTTCTGACTGGATACAACAATCTTATACATTACATTTATTGTATCGGAACGGGCTGCAGGGGGGGATGCCTCAGCTCCCCCGCCAGCTATGCCCGCAGGTATGTCCGATGCACTCACTCCTTATGCGAGACATTTGACGTGGATGCTGGTTCTCCAGGTAAGACTCGCGATCATTGTGTCCACATGGAGCATAAGCCCCTTCGTGAGCAGCTTCGCCCAATGCTCAATGTGTGTACGACGCCCTACTCGCTGCTGATCTATTAATCGCCCTCTAACCAGTTTGCGCACGCCTTTTTGAAGGCGTAACGGTGGCATGTATCGGGCTGTTCATAAGATGCGAGGATGCGTCTGGTATCAAGTACGCCCTTACCACTCCAAGACTGGTATCCGAAGGATCGGGCGGTGGGCCAGGCCAACCCAGTGACGAGTCTTTGAATTTCAGAACTTTGCCGACATCGGAAGTCTATTGCAAGATGCAAGTCCTCCTCCTCCTGTCAAGGGGGAGCTCGACTGGCGCTATTCTGGCTCCCGTCTGTTGGTGTCGTGTAGGAATTTGGCGGGGAGGGCGTGGTGCTCGTTGACAACTTGACCTGTCCAGCAAAGCCAGGAAGTGACGACACGAGAACACGCGCGAATGCAACCTGAAAGTGCGTTGCTAGGATGTCGAAGCACCTTTCTATCCGCGGCCGATACGGCCCATCCTCGGTTGCTGTGAAATAGGCAACTCGCAAGGGGAATAAGAGCTTCAAAGCGCTGAAGTAGTCCTGGACAATCTGCAACGCAAACTCGACGCCTTCGCAAATCAGTGCCACAAGCTCTTGAGACTTTTCTGGAGTCAAAGGGTCAAAGGCTACGAGAGCCCTCATGAGGAGCAGCTTCCCGGCATAATACATGTTGACTGCCTGTGACAATGCATTGTCGACAAGAGGAATACGCTCCTCGTCCTGCTCAAATTTACTTGCCGGGCTGTCAGGCGTGTACGGGGTCTGATGCTGCTGGGCTTCTTGGACGCCCGGATATGTGAGTGCCCAAGTGTGTTTCCAGTCTTCGAGGCGCCGGTAGACGTGACTAAGCTGGAATTGTATTCGCTTTGACTCTACAGCAGCAGTCTCCCGGGACATAGTGCCTGCGGCCATACTCTGTCTGAAGAGATCGGCTTGAAAAAGGAGCGCGGGAATGTCGAGAACATGATCAAGCAAGAGATCGAGCATGTCTTTGCAAGGATAGCCGTGAGCCCAAGGTTGTGACTTCCACATTGGTTCAGATAAAAAGCTTGGCTTGCGGGTGAAGACGCATAGGGTCAAACCAAACATGCGAAAGAAACGCAGAGTCTCGTGTTCGAGGCCTGACATGTGATTTGCGGGACCACGATGCTGAAAGAGCCTGCTCAGCCCATTGAGATGTATCAGCCAAGACATGGAGTTGTTGCGAATCAGAAGCTCAAATAGTGACACAACCATGGTGGCATAGAGAACCTCAGCGCTTGTCGACCAATCGGGCGAATTGAGCTCGTGCTGCAGCTGCCGCAGGACCTTGGTGTAAATGCTGTGTGCCTGCATCTGAAGTCCCTTGTCCTGGTCCTGGGCCCCGCAGGAAGCCATCGAAAGAGCCTTGATTGCTAATGCGAGCGACGAGGATTCGTCGGCAGTTTCGGCCGCAACGGAACGCAGCCATTGATGCGTGCCTGGACCTGGGGGCGCGTAGCGGTCCACGAGGCGCTCGAGAAAGACACCCTGAACAAAAGCGAAGGGTACTGTGGAGCGAGCGAGTGGAACGGCATGCCTGGCCTCGGTGACGGTCGAATCCCGCCAGCGTCCAACAGAGTCGCGTCGAGTGAGGGCCTGTGAAGGCTTCTTGTGCTGCTCGGCTGCATCAGTGTCGTCGGTGGATAGCTCTGCTAGTTTTGCTTTCAGACGTGCGACCTGGCTACGAAGCTGTTGGATTTCTTCTAGTTGCGACAGAGCATTGCGCGTGTCATCGTTGACTTCGAAGATGCAGCCGTCTGGCTTGCCACGAAGACAGCATGCCTTGCACGGCCGTACGCGGTCGCACTTTGCGCTTGTCAGCAGGTACACAGGCGTAGCTTGGAAGGGTTGCACATACTCTGACCTTACGCGCCTTGCACGGCAGGCAAGAGTAGGCTGGGCGGCGCTTAGCTACAGCGCCTGCGGCTTGGTGTTTCGAGGTCTCGGCGGCGACTGGAAGCTGATCGGACCCAGCGCTGTGGGACATGGCGCCGGGCCTCGGACCGGTTGGAGTCGCGAAGAAGTACTCCGTTCGCTGCGCTCAGACTGTAAAGGGTTCAGTTGGTGGCTGATTGGCCATCCAAAGCTATTAACGAAGGGTCTGCCCCGTGAGGCTTGTCGGACATGGGCGGTCGGCGGGCAAGAAGGTTGGGCAAATATACCCCGCGCTGGCCAGTAGCACAATTTGGAAGCAGAGACAGATCGTTGCAGGGACCTGGAGTATGTACCCGCATGAGAACGTCCAGCAAGCGGCGGGTTTTGCAGCAGTCAATGGGGAGAGTAGAGGCCTGGGGGAGGGGGAACAGCGGCTCAAGTCTGTGCGCGCGATGCAGCGACTGCGTGGATGATGCTCCCGGCTGCGTTGCAGCAGCAGTCGGATCCTGTTTGGTAGAATGTCACCTGCCTCGGTGCTACCCTAGCGACTGGCTGCAGCGGCTGAAGGAGCACAATGCAGACAGGGCTCCGCCAAATGGTGGAGAGGGATCACCGCTCCGCCTCCCCACATGGGCAAGGCGCGTCTCGCTTGTCACGCAGATGCGCTTGACCCCACTGGGACCGCAATGTTTATTCCGCTGACAAGGTCCTGGGCTCGTATGCGCCGCTGACGGAGGGGGCCACGAGGATACCAGGACCCCGGCCTCACACATACCTGCCTTCGTCCTAGATTCTCCACAGCGAGAGTAGCCATGGTCAACTTGCTGTCCCTCGTCCTCGCTGGCCTGGCCACGGCGACGCCTGTAAACGTGCAGCATGCCGAGCGCCAATACTGCGACTACCCCGGATCGCAGAATTCAGGACTAGGAAAGCATAATGATTTTTCTTGCAGGAGCGCCGCCCATCCAAACCCCGTGGTCTTACTTCACGGCCTGGGAGCCACCTACTACGAAGACCTCAACTACCTTGAGCTCTTCCTGCAGCAGAAAGGTTACTGCACTTTCTCTTTGACTTATGGCGCTTTTCCGGCATTTCCGTACGTGGGCGGCCTGAAGAAGATTAGCGACTCGTCCCAGGAGATTGGAACATTCATCCGCGCAGTCCAGCAGCAGACCGCCGCCTCTAAAATAGACATTGTCGGACATTCCGAGGGCGCTTTCCAGTCTCTATACGTACCAAAGTTTACAGGTGTCGCAAGCATCATCGACAAGATCGTCGCCATCGCCCCTCCCACACATGGAACCACGTTTGGCGGCATCTACGACCTCGCCTACGTCGGTGGCAACGTGACTCGCCAGCTCAATTCGGTCATCCTGAACACAGTTGGCTGTGGCGCCTGCGATGATTTAGGGCCTGGCGGATCCGCTGTCATCAGATTGAACGATGGCAAGCCAATCAAGCAGCCTGGAAATACGTTGACTGTCATTGCGTCCCAGGATGACGAGCTTGTCACCCCTACCTATACCGCCTTTGTCAATGAGACGGGTGTTAACAACCTATACATTCAGACGACCTGCCCCAACGACCGAGTGGGCCACGTCGGCGAAGCGTACGACACTAATGTTTGGAACTTGATTGTGAATGCATTGGATCCGGTGCATGCTGCTCCATTCGCATGCTCCTCCGGCTGCCCAGGAAAGTAAATATTCATTGTCTGCGCTGAATGTGAGATCTGGTTGACCAATTCAAGTTCTCGTGAATTAAGGTTGTCTTTAATACCAGCAAAAGCGTGAGTGCAGCCCAATCATAACTTCGTGGCAGCGAAATACGCGAGCGTTACGCGTTATCACGTGCTTCGGCATTCATCCGCAACCCCGAACCATTATCTGGGGAATTCTGGGGTAATTCAAAGCATATCGACTTACAAGCTTCACCGTCATCTTCTCCTCACATGGCAAGATTTTGATTTTGTAAGGTCTCTCTCGCTACAGCCCGGGCGCATGTCATTCGTGTCATTGTAAGATCCTGCGCGATTGTGACCATGGCCTTGCCTGTCGTGATGCTTGACGACCTCCCCAATGAGGCATGCTCTCAGTCATTTCTGCCGTTGGCGCAGCTGACATTCTGTAGATTCTTCTTCAAATTCTGTCGCCGCTCTCGACTCCCTCCATCCTACCTCTAGCGGTCGTCTCTCAACGCTTTCACGCCCTTGTTCTGCGCCTCTTTGAGCACCGACTTGCTCTTGCTGCTTCTCTACAAGGTCGCGAGCTTCTTCTGGAAGCCTTTCACCCGGCCACACGCCTCTCAGAGCCCCCACTACATTGCACATGCGTAGGAACACCCGGATTGCTCGAATCTGGTAACACAGAGACCGACGATACCGCAATCTCAAACCTGACGAACGGTTCTGATCCGGGCAAAGCGGCCGCTCGACCAGACCCAGCCCAGCGTTTCCGCGAGATCAGCAACATGTACACACACTTCCGACCACACCGTCGGCCCCCTTCCCGCTCATCATCCAAGTCCCAAGCCCGCAACACCACCAAACACCCCGCCGGCGACATCCCCGGCAGCCGCACCCACCCCGACACCGCCCCCACCGACCGCACCCCCTCCCCTGACACACCCTTCGCCCCCTCCACCGCCGCCACCCCCGGCGCCAACACCTCTCTCCATTCCGCCGGCGCCCTCCCCTCCGCCGCAGGCCCCAGCGCCCCCGGCACGGCCTCCCCATGGCGCCAGTCCCAAGTCGACCCCGACGACCGCGACGCCCGCGCCTCCTTCAGCGAGTACCTGCCCCCGCACACGCTCGTGCGCCAAGCCATCAACCTCGACGCCGCAGAGCTGTTCGGCCAGATCCGCGCCGTCACCACGCTCGTCGCGCCAGGACCTCGCCGCGGCCTGTTCTCCGCCGTGCACACCGTCTCCGACGGCGTGCTGCGCCTGTGGCGTGACTGGCTGGCGCGGTGCGCGGGCAGCGCTGCGTCCCCGTTCCCGTCGCGTGAGGCGGGCGATGGGAACACGGCGACGCCCGCGTACGAGCGCGTCGTCTGGGTCAACGACGGACCGCAGAATGTGGGCGTCAAGCTGCGCGTCCGGCAGCGCGTGTGGAGTCGGCAGATGGCGGCGCTGCCGGTGTTGGTTGCCGCAGACGAGGATATGCCGGTGAGTTATGAGGTGGAGTATGAGGAGGTGCTGGTGCGGACGCGCTGGCTGCTGCTCGTGACGGAGAAGATTATGGAGGAGCAGCGCGTGGCGCATTTGGGGTTGAAGGAGGGGCGGGCTATGGTCATGGGCGTGTGGCGGTGACTAGCACGGGCACAGGGAGGGTGGGGTGGGTTTGTGGATGTCGGGTAGACGGTTTTGCGGGTGAGGGGGTGAGGGATGGTGGGTGTACACGTGTGATGAGGTTGTGTGTCTATGATATGAGATGTTGGTAACCAACTGTGGGAAGGCAACTGATGGAAACGATCTATTGGAATTTACCTGTTGGAAGCGTAAAGAAGACCCGAAAAGATTAATGCCATTCCGTTGCCGTGTCATTTCGTGGATATGTATCGTGTTTCTATCCTTAACGCGTCCTCACACCCCCATGGTAAAGTCATGCTCAATCGTCGGCGTAACCGACGAGACAAACTTGATAAAGACCACAAGATACTGGTCGACGCGGATCGCGCTCTCGTCGACCGGTGTACCTCCCGCCGCCTCATGCTGCAGCACCTCCCACTCATCTCCGCCGTTGCCGCCAGCCGCGGCCACCCCAGCCCTGTGGCCTTCCTGCGCGTCTGTGCCAGCTAGACTGAGGTTCTGCGTCTCATCGACCAGGCCCTCCATGCCCATACTGACCTTGGAGCCGGCGTCGCCTGTCTGCTTGACCTTTTCGCGGCGGAGACGCAGCGCCGCGTCGGCGCGGTCAAGGAGGACCTTCATGACTGAGGCGTGGCGGCAGGGGTGGATGCTGGCCATCTTTATGGACGAGGCGGCGTCGAAGAAGGGGAAGTCTTCGAGAGTGACGGTTTTGTCTTTGTAGTCGCCGACAATGTCTTCCATCATTGCTTTTGGCGGGAGAGGCTCCGATGTGGAGGCGTAGCCGGACAGGTAGAGGCGCGGCGTGCGGTAGTAGGGCGAGTAGGTGATGTAGACTGTGTAAGTGCGGAGGTTTCTAGTTGAGCTTTGTCAGTGGGGACAGGCTCGCGAAAAAGAGAAGTAGATGAGAGGGAAACATACGCCTTCTTGCCATCCTGCTGCGGGTCCCGAATGATGGCCTCCTCGTCGTCGTCTTCGTCTTCCATATCCGGAATCTCATCCTCTTCCTGCTCGTGCTCATCTCGTTCTCCCACATTGCCGCTACCATCCAGCGTCCTCACATCTCTGGTGTGTGCCGTTTCTGCGTTACCTCCGCCAGTCCTCAGCCAGCCATCGTCCTGTGCCCCGTCGGCTCCGGACTCTGTGCCCACGGGCGCATCAAACCCATCCTTGATGACCACTTCATCTGCACCAGCGCCTGCGGCAAAGGACTCGTCGTCAAGACGGCGGTGGCAAGGGACGCCTCGAGTAACGAGAAACTGCTTGTTGTCGGGGAGGTGGGGCGCGCGGCGGGAGGGGTGGGAGGCATCGGACCACGACCATGAGGGGAACTTGTAGACTAGAAAGTCACCAGCAGCGACAAACTCCTCGGGGGTGATCTGGCCGGTGCTGTATCCCGGTCATGTTAGTCGTTGTGACGGTGGTCCGACATGTGACAGGCGGATGCGGGGCACGGCGGGGGAGGACACTTACCTTCTGAAGGTGGAGTTGTGGCTGATGGGTGCATAGCGATCACGGAGGGGGTCTATGATGGAGTGTATGAAATTCATGGTGAGCGCAATGTGTGCTTGATGAGCAGTGGACTCGTCCGGCGAGACGTGGAGGCAGTCGCAAGCTCTCGCGCTTCACGAGCAACAGTCACAGGCCAGCACGATCCCGTTGCGTCACTAGCCCCTTGGCGAGGCGTCCTATATCAATCGCGTCCTATTACCTCATGTTCCTCCTTTGTACATGCGTCATGTAGCAATCCTGCAGAGACAGTTGTGCACCTATGTGCTAGTCGGTGCGCTTTTCCTTCTCTCCACTCGCGGACCCGTTGTTTGAGAAGAGAGAGTTCGAATATCTTCAATTCCTCTCAGCAGTGATACTATGCTTCCTCGAGAAACATTGAGGACCAAGTTCCATAAACACATTTATTCTCGTCAAGGATATGTTTACTTTTCCCTGCACTTATCCTGCAATCTTCACGTAATTGAATCCCACACGCCACCACTTCACCACTCACGAAGCCCCTTGCCACCTCCAGGGAACTCCTCGGCATGCTTCTGGCCAGTCTGTTTCAACACCTGGTTCTCCATCTTCGCAAACCCATCCAGCACCTCTCCATACTGCTCCCAGACCCCCTTCCTGTACCCCTGATCAACCTTGTGCACAAATTCCTCCTCGTTCCACCTCGCCTCCACAAACTCCTCAAACGTCTCCGTGTCGCGCCCACCTCGCACTTCCTTCACCCCCTTGGTGTGCGCGTGCACTTTCCGCTCGCAGCTCCACGCTGCCTTGTACGCAGCCCCCAGCGCACACGCATTCCCGCCCAGCTCCAGACGGAACACGCCCTCGGCGCCGCCAAGCACTTCGCCCGCGACCTGCGCGATCGCAGGGTTCACGCTCGCGCCGCCCACGAGGTAGACTCTTCGTGGCTGGGGCGGCAGCTCGGCTCCGTCGGCGGACTGCTGCGGGCCCACGAGGGCGCGGCTGCGGAGGCGGAGCGAGAGCATCTGGGACTCGACGATTGCTCGTGCGTCGTCGTGAGGATGCTTCCACGGTGAATCTGGGTTAGGAGTTGCCGAGATGTTTTCTTTTGGGTTGGGTGATGGTGTTGATGTAGGTTTTAATGCTTTGGATTTTGGATTGTAGGTGAAGTGCCATTCGCCAGGTGGGATGGCAGGGACGATCTCGTGGCGGGGAAAATAGAGGGCAAGCTTCTTCCCTTCTTCACCACTGTCATTCTGCGAAGACAAAAGAGGAGACGAATCCGTGACTGCTTGGTTGAAGGCTGTCCAGTCGCCCTTTGCTGGCGGAGTGGACAGCTTCCTATTAATAGCATCGCGGACATACTCGCGTGCCAGAGATCCGTTCTTGTAGCAGAGCATGAACATATACAGTCCAGCCGTGGTGGGGTGGTTCATGAAGTGGTATGCCGGATCAGGTTTGTACTCGGGAGTGCTCATCAGGAAGGTAGTGCTGGTACCCAGAGACACCATGGCGTCCGTGGCACGCAGCGGGAGTGACAAAATTGTGGAGGGGTTGTCACCTGTAAAAGGAGCTATGCTGCAACTCTCACTGAATCCAAACTTTTCGACGAAATACGGGGAGATGTTTCCGAAGCTCCCACCACCGTCTTCGGGAACGGGTCCAAGCTTCTTTGCAAGTCCTTCAAGATCTGTACCCTCGGTGACCAGAGACCGTAGACCTTCATGCCACTCACCTTTTTGGATATGCCACAGATTCATGCCGCACACATCTCCAATGTCGATGGGAGCAATCTTGCCAAGGAAGATGGAGGCGAAGAAGGATGACACTAGAGAGATGTGAGCAGTATTTGCATAGTGCTCAGGGTACTTGCGCCGGAAGCGCATAACTTGAGGCCCGCTGAATCGCTGCACTCTTATTAGCGAGCTGAAACAAAAGACAAATGAGGACGACAAACATGATGTGCCTTGCTACCGGTGATTCTTGCCAAGGTCTCCTCATCTCCCAGCTCGCTATCGAACTCGTCACACTCCCTTTGGGTACTCGCATCTTGCCAGTTAGGGCTATCAGGGTGGCTGAAGGCTCCTTTCAAACCGCCGAGTTGATCGACTAGAGACTTCTTGCTGTCCAGAGAAGCCAGCAGCTTTGTAGCGCTGCCGTTCCAGAAGACGGTACCATGCTGCATGCCGGCACCGGAAATGCCCTTGACTTTTGAGAAATCCAGACCAGTGTCTTTCAGACGAGTGAGGACCAAGTCAAGAGCTTCAAGCCACATCGCATTGGGAGCGTAGATCTCGCCCTCTGCAGGGTTGGCGAGAACGCCTTTTTGCACACCATACTTGTCGCCAAAATCTGCATCAAAATCCACCTTTGCTTCATGCACTAATGTCAAGTCCGAGTGTATTGCAACACCTAACAGTGCATGTCAGCAGCATTTAATGTTATGTTCTTTCAGTTAGTCCGACCTTTTAGCTGCTGCGTGGAGAGGTCGAAGCCCAAATATAGTGCTCCGGAACTTGTGGAATGTGGCGACATGATTAGTTAAAATTGTTGGAGGATTTTAATGGTATTTCTGTGATCCTGGCTAGATCTCACACATCGATTGATACCTCTCAACAAGTTTCAAGGAATTAGGGGCGAGTTTTCGAGAATGGGCCAAGAGGTATGATGTATGTCTACTACGCCGGGCAGGGCTGGACCCTGGCATCTTTCGGGTGCCGCATATTAGGCTGAAGTGCATATGCAAGATCAAGCCATGGCAGCACTTACGCTGGCCTATTGGGACTAGAGATAAGTTGTTGTAAAGTCGATTATAGCCTGTTTCGTTGGAACCGTTGACTACACCTCGTGTTGCTGGTATTGACTCTTGTCATTACCCAAGATACACTGGAATGCCGTATACAACCATTGCCGCGCCGTTTAGGTAGCGAAGGTAGCAGAGCTCTCGACTCGATGCCACAGCATCACTGAGACTCGCCCGCGCCATACCTGCCTCTTTGATGGCAGTTTTGGAAGCCGATGTACCTTTCGACTTGCCTTTTTGTCTCCCCTTTCCCTTCCCTTTCTGCTGTGCTGCCTCTTCACAGCTACCAGCTTCCAGCAGACCCCAACGTTCCAGGACTGCTCCAGCAAACTTGTCAACGTCGCCATCAGTGACATCCCATAGGCTACCCAGTACCGCTGGAGCTCCTGCAGCCAGATAATTCCTCGGTGTCCCGTGGGCCTCGAACTCGCCGGCACCCTTCAAGCTTGCGCTACTGCATCCGAACAGGAGCACAGCATTGCACAGAGGACGTAGGCGCCGGATTGTCTTCGCGCGAACGTATTGTGCGCCACTGCCGTGTCCAATGTAAAGCAAGATGCTGCGGCTGCTGCCTTGAATACCACGCGTAAGAGCCGATTCAAATTGATTCTCACTGGGGGCCTCGCCGACGTGATTAGACCAGCCGCTCACTTGAAGATGTGACAGTGGTTTCTCAAATCGAGTCTGCGTCCGTGGGAGATCTTTGCCTGGATTGAGGATATATGTACCTCCCGCCTTGGATACAGCGACACCTTGGATTTCCACGTTGGATTGTGAATGCATTAGCCGCAGCCTATCAATTAAGTCCTTTATAGACAAAACTCGAGAGACGGAGCGGCCTTCAAGGCAAGGCATCGACTCCCATGGAAACATGTGAAGTTGTTTGTCAAGCACTAAGACAAGCTGGCGACCGCTCGCTCTTGACGTGCTCTCTGTACTAAGGGCGTCTCGAAAATCCAGAAGTGCGTCCTGAAGCTCAACAATGATTGCATCGAAATCAATCTCGTCGTACGCGTTTGCCTCTCCATTGTATTGTAGGATGTCGACCACAAAGTACAACAGGTCGTTCAAAGCCTCGTCAAGGTCGGCCACACCGTCTTCCTCATATATCATGAGGCCTGTGAAGAGTTCAATAACGTCGTCATCCAGTGCGACCTGATGTGCCTTATTCATTCTGCTGTTCGCTTGTCGCGATGGCAGATGTCGTGTTAGATTAAGCGCGAATGCCTCCTTGAATCTCTCAAAAGCTTCACCTCGGCTATGATGTGGCGAGAATATGCTGCGGAAGCCACCCAACCATATGTTTTCCATGTTCATTAAGAGACTGTGCAAGCGAGCATCCAACTCCTCGCGATCGGCCCACCACTGTGTCTTGGCTCCTCTCACTTTGAGGTCGTCTGGAGAATCAGTGGCCTGGTGAACAATCGCATCGGAGTCTTGTATTATACTGCTTAGTTCGTCTTGCGCTTCAGCCAGAGAAAATGATTCTTCCTCAAGGTCATCGCCTGTTTGACGATTCAAAGGAAGGCGAAGAACAAAAGGACTTTTCCTCGCATCATATCGCGTGATATACAAATGCTCATGCTGCTCATGTATATTGAGCGACACAACTGTCCATGCATCGGGTAGTGCTTGGTACAAGTCCTGCTCCAAGTCGGAGATAGTGAGCTTGAAAGTCGTGGGACTTGGTGAACGAGAGACTGGCCAAAGCAGAGATGTGCCGCATGCCTTGTTTGCGAGCTCTGATTCAATGGACATGTGCTCTCGTAAGGTAGCTACACTTTTGTGTAAATCTATATACCTAGTCAGTCATCGGAACTTCAAGCTTGGTAGAGGTTTGCTTACCAAGGTAGCTGGCGAGCTCTATAGGTCTTGATTTTTGTCCACCAGACGCGCTACCGGCAAACGAAAGGAGCATGGAACAATTTGCCATGATCTCCAGGGCCCGGAAGATATCACCGTTAGTGTGCAGGTCCAGCTCGGATGACATACTGGACGTAATGTCTGACGCTCGTTTCAGTGCGTCAAGAATATCTTCTTGGCCGGTTGATTTGACTTCGTTTGATTGCTGTTGCCGGCCGTTCAGTTCCTTGTTCACGGTCTCCTTTTCAGTCCTCCTATCCCTCGTTGCAGACTCTTGATGGAGCAACAATGGTATGTTAGGCAGGGATAGCGTCGACTCTGGCAGCATGCTGTATATAGCGTGGGCAGCCATACTGGCGAGTGCTTCATAAAGTGAGAGTGATGCTTGTAATATAGCCTCAGCACACTTGGAATCACGTCCAGTTCGCCAACCTTCCAGCTTTTGCAAGAACTTTGCTGCTGCCATCAAGTTCTTTTGAGCCAGCATTGACTCGACTTGGTGCGCTAGAATACTTCGCTTGACAAGCTCAAATTGAGTCATGAATCGAAGATCTTCAGTCAAAGTGGTCGCCATTTTGGATGGCTTTCTAGCATGACCCACAGGTTTTCGGGTGTTCTGCTTCAACCTTTGCTTATTTCGAGAATCCTGTTGGGAGTCAGTGGCGCGAGAGGCAGCAGCACTTGTGGACGATGGTTTTGAGGTATGCTTAGAACTTAAAACTAACATGCGGGAAACATCTTGTAGGAAGTCTGGTGTTTCCAATGACTCGATGATGCCTTCTGCGCGGGCATAAACGTCATGTTCGTTGCGCCAACTTTGGCGATGTCGATAGTAGTCTCCCATTGCGAGTAATGCGTTAGCTTCGTTTCTAGAGGGCCCGCCATATTGGGTGAAGAACGTTTCCGCCATATGAAACATCGATCTCGCCTCTTCTGCATTTCCTGACCGCCAGTTGAGCTCGGCAAGTTCTACCATGACTTCAGCTTTCAACATGGGCGCGTCTGTTGTATCCGCCAACTTTTGTGCTTGGTCGCATGCCGTCAAGGCACCTTGTAGAGAACCAACATGCTTCAGCATTCTGGATAGTTGTAGCAAGGCCTGACATAGTTGCCGTGAAAGAGGCCAGAAAGCCGGACCAGGTATCTTTATCCCCTCGTGCTGTTCTGATCTTGATTTCCTAGGTGTGATGGACATTCGCGATAGGCTTTTAGTAAGAGCATCGACAGCAGCGAGGGTATCATCGTTGTCTTTTGGCTCTAATCCATACTTAGACTCTATAATGCGCCAAACATGATTCAAAAGTGTGACAGATCTTTTGGCAAACAGTAAGCTGTCAAAAAGATCTTTCCTTTTGAAGCTTAACGCTGCATAAAGTGAGAAGACTTCAGAAACGAATAAAATCTCTTGTGCCTTGGGTGGTAATGTTCCAGCGAAGGAAACAATCATTAACGTTTTCGGCTCGTCTGGGAAGTTCTGCAAATGCTTTTGCAATGGATTCATGTGTTCTTGGCTGCGTGCTCATTAGTACATGATTCAAACTAGGGATCCCAACACGTTTACCTTTTTAAAAAGTCTCCATTGGCTAGCGACCACTGCGCACGGGTTAGCTCAACTTTGAAATTCGGTTCACTTGTGGAAGTCTCGAGTTCTGAGGCTGCCGCATCTATCCACTGTTTTGCAGCATCCGAGTGGCCCATGGGTATCAATGCCTTGCCAACGTTGAGAAGTCGTGAAGCTCGGCTTTCGGGGGTTTGATGCGGATCCAAAGATGTTATCCGTGCTATCAAGGCCAAGCACTGGATTTTCTGTGGATCATAACCTTGCATATCAAGAAAGTCACAGATAGTATCCAGTAATGATAGCCACGCGTGTGTGTCATCAACGCGAGTTTCAACGTCTGGCCAACTCGTGACGGCTTCTAACATGCTGGCCCATAGATTAATAGCGCGGCCCAAGTATACGACGTTCTCTAGTCGATTGCAAAGTCCACACGCAGCAGCAACGCTAGCAAAGATGTGGTCTTTGAAACGCTCCAGTCCAATATCTTGCCCAAGTTCGAGAGCGTCGTCAGTGTTTTGTTCGTCTTCTAGTATCTTCAAGTCGGTTACGGGAGACTGCGCATCATTGGTAAATGGCGCAGCAATAGCCTTGAGTCTTCTATGCCTCAATGGAAATTCTGAAGCTTCGTAAGAGGACAAAAGCTCATTTATAGTAAGTGTAATTAGCTCGTGTGCCTTCCGCGATGCCGAATTTTTGGAGCTCCACTCTAAGAGATTAGTCAAGCGGCTTTCCAATAAAATTACTCGATCATTACGATTTTCAATCATGCTCATATAGACAGTGATCGGAGGACTGTCTTCCGCAATCTCAAGTTCTACTAGTGCTCTCGTTGCACTATGCAGGATCTGGAAATCAGAACCGCTGTTCAATATTTCGTGCATCGGCTCCGTGTTTGCTAGACTTGTGGCCTCAGCAGCAATACCTCCTTCGACCGATGCCTTCAGACTTGCTTCAAAGGTGTTCTTGGCACTGGCCTTTTTGTGCAGTTTCAGGAAAACGCGGCCAAGTCTATAATACCCAAGACTTTGCTGGGCAATTCGCTTTGTGCTTGCCGAATTGGCCGTAAGGAGACCTATGCCTTCTTGCAGAACTTTCACGCAAAGAATGAGATCGTCCTTGCTTTGTTCTCCAGATTTTGTGGCGAGAAAATAAGACTTGGCCACGTCAGCGGTGAGCTTATGGAGGTCTTCATCTTTCAAACAATCAATATCTGCCGACCTATCAAGACCGCGAAGCTGACTGAGGAGGGCAACAGCGGTTCCGAGGGCCTTGATGATGGGCTCGTACGGGAACCATGCCAATCGTGACGCCTGTCTTGTCGAATTGATAATTGCATCAAATGATCGTTGTACTGCCCGGAAGCATATGTGCTGACGCTTTTCCAAAGCTTTGGCCGCTGCAATTGACTGCTTCCCAACCCGCAATGATAGATTGCGAAGGAGCAGAATGGTGACGTGACCTTGCAGCTCAAAGCAGGTTACAAATTGTGCTTGAGATGTGACATCGTCGATCGACCTCGTGACCACAACTTTCCTCATGTACTCGTAAGCAGTATTCCGTAGCTGAATGGCATCCCCTAATATCGATTCAAACGGGATTCCTCCATCACGAAAGCCGTCTCGCAATAAATGTGAAGCGTGGGATAGATACAGCCAAGCCTGCTCTTCGTCTTCGGCGCTGAGCCTACTTCCAAACACAGCTTTACCAAGTCGCATGGCTGACATGAAGTCTAAAGCATCAGAATCATGCAACTGATGTTTGCCAGTCAATGTATCTTCTATTGACTCTTGTGCATCATCCAAAAGTCCAGCATCGTAAGCCAGACAACCGAGTAGCAGTCGTACATCACGATTTTCGGTCAATCTCGGTTCACTTCTGGTCCCGTGCTTGGTTGCGAAATCTTCCAGATCACGACAAAGACCTTGAACCAGTGCGTGTCGTTGATTTGATGTGTTCGATGCTGTGCACATATAGATTTTCAGGGCAGAAACAAATGGCTGAACTATTTCTTTGTCGTGATGACCCTGCCGCTCCGACACAGCAGTCCAAGCAATACGAGCGCACAAGCCTGAAACTTGTAAACGAAAAATAATTGCAGTGTTGTTGAAATCCGTGTCACTTTCAATGGAAAGTTTGCTCGCGCAATATGACAGGATCTTGGAGAGCGAGTCAAGCTGAAGAGCCGTTTTCTCGGGCGCAAGCTTCAGCCGAGAACGGTACAGCAGGATATTTACAGGCGATGACTTTATTGCATGATCTAAATGTGGCAAGGCCTGTTCGAGATCTGCGGCGGTGGGATATCGTGCCATAAATCGCAGAACGAGCATTTGAAAGCTGTGTAATTGATCCAGATGATCCGGATCTTTCATTCTGACTGAATCGAAAATAAGAAGTTGGGCAACATGTTTGCCATTTGTTTCGGTCCTCGTCATCAAGACTGGGTTTGTTCGTTTGACGGTCGATTTGCTCGGTACCAGGGACAAATCGTTTCCAGCCTGCAGCTGAGTATGCAGTTGACATAAATGCTTCGCAGCTACATCAAGGTAATCCAAGGCGATCAATTTGCCGGCGAAGGCGAAACTGGCCGCGAAGAAGTGACCACTGCCAGACTTGGATTTGGTGCTGAGTACCAAAGCTTCACGGGAAAGCAAAAAGCGAAACGATTCAAACCCAAGCTCTGCAAAGGCAGGGGATAGAACCGGTGAGCCGTTGACTTGCGGATCCACAAAGCGGTCTGTATTATGGTGAACACCTCCATGTTTCTTGTTTGGAGGCACCTCCTTCAGATGGGCGCCGGCTGGGGCTCCCTGGCCTGTTGATGACAACTTGGCCGCAACAGCGCTAAGAGCATTCAAGGCGTAGTTGGCGCATTCTGTGGCAATCTTATGACGTTGTTGTAGAGTAGGAACCCTGCCATTTGATTGTGGTGGGGGCGGGGTAATCTTTGCTGTACTCTTTGCTCTTGAGTGCGCCGGCGTCTTCTTGACTGCAGGCCTGGCATGTGAGGCGACGCTCTGAGGCCTGGACGGGATTTGCGCATCTGCTGAAAGCAACGCGCGGAGGTGGGCCACATCTTCCCAGTCGCAAACTTGTTTCGCGGCGAGCTTTGCCGACAATCCATCGAGAGCTGGGGTCATTCCTTGGACAATGTTACAGCGCTGAGAAGGCCATGTGGGCTGGAAGGAATCTTATCATTGGCTATGCGCGCATTCTTGAAGCCGGACAGATCCATGGGAGTCTACGTTGAGCATTCTAAGATGAGTGTGGCAACCCATTGGCCGTGGACGCGTGACGCGCTGCGAGGTCGCCAAGGCGCGACGCGGGCCGCCGTTGGATGAAGAAAGTCCGACTTGCTTTCCACCCTGTCTTGAAACAGCGTCCTCTGCTCAGGCAGCATAGCGTGCTCCAAATCTGCAGCGACTATGATAGCTTCGGGCTCTTCCATGTCCGCAAACTCGGCGTTGCGCTTCGCAGCTCGTGCATACCTGCGCCGCCCCACACCTCGCCCTTCCCATGGCTACCTGCTCTCCCACTCGGCCCGGCGAGGCATCATATATCTTCCCGCTATCCTCCAACCCTCATTCTGGAAAGGGCTCGTGCCGACATTCCTAAGGAAACCCGATCCAAATGCACCGCTCGTGAAAAAGAAGGGGTGGAATCCCGCGACATTCTACATTTGGATGTTCCTTCTCATTGGATCGCAGGCTATTCAGCTGTTGGGCCTCAAAGGAGCGTATTTTAAATTCTCGCAAGAGACAGATGCGAAGCTCGAGCTGCTTCGAGACGTTGTTCGGAGGATACAGAATGGGGAGAAGGTCGATGTTGAAACAGTCCTGGGAACCGGTGACGAGAAAAGGGAGCGGGAGTGGGAGGATGTGATGAAAGAGCTTGAAGCAGAAGACTCTATGTTCAGAGAACGAAGGAAAAAGTGGAAGCAACGAGACACGGGTGGCCAAAGTCCTCCCTCGGACAAGTAGATACTACAGCAGCGCGTGCACCACCCTCTAGCATCCATCCCGTCGAGCACTGGCTGCTGGCGAAACCAGATTCTTGCATTTCCCAACTACGTTTGCTCCGCAAATCATGACAACAGTGCGTCATCTCCGCAAGCATCTCATCACTGGAGCTGCTACCGCGCACTCGAATCCGAACTTAGCTCTCGCCCAAAAAGGCCTGTTGAGAAGAATTGGCGACAGCGCTGGAGCGTTTCTACGCTCTTCTTCTATTCACGGTGAGGCACACCACTCATCCCAAAAGTGGCGCAGTTGGCTATTCTGGCAGACAAAGGCCGGAGATGGACATGAAACTGAAAGCCGACGGCTCGGAATGTGAAAGGCACCTCGGCAACTGGCTTGATGCCAACGGCTATTTGTAATTCAGCTGCAACAGCGACGCATCTGCTGGCAAGAACAGCTTGAGCAGCGCTACATTTGCTCCTTTCGCAAAATTCAAGACAGAATCGAAGGCACAGGAAAGTATCATGGCAAGGGAGCTGATTCGCCCCTCTAAATAAATTGTATGGACAATTGTAAGATTGCATCACTATTCTCACTACGATCAATCATTATCAAGTAAGGCTGGCGCAAAACAAAGTAAGAACGTCATCGACGCTACTACCTACCGTTCCTTAGCGGCCTGCATCTTAACATAGAGTGGCCACTGAATAGTGTGGTAGCAGGGTATCCGCAACGGTGATAATCTTGCGCTGACAGGGGTTGTGCAGATGCTGTTCCTGGTGAATTGAGGTTAATTAGGACAAGCGGCCCCTGGCGTACGGGCTTCCGGGCGCACGGAAGGCAAGCCACGCCTAGCATTCAGGTCTCGGTGCTCCATCTACTGCAGTGCGAAAGGCGAGGTAGCATGAGAATTCCTGTCGCGAACATACCTCTACTGTAATAATCAGAAATATGCAGTCTTCGTGTGGAGATAGACCGAGCTGCCATGAGCGGGCGTGGTACATGTTGCAGTATCAGTTGCAATGGCCACTCAAGATTGCAGCATCCAAGTCTTGGCGAACTCCTCGGTACTTTCTTCTGGTACTTCCCTAGGACCGGAGCTTCAAATTGTTCCACGCGCAAGCATCAAAACCACGCGCGCCAAACTACACGCTCGCTGCTGCTACCGCTCGTTCCAAGGGCATATAGAACGAGCTGCGCTGGCGACGCGTCCCCCTCATCACAGCGCTCGCAAAACTCCTGCCTCGCCCCGATCTCGCCGATACCGCCCAGTGCATCTCCTGACAACACCACGTGTTGCAACTTTTCAAAGCAGCATCTACTCTCCACGTAGAGGGCCCGCGTGGCCATTGAAGTCTTTCAAGGCCATTTTCGGCTCGCACGCGCACACTCTCCAACATGGCGACTGTCAAAGACAAGGTTGCCGAGGCCTTGGTCGGCACAACGGACGAGCCTCAGCTCACGCAGCGGACTCGAGCCGACTTCTTATCGCACTCGGTGAAAGACTCAGAGACCGGCGAGCATTACATGGACGAGGAGCATTTCATCAATGCCGTCGCACCTGCTAGCGAAGACTATGTAAGTTCAAGCCTGCATTCAAGTGGAGCCGCCGGCTAATTTCATCCCTCGCAGCACAAGATAAAACGTTCGCAATATGCCATCCTCTTCAACATTGCCGATCGCAAGAGCACTGGGCGCATCACACTCGCCGACTGGGGCAACTTTGAGAACCTGCTGGCAAAACCTGATGCCGAGTACGAGATTGCGTTCCGCCTCTTCGACGTCGATGGTACCGGCACCGTCAACTTCGCAGACTTTCAGAAGCTATACAACTACCATCGAGGTGAACAATCTATACCATTCGACTGGAACTCGGGATGGGCTTCCCTATACATTGGCGGCAAAAGACACAGACATGAGATGACCTATCCACAGTTTGCGCAGATGTTACGTGGCATCCAAGGCGAGCGCATTCGACAAGCCTTTTTCCATTTCGATAAGAACGGAGATGGATACATCGAGCCAGAGGACTTTCAAAAAATCATCGTTGAAACTGCCGGCCACAAGCTCTCGGACCATCTTCTGAGCAACCTCCAGACGTTGTGCAACATTGGCGCCGGAACCAAGATCTCTTACGCCAATGTCCGTGCTTTCCAGAACATGATTCGTGAGATGGACCTCGTGGAACTCGTTGTCCGCAACGCGACCAAGAAGAGCGACGATGGCAAGATCACACGCACCGACTTTCTGAATGAGGCAGCTCGCATCACACGCTTTTCGCTCTTCACCCCCATGGAAGCCGATATCCTTTTTCACTTTGCCGGTCTGGATGAGCCTTCGGGCCGCCTCAGCTTGACAGACTTTGCCAAAGTGCTGGATGCGTCCTGGCAAACCACCTACAATCTCGGCAAAGGCCTGGTCGGCGATGTAGCGGGCGTGGGGACCGAGATTTTGAAGAAGCCGAGCACGCTTATGCACAGCATCCTCGAATCTGTGCATCATTTTGCTCTCGGCAGTATTGCCGGTGCCTTCGGTGCCTTTATGGTGTATCCTATCGATCTGGTCAAGACACGCATGCAAAATCAAAGGAGTCAGCGCGTTGGCGAGCGTCTATACAACAACTCTCTAGACTGCGCGCGAAAGATCATCCGCAACGAGGGCTTCAGGGGTATGTACGCTGGTGTGCTCCCTCAGTTGGTCGGTGTTGCACCTGAAAAGGCCATCAAGCTTACCGTCAACGACCTTGTCCGTGGCTACTTCACTGCCCCGGACAGCAACAAAATCCACTGGGCCGCCGAGGTGCTTGCTGGTGGCTCCGCCGGCGCCTGCCAGGTTGTATTTACCAATCCTCTTGAGATTGTCAAGATCCGCCTGCAAGTGCAAGGTGAGATGGCTAAATCAGGCGAGAATGTACCGAAGCGCTCGGCCATGTGGATTGTGAGGAATCTGGGCCTGGTGGGACTCTACAAGGGCGCGAGTGCGTGTCTGCTGCGCGATGGTAAGTTTCTGTGCTGATTGCATATTAGCCACCAACTAACAGACTGCACAGTCCCCTTTTCGGCCATCTACTTCCCCTCGTACAACCACCTGAAGCGTGACTTCTTTGGAGAAGGCCCCAACAAGAAGCTGGGAATTCTACAGCTACTCACTGCTGGTGCGATTGCAGGCATGCCCGCCGCTTACCTGACCACGCCCTGTGACGTGATCAAAACGCGTCTGCAGGTGGAGGCTCGCAAGGGCGAGCAAACGTATACATCACTGCGGCACGCCGCGAAGCTGATCTGGCAGCAAGAAGGGTTCCGAGCCTTCTTCAAGGGCGGGCCGGCTCGCATCATGCGCTCGTCGCCGCAGTTTGGATTCACGCTTGCGGGCTACGAGATGCTGCAAGGCTTGCTGCCGCTGCCTGGCGGCGACGAGGATGCGGACAAGACGCCGCGCGGGCACGCGGAACCAGGCGTTGGGCTTAGTGAGGCCAGCGCGCCGTTGCCGTACCTGCGCAGCCGGAACGCGCTCAAGATCATCCTCGACCTGGACCAGAACTTTGGCAAGCCGAGGATGCCCGAGGGGGGTGGAGCAACCAAGTGGCTTCCTGCCGCGCTTGGCGGCGGGTCTGCATCGTCCTAGAGAGACAAGAGGGCTGGCGCTATTCTTGGGAGATGGGAAAGCAAGACTCTTATTCCCACGGAGAAGTAGAACGATAGGATGAGGAGGTATGCTTGACGTAGAAGGGGGGAGGATGCTTTGACTGCATGGCGCGGCGTCCTGACAATAATAGATTTGAGCTCTCATGCCATGTAAAAGCCCTATTAGACAGAAGATCTCTGGTTGTTGTGACAGCCGACGGCCTGACGTGACACCAGCGCCAAAGAAGCTTTCGACCGCGCTGGACGGGGCCCGAGTGGTCGGGCAGCTATGCATGCGGAGGTTGCCGTTTGCCCTGGCATAAACCCGGTAGAATTAGACGACGAAGAACTATCCGTGCCTCTTGGCCTCTCGTTGCCAATATTGCAGACGTGCATGCGTTTTGACAATTATTCCCATCCTGTGGGTCTGGCATTGGGAGTAGAGGAATTGCGCAAAGCATTGTACTTCCGGCGGCCAATCAGCAGGCACCGCGGCCGCCAGACTTTCCCGGAACTGGCATCCTCTACTTTCGATTAGTGGAGCCCTGTACCAACACGCATGGAGCACTGATCAGCAAAAGGCAACGTCAACCGCTTCCGCTTTGGCAGGAAATGCGATGGCCGTCGTAGCCCTGACTCGCCCCTCGGACCCACGAGTCGGTCCATTATTTCCGCCTCAAGAGGAACTGCGGACGTGGCCCCTTGGTCTGGCGACGCTGAAGAGGTGGTTCCTGCGGCTCGCCGATCTTGCCGGGCGCGGGTTGCGGCATTTCGGCGAAAAAGAAAAAACTATGACAAAAAGGCGATCGATGCGAGAGCCTCATAATAATGCAGGCACTATCAGGGTCGCACAAATGCGCAGTTAACTCCGGCACAGTGGTCTACACACTTTGCCAGGGCCAAGGGTCGTGGCGTTCCTCAGATGTCACGGCCAAGCAGAGTGCGCCGCGGCGAGGCGGTGGGCGCACTGGCTCGAACCCCTGTAGCACGGACTTGGTGCACAGTTGGATGAGTGGATGTCGCGCACGCTCATCCCTGGTGTTGCAGAGGGTCGGACGGGCGGACATGCATGCATGACCAAGAACCACCACCCTGGACGTGCCGAGGGCTTTTTTTTTTCACAGCACAACCGTAGTGTGCGGCAATGTTCGTTTGATCGCAAAACGCCCCCGCTCCCGTCGTATTTGAGCCGCGATTCCGCAACAGCGCCGTGCAATAGGTGCTTTCGGAGGGGCGAGGTCGTCACTCAGCGGCGGCGGTGCTTGCGTGGTCTGATGCCCTGCATCTGGTCACATGTGCATAGGCCCTCGAGGCGAGACGAGCCTCGATCTCCCGAACACGATCGGTGGTTTGGATTAGCTTTGGCGCCTGCATGCTACCTGCCTTGCTGCCCCACTGTCAGTGGCCAGCGACGACTTGACGCAAGCGTTAGGATGCGTTATGGGTTGTGGCGCCGGGCCAGACGACGGGACGAGGCCTGCTTTCAGGCCTCACCGCTCCGACAGACTGCGGCCCCGTCGACAGGGCATCTGCCGAGGACTGTGACGTGAAAGGGTCTCGGAAGCTGGGGTACATGTATATGTTGCGTGAATTGCATGCGCGCGTCCATGCATAACCTCGAGCGCACTTTGCATTCCGGCCGGTGGCGGCTCTGTCGTCGCCAACGACGGCCCCAGCAGCAGCGCAGGCGTTTGTCAACGTAGACTAGGATGTGTTCGTCACTAGAGCCAGTCGGGCCTATTATGGACGGAGAAAGGAGTGTGCTTGGAGGCGCATGACTTGCGGTCGTGGAGGCACGCCGGCCGCCAGGCGGGACGCCGTCACGCTGGCAGTTGGAACTCTATCAGAGGTTTTGTCATGGCGGATCAGGTGTTGCTCGCTGGCGCGTGCGCACAGCCAATTGCACACGGCCACGCCATGTGCGTGCAGGCGGCCCGCGTGCCTCATTCAAGCATCATCTTATGGATTACAAGCCCCCCCNCCCCCCCCCCCCCCCCCCCCCCGGGAGCTCTCCCTTCTGGACAGCTTGGACATGCCGCATCGGCTGCAGAAACACCATCATGGCATTGTGCGACATAACCTCCGCGGCATGCCAACTACCGCCTGCTGCCCCCTGCGAGCGGGAGTCGCAGCCTCATCTGGCCTGTGCAAGGGGTGGCGCGCCGCTCCCACAGTTCGGCCACGCCCTTGAGGCTCTGCTCCGTTTCCCTTCCTGCTGCCCCTCGCTCGGCTCCCGGCGCCGTGGACACACGCTCAGCCGCGCCTCAGCCCTCGCGGCGGCTTCTGCCGACTAGTTTGTTGTGGTCGTTGTCGTCGTCGTCGTTGCTGCCCAGGCCGCTAATCCGACTTCTTCCCAAAGCCGTCGATCCAACCAGCTGCCCCGTCTCCCTCTGGCACGTCGAATCTCTGCTTGCTTGCTCTAGCCCAAGCCGAGGCCAGCCGCGGCGCCTCGTCATCGAGTCTATTCCCCTGCTTTTGGTCGCTTGTTGTCGCCCACGGCCGCCGCTTGCAGACAGTCTGCCGATCCGCCCCCCGACCACTTGTCAGCTTAGCGACGGCGCCGCCAGGGTCTTCCCTCGTATGGGCACCGCTTGAGCCTAATCTTCTCCATCTGTATCTGCCCAAGCAAGCCCCACCCCCCGCCGCCGCCCCTCTCCAAACAGCTGCCGCCCGCGGTCTGCGTGCTCTGCCGTCGTCGAGACTGCGTGTGTACCTTGACGCCGTCGCCGCCGCCATCCTGCTCTGCCACCCAACCGCTTAGTCTGCCCCCTTCTTGTTTCCGAGCGACCTGCCCCGTGCGCGTTCGCTCTCGGCCACCGCCGTCATCGACAGTCCGCAACTTAGTGTTCCGGCACTTGTGCATCCCACCGTCATCGTCCACACCCACACCCACACACACACACACACACGCCTGCTCCGCGCGCGCGGCTGCCCGTTGCTGGCTGCTGTCGACGCCCCTGGCCCCGAAAGTTTACTGATCGCCGGTCGTCCACTCGGTCGCGTGCTTTGCATTGGTACCGCACCGCCGCCAGCACTAGGCCCAGATCAAGCGAGGCTCTTTTTCCATGCCCAGCCCGATCAGCCTCACCTTCCTCCTCGTCGCATCTGTGATGAACCGCATGCGCCCCGCGGCCTCCCTCGCCTCTTCCTCCTCCTGCTGCCCTGCATGATCAATTACGACTCCGACGACTCGCGGCGCTCACCTGGCTTGGAACCCATCGCATTTCGGTACACCCCAGCTCCCTCTCCGGACCGCCCCCATCCTAACCCCAAAGACTCCCCGCCAGACCGCAAGAAGCTTAAGAAGAAGCACCACCCGAGTCAGGGCGACGTGGTCCTCCTGAACGTCCTCGCCCCCAACTTGCCCGAGATCGCCCACGCCGCCGGCGAGCGTGCCCTCATCTCGGACGACGACAACACCACAGACTCGCAGAGTGTTATGAGCAACGATCATGCCAACCCCGCGGACGTGAACGCTCGATCCATCAAGCCAGACCCACCAGCTACTGCACGCCAGGGCGCCCCGCAGGCATCTTACCCTCCACACCCAGTTCCCATCTCCGCGAGCATGACGGCTGCCGCTGCTCCTCCTCAGCACCAGTACTCGCCCCACACGCACCTCGCAAATCTTGCAGTTGGACGCTCACCACCAGACCGCCACATGCACGTACCCGCAGCTTCCCAGAGCCAGCAGCGTGGCCAGGGCATGACCCTGCCTCCTGTCCGCACGCTGCTCGACGCCGCCGACGAACAGGCCCCCCAGTCTGCGCGCTCACACCACCACCGCAACTCTCTCTCGTCGGCCACCAGCCCGGGCGGGAATTTTGGCCAGAGCCCGCCGCAGGGTTATTATTCCTCTCAGCAGCCGCAAAGCTACGGTGGGCCATCTCCTGCTGGAAGTGCCGCATCAGAGTACGCCTTTTCGAGGATGCCGATAGGCCATGGCCAGTATCAGCAGTATGAGGAGAGATCGCAAGCTGGTAGCAGCTCCCAAGGAAGGTCACCGTGGCCGCCGGCGTCTAGCACAGCGAGTGCTGCGAGTCACCCCACACCAGGCTCTGCAAGCGATCCGTACTACAGATCAACTACGACAACCCCGCAGGACTACACGGATGGCGGCGATTCGTCCAAGCACACTACACTGTCTCCTCCGCTTCCGGGCGTTAATACGATCCAAGGCTACAGATGTCAATATGCGGGCTGCACGGCACCGCCCTTTCAGACGCAATACCTGCTCAAGTAAGTCCAAAGACGCTCCAGCGTGTTTTTCTAGCTACTAATCTATTCTGGACTGTAGCTCTCATGCCAATGTTCACTCGCAAAATCGTCCTCACTTCTGCCCAGTCGCCGACTGTCCTCGTTCAGAAGGCGGCAAAGGCTTCAAGCGAAAGAATGAGATGATTCGTCACGGGCTGGTGCATTCATCCCCGGGATATGTTTGCCCGTATTGTCCTGATCGCGAGCACAAGTACCCGCGACCCGACAATCTCCAGAGGTAAGCAGCCGTGCCTCTGAAACGTCTCTGATCCGCGCTCACCATTTTTAGGCACGTCAAGATGCACCATGGCGATAAGCCGAAAGACGACCCACTGTTACGGGATGTCCTTGCTCAGCGCCTGGAAGGGTCCAACAGCAGCAGCCGTGGAAGGAGACGCCGTGGAACTTGACTATATGGTCACTCTCAAATCCCGAGCGACCCAAGATTGAGGCTCTTGGTCCCCGACCAAACTCTAATTGAGCCTACCAGCGCATTTTGAGCGCGCTGGATATGCGGGTTGACGGCCTGATGCCGCAAGGCAATGAGCCTCAAAAGCCGCAGCTTCAGCGACAACCAGGATCGCGAGTCGCCTAGATGCAGCTCCGGGAAGTCAAATCTTCGCCTCAGGCAACGCGACGGCGCGGGCGCCGAAGCTAGCCTACACTACTTTCTTCATCACCTCTTGATACCCCAAGCAGAAAAAACAATTATAATCCGGCTCACAGTGTTTTATGTTGGACGTGGAATAAAGCGGTGCACCATTACTAGCACTTATTGAATGTATATATGATAATGAGGCCAGCATTGAAGCGAGCGACACAGGAGTTTACTCACGGAACCATAGACTCTCTTTTACAAACTATTTTTATGATTGCCGATACCACGGAGCGATTGTTGGATTCTTGCTTGCATGCATACGCAACACCTGGATGGATATTCCCCCCTCTCCTTAAGATGCGCCATGGCTCAATCACCATTGCCCCAGAATCTCGATTGAAACTGTATGGACACCACTCGCAGGACACGTTCAATGTGATGCAATTTTGGGAATTTACCCCTGGAACCATTGGAAAATCCACATGGTGAACCACACAATCCAGCGCATTCGGCCAGATCACGGAGTATTGAGGCTCAAACAGATTGCCGGAATTTGCCGATGGCAGCTAGACACAGCAAAGTAATGGTCCTGAGGATCGCAGGAGAAAATTCACCGGCGGCGCACTCTCACCCATGGTTTGGGACTGCGACCTGGAACGTCTTTCTCAAATTGCCCGGCAGTCGCTGTTACGGCCGCCGCCGCCGCCGCCGCCGCTCTCCCGCCAGAGAATTTCAGCCTAAATCCTACCCGATCCGCGCGTTGGGTGCACACACCACTCTGACCAGGCTATTGCTGCCCGAGTATGAATAGCAGCGGCTGCAGGTCATCCTTGGCCTGGGCCGTTTTCTCTCTTTTGCCCTGCGTCTCGCTTTCGCGGGAATTGCGCTTTGCGATGCGCGCCGTGCTGGGTACTTCCGGGCTGTGACTTACATTTGCTTCCTTTTTTGGACCTGTCCCAGACGTGTGCGCGAATGGGAATGGTCTTTGCATTGGCCTCGGCTCTCTTTGCCTCTTGGCTGTGAGGATTTACGTGTCTGCTGTGCTTCTGCTATTTTCCATCACCCCCCCCCCCCCCCCTGTCGGTAGATTTGGAATCCCGTGGATTGGGCTACGGTGCTGCTGCGCGTGACACGAAGCGTAATTCAAAGCCGCCGGATGCGACTGGCCGGATCAACCGGATATCTGGGCGCGATAACGCTGTCGCGTCTGGCGCAATCTTGGCTGGAGGCATCGGGGCCAAACTCTACGCTCGACGCATGAGAATGGCGTGAGACTGGCCCTAATCTGTTCTTGGTCAGGCACGGCTTGCCCTTTGCTCTTGTTGTTGTGATGGTGCGAGTCTGCGGCTTGGGGACGCGTCATGTGTCGAGGGGAGACGCGTCTTGCGTGGCTTTGAGCTCAGGCTCTCGTGGGGAGTGGCTTCACTGGGCGCCGTCGGCGGCGCTTGTGGCTAGCTTCTTGCAGCTGGTGGTTTGAGGCATCATACGTGAGGGTTGACATTTCGCATCAGCTCCAAGCATGAGAGAGATGAGTTGAAAGCCAGTTGTAAGCATCATGGATGTATTCGTCACTATGTCCCCCACATAGGTAAATTGAATATTCCTAAAGATGAAGCTATCTAAGCTTTGTTGACGGACCGGCAACTATGAGAACCAAATGAATCCTTCAGAACATTATCTTCTTTGTGGAAGGCTTGAATTTATCTTTGAAAACATCCTGCATCTTCTCAACGACTTCGGAATCGCCGATGTCCATTCCAGGTTCGAGGAGGCCAATGCACTCCAGTAAAGCCTTAAAACCTTCTTGGCTGCATGATTTTGCTTGAATGGCTATATCAATTGCTGTCTGACCAGATAAGTTCCTCGCGTACGGGTCAATCGATCCGTCCAGAACTTTGGGTCGTAAAAGATAAAACAATCCAGGTTTCATTGACCGAGCGGCATAGTGCAGAAGCGTGTTTTGTGAGGTTTTGCCAACTTCAATAATCGCCATGTTTTCCAGCAGGACCTGAACGATATCGACGGCGATATATTGTCGCTTAAAGGCCTGCTGGAGAGCCCCACGTCCGCGATTGTCTTTCAAATGTATGTTTGCCCCTGCCTGAAGCAACCACCGTACTGGACCGCAACTATCTGCTTGAATGGCATGCATGAGCGGCGTCTCGTCGCACTTTGTTCTCGCATCTAGATTTGCTCCAGCTTGGCTAAGACATTGAATGTAGACGGGACTTGAGTACCAGAGTTCTGAAGCGTAATGTAAAGCAGTAAGTCCACTTGCATTTTCAGCATTCACATCAGCACCATGTTCAATCAGCCAGCGCATAGCATCTTCTTGCATCCCTTTGACAGCCATAATAAGGGGCGTACAACCATACCCCGAGTTCTTTTCGTCATGACCTCGGCTATTGATGGCTGCTCCTGCTTTGAACAAAACTTCACAGAAGGCTCCACTTTGATATTGAGCTGCTAGTAACAACATGTCGTCGTGGACCTTTATCTGTAGATCTGCCATCTTATCAACAAGCCAGTTCAATGATATCAGTTGATCTGTCCTGATAGTCTCCTGGATCAAACAGTCCCAGCTTACTGACTTCTTATCAGCATCAGTCATCGACATATAAATAGTGTCAAGCCACGATGTGTCTTTTTGTTTCTCCAGCGCGAGGTGAAGTATGTGACAGCCACGCTCATTCCTGACATCCAAATTTGGGCCGCAATAGCGAAGTAGACATTCCAGAGCGAAGGGAGTCGGGGCGATTATCGAGTAGTGAAGTGGTGTACTACCAAATTTATCCTTTTTCAGGGGATCAGCGTCTCGTTCAAGCAGTGCTTTGATTTCACGGACAAACCCCGCCTTCGCTGCACGAGACAGCTGGGTTTGCCCGTTAATGTCTTCTTCATCGATACGCCCCTGAGGCGCAGCCCTCACATCTTCTTCAATTTCTGTATCTGGTCCGCGGGGATGAAGAAGATTGCGTCCATGATTTGCCCAGCTGCTAGCATATGATGATGCGGTCCATCCGCTTTGAGAATTTGTCAATGACTTTGGATTGTTGTCGGAAGACGAAGACATGCTGATGAATTCAGAGAACCGCAGGCTTGACGTCTTTTTCGAAAGTTCCTCGATCTCGAATTTGTCTTCTTCGGAAAGCAGAAATCCTCGTCTTCCTGTGTTTGAGCTAAGGTTTGAATCGTGCCGTACATCCTCTTCGATCGATTCGATAGCATTGTCGAGTGTGGATCCATCTAGGCACGTTGCAAGAAGTCGATTGATGGCCTGACCACGGGATGAAAGGGAAGTCTTTTCGACGGTGCAAAGAGCTTTTATTGCACCAAAATCCTTCGATTGTGGAAATTGCGCTTGTGCCGCGTTTTCGAGTTGTTCGACTATAGACTCAATCACAAAGTTGCGATTGTTCAACGACAAACTCTGAGATATGACTGTTCTGATCATTAGCGAAGCTCAACGAGCTGAAGGAACGACTCCTACTTTCGCGATATATAGTGATCACTTCCATCAGAGCCTCAAGATGACGTGTCGAATCCCGAGCTCTCCAAGCCTCAGGAACTAACATTGGCCAGTAGTCAGCTTTGTACCTCTTCCTGATTGCATCTCTCTCTTCAGTCCAGTCCTGAAATTCTCCACAGCATGCCATGACAAGTCTAGTGAGATCTTGAAGACAATTCAGCATTGCTATGCCTTGTCTTGACTGATAAAGGCTGATTTGCCTCGAGTCATGTATTGAAAGATCAAGTTGAGTCTCGCGCCGGAACATTTGATCCTTGGCAAAACTCAAGCTCGATGCAAATTCACCGAGAACGACCAACGATAACAAATGCTCAAGACCGCAAGACGTGCGGTTTGCGGATGTTTCTAGAAATTTTTGCACGGCTAACAATCTGTCAAAGATTAATGGCTCTACTTCGGATGAGCCAAACATCAAATTCTTTGAGCGTTCTGGACCCCGTGAAAAGTAAAAGCTATTCGTTGCTCTACTAGTTTTGCATTTGAGGGCGATCCCGATCAAGTCTTGTACGGGTGACGATTCGAGTACCTTACTCCCTGATGCCTGAGCGGAGTAGAACATGTAAGAATCAAGTACATTGATGCTACCCAAGTGTAGAGTGTGGTCAGCATGTGCACAAGTGCTCGCATACGGGAGGTTGATGATCGGTAGAGTCGCAGCACTATGATCATTCATTGACACCTTGGAGACTGTAGTCAAGTTATTTTCTGGGTCTGGTAGAACATATAAAGTAAGAGCATGCACAATGGATGACTTACAGTCGATGAACAGTTTCGTCAAATCAGTGATCTTCTCATTTCTGCAGGGAACTTTGCTCCACAAATCATCGGCGGATCTTTTCGAGCAAGCTTTACATGAACTATCACCAACTTGGATGCACTATGAAAGACGTTAGTTGTCGATCATGACACTTTGAAATTATTTCCAACGTACCACCCGACTCTGAGCAACACATGGCCAACAGGAGTCTGCTTTGTAGACAGTATCGAGATGGGCGATCTGATCGGCTGCTCCATGTGGCTGGTGATATCGAGGTAGAGCAAGCTGTTGAGCAGATGCTTCGAAGCTTTGGGGCGTCTGCATAGCCTCCCAACGAAGTTGAGGCCAAGCGCGATACTGTCCGATCGTGTCTACTTCAGAGTGCTGTCTTTTGCGTGGTATAAGCGGACGGTTTTTGGAAGGCATGGTAGGGACGTCGCAATCAGGTAGATCAACACAGACTAATCAAAACCAAAGACCAGTGATATGCAGAGTGTTTTTGTGTGCTTTGGTGTTTTTTTGTCGTGGATCAAGAGAATGGCAAAGAGCAGGGCAGCAATTTATGATCACGACAGGCGGCATGGGGCCAGTGTTGCATATCCAGTAGCCGCCCAGCCTAGCCGTAAATGGAGGTGGCTACGAGCTGTGATTCGTCGAACCCCTGTACGGTTGCCTTGTTTCAAACATGAGCGATGATCCCAGCTTTCAATGGGTAACAGTCGTCTTGCACAATGAATGGTATGACAGCCAGCCAACGATGTTGACCAGTCCAAAGTTTACCCATATTGCAGTGGTAGGATACCCACGACTGGTCGTCCAGGGACGTGTACGAACTCCTGAACACATCGCCAGAGCAGATGCGGTACACTGTATAGGCATGGTCCTCAGATCAATAGGTGGTATGCTTCAGATTGGTGTTCGCTTCATGCGCATAGTATCCACATGGCCGGTGGCCCTCGCAACCTGACTTTACAGCAGCAGCACACTCTAGCAGCAACACCCGCCCGACTAGCCACGGGCAATCCTATTTTTATGATCATTTCAGCCCGCTGAAGTAAGTTGCAGACGCCGGTAGCGTTCACGAAATGCGGTCAGAGCCAAAGGCGCAAACCCAGACGAACGCGATGGAAAGAAGTCGATCGCTTCCTGGAATGTCCACGAAACATCAGGCCAAGACTGTCGTTTGCGGCCCCGCACCCAGATCCCCGCATCCACGTCACAGCCCGTTGCCTACCCGCGGCTCATCGGATACCCTGGTCAGCTCGTATTTTTAATCCTAGGAGGGGGACTTAGTATGGCAGTTCTGGGAAAGCTTGTATATATGATCATCGCACTCCCCTCGCGCGTTTGAGAAATTCCTCGAAGGATCACGAGATAGCTTGAGGGACTGTCCTTGATCGTTTCACGTATCAGTTGGAGAACGCGCTAAAAAGAACACTGTATACCACCCCCCTGTTTGATTTGCTGTCTGTCGCGTGCAACTAACATCCAGCAGACATGCCTTTTCTCTCCACCGAAACCCACCCCATTCCGGAACAAGACATCATCTCCTGGTATTTCGACGCTCCGCGTTTCGACCAGTCTAAGCCCATCTATGTGGACGCCCTTGACCCGTCACGCGCCTATACAGCCGCAGATTGTAAGACGCTCATCCGCAAGCTATGTGCCGGCTTCGTGGCATCAGGACTTCAATCCGGCGACTGTGTATGTCTGCACTCGTTCAATGACATCAACTATCCCATCCTGGTTAATGGTATAGTGGCGTTTGGCGGCGTCTTTGCCGGCGCGAATCCCAGCTACACGGTACATGAGATGGTACATCATCTGAAGACTGCGCGTGTGAGAATGCTGATCGTGGAGCCTGAGCTGTTGTCAACAACATTGCAGGCCGCTAAGGAGGCGGGCTTGCCACGTTCTGCGGTGCTTGTTTTTGACCACAAAGGCAACGAAATAATACCACCCGAACACAATATTCTTAAGAGATGGAGGTCTTTGTTGGACCATGGGGAGCGCGACTGGGTCCGATTGAAGGGCACTGACACCAGAACCACCACGGCGGCGAGGCTGTTCAGCAGTGGAACAACAGGATTGCCAAAGGCGGCAATATTAAGTCACTACAACTTAGTGGCAGAGCATGAGCTGGTCAGCGAGTGGAAACCGAAGAGCTATGATGTGAGTTATTTTTCCGTATTATCCCTGTGGTTGGCGTTTGAGGTTGTTGCTCTTGCGTGGCTTGGGTCTTAAGCAAGGTCGTACGAGCGTCGCTCTAACATAACACACTAACTATCGCAGATTCGACGCATAGTGGCTATCCCGATGTTTCACGCGGCAGCCGTCCCTGGAGCACACTTCTCCCCACTAAGAAATGGCGCGCAAATATTTATACTGCGCCGTTTCGAGCTCGAGCCATTCCTCGCGAGCATAGAGCGCCATCAAATCACCGATATGGCCGTCGTGCCTCCTATGGTCATTGCTATCATCATGTCGGACCTCTCGAAAAAGTACTCATTGACCTCGGTGAAGCACGTCACTTGTGGCGCGGCACCTTTGGACAAAGGGCCCCAGGCTCGTTTAAAGCAGCTGTTGGTCTCTGAAACACCATTTTCGCAAGTTTGGGGTATGACAGAGACAAGCTGCATATGCAGTATGCTACCATGGCCTGAGGATGACGCCAGCGGTAGTGTGGGTCACATGTTACCGGGAGTTGATGCAAAGCTCGTAGATGACAATGGTAAAGATGTCAGCGCAGATGATGTACGAGGAGAGCTGTGCGTGCGTGGGTCTATCGTCATCTCAGGGTATTTCGAGAACCCCGAAGCAAATGCCCGGGACTGGGACAAGGAAGGATATTTCCATACTGGCGATATCGCATTCCGATCTAAAGAAAACGGGTTGTTCTACATCGTGGACAGGAAGAAAGAACTGATAAAAGTGCGTGGGTTTCAGGTCGCGCCTCCAGAATTAGAGGCCGTGTTGCTCAGTCATCCACTCTTGATTGATGCCGCAGTCATTGGTGTACAGTTCGGCCGAGATGAGAGCGAACTACCTAGAGCGTATGTGGTGAGAAGACTCAGTAGCGAGGATGCAACGAAACTTACAGAAGGGGATATCAAGACTTACATGAAAGGCAAGCTTGCAAGATACAAGGAACTGGCAGGGGGTGTCAAATTCATGGATGCGATTCCCAAGAACCCGAGTGGCAAAATCCTCAAGAGAGTGCTCAGAGAAATGGCAAGGAAGGAGATTGGTGCAAAATTATAAAATGTGTGAGTAGAGAGAGGAAACGTCTTTAGATGATGGCGCTAGACACCCAGGCGCCATCTTACGGTATCTGTCACAACTGAATGAAAATTGATTGCCCGGAGTACGATGTTTACCTTTCGTACTAACAGGCCCATCGCACCAAACTCACTTTTCCAGTAAAATCAATGGTCACTACCGTGCTTTTGCTGAAAGGCGCTTCAGACTATCGGGAGCCGCCGATCCGAGGCAGCTCCGTACTTTCCATCACGGATATGTCTTCCTCGGGCTTAAGTCATACTCAACATTATGACTCAATGATAGGAGAGCCCGAGCAGCTCCGCAAGGCCGCGTATTTCCTCAAAAGAATCAAGTTGCTGGCACAGTCCAGCAACGTACAAACTGACGCCTTCGAGCCCGTCGACAACCAGGACGTTTGGAGACATCAGTGGTTGAAGACGATGTATACAGCAGCTCTCCCTATTTAATGCGCCCACACGAAGTTCGCAGTCAAGAAACGGGACACAATTTTGCCAGTCTGAAGGTGACGGATCTTCCTCTTTGGCTGGGCTGGCTTGTTTAGGTTCGTTTGGCTGCCGCTGAACAGAAGTTGAAAATAACAAAGAGCGGTAATACGCTTGGAGGGCTGAACACTTGAAGAGCTAGGCTTTGCTACAGCTATCGAATCCTCCTTGTCATTGGCTTGGAAGTGGGTACTTCCAGTGTACAGAGGAAAGATTGGGCACCGCTAGACCTATTGTATTGTAGTGTATATATATCCCTCGCATGACGCCCTACAGCGCCAGTCTAATGTATGACTTCAAAAAAAGTCATGACTCAATTGTGTGAAGTTGAATCCTGAAGCAAACCAATCCTGTTGTAGTCCGGCTAAGACCATGCGCTCAGAGGATACACCTTCGAGGTTGCAAACCGCCGACGCTTCCGCTTACTGATTACTGATTACGCGCCGAAACGTTACCGTAAGCAAACTGACAGAGAAGACCAAAATACAGTAGGCAAATATTATTGCCACTCAATATCGATGAGTTTTTTGCAAGTCAATTTGTAACATAGTAGGGACCGGAGTGGCCGATGGCGTTGGGGGCAAAGTGGTGGCGACTTTTCGGTCGGGAACTCCAAATGCGTGACCTTCGCCGGTCTGCCAAGACTTAGCTCTATTTCCAAGAATATATAACAACCCCACAAGAACAGATATATTGCAGCAGCTGTACTAAGCCAGAAGTCAAATCTCGTATCCCAAAGATGAAGAGATATCACAAGACACCCTTCTTCAATCAAGCTTGAGATTAGTCAAATTTGGCGTACATAGGGGAATGCGAGGATGAACCTGGTTGATCTGAGCACCTGTAAATTAGACCATGGGACCTGTTGGACAAGGATCAGTGTCGGTAGTAAGAAGACTCAGTATCCAACTGGGCTGGTAAGCCAGAGTATACTGACCATCATTGTGTTATATATTGACTAGTGATCATGGCATGCTCCCATAGCAAAGTAATCAGGGTTTGACGAATGTATGCTACTCGTCTAGGCACGGATCATCTTTGGAAAGTAATAGATCAGAGATTCATATACATTAAACTCTAGAGCAAAGGAAAGGATAGCCCCAAATAGTACATTCTCGTCGAGCTGAGAATTCTTCCTGTCTGACTTTTCTACTCTGAGAACAACATGAGCGAGCTATGATGAAGCTCCAAGCAATAAATCTATGTTCTTTGCCTAACGACTTACAAAGCTTCTCGATCTACAGATTGCTAGGAGTTCATGCATTGACTTCTCCCGCAAAAAATGTGGGAAATTCAAAGTATCTGTAGTGACTGTTCCTAGTACCAACAAGAAACTTTTCGACTTACGCCGGTTGAGACATGATTTGTTACTAATCTCCAGGTCTTTCATAAATGGGACGTCGGCGGCGAAAATGAATTTCTCAGTTCCGAATAGGATGGATGTGTAGCGTTTAGCTACAAACGATTCCATTGAGCTGAATGTTTCGACTACGATCTGAATTCAAACACTGCGAGCGTTTCGTTCTTTCCTGATATCCCAAAATTAGAAAAGGCACTTTGTGCATTTCCAATTGCTAATTTACCTTGAGGCATGGAATGTACATGACATTTCGCGTAATGTTCGTTGAGAGAGAGCTGTATAAGAGTCAGGCAAAGGTCGGCTTGAAATCCAAGCTACCAATGGTCAAATACAAATTGATGGAAATGCAAACACCACACTTTTAAATTCTCGTGATTTCGAGCGATCTAATGCATTTAAAGTTGTGGTTAACACCAAATTTCAGGTGCCAATGATGCATCCATGGATCGCGTACAGAATTTGAGAATATGTTTACTAATGTCAAATCCACTACCACTGAGTTGTGATTACGCAATAGCACTGTTGGCCGACGCAGCGCCAATCTACTATATCAAATCAAAATCAAAGCAAGCAATGTACGGGTGCATGCCATGAGCGAAAGACAGGAAACAGAAGATCCGGTGACGCCATAAGGAAGATGTAGATAGACAATAGAAGAAGAATCTAACGGGTAATAATATGCTTCATTTTCTCGCAATCAGGTATCATGCATGGTGAAAGCCGTGCTCCTCTCCCCATGCATCTCTCTGAAGCAATGGCTTGCAGACGTTCCTCAAATCCAAACAGATAGGGAAAGAAATATCATCATGCACACCATGATTAGTATACTGAAGTCTTGTATTACCCTTGTGAGTCGGATTCGGAAGATACCAGTATCACTCCATTTGATCAAGTAGTGCCAGGTTGAAAAGCACTCTGACTCTTGAGACAGCTAAATACTCCTTGTCAAAAGTTGTCGCTGGTGTTTGTCCGAAATAGGCCAGCAACACCTTTTGCTTTATCGTCTGGATACATATCAGATATCTTTCGACGAATCTCTGCATGCATTAGACCAATCTGGCCAGTGAACTATCCTAATGTTAAACTTTTCAATGAAGTCATGCCTGGCCCCATGAAGCGTCAGACACAATCCGGAGCTCTGTGATATCACGCGGTTTGGTCCGACTAGATACCAGCTCTATCTGATGGCCTACATCCTCACTCATCTGATGACTACCAGTAGTAGGATTGGCTAGCTTCCCAGCAGCAAACTGCTGAGTATCGTCTGCGAAGCGAAGCCATAATCTATCATCAGGGGCGCATGAGAGGAGTTCGTTGCCTAACCAAACGATTCTGTGGCGTCGACGCATCAGTGCATCTTCGTCATCAACCTTGCGCTCATCTTCTTCCTGGCTAGTATTTGACAGCCAATCGCTAGGAAGGCCATGGCCAAACCAAATCTGCCCATTCGCCAGAAACTCTTCCGGTAGTGGTGCAGCATTCTTTGCTTTAAATGGATTATGGCCAAGTAGGCTGTGGTCGATGGCAAGAATCCGGTTCAACAGCATGGCGAGGTTCTTAAACAGTGTTTGACTCGTAAATTGAGTAAACCCCTGCTCTAATTTGGCGATTGCCACCATAAATGTTAATGTCAGAAAGACAAAATTGAGAGTGTGGGGCATATCTGCTTTTGCAAAATCTGCAAAAACAGTCTCAGCTGTTTCATCAAAAAGTCTTTGAGCTCTCTCAACAGACAATTTTGAGGCAGGATCTGTTATACGCCCTGGAAGTTTTTCGGTTTCGGTTGGATAATCTAGAATACCTCTGTCAGCATTGCACGACCAGATACCAGTGTTGCAGGGGCAAGGCAAACCTTGTCTTCGGATTGCATTTTGCAGCAAGGCATCACGCCAATGAGTTTGCAAACCCCAACCCAGACACGCCACGATATTAGCAATAGCCAGATATGAGCCTTGTTCCCTCCACCTCCCGCTTGACTGTTCCACACTTGTTCGCAATAGATTTGGGTAAGTGGTGATGGCGTGTTCAAAGTGGTCCTCTGGCCCATTTGTGAAGATTAGACCATGGAGCTTGACAAACCACGTGTCCACAGATAGCTGGCGGGAGCTTTCTTGTCTTGCCATCATGGGCTCAAGCAACGTCAAAATCGAGCCTCTTGTGCTTGCAAACGGCTGCACCGCCGCAAGTGAGCGAGCATAAAGCGATAACTGTTCTACCGCATTTGTGCGGGCCAGGATAGCGAGATGGTGCTGCAACCTCCCTACGCTAGGGCTGCGATCTACAGCTTTAAAGTACCACGTTTTCGCCACACCAGTCCAAATCTCGCGGTCTCGTAAATCCTCCTCCTCAATAGCCATACGATAGCGTGCAAGGTCTCCAAGGCACTCTATCCAGGTGTCTTCATAGCTAGGAACAGTCTCAAACAACAAAGCCATCATTTGATACGCCAAATATATGAAGGCCAACATAAACTCCATAGAATGTGGTAGGTGGCGCCGAAGGAGTTCCAGGAAGTTATGGATGCCGTGTTTCCACATTCGCGCAGGCATCGAATATTTAGTAGCGATTTCTCTTAAAGCCGGGCCCGAACTTGGATGTTGAGAAGCAAGGAAGAAGTCGTGATGTTCATGCAATAACGTGCGATGTAATGCAATCAGGGCTTGCCAATGATCCTTCTCTTTCTTTGGAGGTGGTTTTGAGCCAATCTCTTTTAAAGTAGCGAACTCATTGCCAATAAGATCGACACACTTATGTTCAATCTGGACTAAAGCTTTGTAAATCGCTGTGATCTCTTGTGCAAGCTGCTGCTGCGTTATCGCCTGTGACGGCGGTTGCTTGGTGATCAATAGCTTTATCTCTTCATTCTTCGGTTTCAGCTTCCCGAGATTAGCCGAACCTTTGGAATGAAAGGCCGCTGACTGAGGCCTCGAAGTCGGAGGCGATTGGCTTTGAGTCGGTAAGGATACAGCTCGGCTATGTTGAAAGAGTGAAGGCCGGCTAGACAGCCTCACGTTTTGCAGAGTCGCGTCATGGGGGCGTAATGGTCCGTAAGTTCCTTTTGGTGGAGATCTATTGGGTGGCATATGCGCAAAGCGCTTCGATGGAGAATCAGCGCGGGATAAAGAGCTGTCGTCTCGATCGCGCCACTCTCCACTCGCAGCTCTCTTCAAGTTGTCGCCGGGCCATGCGGTACGCGATTTCGAGCATTGTTCTTGCGCACCTCGCTGTAAATCAGGATTCGATGGTACGCGCGTCACAAGCTGCTCATCAGAAGTGGATGGGAACAAAAATGGGTGCGCAATAGAGCTTGGTCTCTCAGTCAACGTAGATCTGTTCGAGGTTAGATGCAAGGTTACGAGTCAGACACTGCAAAGATGGCCGTACTGAAAAGGTCGATATTTAAAGTCCTGCTGGTGCTGCTGCGATGGTGCGAGCTTCAGTGCGCTGTTCTCCGACACAAGGTGGGCAAAGTCGAGATCATGGGTGTCATCGGATTGCATTTCGTTGTCGATGTTGGTTCCACATTTAATAGCGCAAACATCCTCGGCGGTATCTTAAAGCACCTAGGAAGGCTAAAATGGGACAGGCTCCTATGATCGATGGTGTTTGCCACTTTGCAGCAGGTGGCGGGGGAATGGCAACGTGGCCGTCACTGACCGAGAGATGCCTGAGCTGACTGCGCCGCAGGGTGGTGCGTGGCTAGTGGGCACCGCTGGAAACTTGAAAACTTATCAAAAACAACAAAACAACGTCAACCAAAGCCGTCGCAAGAATGGACGCATCCCCCAAAAATCTCCATTTTCGTCTACAAGACATGCATCTGGCTTTATGGACAAAAAGAATTGCCTCATTCGAATCTCTCCGCGGCAAGGCGGCGATTGTGCTGCCAGCCAAAAAAAGGGCAAATTTCCTTCGAGCAGGCAGGTCAAGCGGCAGATCCATGATTGGCATAGCTGTGTTCGGTTAACGCCTCATAGGCCACTTTTCGTTGTTGCCTGCTAGTTCGCGTCAGCAGAGCCGCACGCCGGACGTGGGGGCGAACGAACGTCACCGGCCCTGCTCGTAACACCCCCTACCGATACCAGCCCCTCATGATTCGTTCATAGCGTAGTTCTACTCAGACTCTTCTAACTAGGATTAAGTGAGCTGTGAAGCGCCATCTGAAGTGAGGCTCTGGGACTCCATCATTCATAACCTGCCAGCCTCCAAGTTGTAATGGCATAGACCCACTGTAAGTGGCAAACCTCGAAGCGCCTCAATTGCGTGTAGCCTTCCTCTTCTGACAAAGCGCCCGTTTCACTCGAGCGACTGCCTGGGTCGAGAAGGCCCACTCTCGCGTAGAGACTCACCGAGATGCTGCCCAAATTTCAGAAGCGGTGGCGTCATCCACTTGTCTCGATTCGACCTGCCCGCTCATGAGACATGGTTCACGGTCACTTCACATTCCGTAATAACTTGTGCGAACCATTCGTTCAAGATTGCTTGTGAGAAGATGTTATCGAATGGAAGCTATATCGACGTGGTTGACCAGTCTTGTCCAGTATCCAAACCCTACACGACATGCACTACAGTATCAAACAACTGTGGCACCTTGAGTTCATCAACACAACACAATCTTCTGATCTCTATGAAGTAGTAAGTGTGATGTCTTTGAAGCGTTAGTCAGTCAGGAGCACAATTGAGGAAGTAATGGCGGAAGTGGCAGAAAAGCCAGAGTGAAGGCGCCGACTCGGGGCATCTGATGAGAAGAGTCAGACATAAGCATGATCTTACCTCAGCGGTCATTAGCCACGTTCACTTGGACCGTGACTAGTAACACCGTAGGTCCGGAAAAAATATATACTTCTGGTTAGACAGACCGCTAGATCAACAGTGATGTGGTGTTGCCTTCTTTTCCCCGGTTGCCTTCAACTCGTAAAATAACATCGTATGTCGTATGTGAGACAGGCAACAAAGAAACCCAAGATCACGCAACTTAAGCGCATTGGCGCGCATCCTTGGTATGCATGCATGACAGGAGATGCTTTGTGTGCGCACTTTTTCGATTGTGGCACGGCTAGTGCGCGGGAGTCGCTCAAGCAACTGTCCCAAGGTTAAATAATAGATCTACCCTCAATGAATATCAGCAGCAGGCAGTCTTCCGGTGACATGAATGGGGCTGTTGGATCTCACGCCTGCAGGAGAATAGCACACTTCGCCCCGCAGCTCAATGGCGCCCCGACAACCAATGGCCTCCACATTGAGACATTGCTGCAAGGTGATTACACATAAATGTGCTACCTTCAGACACTAGACATCATTCCGTTGGGGACCAGACTCGCGGCGCTGTTCGCACTCGCGTCCAATGGCTGTCTGTAAGGCTGCACGACCAGGATGCGCAATGCTGCGACCCTCAACGCAGGATCAGTTTAAACAAGAAGCACCCGCTGAATTTATGCTGTCATGTACGGCGGTCGTCTTGTGTCTTGCCATCCAAAACAATTTACGTCCTGAAAGATAGCAAAGTTTACTACAATGGGACTGTAGTACCATGTCGCTGAGTCGCTAAAGTTAGAGCTTCACATTGGTATTCTGCTTAGCGTGGGGTGAAACCCTAGCGCGACTACTACGCGAGCAATACCATGAAGTACCCATTGACATCCTTGCCGAACCCTAGCATTGGCCACAGCTTTGGAAGGGGACTTCGACGAATCTCTCAAGAAGAGCTCTGAAATGAAAGGGCCAGTACACTGTGCTCTTCCATTTGCCAGAAGACGTGTCAGAATGCTCACCTTTATCGCCTCACGATAATAACGATAAGTTCACCGATTTCCTTCTCATCAATGTCCCTAACCTTGGAAGTGGCAAGAGATAGATAAGCAAGCCTGGGAAAATCATTGTGGCTCGATGGCTACCCAGCAAGGAAGTATCCATTATCGACTTACCGAAGATACTCAACAGCGGTACTGAGCGCAAGTGTCGAGAACAATGCTCATGTTCATTTATATCTATTGAGACAGCGGCTGGGAGCCTTGCCAGGTCACAAGGCTGCAAGGCTCCGCTCTTCCATTGTCCGATACACACAAGGCTACTCCCGGACCGCAACGGCCTTTTGTGCATTGAGCTCCTTCTCATTAGCATCCATCGCAGCCTGGTAGTATTCTAAACCATGACCGATAATTGTCGTGCTTGGAGAGGTTTTGAAATTTCCCGTCTCCAGGATGGCAGCAATATAATTATCTCAGACCACATCCGGGGCTCTTTCAGCACGAAAATTAACGGAAAACCCCCAGATAGCTTCGATACGGGCAGTACCACATTGTCTTTCTTCCCTACGAAGCCTCTCCGCAACCTTGGATGTCACAGTCTTTGAATGTTCGTACGCGATAGTATCGTAGACACCGACAACCTCTCTACCTTCGAGCGCGCAAAGTGATGTCCTGTAGGACAGATGGCTTGGAGGAATCGAAGACGTAAGATGCACCCAAGTGCTTGCATCATGGTTGCGCGAGCTCGCAGTTGTGACAAATTTGATACTGGAAGCATAGGGACAACTTTTTTGCTACGACACTGACTGAGGATGATCCACCCCAAATCATGATAACCTGATCTTTGGGTTTCTGAGCTGGAACAGTTGGAGATGGGAGGCTGAAGACATCCTTACCATCTGTGAAGCCGTGAGTAAAGCTTCTTTTGGGCATCTTCTGACTTTGATTCCCAACAAGAGCTCTGGGTGGACGAGATTAGACTTACAAAGACCTCTAGCAGTAAAAAAACTGGCAAGAGAAAGGACAGCCGCCTGTGCGAAGTCAAGGTTTGGAGGCATATTTGTAGCCACATCCGCAAACACAGCTGTTTAGTGGCTGGAATGCGCCATTGTCCGCTTTGCCAGTTCTAAGGTTCAGACAGTGACTGCTCTTGTATGTTTGGTGGAACTATGTGTCCCTTGTCATATCAAGGAACTTGCCCAATGTTTCAGTCCCCAACTCGGAAAAGTTCTTCACGGCACTGGCAACCTGTGCAAACTTACCCAGCAACATCTGAACCCAAAATAGTTGGATACTTAAAAGGCCACAGGGCGTAATTTTGCGACTTCCAGTCAATCGGATAAATTGCGATAGCAGCATTCCTGGGGATGATCTCGTCAGGACCGAATGCTGCTCAATCTGCCTCTTTGACCTCCAAATGGATGGTCCTCTGCTTCATGAGCCACGCAGCGGTGTTTCGCGGGGTGGCGGTGGAAGATTGATGTTACTGATCAATCCAAACCGATTGCAGAGCCGAAGACCTTGGGCAGAGTGTCACCTTTGAGAGTTTCAACCTCATGCTCGGAATACGGTGCTTGATGCAGACTAGTGGCACTCGCCCAAGCTGAAGCAGCTGTGTAAATTGATCTTAAACTTCTTGACTTTTCATAATTCTACGAGCTCCGAAATAGTCAAGATTGTTTTCGCTCACTTGATCGTTTGAATGCGGTCCATCTGTACGGGACATCGCAGAATGCGATCGAGTGGTGATGAGGAGTTAAAGGGTAGCGCTAAGGGATTGAAGTGGATTTAGCTAAGATTGCCCAGGACGATTTTGCTCTCAGCATCAACAAAGCGAAGAGACATGAGGAGAAAGACCATGAATTGAATCACACTCTAAGTATCAATGGAACCTGTCAATCAATCTATGATTCAAGCATTTTGCCTTACGTCTCAAAACACATGATGACGTTGCGCCCTGATACTATCTGAGCACAACTGTGCGGTTTCCGGACGAGTTTCTCACTGATCGAATCTTGCATTGTGCTTCTCGACACAGACAGCAACCCCTTTCCGGCGGGTCTTTCCAGCTTGGAGGCGAGGAGGGGAAGGAGCCCTGATGGTGTGGCCGCTGAACGAAATCCAGGGTCCGAGAGCTTGCTTCATCGCTGTCTTCCCTGCACATTGTCGTATTTACATTGCATTCCTTACCCAGGTGAGCTCCACAATACTGAGCAGCATTTCAGCGAGTGCTTCGGATATTCTCCACTAAAGGGGCTGCATACCACTCGCGCATGCATGGCACGACTTGTTGAGATGAGCTGGTAGCTTCGGACTAACAGGTACTCCCCAGCTACCACGACGTCGACCACAAGCACAGCACTATGGGAACCCTTTCAGCCGGCATGCCTGAACTGGCAGAGCACTGTCCTCACAAGCTTCCCACCTCATGTCGCCTGACTGCCACTCCAACATGTTGCGCTTGCCAGGACAATCGCCCGCACAGCGCAGCATATCCTACATACGTGGACGGGGTAGGACTGGTCAGTAGAGGCACACGGTGGCAACGATACTGCTGGTTCTGTAAAGAGTTCTGGGCGAACCGAGTCGCGGCAGTCAGACCAGCTTTAGATCCCCGCGATACGCGCATCCCCGAAGAGCCCGACCAGGCGGAGTTTGTGGACAAATGGTTTGCATACAAGCGCGGCTTCCGGCTCGAGAAAGACGAAACAACCGGCGCAGAGCACAGAGTAGAAGTACAATGCGAGAAAGCGTGGCGAGATGTGCCTCCTGGCGAGCTACCCGTCCTCAACCACGAAGACCGCATCGTCTCCTCCCAACGAGTCGCAACCCAACCAACCGAGCAGATGGAACATGTCTCACTCGACGCCACCCTCGACGCCCTCCTTGCCGAAGCCGAAGCTGAAGAAGCTCAACAACAGGCTGCCTCCGCGACAGCCCGCACGCAGATCCCCATGACAGCCGCCAACACACAAGACATCCTCGACCGCCTCCGCGCCGCGCACGCGCGCCTCACCGCCGCCGTGGCAGCGCGCAACGACATCGCCCGCCAGGCGCACGCCGCCGACGCCGAGGTGCGCGCCGCACGCGAGCTCAAGGCCGCCCTCGCGCGCGAGAACCAGGCACTGCGCTTGGCGCGCATCTTCGGCACCCGCGAGGAGATGCAGGCCTCTGACTACGTGTCCCCGCTGACGAACATGTTCGCGCGCGCGTACGACCGATACCAAATCGCGGAGGAAGTACGCTCGCAGGAACGCGTGCAGCAGCTGGGCGCGGCGCAGGAGCGGATCCTGGCCGAGGGCGCGCTGGCGCCGGAGTATGCGCCTGAGCCGGCGTTTGAGCTGGAAGTCGTGAGCGTTGCGGTGGAACAGGAGTCGACGCGCACGCTTGACGACGGGCAGGATGGACGGCCGCCGCCGATGAGCGCGGCGCAGATGACGCTGACGCTCGACTGCAAAGTGTGCTTGCAGCAGAAGGCGGACACGGCGGTGCTGCCTTGCGGCCACTTGGTCATGTGCTCGCACTGCGCGGCCATTGCCATTCCTACGAGGGATGCCGACGCGGTGCAGCCGTGGAGGCGTGATGCGCAGTGTCCGTTTTGTAGGAAGCAGGTGAGGAGGTTGGCGCGCATCTTCACCGCATAGTCCGGGGGGCTATGCAAAAGGAGGTGAACCTGTGATGATTGTTATGACTGATGAAAAGGAAACTAGAATCAAGGGCTGGATGATTATCACGCGCAAGCATCGACTAGACGCTGGGACATTAGACATGGGCATGAACATCATCCCCATGAACAGCATGGGCATGAACATCATGGTCATGAACACAACTAGAATGAATAAATTACATGGCTTGGATTCATGCTTTTCAATACGAATGCGTATTCTCAGTTTTATGGACAGCTGCCCAATTGGCGTTTCCTTCATGCCGCGGTTGGGTATCGACTTGCTTTTGTAAGAAATGCAGCAACTCCCAATCCATGTTGATCCCTCCTTTTTTCAAGAGTGAGTCGTAATTCGTGACAAGCTCTAGCGCTGGCCCAGCGGCGCGCCAAAGTTCATGCTTCTCCTCGTCTTCAATTTGATACCACCATCCTCGGGCGCGGCAGCTGGGGCAGAGGCTTGTTCGGCCAGGGCAGCTGCACGGAGTGCATCTGGCTGGTGTTCAGGATCGTCGGGATTCTCCGCAATGCTTTGAAGCCTCTTCTCCAGCAAAGACAAGGTTGAAAGGTCGCCCTCGGGAGTCTTGGCCAAGACTTTTGGAGAGGAAAGCTCGCGGTCTTCTTCCATGCCAATGCCTGCCGGCACAAATTGAGGCTTTTGGTCTTCTTCTTGGCCATGCTGACTGCGAGGTCTAAGTGGAGTGTGTCCAGCATGTCGCACAAAGTTCTCCGGGGGCGGGGACAAGATATCTGCATGCGCAGTAGTAGGTGGTGAGTAAGGGCCTTCTTGCTCATCCAGCGTGACTGGAAATGATCCTAGGAATGCAAGTTAGTTTTGATCTGGGATCTAGAATGAATCCAGGGACAAGGGTGAGAAGGAAGCACTCACCATCTCCAGGCCCAGTAACCCCAAGACTAAAGCCTACGTTCTTAACGGGGCTATTGCTTGTGGGCTCGTTGTTCTCTGTGATCCTCGGCAACCTCTTCTGTACAGAGGTTCTACGACTTAACCCACCAGTCAGGAGAGGAGGTGGCTGCTCATCGCCTGTCGGAGTTCCGCTACCCGGACTGACTTGGCTGATTTGCTTGAGCTTTTCATTCGCCTGCTTTACTATAATGGGATTGTAGAAGACGCCGTTACCACCATTCTCTTTCCCGCCGGCCGCTTCCGAGATGACTGAGTTGTGTCGGGATGAGGAGGAGGTAAGTCGAGAGACTTCTTGCCTCAGGCGGTCAATCTCCTCGGTCAGCTTCTGGCGTTCCATCTTCCATATATCCCGCTCGTTGTCGTGGAGGCTGATGACCTGATTGTACATTGCGTGCCAGTCGTCGGTCTTGGCGGTGGAGGGTGCAATAATAGGAGTGAGGTTCGGGGGAATGGTGCTGGCAGACATGACGTGGTCGCGTGAGCGCAGGCCGTTGGAGGGCACGCCAGAGAGCGATAGAGGACTGGTCATGCCGTCTAGGGATTCCGGAGGCAAGGGGATGCGCGACGGGGAGCCGCGCAGACTGTCTGCGGAAGGCGCGCGCGGCGACTGGAGGGAGCCGTTTGGGTAAAGGGCATCGTTGGAGGTAGGCATGAAGGCGAGGTTGCCGTCCGAGACGACCTGGGAAGGCATGGGCTGAGCTCGGTGGCAGAGAGGGGTGAACTCGGTGTTTCGGGTGTCGCGTGTCGAGCGGCAGCAAGATTGTTGCCGTTTGCAGATGGCAGATGTTGACAGGCGAGCACGTTCACATGCTCAGTCTAGGGGATGAGGTCGTGCTCGGAGGGAAGATGCGGTGGCATGTGCGTGGACGAAAGCGCTACAAAGGAGGTGCGGTAGCCAGGCGGTGACGCCGCATGCCTTAGTCTGGAGCTGATGCTTTAGGCTTCACGCTGGCTTGCGACGAAAAGCAACGTCACAGACTGGACGAGCGTGGCAGCGCGTCCGTGTGCGGCCCGGCGTGCCGGAGCCGGTCGATGATTGGTACAGACCCCTTATGGTGCCTGGCTATCCCCAATCGTGGCTTGTCACGTTGCTGCTGTCTTTCTGACTGCTGTGGCTCCAGGGCTCTCCGTACCGAGTAGACGTCGTGCTGCCCCCGACTGCTGCTTAGAAAAAAGAATTCATTGGACCTTGAAATCAGAGCAATTATGGCCGCTGTAGCGATACCTCCGGAACTCGTGCCTCACGCCCTGTCGCTTCCGGCCAAACCTAATGCGCCCATCCACTATACCTACGTGGCTCCCTCAGATGCTACCTCTTCAACTCTCGTGGTCTTCCTCAATGGCCTCATGATGCCTCAAGCTGGTTGGCATCCGGCGATTGCTTTGCTTTTACGCCAGCGCAAATTGGCTGCTTCCGCCTGGCCTGCCATGATGACCTATGATCGCTACGGGCAAGGTCAGACTAGTGCTCGAGATCCTGCCGACGGACTTCCGGGGAAAGAACCTGGTCATGGACATGACGTTGCGGATGTTGTCACGGACCTTCATGTTCTGATTAAAGAAGTCTGCCGCGAGCGAGGAGGTCATCCTCCCAGCAGGCTGGTTCTCATTGCAAATTCCATTGGCTGTGCCATCGCGCGGCTCTATGCCGAGCGTTTCGTTGGCGCACCGAATGTCTCTGCAATTCTCATGCTAGATAGCATCATGGCAAACTCAGACTTTGTCAGCATGTTCCCCAATCCTGACAGCCCATCTTTTCCTGGCCCATCGTCTCTTCCCGACGGTGTGACAGAGGAAGAAGTTCGTGATACGCGCCTTAAATATGGTAAGATGTTCCACCCATCCGTGGTCAATGCCGAGGGTTTGTCGCGTCGCAACCTTGCCGAACTACTCCCGCATTCGAATACCCCAATACTGAAGAGTGGCGATCTTGACGGCAAGGGACCTCTGCTCCTGGTCGTTGGACACGATCCAGAGTGGTTTGCGAAGGAAGGCGAGGAGGGTAGCATGCACACACCGCAAGCAGTGACAATGAGTTATGTGAATCCCGCATGGCAGCGGTACAATGAGGGCCTGGTGGCCATTACGAATAGGGACAGGTACTTGGCTACAGAAAAGGTGCCACTCATTGCGCCAAAATGTGGTCACTTTATCCAGAGGGACGATCCACTCTTTGTTGCAGGACTGGTTGACAAGATCCTGAACGCAGTGGATGCTACATTTGATTCATGAAGCCGGCAAACAGCATTACAGCTTCTGGCCGGGCTTCCGGCCCGCAATTTGCATGCCCTTCTCGCCGTCGACGAGCACACACCAGCCAATACCGCCAACACTCCCAGGCACGTCCTCGCCTGCAATCGCTGCATCGGGCCATTCCCTCCGTGCGTACTCCAGGACACTATCATCAAAGGTGCCTGGCTGCAGCCACACGGCACGGATGCCGACCTTCTTGGCCTCTTCGAGCAGAGTCCGCGTCACTGGTGGAGGCGTAATGACCGACAGCGCATAGTCGGTGGGCGATTCAAGAGCTGCAGGTGACGCTGCAGTCGTCACTTGGTGGGGCGGCAGAGGCACGTTGACGCTGCTGCTTGATGGGTTGAGAGGGGTCACGGGCAGGTCATGCGCAAGGTACCAGACGAGAACTGCAAAACCGTCAATTTCATGCTCTCTTGCTGGTTTCTTTGGACTCCATCACAGACGGCGCCGAGGATGTCTCACCTTTGTGGCCAAATTTCACGGGGTTCGAGCTGGCGCCAGCAACCGCAAAGCGTGGGGCCGAAAAGAAGGTCTTCAGAGCAGCGTCCATAGGTGCCATGTTGCGCTGAAAACTCGGAGATCTTTCTTTGATCGTGTCGTACTGGTGATATAGTGTCCGATGTAGCAGTGTGAATCAGGCGACCTCGCAAGTTACGTGTGCGGCCGTAGGCCGAGGGGTTTTTGAAAGGAGTTTTCTGGGGAGCATGACGCCACAGGCACTGCCCCGAACCAACACTAGTATGGTAGAGTGATAAGCAGCTATGAGCCTGCCGACAAACGCTTCTTGCTCAGCACTTGCCTCGTTTTGGCAGGTTGCTTCCATAAGCCTTGACCGAGCACCTCGCCTGACCTCCTAGAGTTGCATCAAATCGTGCAGGAGGCAGATGGGTACATGAGAGCTTGCGGCCGAAGTTCGCTCGGTGCTGCGCCGAACGTCGGCAGATGACCTACGTAGCCCGAGGCGCGGGGAGAGCTGTAAGCTTTGTATATACTCTGATCCCTGCCGTGGGTAGATATACAGATCCTTAACAGTACTGAGTTATATTATATCCGTATACCTCGAGAAGAGCCATGGCTACCTTTGCGTGTGTCCCTGTCACGCCTTGAAAATGCCTCACCAACTAACATGTATACAGGAAGGCTAACTTTGGATTTGCTTCCTATGCCAGCTTTAGGCCCGTCTACCCTCCCTCACTCTACAACACCATCCTCGCATACCATCAAGGCCCTCGCAGTCATGCAATCGACCTCGGCTGCGGCCATGGTGTCGTTGCTCGCGCCCTCTCCCCTTCCTTTACCCGCGTCACCGGGGTGGACCCTTCCGAGGGCATGCTCTCCAAAGCGCGCACTCTCTCGACGACAGAGCACGGCAACATCTCCTACCAAAGCGGTGGCGCAACGGATCTAGGTGTGCCTGACGGGTCAGTGGACCTCATCATGGCTGGCCAAGCAGCGCACTGGTTCCCATACCCCGCCGCTTTCACGGCGCTGCACAAGGCACTGCGCAAAGGGGGCACAATCGCCTTCATCGGCTACAAGGACCCCGTGTTCCCTCTCTACCCTCGCGCAAGCAAGATTGTCCAGGAGTACGCCTATGCGGACGATAGGCTGGGCCCACATTGGCCTCAGCCCGGGCGCTCCATTGTGCAAAACAAGCTGCAAGACATTGTGCCTCCAACGTCAACGTCAGACGTCGGAGGGAACGAGAGTCTGTGGGAGGATGTGCAGAGAAAAGAGTACGAGCCGAGTACGCAAGGGCCGGGCAGTGGTGAGGGCGACGTCGTGATGAGTGTAATTCTCACGCCTGGGCAGATAGCCAGCTACGCGCGCACGTGGAGCAGCTATCACGGCTGGATGGAGGCGAATCCGGGCAGGCGGCCACGGAGCGAGGCAGGACCCAATTCGGAGGGAGATGTGGTGGATGTCATGATGGATGAGATTGTAGGAGCTGGAGAGGGATGGGACGACCCTGAGTTGAAGGTGTTGCTGGAGTGGGGCACTGGCTTAATTCTGGCCAGGACAGTGTAGATTGTTCTGGTTGCACATGATGATATTCTCCCTTCTGTTGACGCACCACCTACCTTGTGATGTCCCTCGCTGTCTAACAGTATCCGAAGCAACTTCAAGAGCATAGACAATAGCAAAGCCAGCAAGCATGCGCAGACTATTGGTGATGCAGGGGGACGTGCACGTACCGTTGCCATGGCAGCGCGCAGGCTCTATCAGCGGCGGCACAACGGCGCTACTGCTCGGTTCCCCCTGACACACATTCACTCACTCCGCTCCTCATACTCGATCAAATCGCCTTGCAAACGCTCCGTGTTCTGCGAATCTAGTGTCTGGCTGACAACACAGCACGCAAGAGACTTGCCCGCTTACGCACGACTTCCTGAAATGGTACGCGACCCTTCTCCCAGCCTGCAGGTACCCCGGTACCCACCCAACTGCGCGCAGCCGCCTGCATGAGCACAAATCCCCGCGCGTCAGCCCTCAACCCTTCGTGCTCCACCTTGCCCTTTCTTTTGTTTACATCGGCCTCCTCCCTTCACCTTTCTTCGACGACGGTCTTCCGCCATGGCGTACAGCAGCTCACACGAAGCACAGGCTTCCACAAACTACAAGGAGGCATTTGCCCTCTTCGACAAGCGTGGCAACGGGCGCGTCCCTCAGACCGACTTGGGCGACCTGCTGCGCGCATGTGGCCAGAACCCCACCCTCGCCGAGATCTCAGACTTGCAGAAGAGCGTTGGCAACGAGTGTGCGTGCCCTTTCGTCCTTAGTCTGCGTTGGGCGCGAACAAAAAAGAACGAGGCTGACGTGTCTATGCAGTCGACTTTGACTCTTTCTCAAAGGTGCTTAATCGCCCCGGTGGCTTCCGCGACCCGGGTGAGCCCGAGGAGTACTGCCGTGGCTTCCAGGTGTTTGACAAGGACATGACGGGCTTCATCGGCGTTGGCCAGCTGCGGTACATCCTGACAAACTTGGGCGAGAAGATGAGCGACGATGAAGTCGACGAGCTGCTCAAGGCAGTCGACACTAGCAGCGGCGAGATCAATTACACAGGTGACAAGGCCTCTTCGTTCCAACTAAGAGAGTCGCGCTAATTTGAGTCAGATCTGGTCCGTATGGTGCTGGCGAACTAGACAAGACGAATGGACATCTGCGAAGGGGCAATCACGGAGTTTACTGGGCATCATTGGCATTGGTATTGACACTGACACGGATGACCGACGTTGACACTGATGATCGATGAGACAAGAAGCCAAGGGCGACGAGCTGGCTTGGATGCTTTGCGGCATTGCGTTCACGTGCGACGTTGGCGACCACGAAAGGTGCGGCTTGCACTTGAGCAGATAGTATGAGAATAATCTGAATTCAAGTCGCTCTACCATTAAGAAAAAACACCGATATATGTTACAAATGCTTATGCGCGAAACTCGATCGACCTCTTCTTCGCGTCGAAAGTGCCGCCCTGCGTCCACCAACGTCCCTGATCACGCAGGCTGCCATCGTCGTTGAAGATGGCGTTCAGGCCAGTGGCATAGTCATCGGGCGGGTTGGAGACGGCAAAAGCGCCGAACCATGCGGCGCGGTCCACGTAGCCAGTCTGCTCCAGCCACTGCGTCGCCTCGATCATGTAGTCCTGCACGTTCTGCTCCGAGGGGCCCGACTCGCTGGTCACACCGTACTCGGTCATCCAGATCTTGAGGTCGGGCCACAGGTTGTGGATGTTCTCGACGTACTGCGTGAGCTGATCGATGCTGTCCCAGCCCTGGTAGTGGTGGATAGCCAGAAAGTCGACATGGCCGCCCTGCTGCGACAGACTATCCATGAAGGACTTCATCCAGTCAATGTCGTAGCACAGCTGCGGGCTGGAGATCTGCACGCCCTCGAAGCGGTCGCGCAGCGGCGCCAGCATGCTCTGGTAGTAGCCGGCGGCGTCCTCGGGGCTCATGTTGGCCTGCGACTCGATGTCGGGCTCGTTCATCGCCAGGATGTGCTTGGGCGGGTTCGCGTCGAACTCGGGCATGATGTCGTTGTACCACTCCGACTCGTACTTGGGGCCCCACAGCATCGGCACGTACTCGGCGCCGCCGTCGACCAGCTGCTGCACGGATGTCATCTGCCAGTGGTGGAACCAGGTGAGCTTGCCGGCTTGTGTTGCCGTCGTGCCCCAGGTGTTGTCGGCCGCCCAGGGGAGGCCATAGTCTAGTGCTGCCACCTTCTGGGTGGCCAGCAGCAGGGCGAGCTGCACTGGCCACTTGCCGACGGAAGTTTTGGAGACCATGATGACCTTTGTTTTTAATAGGTTGGTCTTGTAGATGGGGGTGGTGATGAATTCTGCCTCATGTTACCAGGCACGAGAAGGTGATCTTATATACCCGCAAGGTCATGGAACTGCATGGCAGGCTGCCCAGTGAACATCGTATTGGTAGCACAGATGATCGGCAGCAGCAGAGTTGCATCGTGCCTTCAATGCAAGGTACGCAGAACTGGTGAATACGAGACTAGTTACATCAATGCTGCGGCCCGCCCCGATGTCCAGTGGTGTTGTTAGGCGTCGTGGCGTCATGACCATGGAGAGTGCAAGGGGGTGTGGCGATCGCAAAGCTTTCATGTCCTATTCCAGCATCTTGACAACTTGGCGTCGAGAGTGTTCCTAAGAATAAGTTTGAGCCCCAATTTGGTTTGCCGATGATGTTTCAGGGAAGCGGAAAGAGGGCACCTTATTGGCGCGACCACTTCAAATACGAGGTACTGCTCGTATTTCTCGCAGTTAGATCGTGCACGGACCACGTGTCTCTTTCCTTTCCGTCTCATTCCAGCACGTCTGTGTAGAAGCGTGAAATGCGATGTCTGAGGAGACTTTGGGAAAAACTACTCATCGAGTACACGGTACGATATCGTAAATGTGCAAGAAACCTCACATGAAGCGAAACCAATGCAGGTCGTGCTAGAATGCCAGTCTCTGCTTTATAAATCGTACTGAAATGATGATGCATGTCTAATCTGTATATGCAGAGCGCATTCTGCCTCATGTGTCTCCTGGTAGCAGCGGTGTCTGTTCATCTGGTGCTTGCTGATTCGACACTTCCACTTCTGCGTCCTTGTTCCTGTACAAGACGTAATGCTGCCAGAGGAAAATCGTGTCGTAAATCAGCGAGACATTTGCTAGCCCAAACTTACCCGGGTTGTGCGTAACATCGCTCCAGTCGCCGCCTCCAATCACGGCTGCATCAATAACCAACTGCGCATGCGACATCATTGCGCCAACAAGGTCCAGCAGCACAGGCCACACACTGAACCCCGCCGTGCTCTGTGCGCGGTAATTGACCCATACTTGCGGCGTGTACTTGATCGCCGTGAGAAACACCTTGGTCGCGCCCAGGGCATTGACAGCATCCAACCACTGCCACTGCCACTGCCGTCCACCACAGTGCCCACTCGAGTCTTGCGCCTGGCATGCAACAACACACGGCACACACTTGCCAACGCTAGCCACGAGCACCAACATTACCAACACGCTTGTGCCGCAGATGCTCAGCATGGCGATACTGGGCTTCTGGTCTTTTCCAACGGTGAAGCCCCACAACGGCCGTACAAACTGCGTCAGCACGACAAGTACCAGTAGCGCGCCATGCACTGCGTAGGCAAAGTCGTTGAATGCCACTGCTGGTGTCGGCGACGAAGGGTGGCGCGCGGCATACTGCGCGCGTACCACTGGCGAGTAGAGGAGCAGACCGTTGGCAATAGCGTAACAGGTCATACCAAGCAGGTTGGCAACGGGAAAATCGATGCTCAGGCCGGTGGTAGAGCGGCGGATATAGTTGTGCAGAGATTGCGGGTAGAAGGAGGCAGACCAGACAAAAACGTATGTCCAACCCAGGAAGGCAGATACCAGACGGGCGGTGGGGTGAGAGTCTGCCATACTGTTTTCTGCTGGGCCATGCAAGATGCCCTCACGCCGCTCGGGTCATATATAGCGGTTGGCTACCGTGCGCAGGTCATGAGAACGAGATCACACGCCTGTCCGACTCCGGCTCCGACGGCAGATGTAGTGTGGTCAGATTCGTAGGCAGATGATGTATTGACCACAAGACAACTTTATCATGAGACTTCAGGTACTAATAAATGTGCGAGCATCATCTGGTTGGAGAGGTCAGTAGTAGAAGCTGGGACCGATAAGGTGACTCGCTTGTTGGTTGCAGCCGAGCTTTGCGGCACACGCTTGGCGCACGGGCGCGCTAAGCCCTACGCTACTTCCGCTTAGCAATGAGGGCAACTTCGCTGCACAGGAGCCGGCATCGAGCACCGGCCACACGCGTGCTTTGCTCATCAAGACCCCCAGGGGACGGCAGTAGGTGCACTTGTCCTTTCAATACCTCTTTCATCACAGCTTTTGTCGATTTTCGACGCGTCAGGCGCCTAGACACTCCCCTCTCGGCCTCGACGCGACCCCAAACTCCCTACCACGAGCCTCAACTTGGCGTGCCACCTGCTCACCCGGACTGCAGCCCCTCTACAACCTGACCGGATTATGTACTAGGTCTCTCTGCAGAATATGGCAAGCGCAGCCGCCCATCGCTCGTCGCGTTCTGCCGGCCAGGCCTCGCCAATTCAATACTACAATAGCGACTCCCCTCGCAAGCGACAGAAATATGTCCCGGGCGGCATCGGCGGTGGGGGCAGATGGGACGAGTCTGAGGAGCCCGTTCGAACCCCAGTCTCACGTTCACGTCCACGTCCCCGAGGCCGGCCTCCGACGCGCCGACGGAACCGGCCCAGCACTACTCCTGCGATCCAAGGCTCCACCGCTGCCGAAGCTGCGGCAGCCGCGCAGGTTGATGGCTACAAGCCGCGTGAAGAGAGAAGCTGGGAGGAGTTCCACCCGGACCTAGATCTGGAGGTACCCATTGCCGTCTTCAGCGCCGATGAGGTCGACGGCATCGACGATGCGGCTTCTAGGCCATCCTCGGCTCATGGATCTCCCATGCTCAATGGACATTCTAGCTCACTGGCTCACGCTGCGCTATCTACTCCTCAGCGTCGACGACCTGGCCGCCCACCTGGAACATCGCAGACTATGCTGGCCGGCCTTGGCTCACCACCTGCCCCGCGGATCACACCTCTCCCGTCACACAACCCGAAAGAGCGCCTCAATCTTCCCAAACCATCACACCGCGAAATTAAACCTTTCGCTGCATTTGACGAAGATGGCGAGCAGTCATTACAATACGTGGACAAGGGCATGGCAAACGTTGGATACCAAGAGACAGAAGTATTCAACCCTCCGGAACACTTCATTCGCATGCCAGATTCAACCCCTGGCGATGGACTTGAGCATGGGCTAGTCCTTGAAGCAGACAAAGAAAGTGAGAGCGAAGCCGTGCGCCCGTCTAGAATCACCCGTGTGGAGTACGACATGGACGAACAAGATACGCGATGGCTTGAAGATCACAACATGACGCGTAAAGGAGACGTGGAAGAGATTAAGCCCGCCATCTTCGAAATCGCCATGACACAGATTGAAAAAGAGTGGCACGCGCTAGAGAAGCGGATTCCGAAGCCGAACCCTAAACCCCCTCAGACGCATCGCCCGCGCTCTAGCAGTGCCGCAGCCGTTAATGGTGAGGCACCTGCCGCCGGTGAGGAGCAAGACAGCAAATGTGCCATTTGTGATGACGGCGACTGCGAGAACACCAACGCCATTGTGTTTTGCGACGGCTGCGACCTCGCCGTTCACCAGGAATGCTATGGCGTGCCTTTCATCCCGGAAGGGCAGTGGCTCTGCCGCAAGTGTCAGAGCATTGGCCGCGGGGTGCCTACCTGCATCTTTTGCCCCAACACAGAGGGTGCTTTCAAGTTGACCACGCAGCAGAGATGGGCTCATCTCCTGTGCGCTATATGGATTCCGGAGGTCTCACTCGCCAACACGAGCCTGATGGAGCCTATCGATGGCGTGGAGAAGGTACCAAAACCGCGGTGGAAGCTCAATTGCTACATCTGCAATCAAAAGATGGGCGCGTGCATCCAGTGTTCTAACAGAACCTGTTTCCAAGCCTTCCATGTCACCTGCGCCCGGCGCGCAAAGCTGTACCTGAAAATGAAAAATCCGCAAGGAGGAGGCATTGCCTCGCTTGATGCGAGCGTGCTAAAAGCGTACTGCGACAAGCACGTCCCGACCGAGTGGGAACGCGAGCACGGCTCGTTACGCGCTGCCTACGACGCCAAAGTGTACTACCGTAAGGCGATGAAGGGTCGCAAATGGGCGGACAGCCAACTGTCGGCGCTTGCCATGGTCCACCAGCCTATTGAGACAAATCAAGCGGATGGAGAAGCTGGCGGTGAGAGCCAGATCAGCACCGCTGCCCAGAAACGAAAAATACTCGAGGCTCAAAAGAGTATCTGGCGGTTACCCTCTGGCGCTCCAGTGGTTCCCCAGGTGGTCTACGACGCAGTGGTGGAGTCTCTTGCTCGTTTTTCCGTGCGAAAGCGAAAAGAATTTGCGGCAGAAGCCTGCAAGTACTGGACGCTCAAACGCGAGGCGAGACGAGGGGCTGCACTCTTGAAGCGGCTGCAGCTCCAGATGGAGACCTTTTCCGCTTCTGAGATTACGAGACGGGATTTTGTCGCCATGGGTCCGGCAGGTCGTGGTCGTCTTCAGCGTCGAATAGACTTTGCAGAGCAACTCCTCCGCGATTTAGCCCAGATCAGGGCACTGTGCGAGCAAGTCAAAGAGCGCGAGGCCCACAAGCTTCAGAACGCGGAACTTCTGCGGGAGATGCTCGACACTGTCTACTTTCCAGTCCAGTCTTTATTGTCGCCAATTATCGACAAGCTCATTACGTAAGTGTCTTCTTACTTCCAATCGCGAACAGGGCTAACACATATTTTAGAATGGACAAGGACGTGCACTTTTGGGAAGAGTTCAGGTTGATCAAGGCAAGGGTGGACACACGTGCCTACACTTCAGTTGCAGCTTTTACGGCGGATGTCAGTCACGCTTTTCAAACGTCAGTGCCCTATCTGGGAGAATTCAAAGACGTGTTTGAAATGCACGCCGAGCTCTCGTCAAAGTCTTTGCGAGAGGTGATCATGGAGCCGGATTCAAAGAACAAGCTGAAGGAAGCCAAGCGCTTCCTCAACACCATCAACGATAGACTGCAAGAAGCTACGCAGCACGAGACTGACCTTGCAGGCAAGCAGTTCGACGGCGAGATCCAGCATATCCAAAACATGGTGAATGGTGGAGACCACAAGTCGGAAAAGCTTGAGAAGAGTCGAGTGAATGGACTGCACAATATCAGAGATGGGCCAGTCACACCACCTGAGGGTGCCAATGGCGCTGCCACTTCGAGCACTTCAGGGGACGTGGAAATGGCGGATGTACCGACTGTCAATGGCGGCGATGTGGCCGGGCATTCTACCGCGCCGCTCACCCCGCCGAGGTCAGAGAAGAATCTCCTTGCGACTAATTCGGTGGGAGGAGTGCCGTGGTACCTGGAGCTCTTCGACATCGCCGGCACGACCGTCCACGACGAACGTTGGACTGGCAGAGAGGTCATGCGCGACATGAGCGAGGAGCTCAGTGAGATTGGAGAGGACGAACTCACGGAAATGGGCGTTGGCATGAATGGCGTGAAGGACGAGGCTGGCCAGTCGCCGGGGCCGCCAGCGTCGCCCAAGGCCGTGAAGAAGAGACGAGCGGCGAGGTTCTCCAGCAGACGTAGATGAGCGCAGCCTGTAAGCTAAGTAATCGAAAGACCAACAACCGCATACAGTCCGTGTCAATCAGTGAGACGAAACAACACGCCCGCCAGAACACACCAATGTCTTGGCATTGATGGACCCCTGGCTTGTAAGGCGGCAGCGGCTGCGCCCTTTCTCTGAGCCTCAGGCACCGCCTGCTGCTTGTCCTACTTCACCTCTCCACCTCTCTTTCCTACCACCTCTTCCGCCTCAAATCATCCAATATGGAGTACGAGAACGAACAACCCGCTTACGAAGGTACTGTGGCCCATCTTCCATGGCGTTTCCCCGCTGCTGCCGGTGACCTGGCTGACTCAACCCTTCCAGACGACGCGCGCGGCTACCGCGACCGCAATGACGACCGCCGTGACCGCGATGGCCAAGATGACCGCGCACGCAGCGCCTCGCCCGGTGGTCGTGATCGCTTGGACTCCCGGTAAGCTATACGATGCCTTCCTGGATGAGCCTCACCGCTGACGAGCTGCAGTCCTGCCCCTCCGCCCGAAGACGACGAGGAGGAGGCCCAGAACACCGGCACCAACCTCTTCGTCACCGGCATCCACCCCAAACTCACCGAGGCGGACATCACCGATCTCTTCAAGGACTACGGCGAGGTCGAACGTACCAACATCATGCGCGACCCTCACACCAAGGATTCGCGCGGCTTTGGCTTCGTCAACATGGCCTCGCGCGATGATGCTGACAAGGCCAAGGAGGCGCTCCAAGGCACCGTCCTAGAGGGCAGGACTCTGAGCATCGAAAAAGCTCGTCGTGCCAAACCTCGTGGCCCTACTCCGGGCAAATACTATGGTCCCCCTAAACGTGAGCACTGGCTGCATTTTCTTCGTCGTAAATTTAGGCTGACCTTTGTGATAGGCGACGACACTCGTGGAGGCCGCCGCCCCGGTGGTCGCTACGGTGACCGCTATGAAGATCGCCGCGGCTACGGTGGTCGTCGGGATGACCCATACGGCGGCTATCGAGGCCCTCGTGACGATCGTGGTGGCGGACGCGATTATGACCGTTACGACGACAGAGGCTACGGTGGCCGTCGCGGCGGTGACAGGCGTGAACGTTACGACGATCGTGACCGTGGTTATGGCCGCGATGACCGATATGGCGGTGACCGCCGCGGCGGCGGTGGTGGCGGTGGCGGCCGCGACTACGAGCGTGCTCCTCGTGATCCCTATGCTGCCGCTGACTCCACCGGCGGTGGCAGCGGTGGCGGCTACGACAGGGCTCCCCCGCCTCCTGCGGACGATCGCTACGCTTCTCGCTAGAGGCGAATGTCTAACGACACCACAGGGAGGTACTGATCACGGTAGGCGGGCTTTCAAAGGACGGGCGCAATCTTTCCTTCCACCCTTCAAAACCTGTTTCACTTGCCCTTTTGTTCTGTTTGGCCTTTGCCACTTGCGTTCTTCAGTCGGAATCGTCCATGGGACGTCACAAAAGCTATTTACCTTACGGGGTCGGCATGGCACACACACTTTGCGGTCTGAGCGACATCTCCTAGATATCCCGGGTCTTCGGCCTTTCAATGCCGATCCTCACTGCGGCTCCTAGAGAGTGCGACACAAAACGTCAACTTGACAGGTCGGGCGACGACGCCGCCTGCTCCTCTATGTTTCGCGCGCGTCTCTTATCAACCCCGAGGACTCTTTGCTCCTCACCAATGTAATACAACTATGCAACCAACACCATCGCGACATGACGACCCTTCCTTGGCTTAGCAGCTACCAAGTCTCCATTGCCGCCTCCTCCTTCTCCATCGTCGTTCTCTCGCCTACATACATACAGCATTCGCGACCTTCGCCGTCTTTTATTCGTCTTGCTGTAACGCCAAGTCCTCCGTCTCCAGTCTCTGCTCCAGCATGCACACTCACCCTCAATGCGGAAACAGCCTTCCTCACTTAGTCCCTTGACCAAGTACTCGCGCCCCACACATCGGTATCGCATATCTGATTTCCGGTTTCCTTCATGACCTCACCCCTCAGCTGAGACGTACACCTGCCTCTCCGGTTATTCTTCACCAGGTCTGCCATCTCACAGGTAAGTGTCCGCATTCCCCTTTTCTTTTCTGTCCCCTGTCCATCTTCATCTGCCTTTCTGCGTCATGCGGTTACTTGAGGTCCCTTTGGCCGGCTCGAGTTGCGACCAAAGCGCAGATGTGCTTCACTAAGGCCGCAGTGTTCTTGTTGTAGAGTAGATTCTTCAAGGTCACCCGCCCCTTGGTGCAAGTTGCGGCCATTAGATCTGTTCATCGTGCTTGACGCCTCCTTCCGACAGGTATCAGCTTTACTTTACGGCTCACGGCGCGGCATGACCAGCTCAAGGCATAACGCTGGAAGATTGGTCGTGGCCGACATGGTCAGTGAATAAGAGTGACTTTGTCAACTCATGAGAAATGCAAGTCCCATTACTGTTTATGTATGTATGTAACAATACTTCTCATTCCAGAATCTCGAGTGAGACTATCGCTTCACGGTGCGTCACAATCGTGAAAGCTCGCTAGCGGTGCGATGTCCCAGGTCACGACAATCTTCTCCCGTGCCCGTCTCGTCCTGAACATAGCAAAAGTCATCAACGCATTGCAACAGAACCGGACTTCCACCACATCCACTCCAAGAGGGACTCGTGCTTCGATATGTATACCGTTAACAAAAGCAGGAAGACGCATCATTGCACATTTCCATTTCTCAAGCTGCGCCGTGGCGCTCCCAAACCCAGGATCAGACTGTTCGGTGGGCCGGCCATTAGACCTGCAGATATTGTCTGAATCTAGTTCGGGACAGCTTGCTACAGCTTCTGGACTTGGATTGAGTGGCCAGTCTGGTTTTAGATGTGATCGGCCTAATAGCTGAAGCCATAGGCAGGTCTGACCTTTGGTTGGCGTTGCTTTGACACAATATGTTTGAAATTGATCGAGATCCATAGGATGGAGAGTTGATAGAAACGCAGATGACTCCGAGCTAGCGTCACCTTTCCCATGATCATCGCAAGTACCTAGACTTGGACAGGTAATATTCAAGCCAATGCGATTAAGATCAGGACGGGCATAGAACGCTCTCTTTTCCGCCGCTGTCATTTTGAGGAACGAGTCCGGGTAAGCGTTTTTGTTTGCTTCGAAAGTTTTGGCAGGACGGTTGCAGCTCTTTCTGGTGGCGATCTGCACTTCGCTGTCGTAATGCTCAGTCCTTGGAGGGACTTTGGATTCTTGCTCAATTCCCATTGCCAGGAAATGGATGTTCAATCGTAAACGACGAGGAAGCTGACACAACCGTCTGTGTGCGTCCCATCTTGCTCTGACCATGCTTGAAATTTGGCCGCGCACGGACACGGTATCTAGGCCTTTTAGTGCATTAGAAAGTTTCGAGGCGTTGTCGTATGTAGTTCTATGATCATGCAGCATGGAAGGTCCTTGCTTGACGAAAGAACGTGCATCAGTGTGACTTGGCAGGACATCAGTGAAGCCGGGTGAGTTAGAGATAGTCACCAAAGGGCCCATATCTAGGATGGCAGCATATTCTCCGTTGCCGACATTGACGAAAAATTGAATCCATACCAGTTTGCCACATGACCGAAGCCAAGAAGGTAAGATCGACACTGAAAGCCCTGTATGGTGGTCTCGAAGAGCAGGACCAAGAAATTTACGTGCTTCTGCAGTTGAGCTGAAATTATTGGTTACTGTCGTCCCCGATGTGTTGGAAAAGACCAGCACCTTTGGAATATCTTGAGTTTGAAGTATTGTGGAAACGTTTCGGTCGATATGCAGCACAACAGATTCGCGCAGCTGAGCAACGAACCGCTCGCTTCCAGAAAGGAATCTACCAGCTGGGAAGTCATGTTTTGAGTGCAATATATTTGATGTGATACTGGGGAAGTCCATGGATGAAGGCTGAGCTCGCGATACGAAGGTGCAAAGTCCACGAGTAATTAACGGCTCAGCAGAATTTGGATTATCCACTGGCCACAACGCTTGGTTGAAATCATTCCCAAGACGTATCTCTTCGGGCATGCTACTGTTGCCGGTAGTCTCGAGATAGCGAGGTCCTCGTGTCAATAGATTGACTAGTTTCTGCTGATGCCGGGTAAGACTCGTACAATCAGAGGAGTTTTCCCATTTCTGCTGCTAGCTTGAATTCGGGCATCGGCGGTGGCTTGCTGGCTGACCTTGAAGATTACTTTCGGCTCTTCTTTTCCTAGGTTTTCCAGGATGACGAGGTAATGGCGAGCACCGCATTCTCCGCCCTTGCTCTGTCGGTAATCTGATCTGACAAAGTGTCTCAGCAATGCAAGCAATGCTATTTTCTCCATGCAGAACTCGTGACGAGTCTGATGTGTGATGCCAAAGAGACATGTGCATCGGCGTGTCATTTTTGGCAGGAGCCGCATATTGCAACCCACCACAAGGTTCTTGAGGTGCATGAAGGTCGTTCACACTGCAAATGTTTTTCAAAGCTTCATTGAATTCTGCTTTACGATCCGGCAGAGGTGATATACGAAGATGGGTCATGGTTGAATGTTCACCAGCGTCCTTGTCGGTTTTTTTGGCAGTTCTTCGCTGCTGAAGAGCAATGAGGAATGATTTGTGAGGTTCTGTGTTGATTGAAGATTGATCAAAGAGTAATTGATTGAGCTGGCGGCCGCTGGTGACGATTGTAAAGGGGAATCCTGCAAGATACGATATTGAACTGGGCGGAACTGTTGTAATGGAACTTGTTCAAAGGGCGCAAACTCGCTGTAGGAGGTTGGATGTCTGAAGCAGCTGGGTGATTGATGTTGCTGTGCAGATGGGGATCGTGGGGTGTGATCATAAAAAGCGTTTGAAATTCAATGCTCGGATGGAGTTGGGCGTGTGTACTAATCGAGCAGAGACGAGGTGAGGCCGAAGTTCAAAAGGATGGCTACGAAAGCAAATGGTGGCAGGAGGCAGGCGCGAGCGGAAAGAACACTACTCGAGACTGCAATACCAGCCATGGGTCCCTATCTTGCGTTGTGAATGTTTGATGCCTCGCTTCCATAGCTGATCGATGTCGAATGATTGATGCTGTCGTTGAAAGGCGTGTGCATTGTCACTGGGTCACTGGAAGGATGTGGTCGCAAGAGACGGTTTGGAGCACATCTAGGAGACTTTCAGGTAGAACAAGCTATGAGCTACTCGCCGTGAAGGAAGCACTGGCATCAGCATGACCTGGCTGCATCGCTCTCCATCTCTCTGGCAAACCACTCAGCTTCTGTCCGCATCTCTTCCGCGCTCCTAGGGTGCCTTGCAGAGTCCGGCTTTGCAAAGTCCTGGCGATCTCCCCCACGCATCATACCGCCAATATTTGTTTTTTCAGCAGCCTCCTGGTGCGCGCCCACATCTCCTTCTTCGCCGTCTAGCATATCGTATATAGCGTCCCCGCCACCTCTATTGTCCAAGTCACCGCTCTTTCGCGGAATGATATGGCAGTGCACATGCTCGACGCTCTGCCCGGCGTCCTTGCCGTCTTGGATGGCAACATTCAGCGCAGTCGCCTTGAACACGCGCTCTATCATCCTCGAGACAGTTTGGACGGTCAGGAACAGGTCGGACACTTCCGGTGCGGAGAGCTGCGACAGGCGCGCGACGCGGCGGTGTGGGCAAACGAGGACGTGGCCGGGCAGCAGGGGCTTGAGGTTCACGAGGGCGAAAGAGTGAGGCGTGGAGTGAAAGACTTGCGGCGTCACGGCGAAGGCACCGAAGTAGATCGTCTTGGACAGGTTGGCAGGCATGGCGCCTCGGCGGTTCGTAACCTGGAGCGTGTATTGCCTTGATGCAAGCTTCTCCTCGACCTCAAGATATAACTTATTAAGTGCACGAGTATGCCGATTGAAAGTTGAACACGGTGAGGCTTTACACGCTTGGCAGTCGAACTCATTGGCGCGCAATCAATTTAAGCTCAGACTAGTTCAATCCGATGACTTAAGAGAGCCACCAAGCGATAGACTCTACATGTGAAAGCAGGGTTTCATTTAGTCTCGTGCTTAAGTCTACTAGTAGAGCTTTCTGAATTATTCGTAACTAGCTTTAAGGCAACCTAACTTGCGACTGCTCAGGTTGCATATATGGTGACGGTGACGGTGACGGTGACGCCTTGATCTTAGCCTTTTATAGTAAAATTCTCACGGCGCATCCGAACCAAAAGGACGTTTTGCGCTTTACGGGAAGAAAACCGGAGAAATTGGACAGTAGTAGTTGGTGTGGTTGAATGTATCGAGGTACACCTTTATGGTCTTATCCTTCTTAGCACTGGCTGTGGCATTGAACCACATGTTGATTGTCTTGTTGAAGGCTCCCGGCAGGTATACGCTGGTGGGTTGCGCATACGGCAGTCCAGTATAGCCATTCACCTGGATTTTGGGAGTGTAGCTTGCAGTGTAGGTAAAGTCCGGAGTAGGGTCCTGACCAGTGTTGACGTCCACCTTGCAGCTGGTAGGGATCTCTGTCGTGACAGTAGTTCCGTTGGCCATTTTGTACTTGCCGGTCCTGGTGCACCCGAAGTCAAACGAAGTCATCTTGAAGTAACTAATACCTACACCAGTGTAGGAGGGAATATAAGTGTTGATGTAGTTGTTTTCTGGCGGATCTGAGGCCTTGAAGCCAGCTTCGTAGGGATACGATGAGGCACAAATTTTGTCGCAATAGTTAACATCTGTCTGCTCGTAGCCTAGGGACAAGCCCCAGTTGAGGCCATCGCCTGTTCCCGGGAGATCAACTGTCTGGAAGTAGGCGCCTCCATGAGGTGAATACTCGAACTGCAAGTCTCGTGCGTCAGCGGACTGTGTTTCGCATAACGGGATATAGAGGTCGCACAGTAGATAGTGAATACTGGGGTGCACAGCAGTTGCAATCCGCTAAGCTTACACCAGCTAGCAACAAGCCCAATCCAAAGCTTTGTGAGACGCGCATAGTTTGTCTGAACTTGTGTTGTTGACTTTGAAGGTGGAGTCAAGCTTGCTGAGCCCCGTTACTTCTTTTTGTTTTGGGAAGACAGCATTACAATGTAAGTTCGAAAGGCGGGGGCTGACGGAGAATGTGGCTGCAGCGCACAGGTAACGATGTAACGTGGAAAGCCTTAGTGCGTGCTCCCTCAATCTCCTCCAATAGATGCACATGATGAGCTGTCAACAATAAGTTATCTTTAGCATTCAATTATAAGATGGCGCAACAAGAGGCATGCTGCAAAGGAATGGGCTATCACTATTCAATGGATGCGTCAGGGCTAACTTCCGGCTCGGCCCCGACTGAATACCAAGCCAATCCCATCTGCGACTGTTTCCAGGCACACTCAATTACACCATCTGACCAGCTCGGGTGGAAGGCGCAATTTGGTGTTTTCATCAAAACGGCTTGCTCAAGAAAGATTTCGTTGGCCTCGGGTTCAGAGCTGCGATATCTGGAGCGAGGTGCGGTGCTGATCCCGAACCAACGGGTCAGACGGAGTATCACGTGTGACAGCAACTTGTCTTTTGCCGTACAGCGTACCGCATCTGCTACTCTTGGTCTCATGTACAGTGAGGATTCCCCGCACAGTCCTTGTCAGGCAGCCACTCATGAGGCACGCCGGGCCCCGCGAACGCTTGCCAAGAGGCAGGCGAGCCCACCACAAGGTGAAGACTGGCTGTAAAGCGTGCAAAGTGCGACATCAAAAGGTATGTCGAGAAGACCGGGTTGTAGCTCTCGGTGGTGCACCTGTGGTAATCCGAGTTCAGTGCGATGAGCGGTCTCCCAACTGCTCAGGGTGTTTGAGGCACTCTACAGAGTGCATATACCCAGACGCAGAGGGTCGTCATTTAACGACCCCATCACACCTGAGTCTGGCACCAGCCCTGGATGTTATAGGTTCGCCCCAAAAGGCTCTTTCAGTAGCTCCATCTCCAGACCTGAACCTCGAGGACCTCGAGCTTCTGCATCAATACTTGACGTTCACGTGTGTGTCTACTGGACAAACGCGTGAAGCCACTACCCATCTCCGGAATACTGGGCCTCGGCTAGGCCAGACATATCCTTTCGTCATGCGAGGCTTGCTCGCCATGGCGGCAACGCACCTGTCTCGGCTGCAGCCCGCTTCTCAACCACATTATGCCATGATGGCTGCTCGCCATCAAAGTGCATCCATCTCGGACTTCCGCGCGGCGGTGCCACACCTCAACCATGACAATTATCAAGCACTCATTGCATATGCTAAGAGTCTTCTCTGGTGCGCCTTTGCGACGGATGAAGGAAGCGAGGGACAAGGCGCCCCTGAAACAAACGACTGGCTGCCTCGGTGGTTTTGGCTACTGCATGGTTCATGCCAAATAGTCGAGTCAGCCAGGCCCTGGATCGACAGCGGTCCGCATGCTCTCTACAAGCCCGATAGACGCATCTCTGACATCTCACCGAGCCCTGACGATCATCATATCAAGGAAATCATGGACCAGACCTTGCTTCGAATAGGTCCCAACGCACTATGCAGTTCTGTGTTTTCCAGTCTTCGAGAGGCTTTTGCTCGAGCCTCAATGCACCATGAAAATACGCCGTTACGGAACGCCATGAACACGTGGGCTGGCTCATTACCTTATAGCTACATTCAATCACTACACAAAGAAGAGCCGTGGGCACTCGTCGCTCTTGCTGCTTTTTGCGTCTTAGTCGATCGGTCCGAGACCGTGTGGTTTATGAAGGGCCATGCAAAGCCTCTGTTCATATCGATCGTCGATCGCTTGAATGGAACCTGGAGACAGTGTGTCGAGTGGCCAATCCAAGAACTTGGAGTGAGCGTCAAATGAATTATCTTACATCTCGCCATCCATATGTGGCTTTGGGTAAAACTGGAAAGCTTCCTCAGCATTGCTTTTCTGCGCTCTATAACCCCTCATGGGCGTAGAGATAAGCTACGAATGTTCCCCTCGGAGAATCACAAATGTTACATTAGAGTTTCATCGACACAGAGCCCAGGCTGACTATCATCTACACGCGCTTGGAACATTTTCTCGAAAAGACCCTGGGGGTTGCAGAGGCTCGTGAACCGCTCGAAGCATTCGCTTTCATCGATTTGAAAGGGGACTTGCTTGAACTGTAGTGGAAAGAACAAGCGCTACCCTTGAGATGCAATGTAACATCGAAGCTAAGGTGTCAATGGAGACTACCGAATCATCCAAATCACCGCACAAACAGACACAAGTATGATGCAATCTATATGAGTTGCTGGGTTCTTTACGGTGTGCTCTAGTCCTCTCAACTGACCCTCATCATTTCATTTTACAGTCGGTTTTCTCGAGCATGAAAATCTTCAAGGCTGAGTACGGCGTACGACGAAAGTGTGCTCGTTCCAGCCATGTTGGACCATAGCGTAGCATTACGTCATTTCCCTCAGCGACTCGAATGGGCTAGTCTCTAGATGACCGCGCGACTACGATTGGCTCAGGGCTGAGACTAGTGTACGGTGTACGGTATACGCAGGCACAGCCAACGACTAGTAAGAGATGATGGTAACCATTGATTGAACTCCAATAGAATATGTAATCACCTTGCGCAAGCCTCATTAAAATCCAATTTTAACCTCTGCTTACCATCACCAGTGACGCAACACCCTCTTTGGAGACTTAGAAATCACAGGATGGGAGGGATTTGAGACGATATAAAGAGGAAGCCTTCCATCGTCTATGGAGCTCTCACTTTTCATCTAATTATCACTCGGTTGAACCACACTCAGCCCAGTAAGCAATTGAACGATGAAGGTCTCCACGATCGCCCTCGTCTTCACAATTGGCCGCAGCGTGTCAGCCTGTGCCACTCTACCTCTACCTTTGGCTCGCCGTACAGGGAATATCTCACGGAGTGGCTTTCAAAAACGGGGTGAGAATTACAAACTCAACAAGCCATTTGCCTAGCTGACTCGCTATGAGATGCTCCCGAATTAGAGATACCTACGAATCAGAACAATGTGACACATTGGACTGTTGACCAGAACACGAGACAGATGCAAGTCAGCGATGATGCTTTTGTCGCCCGCGATCTGGCTCGTTTCAATCATCATGCCGACGTCAAAGTTTACCAATCAGGCACCATTAGAAACCTGACAGAGCATCTCACCGATATCCAATTGGTATACTCAAGCACTGATATTGCTTTGCACAATCATGACTACAAGATTATCTTTGGCGAAGGAGATTGGACCGTCGCCATCGAGTCGGTCACTGGTCCACAGAATGGCCCTCTAACCAGCCTCAGCGGAGGTTACCTGCCTCCATCAAACAAGCCAGTCAACTATGACCTGATGACGATTGCCCGCTGGAACAATGGATGGATGATGGAAGAGTACCTCTGGTCTGACAATCCTCTTCTTTATCGCCAGGTTGGGGTTCTTCCAGATCCACCTGCTGAGCCACTTGCCGATCTGGAATTGAATCTTGCGACGCCCCTTTCGACTGACCCAGGCAATACGAATAGCTCGGCGGTCAATAAAGCTGCCGTGTCGCAGGCCGATGATGCTCTGAACAATGGAAACTTCACCTTGACAAGTCTCAACCTCTCGCCAGACGCTCTCATCTACGGATTGACTGACTCCCCATTGAGTGCCCAAGGGTACATCAAGTGGCTTCAAGACTTGAAGATTGCGTTTCCAGACCTTCGACTGGAAAACAAGCCATATCGACAGATTGTTGGCCAGGGTGATTGGACTGCTACTGCAGCCTTCTTGAGCGGCACGCACCAGGGTCCTCTGGTTCTGCCCGCTTACCTAGCTGATAAACCTGTTCAAGCCACCGGTCAAAGTATCGATCAATTGCACTATACAATTGCGCGATGGCAAAAGGGCCAAATTGTCGGCATGCGGGTGAACCTGGACCTGTTTGAGCTGATAGGTGCACTTGGCATCTCGCCTTAAACTTGAGAGAGATTGATCATTTGACGATATTGACCACAATCTTATTGGGTTGGTGTTACATTTGAGTGCTAGGGGAATGGTTCTAGATAGATTTAGATGATAGTGTATGGTCGAAGTTGTATACAAGAATATAGCGTCTGCTACTTATCGTATTTGCAATCACCGCCTTTCTCTCCATCCGTATGGTAGCTAACAAATAGTGAGAAATGGTACCTGGCTCAGGTGATCTGGAGTAACGGATCATATATGTTATGAGCATACACAATAAGACTCAGGAGAGTCCTCATCACGTGAAGGGGGGGAAACGATTCACAGAAGTGCAACACGAGAAAGAGCCACCGAAGCTCCTGCAAACCCCCTGTAGAGATCCTGCTCGCCGGCTGTCATTTGTCTACCTGATTCATTGGAAAGCATCTATCTCTGTTCCGGCACAATAAGGTGAAGAAGCGGTATCCAAAAACCTAGGTCAGCGAAGTTGAAGCTCGAATTGATAGCATGGGTGACCTGGAAGCATCCTAGTATGCAATGGTGAAATATCTGAAGTAAGAGAGGGAGAAGACAGAGATATTGGACAACAAACATATAGCGCCATTGCCGGCTGTACATTTACTATCCTATAGATAGTGCAAACCCATAGCATTGCGAGACTGGGATCAAGGCATAACCCAAGTACAGCCATTAATATGCACCTGCTTCGCAGCGAAGCTTCTCGATGGACATACTGCGACGGATCTCTTGTGCCGCGCGATGTGGTAGTGGAAACAGTATTGACTCGGTCCCCTCTCCCCAGTCATGGATATTCTCACCGTTCGTTCCTCTCGCAATAAAATGTTTGCTTCCTGGCGTCCCGATGCCTCTGACTGGCTGCGTTGCACTCTTATCATAGCTATGGATACTCGAGATGCGGCCGTGGCGGCCCACGGCGTGCTTTTAGCGGTTGACGATCAAGGGAAGCTAAAATGAAATAAAGGATTTGTAGAAATAATTGGGCTTTACTTGTACTGTAGACATGATTTTATTGCAATGGTTGAACGCCGCTACGGACTGACATCAAGCGGAGAGGACGAAGCTACTCACCGATGTTTGCACAGCCATGGTCCAAGTGCCCCTAATCAACAGGGCCATCCAGTTGTGCCTAGACTTTTCTGCACGAGCGAATGTCTGACTGCATAGGAAAGGCTGTCAGCTCGCTTAATTCGCTTCTTTTGTCCACCCCTGCAGCGATCATGGCGCTGATCTTAAACCACCCCGCAATATATATTGACAAGTCTTTGCTTTACTTCAACCATCAAACCTGTTTGAGCATACTTGAACAATGCATCTAGCACCAACTCTTGTCCTGGCGTTCCTCTTTGGCACCATCGGCCACGCCGCTGGTGAAGCCAAGTTACCCGCAGCCGAGCTCCTCGAAACCAACGACGCTTTGTCGATTTTGGACGGCTCAGCCTTCCGCGCTGCTGCGACTTGTCCCTCGGGATACGGCCTCTGTTCTGGCAATTACTGCTGCCCGCTGGGTGGGCAGTGCTGCATCCTGCGCAAGTGCTGCAGGAAGGGGACCTACTGCATCACCAATTCCCAACGGAACAGGGTGGCTTGCTGCCCCAACGGCAGAACGGTAAGCTACTACTGCTACGAACAACACAATCTTGAAAGTAATTGCTGACGGTGATTGCTAAATAGTGCGCGGCCCCTTGAACCGGTTGACTTCTCTGGGGCACGTCTGCTGAGGCTGCTTCTGAATTGGTTCCACATATCATTCAAATAGCTTTGTATCAGAACCAAAAGATAATTTGGGCCCTTATGCAGGAGCGGTGTGACTTTCGGCGATCGCACCCTCTTTGAATAGAGTTGTCAGGCGGAAATCTCGCCTATTCTCTTGGCTCAGAGTTGATCAGTGCAGCCACATACCTCATGTATCTTGTTTAGTACCAACGACAGTGTGCCACGCGTGATGGAATCGTATTTCTCGCTCGGCTCCAGATTGGTGGAAACAGCCTCAATAGAGAGCGTCGGATATACTCAGATTGATTAACCGCGAAGGGAAGTGTACGAGTAGAACGGGCCCATATACACCAGCCAAACCATGTCATAGGTCTAGCCTGACAGAACACTGAAAAGAAAATGGTTCACGTCCGCGAACGCAGAATATTGGGCTTCTCTGGATGCATTGGTTACAGGAAGAGGTAGAGGGGCAACTCTTTAAAGTTTAATGGGTAGGCAAGTAGACGAATGCGCCAGTGTTACCAGAGTAGGAAAGTGATAGCAGTCTAGGATTAGGAAAAGAAGAAGTCGTAGGGGCTTGGCGGTTATACGAATAGCATGAGGCTACAAGATCAAGGAAAAAGCAAGAGTGAAAGACACAGAAGGGCCCGGAATGCGCATCAACCTCGAGCAACGGGCGGCAGACTTAAGGTGTATTCGTCTAAGGTGTGCTACAGGTTGGCGCTGGGTATGGCACAAGTCTACTCCTGGGCCAGGCTCTCGCCTTCCCGCAGGCCCTCAACCTTGAGCTCTTCACCGGTGGCTCTCTTGTAGAGGTCCTGCACGTCGTCTGTCGTCGTCTCAAAATGGCTGGTGGCATCGTAGCTCTTCGAGATGAAGATGCTATCCTCTGCACCGCTGGAGGTGGGCTCGTGCAGCGGAATGGGCTTGCCCATAAACTTCTCCTCGATCTTTCCAAGGCGGTCGAAGCCTTGCTGCAGCTCCATGTGGTGGTTGCTATCTCCTTCTGCGATTGTCGACACAATGGCAATGTAGTAGCCCTTGGGGCAGACATTGTGGGCCGACGAGACCATGGAGATGTAAATATCGTGCTTGCGGCCAATCTGCGCCTGAGGTAGGATGAGTTGCACCGAATCACTGTCATTTGTGTTGGGAATTGGGTGATTCAGGATGCAGATGGCTTTGAGAAGCTGGCCAACGACCCTAGTCTTGCTGGGGAAGTACGAAGGGTCGGCAATGATGGTCTTGGCCTTGGTCGTGAAGGTCATGGGTTTGTCATCACCGCCTGGCCGCATCGTGGCCTTGATGCCAGTCGCCTTGCCGCCTTCATAGATGATCTCATCAATTTCTGTATTCAGCATGTATGTACCGCCGTAGATGGCGGACAGACGTGCAAAGCCCTGAGGCAGCTCGCCCAAGCCGTAGAGGGGGTAAATGTATGGCGACTTGCCATAGCGAGCCATTGAGTTGACGTAAAGACGGATACGCTCGACCGCGTCCCTGGCCATGCCGGGCTTGCTGAGGTATTCATCGGTGGTGTAAAGAGCCATTGAGTGCCCGATGAAGTCGCGGGTAGTTGCCTCGAGGCCGTACTTGTCGTAGACGTCCTTCATGGTGGCCTTGTCGAGATCCAAGCCTGTCAAAAGTCAACCCACTGCACGCAGTCGAGAATCGTGGTACTTCTTACCCTCAAAAGTCTTCGGGTCATCTTCCTTGTATGCACCAACAAATTCGAGGAACTTCTTCGCTCTCCTCTTCTCAAACAAGCCCATGAGTGGCGACTTCAGCGCCTCTCCAGGATCCGACGGCACCTTGGCCACGGTCACTTTGGAGCCAGAGGTCTGCTGGACGAAGCTACCAGCGATTTGGCGGAACTCGAGGTATCGGGTGACATCGGTCGAGACGAGGATGTTGGTCAGCTCGCCATTGGCCATGAGCAGCTTGGGGACAAGATCAACGTTCCAGTCATTGACGCGGCCGTATTTCTTCCACGGCTCCTCGCCTTCTGCGAAATTGCCGTACTTCTTGAAGAGCTGCAAAGGAGTCAGCTTGCATCTCGCTTCACCAGAATGTGAGGAACCATACCGTCTCAAGGTTGACAGAAGCGGCTTCTCCTCCATAGTGGTCATTGCGATCGATGTGGAGGACCTTCTTGCCCTTGACACTCATAACACTGCGCGCTGTTAGTTTCTTGCCAGGCCATTTACACTTGCCGAAGCACCTACCCTGAAAGAACGCATTCTGTGAGGCCTGTGTGAAATCATCATGTTAGCTTTACACACCCCCGCATTTTGGCACTATCGGTGGGTGGGGAACAGTGCAGGGGCATCCATACCGGTGCCCAGCACAACGACGTCGTATTCGGGAGCAATCTCATCCATGTTGACTCGGTTCAGGGAGGTCTTGGACGGCAATTCAAGGGCGTGGCCGAGAGGAAAGCTGCAGGTACCCCTCTGGCGTGGAGATCAGCTTGATGCAGGCTGGTCTTGGCGAACCGTTGTCACCACAGCTTTCGCCGGCGTGTTGATCCCATGTCGGATCCGGCAGGTAATTACAGCAAACGCATCCGTGCGCTCAGGGATAGCCTCTCCAGCCATCGTCTCTATCATGGAATTGGGAATGACAAATGGTAAGAGCATATGTACTTGCTACTGTGGTGGTATGCTCATGGGGGAATCTTGATGTACATAATTTACAGATATCAGCAATTCCTGTGGCTGCTCTTCGCAAAGCCTACCTCGCGCCCTTTCCGCCACATACTGATAGGCGGCAATCATCTCTCATAATATCTTGGTGCCTGGCGCCACGGGTGGGCTATCTGGGGCAATCTGCGCCTCCTCCTCAGCTAAGGTCTGCTTGTATGGCTCGTATGCCGGCCCCCTTCCATTCAGGTTGACCGTCGTGTCATCCAGTGCAAGCTTTCTCGCATGCTCCCAGGCATACCAGCGTTCCGTGAGGGCGTGTTTGATGGCTTGCATCGTTCTCCTGACCTGTAGGGTTGCTTGTCAGATATCAGCTGGAAACGCTGCTCCAGTGAACACATACCACTTCATCACGATCTTTACTTTCCGCTCCGCCATAGCCAGCCTGTATCCGCTCCCTCTCTCGGTCGGAAGTCTTGAGTCGATTGCGCTCCTTGACGCATACCCAGTAGAGCTTGTGCATATCCTCCCATGATTTTTTCCGCAGCTCCTCGACCGTCCATGCTCTGCCGTGAGAGTGCTCATCTTCTGGCTTCATCAAAAGCTTCTTGTCCTTGAAGAATCCCCATAGTCCGTGATCTTCATCCACTGCAACTTTGGAGTGCTTCTTTGGATTCAGGACAGGTTTCGGTAGGGGCAGGTCAGACACAGAGAGCTTGCGGCGGAGGCCTGTTCGTCGAAGTGGAGAAACACCTCGATTCGGATTGTTGTCGCGAGGATATGACGAACGAGGAGAGGTCGAAAAGTTGCTAGTTTGCGATGCGCCGCGAGATCGCAAGAGGCATGGCGCGAGGAAATCAGGAACGGCTCGTGTCAATGCTGGCGGATGCAGTAATCCTTTGGCTGCAGATGTTGAACACGCCATGGTGAAGATGAAGAGGTTAGTCTCGAATTAATGTGCAATGCTGCAAGCAACTGGCGAGAGCCAGGAGGATTTGGTGCCAAGGCGGAAGCTTCCGTGCCATTGTTTACCGTCCGATGTGGTAAATAGTCCCCGCGCATCTCGTCACTCATCCACACGCTGCACACCGCCAACATGAGGGTCGTCGAGGTTATCATAGATGTAAGAAATGCTTGTATTGGTCAGAAGCGCATGCGCTAACTATGTTTCAGGGTTTCAAATCGTATGCCGTTCGGACAGTCATTTCCGGATGGTCAGTCACAACACCGCGCGACCAGTTTTGTGAAGCATCCGCTAATCATGCTACAGGGACGAGAGCTTCAATTCTATTACCGGCCTAAACGGAAGTGGAAAGTCCAACATCCTCGATTCAATATGTTTCGTGCTCGGCATTACCAACATGAGCACTGTACGCGCGCAAAATCTCCAGGACCTCATATACAAGCGCGGCCAGGCTGGCGTGACCAAGGCCAGCGTCACCATAGTCTTCGACAACAAGGACAAGAAGAAGAGCCCCATAGGCTTTGAAGAGTATGCCCAGATCTCGGTCACGCGTCAAATTGTGCTTGGAGGCACCAGCAAGTACCTCATCAATGGTCACCGCGCACAGCAACACACCGTACAAAATCTCTTTCAGTCAGTCCAGCTGAACATCAACAATCCCAATTTCCTCATTATGCAAGGTCGCATCACCAAGGTCCTCAACATGAAGCCACAAGAGATCCTTGCCATGATAGAGGAAGCTGCAGGCACGCGCATGTTTGAAGACCGCCGTGACAAGGCCTTCAAGACAATGGCCAAGAAAGAGATGAAGGTGCAAGAAATCGCTTCATTGTTGAAAGAGGAAATTGATCCCAAGCTTGAGAAATTGCGGCAAGAGAAGCGCGCTTTCCTAGATTTTCAGCAGACACAGAATGACCTCGAACGCATGACCAAGCTCGTCGTGGCTTTCGACTACATCAAGCACAAGGAGCGGTCCAGGCAAACTACAGAGGATCTGGAAGCCAAGAAACAACGTGTGGCCGACATTGGAGAATCTGGTGAGCGTCTACGCAGCGAAATCAACTTTTTACAAGAAGACATCAAGAAAGTAAAAGCAGCACGAGACAAGGAACTCCGAAAGGGAGGGAAGTTTCAGGCACTAGAGGACCAGGTCAAAGCACAGTCGCATGAAGTTGTTCGGCTCAGCACCGTGATTGACTTGAAGACGTCGGGTATCACTGAAGACGAACAACGGCACAAGGAGGCTGCGACCGCGGTCAAGGATCTGGAAAAGCAATTGAAACAAAAGACACAGACCTATGAAAAGGTGCAGAAACAGTACGAGACTGCCAATAACGACCTGCAAGCACAGAATGCAGAACTTGAGCAGAAAGAAGAGCTCTTACAAACGCTCCAGACTGGTGTAGCATCAAGAGAAGGTCAGGAGAGTGGCTACCAGGGTCAGCTACAAGAAGCTCGTGCCCGTGCGTCTAATGCATCGACTGAGCAGGAACAGGCAAAGCTTAAGATAAGTCACATGGAGAAGCGTATCAAAGAGGATGAACCACGCGCGAAAAAGGCCAAAGAACAAAACTCTGGCTTGGTCAAGGAACTGGACGGACTGCGGTCTCAATCAGCAAAACTCGAGGGCGACCTGGCCAAGCTTGGTTTCGAGGCCGGTAAAGACGAAGAATTCCAGAAGCAGGAGTCATCTCTGCAACAACGCATCCGTGATCTTCAGAAGGAAGCTGACCTTGTGAAGAGGAAAGTTGCGGGCTTGGACTTCTCATTTGCGGATCCGTCTCCCAACTTTGATCGTTCAAAAGTCAAGGGTTTGGTCGCACAATTATTCACCCTCGACAAGCAACATTCACAGGCAGGTACCGCTCTCGAGATCTGTGCCGGAGGTCGCCTGTATAATGTTGTTGTCGACACTGCAGAGACTGGCTCGCAACTCTTGCAGAACGGCAAGCTTAAGAAACGCGTTACCATTGTTCCTCTGAACAAGATTGCAGCATTCAAGGCGTCAGCAGAAAAGGTTGGCGCCGCTCAGAAACTCGCACCTGGCAAAGTCAATCTCGCACTCGAGCTCGTTGGGTACGACAAGGAAGTGACGGCTGCTATGGAGTATGTCTTTGGTTCTACTCTCGTCTGCTCTGACGCAGAGACTGCAAAACGTGTCACCTTTGATCCTTCGGTTCGACTCAAGAGTGTCACTCTTGAAGGTGACGTCTACGATCCTGCTGGAACATTATCTGGAGGCAGCGCTCCTCAGTCGAGTGGTGTACTTCTGACGCTGCAGAAACTCAATGGCATCACCAAAGAGTTGGAAACAACCGTGAATGAACTGGCAGACCTCCAAAAAGCTATGGCTCGCGATAAGCAGAAGAACGACAAGGCACGCAAAATCAAGCAGGAGCTCGACCTCAAGACGCATGAGATTAGTCTTACCGAGAATCAAATCAATGGCAACTCGGCATCTTCCATCATCTTGGCTGTCGAAGAAATGAAGGTAGCAATTGCCCAGGCCAAGGAGGATATCAAGGCAGCAAAAGCGCGCCATGACGAAGCTGCAAAAGACGTGAAGCGCATCGAAAAGGACATGAATGAGTTCAGCAAGAACAAAGACGGCAAACTCACAGAGCTCCAGGCAACCCTCGAGAAGCTGAAAAAGGCGGTGGCCAAGACATCGACTTCTGTCAAACCTCTCCAACAGGAAATGCGAAATGCCAAAGTCGACATGGAACAATGCAGCGGTGACCTTGTGTCTGCTCAAGAAACTCTCGAAGATGCTGTTATGTCGCTGCGATCCCAGCGCGAAGAGGTCCAACAGCTCACTCAAGAACAAAATACGGCTAAAGAGACTCAAGAGCAAGCCCAGGCAGAGCTCGATGACGAGCGAGCCAAATTGACCGGTTTTGACGAGGAGCTCAAGTCACTGGAGGACGCATCGCGCTCAAAGTCCACTCAAATCACCGAAGAAGGACTGGAGTCCCAGAAACTAAGCCACGTCCTCGAGAAACTCCAGAAAGACTGCAATGTTGCATTGCAAGCACTAGCGCAAATGGAGAAGGAGTATGACTGGATCGACGACGAAAAGTCTTCTTTTGGTAAAGCCAATACACCGTATGATTTCAGAAGTCATAACATGGCTGAATGCAAAGCGACGTTGAAGAATGTGCTAGAACGCCACCAGGGCATGAAAAAGAAGATCAATCCGAAGGTCATGCAGATGATTGATGGCGTGGAGAAAAAGGAAGCGGCTTTGAAGAACATGATGAAGACGGTGATTCGTGACAAGAAGAAGATTGAGGAAACGATTGAGAGTCTGGACGAGTATAAGAAGGAGGCGCTGGAGAAGACCTGGCGCAAAGTCAATGGCGACTTTGGTCACATTTTCGCAGACTTGTTGCCTGGCAGCTTCGCCAAATTGGATCCCCAAGAAGGCAAACGCATCGATGAGGGATTGGAAGTGAAAGTCAGCTTGGGCAAGGTTTGGAAGCAGAGCTTGACAGAGTTGAGCGGTGGCCAACGGTTCGTCTTTGCCTTCCATCTTTGAGAAACACGTGTGAGAGAGGAGCACAACTAACACATTCTTGCATAGTTCCTTGGTCGCCCTTTCGCTCATCATGGCATTGCTGCAGTTCAAACCGGCACCCATGTACATCTTGGACGAAGTCGATGCCGCGCTTGACTTGTCTCATACACAAAACATCGGACGATTGATCAAGGAGCGCTTCAAGGGCTCTCAATTCATCGTTGTCAGTTTGAAGGACGGCATGTTCCAGAACGCCAACAGAATCTTCAGAACAAGATTCAGTGAAGGCACCAGCGTGGTTCAGGCTCTTACACCAGCAGATCTGAAGTAAAATCTACCTCTACTGAAATGACTGGATGACTCCTTTGGGGTGTTTCGTATTTGGACGGATAGCATAGTGCATCGGAGAAGGGAAAGGGGAATGGCGTATGGCTCTGTGATACCATGACATTTTGAAATGCATACATTTGTCCCTGGCTAAGAAACAAAGCTTCGGCGCCAACTAATCGCTCATGCCGCCGCTCCTTTTCCTTCGCCCTTCAGTTGCGCCTCCATCTTCCTCCGCGCGTTCAGCACCATCTCTTCCCGCCGCCGCTTCAGCAGCGCCTGCCGGTCCACCTTGCTCGTGCTCCAGCTCTGCTTCTGCTTCTCCTTCTCCGCCAGCTGCTGCACCGCCTCCTGCTCCGTCAGCCGTGACGACAAATTGTACCGCGTAATCAAATCTGCATGCGCAGGGCTCTGCGCAGCCCCTCCACGCCGCCCCGAGCTCGCCCCGGCCGTGCTGCCAGCCGCGGCGCTCGCGGGCGCCGCCTGCGCGCGGAAGTTTGGCGGTGGCTGTTTGTCTCGCTGTCAGCTTTACATTCGCTTCTTGTTCTCCCTCGACATCATCGCAAGGGACGTGGAAACTCCACACAGGACCGGGAAACACAAACCTCGTCGAGGCGGCCCTCGCGCAGCACCTTCTCCGTCGTGGCCTGCACGCTGCCGCCGTTGCGCACCAGGTCCCACTCGATGCGCCGGCGGTCGACCTGCGGGAACATGCTGTGCACAATCTCGATCTTCTCGGGGCTGACGGGGCGGGTGCGGGCGGCGCGGCCGGGGTAGGCGCGGGAGGCGGCGGCTGAGGTGGAGGAGGCGGGCGAGTAGAAGAAGTAGCGGATGGCGAAGAAGGAGAGCAGCGCGAAGGCAAGGAGGGAGGGGATGTTGAGCGTTGTCTGCTGCGGGTCGTCCATGGTAGAGGTGCTGCGGCCGCCGCGGGCAGGCGTGGTTGGCTGGGTCGTAGCCTTGGGTGTGGTGGGGTCAGGAGGGAGGTTGGGCGATGTGGCGGCGAGGAGGACTGTGATGGGGATGTAGCATGCGAGGAGGGCGGTGATGGCCAGTCCAAACACTCCTACAGGTGTGAGCTTGTGGTAGGCGATTGGCATGTGTTGGGAACAAGTGCGTGATCGCAAGTTCAGGATATCATTCGGACTGGCGTTGGCGGAAGCGGAAGCGGAACCTTATGATTTACCAGGGTAAGCAGGAGTAATCTGCTAACGACCTGTCTCGGGAAATCCCTGACATGAATGTTACTTCAGACTTGATTCTAATCACAGTTCCTGGGAGAGGTTGTTTGCAATGTTGCTTGCAAAAAGAAAATAAGACACTCTTCCTGGCCTTTTACTCGCATGAAGAGAATGACTCGATGTTTCACGAGGTTCCCTGACTTTTGAAAGAAAAAGAGATTCCCCTGACTCATGGCACAAAACACGCTGCCAATTCAAGAGGCTCATTCCTCCGGCTTCGAAGACGTTCATAACAATGCAAGAAAACCAAAAGATGATCAGAATCCTTCCAAGCTTTACCGTCTAGCATGGGATACAGACCTTACAGCCTTCAATTTTGGAGCTCCGATACCGCCGTCAGTGGTTCGATATGCCGACCCAGTCACGCTGTCCACACTGTACAAGGCGTTTCTCAGTGTCCTTGGTTGTATTGCAAACTTTTCAACCACATATTCCGGCGGCTCCTACACGAGTGGGGCATCCGCCATGGCTGAAGAATGGAATGTCAGCAGAGTAGCCATACTGGTCGGCGTAACCATTTACACCATTGGCTTTGCTATAACGCCCATGGCTCTGGCACCACTGAGCGAACTATACGGCAGACGACCAATCTTCACGGCTACGGGCATGGCATTTGTCCTTTTCTCACTATGCTGCAGTCTGACGCGTCTGTATGCAGGCATGCTCGTTGCCCGGCTGCTCGTTGGAGTTGCTAGTTCAACCTTTGCAGTCGTTGTTGTCGGCGTTGTCGCAGACGTGTATGAAGACGACTCGGCGCGGACCAAGTCTTTGACTTTCTTCACTGCGGGTGCGCTCTTCGGCAATGGCTTTGGCCCGTTGATATCGGGCTATATTGTGCAGCGCCTTGGTTGGCGTTGGCTTTTTTATGTGTCTACTATTTTTCTAGCCGTCATGGTTGCGACCTTTATCCTCTTCTGGAGAGAGACAAGAAGTGTGGTCCTTCTCAGCCGAAAGGCTCGTGCTTTGAATCAGTGGCTTGATGAGATCGACGGAAAGGATGGCAATGGTCCGAACAAATCTTCCTCATCGAATATCAGTAAGGAAGAGAAAGAGATCTCACCAAAAAGACACACGCGCTTCACGACGCAAGCCGACGAGGAGCGAGGTTCTTTGTCAGAGATGATTGCACTTTCATTGGCCCGTCCTTTTCGATTACTCTTCACCGAGCCTGTTGTCTTCTTCTTCTCTCTGTGGGCTGCATTTTCCTGGTCCATCATGTACGCACTGCTCATTGTCGTTCCCTACACCTTTCAAACCGTCTACGGTTTCGACTTGGAGACCTCGTCTGCAGTTTTTGCAGCCATGTGTGTAGGCTCGGTGCTGGCCACGGTGCTCAGCCTTCACCACGACGCCATCGCTGCAAAATGGTTCCCACGGCGCCTGCTGGAATCGAAATCGCCGGAGACGCGTCTTTATTTTGCCGGCGTGGAGGGAGCCCTGCTCCCTATTGGTTTGTTCTGGTACGGTTGGAGTGCCCAAATTGGTACGCATTGGATTGTGCCAACGCTGGCGCTCAGCTGTGCAACCATGGCCATGTTTTCCATCTACCTCGCCGTCTTCTCCTACCTGTCTGCCGCTTATCGACAGTACGCAGCGTCTGCGAACGCGGCACAGAGCTTTGCGCGAAACATGCTGGGAGGTGCGTTTCCGCTCTTCTCAGAGGCCATGTTCAGACGGCTTGGATTCGGCGGGGCGTGCAGTCTACTTGGAGGCGTAGGCATCCTGCTCACCTTTGTACCGTGGGCACTGATCTTCTACGGTCCGCAGATTCGGGCGAGGTCCAAATTTGCCTTTGCCGACTGAGTGGTATCTTGTGTACTTGCTCAATAGATGTTAATGATAGAGGCCCACTCCACTGACGATATACAGCCCATCAAGGCTGCGCCTCCTTGTCCTCCTCGCCCTTTCCGCCGACGCTGCTCACGAAATCTCCATATCTGAAGACATCACCGCGTGCTGCGGGGCCGCCGACGGCAAGACCACGCTTGAATGCTCTTCGCCCGGTAAAGTCACCCAGAACCCTGTCAATCTCTCCGGCATCCAGCTTTCGCTCTCCAGGCTCCGGACCCGTCTGCAAGAGTGCGCGTCGGAGCTCTTCCACATCGACCTGCCCACTATCATCGACATCGAATGCTGCGAACGCCACCGTGAGCTCGTCCGGTCGCGAGAGAGGGAGCAGTGATGTGGCGATTTGTGAAAGGTAAGTTGCGAGATTAGTTTGTGTGGGAAACGTTGATGAAGAGGAGGGATCTTGGCCTAGTTGTCTTCATTAGTCTTCGGCGTCTTTTTCGAGAATAACAGAACAGGGGAGGAGAAGCATACCAAACTGTGTCAGCATCTCGGCTATGTCGTCTCGTCCAACGATGCCGTCGTTGTTGCGGTCAAGAGTCTGGAAGCTCTCGCGCATCTCGCGGAGCTGGGCGGGTGGAAGGCGAGACAGCACATCACCGCTGTCGTGAGCTCCTCTGTTTGCTGTGTGTCCCCTCGACGAAACTGGAGAGGCGCCACTCTTAGAAGCGCCCCCGGTGTTAGATCGTGTGGACCAGGAGGCGGAATTGGCAGCGGGACTTGAGGCGCGGACAGTTGCCGGGGATAGGGCCATGGGAGATTGCTGCTCGCGTTTGAAAGGTGATGTGCGCTGCGACGGAGACTGGTAGGAAAGAGGCGAGGGTTTCTTGGGAGACGTGTTCTGTGTATGCGACATCTGTACACAAAGGGTTAGGGCTGTCGGCGAGGCTGGCTGAGTACTAGCCTTACCATGATGGGTACGAGTCGAGATGTGGGGTAGACATGCAGACAAAGTGAACAATCTACCTCGAAACCTGCGACAAGGACAGAGGCGTTCTAGTCCAATGGCGAAGAGTCGCTGCGGCGGCGTTGCCATTGTTTACTTTGTCCAGCCGGCCAGCCAAGGCAGGGCGGGGCTGATTCCGCACCGTTGACCCCTCCGTGGGGTCGCCAAACCTTCAAAAAAGCCCCTGAACAGCTGCATTGTTGGTGCCATCACCTGCCTCGCTGCACGCCCAAACTTGTTCTGTGGAAATGTGTTAAGATAAGAAATTGTTGACGATATATGACAAGCTTAATGACTAACGTGTGATGATACAACTCGGGTGGATTAATCCGATATCTCAGCAAGAGCCGGCCTAGGCACAGAGCGACCTGGCGGAGGAGCCTAGACATTCGCGAAGGGCTTTCAAGGTAGAGACAGAATTATGGCGAATGGGCTACACCCTACAACGTCGGGCACGAATCTTACGACCATGGGTGCCCCGAACAGGACCAACGGAGATTTCTTCACAACCCTGCCCGCGCCATCCCCTGGGCCTCAGTTTGACGAGAGCTTCCTTGCCGCCCGGCAATCGAGCAACAACTCGCCGCGAGCTCCATCGGTGACCTCGAAGCAGTCAAACGCGTCCATGTACCAGAGTGCTCTCATGGCGCAGAATGGTGTCACCGCTCGCAATGGTCCCAAGCGTCTGCGCTCGCAGTATCCTCCGAACAGCCCTGAGCCACACGTTGAATTCATCCTGGTCGCGGCTTTTGACATTGACCGAGGATCAATCATGGAGCACCAGTACCCGGGGCCCATCAGTGGGAATGAGCACATGCTGGCCGAGCTGATGTTGCCGGACCAGGTGCACAGTCGACAGCAGGATTGGACCATCTTCTTCCTTCACAAGGACGCCGACCCGGAAGACGACGTGGAAGACGCCAACGGAAGAGATGACCAAGAAAGGGAGGCTTCGATTGTCGAAGATGGCGACGCGGATCCGCTAGAGGGTCCTCCACTGGTCTATGTTCTGAATCACGTGAACACAAAGATGGACAATAGCGTGCGCAGAGGCGCCGTAGTGAAGGCCATGGCCATGTGCACAAGGCACTCATTTCTGGATATTTACAAGCCACTGCTTGTGCTGGCAATCGAGGAGTACTTTCGGGCTCCCACTCTGGACACGCTGGCCAACCTGTACACTTCGGTCAACTCGATGGACCTGTCGCTCGTGCCGCGCCTGTCTCTCTTGGAAGGCATCATCCTGTCAGCCAGCAGCACAAAGACCATGTTCATGGAGAGATTCGAGAAGATGATTGAACAGCAGAAAGACGACGATCCTCGACACGAGCAACCACGCCAGACTCTACCACGAGACACGCACGAGTTTGAGACGAGGATCCCCTACAATGGACACACGCTGCCTGTCAAGATCCCCGTGGCCAAGTGGCCCGAGACGGTGGGCAACTTTTCCATCATCAAACTCATCCAGACCTTTGCAGCCCCTCACGCCGCGTCGGCAAAGCCGTTCTCTGTGCACCCGCATCTAACGACTGGTGGCGTCATGACGCACCCGATCATTGTCCTGGTAAACGCTCTTCTGACGCAAAAGAGAGTCATCTTCCTTGGGCACGGGCGGCCGTCGGAGGAGGTTGCCGAGGCTGTGCTCGCGGCGTGTGCGCTCGCGTCTGGGGGGGTGCTGAGGGGCTTCACCCGTCACGCCTTCCCGTACACCGACTTGACGAAGATTGACGACCTCCAGCGGGTGCCTGGGTTCATCGCCGGGGTGACGAATCCAGTGTTCGAGACGCAGCACGACTGGTGGGATCTGCTGTGTGATCTGCCCAACGGGCGCATGACCATCAGCAGCAAGATTGCAACGCCAGAGGTGACGGACGGCATCCAGACATTCAAACAGCAGCACCCGAACATTGTCAACGCGGGCACAACGTCGTCGTCAAGCGACGTGACGGGCGACGCGGTGTTCATGGACAATGTGCTGCGGACCATCAACAACCGGCTGGGCGAGGGCGTGGTGCGGTCGATGTGGCGCGACTGGGTGGTGAAGCTGACGCGGATTGCGGCGACGTTCGAGGAGATAGTGTATGGGGCGAGCGCGCTGTACATCGGGGGCGAGCAGGCAGACACGAGCGAGCTGGGGCTCCAGGGCCACGGGTACGTGTGGTCGGACGAGGCATCACGGCAGCGCGAGCTGGCGGCCAACGTGCACCGCATCGAGGGTTGGCGGCACACGCGCAGCTACTTTAGCTTCAAGCAGGACCTCATCCATCTGTACAACTCGCGGCCGATCAAGTCGATGGACCTGCACTACCACCACGACCGGCTGCGCACGCAGCGGCTGAGCCGCGAGGCGTCGGCGGCCATCTACGTCGGCTTCTCCAACGCGATCCACACGCACGCCGAGATCTGCCAGCTACTGACGGTCACGTCGGAGTCGCACGGCGGGCTGTTCTACATCTCGCTTGGGCTGATGCACCCACGCAAGGATGTGCGTTTCAAGACGGTGAGCCTGCTGGAACGCATCCAGGGGCACGAGGCGGGCAAGCACTTCTGGGAAGGGCTGGGCAAATTTGTGAAACTGGCGTACTTTCGGCTACTCCGAGAGCGCGACGCGTCAGGGGGGGAGGAGGTGGAGCTGAGCAAGACGGCGAGCCGCAGTGGGATCGAGGCCAGATGAACGGCGGCGGGGGGGGGGGGGGTCCCTGTCTGAAGCCAACCAGGTCATATTGTAATACTAGCATATTCTCCACAGTGCACTGCGTTGCCCCGTCCAAAGAGAGACGCCGTCGTCCGTTCGTGCGTGCGAGTGACAGGCGAGGGCGTTGAACTAAGAAAGACGACAGAAAGCCAAAAGGGTGGCTCCTCCCCCCCCCCCCCCCGCAGCCCAGCTGGCGGTGGCTTGCCCCGAAGATGGGGGCTAGCTTCAGTCGTACAGACAAGATGACAGAACAGACAGGATGACAGCCAAGACGACCCGCGGCAACACGACAGGTGCAGGCGGGTCAGAGCAGCAACACGATGGAGGCGCAAAGCCACGCGGACGCCCTGGACGGGGTTATTTTTGCGAAGCGCCCACGCTGCAGGAGGGGCGGGCGGGAGGCGATCTTACGAAGTATTGAATGGCTTGCGCCGGGGCCAAGTGGCTGGCCAGGCCAGGCCCGGTGGAGATGGGGGCTCTGCCGGGCGCGGGCCAGTGATCAACGATCGTCGCCCACCCTCGCGGCACACGCAGCCCACGCCGGCCAGGTCGAGGCCAGATGCCGCCGGATGCGGTGCCGAGTCTTGTCTGCTGCTTGCAGCAATCGGGAGATTACCACACCGGCCGTTGGCGCTTCCTCCCGCCGCCAGCGCGCATTAGTCGAGTGCTCTTTGCAACTCTAGCCTCAGCCTCTGCCTCTGCTCCCCCCCCCCCCCCCCCCCTCTGGCGCAAGCGCCTCCCCCGGCGCCATGTTGAAATGACCTCCATCAGCCGCTTGCTTTCCCGCATCGTCTTTTGAGTGCACTTCACCCTCGTTTCCCATCCCGTCCGCGGTCAGCAGCACGAGCTTTTCCCACCGCCACCGTCGCGTTGCCGCCGCCGTCCGCGTCGTGGCTTTTGCATATTTCCGGCGCTTTACCATCCACAACACTCGAAATCTGTACATCTAGAGAGGCTCTGCTTCTTCCTTCTCTCTTCTGCCAACCTTTTGGACGACTTCATTGTCTGTTCGGCCCTTCTTTCAACACCTTCCTTCGCTCTCGCGTCTCTCCTCCTCTCGCTTCGCATTAGTCTTCCTTGCAAATTTGGCCTCCCCCTCCCCGAAGCCTGTCGGTCCCTGTCATGCAAAGCCTCCGCTTTCAACGCGTACAGTAGACACACACACACACACACACACACACACACACACACCCGACGCAACCATGGGTCTCACGGCCCGCGTACGACACCAGCCTGCGTGCTGCACAACTCCCCGCCTCTCGTCACCGTCGCATCTTGATGCATCAAACATTGATGCCCGCTCTGTCTCCAAGACACCACTCCCTCAACAACAACCACGACGCCGTCACTCTCCTCCCGCCCGCACAACCATGACCACCACATTTACAATTCCCCACATCTCCATCCTCTTCTTCCTCGCCATCAGTCTCTTCGCATCAATAGCCCAAGCAGATGCCTCCCTCGACCGCCGGAAAGCAAGCCGCGGCGTCAACCTTCCCTCCTTGCTCTTTGACACGAGCAACCCTCCTCTTCGCTCGCCCCACCACGGCGACGGCACCGCCTTTTCCATTCCCTCGGCTTTCCTTCCACGCGATACCTCATCATCAGACTCTTCTTTCCCACAGCCCTTTGACACCACCATCGGCGACAACTTCACAGAGCCGGCGTGTGGACAGTTCTTCACGGCCATGACCAAGGCCACTGACATTAACGACTGCAAGGCCATCTCCCTTCTCCTCCTCGTATGTTGCTAATCTCTGCTTTCCGTGAATTATTGACTAACCACGACCTCAAGACATCTACATCTTTCTTTAAAGCCAGCAAGTCCGTCGTCCGCCTGACCCAGACCCTCGACGCCTCGTGCGCCGTCGATGCAGACAGATGCGACTCTGTCCTGAACACCTATGCCGTCGCCCTCAAGCAGAAGAACAATTGTGCCGCCGATCTCGATGCAGAGAACCCGCTGGTCATGCAAGCCTACGACGGCTTGGTAGCCTACAAGACAGTATACCGTGCGGCTTGTTTGAAGGATCCATCCCCAGCCTCTTCGGCATCATCCAGCAGCAGCTCATCCAGCAGCTCATCCAGCAGCTCCTCCAGCAGCTCCTCCAGCAGCGGCTCGAGCACCACAGCCTCCTCAAAAGCTGCCTCGTCCTCTTCGTCTGCATCTAGCAACGCCGGCCGGTATTGCCTCTCCGAAGCGCTGACGAACCGTTCATCGCCTGCATCATCCTACGTCTACTACCTTCCTCTCGGCACTCAGCTGCCCAGCAGCGCCGTGCCGGCCTGTAACCAGTGCCTCTCAACGACCATGCAGGCCTACGCCGCCACTGCCGGCAACGGCACTCAGCCCCTGAGCCGCACCTTTGGTGACGCCGTCAGTCAGATCAACCTCTTCTGCGGACCCACATTTGTCAACGCCAAGGTCCCCGACATCAGCGCTGCCGGCCGAGCCGTCTCCATGTCGCTGTTGCCAACGCTTGTCTTTGGCGGTCTGGCTGCTTTGCTGCTGCTCTGATGGAGACTTTTTTCTTTGCCTCTCCACTGCATATCTGACATTTACACACTTGGGTTCATATAATTTAGCGACGGCGCTGGGTCCATTGGAATAATCTCAAAATTTGGTTGGACGCACCGACGCCCTTCACAATCTACGCTGCATACCACATATGGGTGGTAGGCGGGGGAAAAGCATCATGTATACATAATCTCAAGACAACAATGCCATTACGATCACGAGTACCTCCTCTTCGCTGCCGTTGCCTTTGCTGCCGTTGCCTTTGCTGTCGTTGCCTTTGCCGGTCGAAGATTAAAAGTCCATTACATTTCATAAAGCCCCCGCCCCATGGCCGTCGCCAACGATAAATAATGCGAACTACATGACCGCACAGTCGTCCGTAAGCACCAGCTCGCCCTCAGGCAAGTCCAGATCCTCGCCGAGATCGATGCCCGCCTCGTCGTCGTCCTCGTCGCCGTCACCCTCACCGCCGCCCTCGCCCTCGCCTGCCGCCCCCGCCCGCGCCACAGCCCGCATGCGCATCCGCCGCGCCAGCAGCTCGAGCATGCTGCGCGTCACGAACGCGTCTCGATTGCCCCCGCGCCGGTCCTGGTCGTTGCGGCTCGTGATCTCGTACTCGTCCTGCATGCACCGCTTGCTCGACAGCCGGATGCCTTGACGCAACCCCCGCGCGGCTGCGGGCCCGCCGTGGCTGCCGCGCGGGCGGGCGGTCGAGCCGCGGTGGGCGGGGCCGTCGTCGTCGTCGGCTGACTCGCCGGACGATAGGGTGCCGGAGAGCGGGGCGAAGGGGTCGGGCGCGGTGGTGCTGTTGTCAGCTGGTTCTGCTTCGTCATCGTCCTCCTCCTCGAGCGCTGGGTGGGCGCGGCGTGGACGACGAGGGACGGCAGCGGCGCGGCGCTGGCGGCGGCGGTGCCTGGCGAAGCCGAGGGCGGAGAAGGAGTGCTCCTCGTCGTCGTTGTCGACGCCGCGGCCGTTCCAGGCGTCGCGGCGGGCGCGCGCGTCGGCGGCGAAGAGCTTGACGGTGCGGTCGATGCCGCTGACGGCGAGCAGCGGTTCGTGCGGGTGGCCCTGCACGACGTTGACCACCTCGCCGTCGCCCTCGAGGATGGTCAGCAGCTGCGTCGTCGCCGCGTCCCACAGCAGCACGTGGCCCGAGTCGCTGCCCGACACGATGTACTCGTCGTCCAGCCCGAAGAAGTTGACGTCCTTGACCGTCTTGACGTTGACGTGCCCGCGGTAGGAGCGCGCTGCCGCGTGGCAGGGGATTTGGCTCTGGACGTGCGCCCGGGCAGCCCCGCGTTCGAGCGCACTCGTGAAGATGCGTCGGTGCACCAGCGGGTCGATCTCGATGGCTTCGTCGTCTTCTTCGATCTCTATACTCCCGCCGCTGCGGTTGCTGCCGTAGTCATCGATATCGCTGTCGCTGCTGGTTTCGCCATCCGTGTCTGAATCGTCCTCGTCCTCTTCGTCTTCTTCTTCTTCTTCTTCTTCGATGGCGCCCGAGGAATTTGCTGAGGTTGATACGCGGCCTTGATCGCGGCGGTGGCGCTGTTCTTGGATAATGGACTCACCAAGGTCATCAACGCTGACGAGCGCATTCCGGTCAATGTCGCCCTCTGGATCCACGGGATACTGGCGGACGCCGTCTTCTTCGTGTCGATGCAAAATTGCACTTGCTAGGTCAATATAATCATGATCTGAAGCGTCCAAGGAGATGTCATCTGATGCTCGTTGTAGATTAGCACCTTGTGCATTGCCACGACCTGCACCCCCAAAGGCAGTGTCAATATCCTCATGCGTTCGCGCGAGATCGGCTGATTTGAGTAGACCGCGCACAACCGTGAAGCCCCAGAACTTGGTTGTCGGAATCCGTTCTTGGCTTGAAGCAGCGTTATCGTGACTTTCAATGTTGGCATCTGGACGAGATGACAAATCTGCAAATGGGAGCTTCAAAGCTTCGGAAAAGGCATGCACCGCATCTTTCTCGGTTGAGAATACTCGTCGGTTCTCATCTATTTCGAACCGTGAGGCATCCACGTTAGGGACGGGCCTTGTGTCACTTGCTCGCTCAAGCAAATGAGGTATCAGCAGACTTTCAATGGCTTCAGCTTCAGACTCTGGCGGTATTGGATTTCGTTGACTATTGCTGGAGTTTCTCCGCGCGGTAAAGCCTTCAACCAAAGCTCCAACGCCGCTACTCAGCCACAGACTTATCGCTTTAATAAAGTCTATGCAGAAAAGTGAATGTGTTTCTCGCGGAGATACTGGTCGACTCTCACTAGAAGCAGGGCTAATCAGAGACAATCTGCTCATAGTGCGAGCTTCCAGATTCTCAGGTGTTCTGGCTCCAAGTAACCACGCCAGTACGCCAGCACACTGGACAAAACGAAAGGTTGCTTCTCGAGTCTTTCTCATGGTCATGTGCCAGGCAACACTTGGATCTGGCTCCATGGGGTACCTCCAGGTTCTCATGATTTCGTCAATATCATTCATATGCGATGCAGCAGCAGCCAGTACCGGCGTAAAATCGTGGCCAGATAATGATTGTTCATTCTCCGGCACATCTTCAAGGTGGAATATCATTTTTTGCAGTAGAGTGGCAGCATCTGCAATTTCACAGGCCGTTCTTTGATTGTCAGAAAGTTCCGCATCCTCCCTCAACGGAATGAGCTCGCTTTGTCCATTTCCGTAATTGACTGCCAAGAACTGGCCGCCCTCTTCACTTTCGTCAGTACGCTGCCTGGGGCTCGCGCGAGCAGCATCCTCTTGAGCGGCACTCGAGTCGCCATCACGCCGGCTTCTCTTGCGATGAGACGATTGGCCTTTGAATTTGCTTTTCGCACTGGCTGGTTTTTCCTTCTTCCCTGCACGTGCATCCGCATCTGCATCCGCATCGGGATCTCTGATGAGATCAAAACTGTAGATCCAATCTCCCGACCAGCTGACAATCATGTTGTTTGGATGTGCGTCGCTAATCTTCAAAGCAGTAATGTGTCCATTGTCGGCACCTCCCATACGCTTCTGGCCTCGTGGGGCAAATCGCCGCACACACTGCGTAGCTTCTCGTAACTGGGTGTTTGTGGCTGATTGCCCACGCTCAAAAAATCTGTCGCGCCCCATCATGCGCCTGTCATGGAGAAAGGCATGCAGGTGTGCTCCTCCAAGGGCAATGTAATGTGGTTGGCTTGGAGAACAGGATATCGAGTTCAAGTCGATATGGTGCCGCTTGTATGAGATGAGTGGCGGCGGAACGTTTGAATCATCCTGAGCCGACCAGCCCCTCATGTGACCGCTGGGCCTAGGATATGATGATGATGGTAGCCGTAAATCCCACTGGCGTACCTCGCCGTCTTCGGAGCAGCTCAAGAAGAGGTGGGGAGAAGATTCTGTGACGATTCTCTTCACCCTGTCACTATGTGACCTGTAGACTTTGACGCTGGTATCTCCTTCGCTCATGTATCGTGTGCCGTTTCGAATGAGACCTGCATCTGCGGCAGCGCCCGGGTCAAGGGATGTTCGCGAAGAATGTTCGAGATCAAAAATGCGGATCTCGGAGTCTCCAGCGGCGGTGATCAACGTCCTGTCGTTGGAATGAGGCATGAACTTGACCGAAAAGATGTTGGCCGTGTGGCCAGTATGGATCGTGTACGGGAAACTGAAGGGATTAAGGCTATCGTGGGGTTGGTAGGCGTGGATATTGAGGTATTCATCGTCTGAGCCAGAGGCCAAAAGCAATCCCGACTTTGACCAGCTGCTGCTGTCAGTGTGCATGTCTCGAAGCAGAAGTCCTCACCGTACATACCTCAGAGCATTGACGCAGCCAGAATGGCCACTGAGTTCATTGACAATGTCAAAGTCGCGGATCCACTTGCGGTCGCCGTAGAAACCTCTGACAGACGTGTATGGCCCATGCACACCCAGCTCGCGCCTCAAGAGGCGGTCTGGAAATGTGTAGGATGTCATGCTGGTTGGCGGTTCGTCCAAAGTCCGCCGGTCAACAAGGACGGCCGGCCCCAATGAGCTACCCACATTCGTGATTCAGCTTTCGTGCGGCGAGAGTAAGCTAGACCGTCAATGCAAGGCCAAAAGCGATAGCAAGCACCCGTCCATCGGCAGAGCCGTTGCAGAACGTTTGGGGAGCACAGCTGGCGTAGTTTAGGGCCAAGCTCTCCACATGTGACGACACCCTGCCAAGAGCTTTATCGATAGGCTTTGATGTCTCCACGCTCTTCGATTGTGGCCTTCATTGCGGCTCAACAGGATCAACAGAATCCGCTCGGGGCGTGTGGGAGGCAGCAGATGTCACTTGGAGCAGATGCAATGTTGAAAGAATCCATGCACCGTTGAATGATCCTGCCAATGCGATTCAAGCCGCACCTTATTCCCTTCACTAGTGGCTTGGCTGGCGACATCTTGTCATGCATCCAACACTTCTGACAGCGTTGGGGCAGCAAGTCTCTCTCTTCCGTTCAACATTCCCCAATTGAGCGGGAAACTTTATCTCATGGCGACGTTTTGGCCCCCAACTCTGGTCATGCCTTGGTCGCACCGTGAAGGTTGTATCTCGGCCGAGAGGTATCTCACTTCGCCGAGCTCACACCTCACCACCACCGATGCAACCAAGACACACATTCACGGCGCCATACGATTGGACTCGCTAAAATATTGGCAACACTATCTGATCCATCAGATTGTCTGCGACGTTGGATGTCGATCTAATCGTCGCTCCGGCCCATACCACAGGATTCTCCATGTCTGCCCATAGGCCGGACGTGTCTGAAATGGTGTATCAAAAGGGTATCCGGAGAAGACGGCTCGTACTGTCGTGTCTTGTCTGCAAGAAGCGCAAGGTCAAGTGCGACCGTCGACTTCCAGCATGCACCAAGTGCGCAGAGGCTGGACATCCCACCCAGTGCAAATATGATGAGCGCATCGTTGCTCCAGGAGACGGCTCCGAAATGCGCAGTGATTCTCCTGCTGGCTCCTCGAGCCCAATCCTGCAGCGTGGTAGTGACGCACGCAGTGATTCTGGTGGTCATGACGATCTTACAGACGGCATTCGTGAATCGCAAAGAATCATTGGCTTGGAGCGTCATGTGGCCGATCTGGAGGCGAAATTGAAGCAGGCATTGGACCAACCAAACACCCCTTCATCCACCTTATCCGAGGCGGAACCGGCCAGCCCGGACTGGGTCAGCACCAATACGACCCGGCCGCTCATACAGGGTGCAAGCTTCAAGACCCAGTTCTACGGTGCGAGCCATTCCGTCGGCATGATTGCTTATTTCGAGGGTCTCCGGGGCTTCCTTAAAAAGGCAGCTTCAGAACATCCAGTGTTGGGGGCTCAAAAGTGGACCATGCAGCCAGTGGCCAATGGCAAACTGGGTCACATACCTTCACATGAGCTGCCCGGCGTACTGAGCCAGTCACTTCCGCCTGAGCCAAGGTGCCGGCAGCTGATGCTCAATTACTTTAAGCATTTTGAGGGCATGTTTCGTATCCTTCATGGTCCTGTCTTCTGGCGAAGATATGAAGATTATTGGGCCGGTCGGACGGGGGACCCTTGCGCCTTTCTGGCCCTTCTCCTGGCTGCAATGTCTTGCGCAAGATGTCTCTACGTCGACACGCCTATCTTGTTCGACGGTGATAGCTCAAGTGCCAGGAACGAGGTTATTCACTGGCTGCACGCAGTGGAAACTTGGCACCACAACCAGAGTCCAAAGCACACCACTATTGAACTCTTTCAGATAAAATGTCTTTTACTCTTGTCCAAAAGAGTCAATGTTGTCAAGCTGAAGCGTCACTATACTTTGTCTCAGATGCTTCTGTCCAATGCCATATCAATTGGTCTCCACAGAAGCCCCAGAAACCTTACCGTCAAAACGTCCTTTTACGACCAAGAAATGCGACGAAGATTGTGGGCCAGTGTTGCCGAGCTTGAAATTGCTGAAAGCATTGAGCGAGGTGTGCCATCTCTAGTGTCGAATTTGTACTCTGACATTGAGGCTCCTGGAAACTTTCGAGACGAAGATTTTGACGAAACTACTTTCGTTGAGCCAAGTCCTCAAATGGACGAGATCTTCACCGAATCGTCTCTTGTGAGGTATGCGCATACAATCAGATCTATCCGGCACGAAGTAAATAATATTGTCAACAATCCCGAGATCCACAAAGGTCTAAGCCAGACGGATCTTGGCTCGCTACACGATCGCATTGTAAGCAAATTCAGAGCGCTCGTATCTTGGCCAGCACTCCCGTCGTCTTCTAGTTACACTGAGCTAGCGCTTTTGTGCAAGGCCTATCTGGAACTTCAAATGTACGAGCTGTTGATCATGCTACATCTTCCATTTTCAGTCGATAGTAGCATGGATGCTAGGAGTGGCCACTCCCGTTTCGTCTGCAACAGTTCAGCCAGGAATATAATCGGAATCTACTCCAAGCTATCACAACATGGTTTTAGCCAAATGTGTTTGAAGAGAACACAGATTGTTCGAGCGACACTATGTCTTTGTTTAGCAGAGTCTACGAGTTTCCCACAGGGTAAGTGTTGCAACCTCCCCTTGATGAGAATTAGATTGCTGAAGACTCTATTCAGATCCTATTTACCGCAACACCTCAAATAGCAACGAGACAGTCGTTCTGATTCAGCGATCGCTTGATGTAATGGAAGAGCGTATTCTAGCACATGGCGATGGATTCCGCGGCTTCTGGCTGCTGTTTGCCGCTAGCTGCTTCATTGAAGCACACAGAGACCCAATTGCATCTGCGGCTTGGCAAGAAAAGACAATCAATCGAGTCATTCTACTCTGCAGCAAACTCAGCCTCTGCCAGGTCAACAGAGGCCAGCAAAAGGAGTCTTCCGACGCGTTGTTTGCGCGGTATATGAAGCACATACAACGCACCTCTGTCTTTGCCAAGATCGAGGCCCCTGCAGGCGCTGCACCAGATGCAAATGCCATTCACAACAGTAGCGTAAGTCTCTTGTTTTCGCTTAGGCGGTCATGCTGTTAAGGCTAATGACGACAACAGTTTAACGATCTTGGTCCCATAGAACCAATGTTTGAGGGATTTGGGTCTGACGCTTGGCTAGACTCGGCCATGGACGATTTTGGATTCTACAATCTAGCAGGCATGTAGAATTAGGCCAGCTACGTGAATGAAGCTATTCAATTAATTTATAGTTGCACCCTCCTTCGGTGAATTTGAATTTCGGCCGAGAGGAGACACCTTGCGGCCGAGAAAACGATTTCACCGACATTAAGAATGTGCATTATAACCCACTAGCTGGTATTTGGGCCTCTTGCCTTGCATGTGGGGCCAAATGCAACCTCATGTGGGAACAATTTACAAAGAAGGGCTGCCCCTTTAATTACTGCGCGTAGCTCGCCAGAGCTGGACCCTGAGGAACATGATTGGCTAAACTCGCATGATCTTACCGTGCTGCTCTCAAGGAAGATAAATTCTCTCTGAGGAAGGACGAAAGCTCCTCACGGAAGCAAATCAATGTGATCAGTCTGATCGGTCATTTAGAAAATCTCGTTCGAGACTGAGTATTTCCATAGACGTATCGTGCCCCTTAAACATGATGCCAGTTTGCTTCGGTCCTCGCCGCTACTCGAGCTTTTCGACTAGAGGTATCCGCCGCTCAGCTTTGCACTTGATCGATAATTCAGATGCTGATCTGGTGGCTGTGATGTGAAAAATTGAATTTACTCTTGCAAAGTTTGACCAAAGATCCTACACAAATGACAGATTCACAAAAACCCTTCAGTTTCCATTGATGAACTCGTGATCCACCACCGCCCACGACGTCAAGGAAGCTTGAAGCTGCCTCACTGTCGTTATAACAACGTCTCTGCCTGCGCCACTAGGTACCTCAGATTGGATCAGCTGAATAGTACTCGCGAAATAGTCATTCGATGTAAGCCAATCCCGCGCTCTTTGCCCGACCCAATCGTAGTGTGCCTCTAGGAAATTTTGGTATGCCCCTGTAAAATCGTAATTGATATTGATGGAATCTGAAGCAAGTGCATTTTGAAGAGTTTGCATCACTCCTTTCGTTTTGGATATTGTGGTTGACATGGCATTCTGCGCATCATCGGTGTTCATATAATCGAATGTAGCCTTGATGAGCTTGAGAGCGCCAGCACGCTGGAGGCCATTGAGTTTCTTCCATTTTTCGGCCGCGATGGGATTTTTGGAACCTTGCCTATTATGCTGTTAGCGTGATTTATGTTCTAATGTATAATCATCTTACCAAAGAATCGCCTTCATCGAGTTGATGTCCGTTGCTGCTGCAAGTAGATTGTCATTATCAGTCTTTGTTCCCACTATATTGTAAAATGTCTCTGCAGGGGTCGAGCCTCCAAAGAAATTTCCAGTAGCCACGTTCAAGCTCGACCAGGTCTTGAAGAAGAAAGAGTTTGCGTTGCTTGTCGTCCTGAAGGTGTTCCAAGGAAGCTGACCAGTGTTCAATGCTCCGCCACCTGGCAAGATACCATCAAGCATGCTTTGGAAAGCAGTTTTGACAGTCTGGATTTCATAGACATGTTCCGCAACCATGGTTTGGCCTTGAGGAACTGAACCAATTGTAGATTCGATCGTGTCGAGACTACAGGACAACCTGTTTCGGAAGAATGCTCTCTTATTAGCCGTTGTTACTAAAGTATCGACGGTATTGTATGCGGAACTCTTCAAAGATGCAATAATAGAGTTTCGAGTCTTTCCGGGTTTGTTCTTGCAAAGTTTCGAGTTTCTTGATGACCCCCTGGGTTCCAGGTAATGTGTTTCGTAGTCGCCGCTGTATGGATCCAGCTCGTCACGCTTTTCGAATACGCTGTCAAGTGTCAGTCGGAGACTACCGTGTCCGGCAATTTAAAGTCATACCTCACTGATGCAGATGGATCTCCGCTTCCATCCACGCCCCCGATATAGCAATCTGCTTCGAAATCATTGTACTCAATCTCGCCCACAATGGATCCACCACTGTCAGGCTCACCACTTGTCGGAACCACTCCATCGGGCAGTTCGCATGAGAATGGATCGCCACCACCAGCTGGATTCGATGTAATAGATGGGTCATCACAGCAAAAGTTGGCCCGAGTGCCCAGTGTACATGTCGTAGAGTCAGAGATGACAGAGACTTGACCACTTGGGCATGCACCCGTGCACTCGTGCGGTCCGACTGGCATCAAACCACTGCCAAGGCTGAATACAGGTGGCCAAGCTTGGTATTCAGCGCCCTGATCATGCCAGCTACAGTTGTTCAAGGCGCCTTGTTGACAACAGTATGGTTGATAGAAGGTTGGAGGACCGCATGAGTGGGAGCCGCCCAGTCCAAGCCATGTCTCGGTGACAGTGATCAACCCACTGGACCTCTTTGTCGAGGCTGGACAGATATTCTGTTGAATACTTCCAAAGAAAAAAGTGCATGAACCGTCAAATTGACAATTTGGAATCTCTATGGCAGTAGAGCAACATAGCGTTTTGTGGTTGAGGAGGCACGAGTCGCCATCTCCGACAACATCAGTGGTAACAGCAACCTCGCCAAAGTTACACTGGTTGTTTGCGCAGAGAGGAGAAGTTCCTGCCCAATGACAGGTGGGAGCATCGTTGCTAGGGCAGCAGAAAGGTCGGCTTACATCTGCCGGGCAACCAAGTTTCAGACCGGCTGGGGTGACGGCTCCACCTCCGCCATCAGAGCTTCGCTCTACCGCACTGAAACCGCCGGGGCAAGACTGATTGCAGTCGCCCCACATGCACTGATTCAAGCCAGACTTGAGGTTGGACACCACGGCTAGATCAGACAGATCCCGTCCGTTGGCGCCATCGAGATAATGAGCGGCACTACCCAATGCGTCGTCTGTTGATGCAGCCCAGACCATGACACCACCTAAGCAGTGGCTGTTGGCGTAGTCGACCTTTAGCTTCAAAGTGTCTTGATCATCGTAAGATACCCATTGGTCAGAGTTCCAATTGATATATTTCACCGCCGCAGTTTCGTCAAATTGGACTGCTGGTTGATATTGAGATATGATGTCCTCAATTTCAGCGAAATTTAAAGTGCCTGCAGATTGAGAACAGTCACCAGGAGTACCACCCGCATTAAATGGACATCCAGGAGCGGAACAAGATGGATCTGATAGAGTGAATGATCGCCCGTAGAACCCCATTCCTAATGTCACCTTGCTAGGATCAATATTGTTTCGCCAAAGGAGCTGCATGGTCTGATCAATCTCCGTGAGGTTGGTGTGCGCATATACGTATGGTCCAATGTAAGGGTCTGTACTGTCCCAAGTGCCGTGCAAATCGTACGTCATAACATTGAACCAGTCAATAATGGGCTCAATAGCCTTGATGTCAAAGTTTTGCATATACCAATAGCTCGATGGAATTGTAATGGTAAGACCATAGTTGTGGCCTGACGATCCAAGTGCTGTCCGAAGATTTCTCAAGAATGACACATAATTGGTGAAATCAGATGGTTCTCCAGACCGCTCAGGGGCGACAGGGTATTCCCAGTCGATATCGACCCCATCGAAGCCATATGTTTCCATGAATTGAATCAAGGAGCGGAAGAAGGATGATTGAGCCGAGCTCGACGCCGCTAGCTGAGAGAACGTTTTTGCTGTTGGCTGATCAGGGTCATTCATCGACCAGCCTCCAACAGAGATCCACGTTTGGAGGCCTGGATTGAACTGCTTCAGCTTAGTCAAGCGTGGCATCAGGTCAATATCAGCATCAGACATTGGTGCCACTGTAAAGCTCGTTGGATCGACAAAAGCGAATGCATAGTTGAGATGAGCTGCATTGTTAGCTTGGTCCTCATGTTATGGGTGGGACTTTCGTACTGTAAGAAGTGTAGGGCAGGTCTTCTGGATACATGCCATCACAAGGCCGTGAAGGTGACCATCCTTCGTAGTAGCCCATGATACGCTGGCTGGAGGACTGTCCGCTGCATTGTGGAGCGCTGACTGTTGCTCCGTTGCAGAATTCCTCGGTCGTGCCGCAGAATCCAAATTTCGAGCAGCAAACATTCAGGGGGCATCCCTCCTTGTTGGACCATTGAGAGCCCCATCCTAGATGGTTTTTCTTGGTCAGCACTTTGACGTCAAACAAGCCCTGCTCCATCAAAAACTTCAGTTTTGAGTCTAGAAAAGATAAAGACTTACCAGGATCGCAGTCAGACTTCTGGTCACATGACGATATGCAATTGCCAGAGCCACAAAAGTCTGGCCCTAATCCACATACTCCAAATTTGGAACAGCAACCGATTTTACATGGTTTGCTAGAGGAGCATGAGAACGGATCGGAGGAAGGATCGTTGGTGTTCTGCTGTGCGATGACTGCTGAGAAAAGCAGTAGAACCCCCGCCAAAGAACCGTAGAGTCGCATGTCGATACTCTTTGGAACTGTATGAGCCAATTCGAATCAACAAAGCTCGACCACATGGGTACATATAAGATTTCCTGAGCTTCTAGAATCAGTCGTGATTCTCGGTATTCCAGGCCGATGCTGACTGTATTTGCCCGGCAATTTGCCGTGGTGCTTACCACTGGACGCGCTCATTTGCTGATGGATAAATCATTAAGGAAGTGTTGCGAGGCAAAGATCGCTCTCACTCAGCCAATACGGCGGCTGCATGCATGGCATTGGCCAGCGTTCACCAATACGAGATCTTGTGGCGCTTCAATCGCGCTAGTGGCAACTGTTAACCTTAATCTTGTGCAAAGCTTGTTCAAGAGTGCAACATCCTTGACATCTACAGCATCCACGCTGCTTATCTCCGTTCTAAGAATGGCGTTGATAGGTGATATCGGAGATGACTTGATGGTAGTCTCCAGCCAGCTGACTAGATGCATACGGTTTTTCATACGTGTTGCCGGAACCTCGGCCAGTTTCCGCTGGATACAATATTAAAAAGCACGCTGTACACACGTCTTCTGTAGAAAATTTTGTTCTTTATCCAGCAGCATATGTCCTTGTGGCAATCAGAATGAGAGCGTCTCATCTCCCTCTCGTGCTAATCGCGTTTGTTTCGCAGGTACTTGCACAGAGTTATTTCTTTCCTAATGGCTCTTTCCACCCAGACAACGCCGTTAGCTCTGGATGTAGCACGGCATTGCAAGCATCGCTTCCATGTCTTCCGGACGTCCTATTTGCTGCCACCTCGGATACTTTCCAGCCGTCCGCAAATGCCACATACCAGAAAATGCTCTGCGATTCAAAGTGCGGCTCTTCTCTAGCTTCCTACATTCAGAATGTCGATCAAGCTTGCAATAATGATCCACAACCATTTACAGGTCTGCCACCAGCTTATTATGGCCTTCAGACTTTTTCTGCTTGGAACGTTACATGTCTTCAAGATTCCACGGGTCAGAATTGCTTGAGTAAGGCTCCTGACTTGATCTTATTTTTTTTGGTAGCTGATAGCACATTTCAGGTTACCTCTTTGGTTTGTTCCAGAATAGTACATCGGCAACGAGTATTGCCGACCTCCCAGAAAGTCAGCTGTGCCGTCCTTGCATCTACATGCTGATGCAGCAGGTTGCAAGCACACCATTCTCGAATTTCAATGATGCCCTTTCGAAAGAAGCTGCATCTATCGGGCAAAAGTGCGGAGTGACTTTACCCACTTCTGTTCCAGCTTCTGTAGGGAATTTGACTAGTGTTTCCGGCTACACTCCTCTTGGCACATTGTACAACTCGACATGTCTCTCCGGGAAGACGTACACGGTTGTCAGCGGTGACACTGCTATTGCGATTTCTCAGAAGCAGAGCGTAAGCACTGGTGCCCTTCTCATCATCAACAACCTGATGCCAGATGGCAGCGATTTGCAGCTTGGCCAAACGCTCTGCCTACCAGAAACATGCCAGTCTCAAGTCGTTCAGAGCAATGACACATGCAACAGCATCATCACGGCAGCCGGTTTCCAGTATCAACAATTTTTGGCGTGGAACCCAAATGTCAATCCCTACTGCACTAACCTCCTGGAAGGACAGAATGTGTGTGTTAGCCCCCCTTCTGGAGTTTGGACAGGAACCACGATTGGTGGTGCGACAGTGACGAAGACCAACATTTACGCGACCAGTACGGTCCCTCCGCCAGGTCCTACAGCACACGGTACGACGACTCAGTGCGGCAAGTACTACCAGGTCAAGAGCGGCGACTTTTGTGAACTCGTCGCTCTGAACTACACAGTAGACTTGACGCTCTTTGAGTCGATCAACCCGTCCATCGACAGCGGTTGTGACAATCTCGTCCCGGGTCTTTACTACTGCGTCGAGCCGCTACAGGACTGGAACTCGACCGATGGATCTTCAACGACCTCGACATACGTCAGCGCGCCGACGCAGACGCCGCCGGGATCCACCTCGGACTGCTTTCAGTGGTATACGGTGCAGTCGGGCGATGGTTGTTCGCTAATTGAATCGTCGTTCGGCATCACCATGCAGCAGCTGCAGTCGTGGAACCCCGACCTTAAAGCAGACTGTTCCAATTTGCTGCTGGGTGAGGCCTATTGTGTGAATTCTGACGATCCTGTCAAGACTTCGGCGGCAAAGATGGCGAGACGGACGGCAGGGCCAGTGTCGGTGGCGAAGATGGAGGCGCTGCTTGATGCTACTCTTGTAGCAGAAAAGGCTCGGATTGCCGAACGCGGTGTGGGGCTGTGGAGCAGACTACGTCAACTCTTTTAGGTCTATTGAGATAGCTTTTGTAGGCAGTTTATTATATTCCCGAGCCAGTCTATTGTCTAATGTACAAGATTACGTGAAGTGTGCTTCTTTGAGCAGTTCCGTGACGGTGACGACCTGATATCCTCTCCGTTTGAGTTCCGGTAAGACCTTGCGCAACATTGGCGCGGTCCAAGATCGCCGGTCATGGCAGATGATGATGGAACCGGGGCGAGTCATGCTCAGAATGTGAGCAGCGTTGACTCTCCAGAAAGGAATTTGCGGGTCATGTGGGTACACGCTGCCCAAGACAAGTCGGTAGTCCAAGTTGGTGAGCATCGCTCGCATGCTGTTGCTGAAGAAGCCTGAACCGGGCCTAAAGTACTTCTGGGGAGGCTTGACGCCAGCCGCAGCATAAGCATGGTCAAGCTTGACGCGAACAGTCTCGATTTGTTGGGTAAGCGTGGCATCACTCAGAGAGCGTGACGGCTCATCCCGCATTGCATGGTTCCCGAGCTCGTTGCCATTACGAATCAGTCGTTCGAGGGTCTTGCCGTGTCCATCAGCTTGGGAGCCAATAATGAAGAAAGTTGCGGCAGCATCATTTTCCAGTAGAACATCCATGATTTCACTCGTGTGGGTCGAAGGGCCGTCATCGATGGTTAGTGCCACGATTTTTTTCTTGGTTGCAACACGCCAAAGGACGTCCGGCCATCGTCGCTCAAAATAGCTGATCAAGAGTCCTGGAGGTTTGTAGATGAGGTAAAAGGGTGAAATGAGTAGACCAACGATGACAACGAGCGCCAGGACCATGGCCAACCGCGATCGACGTAAGCGGATCCTGCGTCGTGACGGCAAGCGGAACAGACTCGGAACAAGACGCATGGACGCTTTGGTCACCCAGCCAAACAGCAACCCAAGTTCTCCCTGACTTTCCTCCCTGATCGGCCTTTCTCTGTCAAACCATTGAACGTCTTGACCTCGATGGCATCGGCTTGGCGGAGATGGCTGCTGAACCAGAAGGCAGAGACAGAGTTTAGACGCCCCTTGGTAAGGGGGTCTCAGGCTTGGCAACGCGCTACCATCGATAGCGCCTAATCTGGCACAGCTCAGCCGCGTCCACCTCTTTTGCACCTTTCTTCTCTCATCATAAATTTCGATTGCAAGGCACATCACGAGCGCTACGGGAAAGACACGGTAAAGATGTATCGCTGTTCTGGAGGCAAGGCCGCACTCGCCACATGCGATAAGCACATATAACGATGATGAGCTGCTTGTGTCGACAAAACACTGGCTGGGAAAGAGATATGCCATTTTCAGGATGCCTATTGGCACTGTAATCTCCCATGGTGCTGTCAGCTGACGTCAAGCACCTCTGCTAGCTGAACTTAAGGCACTAAAACTTGCTGACCCTCACCTTGTGCGTATATAGCTGTTCGTACATGATTTCTTCACCGTTGTCCTGCTCCTAATCTTTTACTGTCTTGGCGCAAATGCCTTCGTCACATGGCACAGACCAACACGAAGTAACTGAAGGCCAATTTCTTGCTACACACAGCTCAACAGCTCCCACTTCATCGTCTGTTGGGTTGTTACCAAATGACTCGTCCAATCCAAAGTCGGATACGATGACGCCCAACTCCGACAAGCCAAGCAGTGCCTGGGGCAAAGCACGCGACTCTTTTCCATGGTTCAAGGAGATAATATGCTGGACTCTTGCCCTCCTTCTCTACATTGCGATAATTATCATCCTCAAAGTGTATCAAGGGCACACGCCTCCGTCATTCTCAGGCGACATCAACCTAAACTCCATCATAGCCTTGTTTGGGACAGTCGCCGACTTACTGCTTCTGGTGCCCATTGTTTCGGCTCTAGGACAATTGAAATGGCTAAAGGTCGACAAGCAAATGTCTGTGCTTGACTTTTCCAACATTGACGAAGCCAGTCATGGAATTTCTGGCAGTTTCAAGCTCATAAAGTCTGGCCGGGGAGGGTGCGTGTTCTTCTGCTTGAAATCTGTGAGCTCACCTAGCTGATACTAGTGAAGAGTAATAGGCCTGGTTGGAGCAACCGTTACGATTCTCGTGCTAGCTTCCAGCACATTTGTGCAGCAAGTAGTAAACTACTATCCGTCGTATGGCAACAACTCTGACGCGACCTTACCCATCTCTAATCACCTGGTATCCAAAGGATATACCATGTACAATAACTACCCGGGCGGCACTTCGGGTCTTGACAGTGACATTACCGATGCAGCGTACACGGCAATCCTCAACACCCCAGGAGCTTCTCATAATGTGACTCCGAATTGTCCTACTGGATATTGTGCCTGGGATACCATGTATTACACGTGGTCGGTTTGCAACACCTGCCAGAATATCACGTCGCAGCTCAATGCAACAACAATGAACTACTACGATGGACAGGAGACGGCTTCAGCTTACACGCTCTCTAACGGCTTCTTCCTCTCTAGATTTGCCAGCGGTAACCCCCACAACTATGGTGCTCTCAATGTCACTGCGACGCAGCCGACAGCACGTATCGGCATCAGTAGACCGACCATACTTGGCGCGCCCTACACTAGTGTGGCTTTTGCAAACCAGACCGCATTTCTCCTAGGAGTCCTCGCGATCGGGCCAACACTAAATGGACTTCCAGAGGTATCGGACGCCACATCTTCGGAAACTTTGAGTCAAACCCTTCCGGTAGCATTTGAATGTTTGCTACAATTATGTGTGAAAGGTATGACTGCAGCCCAGCAGAATGGCTCTCTAGTAGAAACAGCTCACGAGATTTACCCACTCAACTTAACAAGCGCTGATGTTCAATTTTCTCAACTGCCAACATCACAAAACCAAAATTTCTATCAGCTACAGGCTCCGCCAGACGGAGGCAAAACCTTCCAAGTGGATGAGAATCTTGTCTCAAGCCTACGGGGTTGGCTTTTCAGCCTGATACAAGGGAATGCGACTGCGCAATTTGTTCCTGACGACGTTATCAGCGAGCTAGCTCCCATCACTCAGTCGCTGGAAGCAGCTCGCATACTCAAGGCCATGAACGCTGACAATATGGGTTTCCCAAAAATGATGGACAGTTTGGCTGCCAGCATGTCGAATGCCTTTCGCACAAAGTCTGCTCCAGTTCCCGGAGGCGTTCCGGGCGTTTCGAGATTCCCCACTACGCTCGTAGACGTTCGCTTAGTGTGGCTTGCGTACCCTTTCACGCTTCTCGCTCTAAGTCTGGCGGTACTTGTGGTGATTGCGTGGCAGACGCGTTCCTCAGGTCGCGCGCCCTGGAAGGACAGTACATTGGCCCTCCTGTTCCATGGGTTGGACATGCCGACCAAAGAAGGTCCGACATTTAGACAAACACAAAGCACGCGTACGATGAAGCTATTTGCAAAGAAAAAAACCATGCAGCTTGAGCAGGACCATCTCGTCATTCAATAGGATAAAGAGTATCTAGAAAACAATCTGCTTTGACTATAATTCTGCTGTTGATGCTGTTTTTCGGGTTACTTCAACTATATCGTGGCCATCGGCAAAGCTGTTTTGAAGCCTCTATAAGCTAGGCGGAGAGGTTTGAGCATGGACTTTGCATTATCGTCCGTCCCGTAGATTATATGGTCCACAATGATGCGGAGAATTTCTTGCAGTAAGCTCAAGAAGAGATGAGTAGACGACTCATTTGGCTCAGAGATGTACTCTTCGAGGCTTCCCATTCGAGCCATGGCCATCAGTGAGCAACCACTAACATGTGATCTCATGCGCCGCTCGAAGAGGAGCGAACACTAGTTTTGGCGGAATGAAATGACTAGAGTGAATAGAGGCAATTTGAAACGGAAAAGGATGACCTTGAAGGATGAAGGATGACCTTCAAGGGCAAAAACGACTTCAAAGGACAAAATTTTAAGTTGAAAGAGTGAAGGAAGATTGGAGAACGAGCGGGGACCAACAAAAGGAGGTTCTGTCAGCCATGACTCGCGCAGCTATCGATAAGCCCCACCACGCATTGGGAAACTTCTTATGAGTTTCTGTTGTCCGATGATCGGTCATCCGTAGACAACACATCATGGCTGCTGCACAGAACGTCATCAGCGGACTCATGAACAAGATGGGCTTCTCCAACAAGTGCGTGTCTCCTTTTTCGTCTCTTGTTCAACTTAGGGACTGCTTGAAGACTTCTGGAGGACTTCTTGAGGATTACTTGAGAACTAGAGGACTTCTTGAGGACTTCTTGAGGACTGCTTGAGGACTGCTTGGGGACTACTGAGGGGCTACACGAAGATCGCTGCAAGACTGACTAGATGACATCAACAGGAAAGCCCTCATGCTGGGCGCCGGCTTCGTCACCAAGCCGACTGTACAAATCCTCTCAGACGCTGGCGTCACCGTCACCGTCGCCTGCCGCACCGTTGACAGCGCCCGCAAGCTCTGCGAGGGCATCAAGAACACAAAGCCCGTCTCTGTCGATGTAGACGACACGGCCGCCCTCGACGCCGCCGTCGCAGGCCAGGACGTCGTCATCTCGCTCATTCCCTACACCTTCCACGCCACCGTCCTCAAGTCGGCCATCAAGAACAAGGTCAACATGGTCACCACCTCGTACATCAACCCGCAGATGCAGGAGCTCGACGACGAGGCCAAGGCAGCCGGCATCACCGTGCTCAACGAGATCGGCCTCGACCCGGGCATCGACCACCTGTACGCCGTCAAGACCATCGACGAGGTTCACCGCGCCGGCGGCAAGATCGCCTCCTTCCTCTCCTTCTGCGGCGGCTTGCCCGCGCCCGAGTCGTCCGACAACCCGCTCGGCTACAAGTTCTCCTGGTCCTCGCGCGGCGTGCTGCTAGCTCTCGGCAACTCCGCCCGCATCTACCGCGACGACGCCATCCTCGACATCGACGGCAAGCAGCTTATGGGCGAGGCCAAGCCCTACTACATCTACCCGGGCTTCAACTTCGTCGGCTACCCGAACCGCGACAGCACGCCCTACCGCGAGCGCTACGCCATCCCCGAGGCCCGCGACCTCGTGCGCGGCACCCTGCGCTACGGCGGCTTCCCCGAGTTCATCCGCACGCTCGTGCAGCTCGGCTTCCTCGACCAGGCCGACAAGGACTACCTGCAGCCCGGCGCGGCGCCGCTGTCCTGGGCGGCCGCAACCGCCAAGATCACCGGCAGCAGCAGCGTCACCCCACAGGACCTCGAGTGGGCCATCAGCAGCAAGGCCAGCTTCGCCGACACGGCCGAGAAGGAGCGCATCCTCGCCGGCCTGCGCTGGATCGGCGTGTTCGGCGACGCGCCCGTCACGCCGCGCGGCACCCCGCTCGACACGCTGTGCGCCACGCTCGAGCAGAAGATGCAGTACGGGCCGGGCGAGCGCGACATGGTCATGCTGCAGCACAAGTTTGGCATCGAGTGGGCCGACGGCCGCAGCGAGACGCGCACCTCGACGCTCGTCGAGTACGGCGGGCCCACCGGCGAGAAGGGCAGCGTCAGCGCCATGGCCAAGCTGGTCGGCGTGCCCTGCGGCGTCGCCACGCTCATGGTGCTCGACGGCAGCATCAAGGAGAAGGGCGTCATTGCGCCCGTCACGCCGCAGATTGCCCTGCCCATCCTCGAGGAGCTGAAGAAGTGGGACATTGAGCTCGTCGAGAAGACCCTCTAGCCTGTGGGGATGGATAGAACGTCACGCACAAGATAATAAAAATTGTAATAAGAGAAATGTGGATGCCGATTTGCCAAATCTACACGTGAGCAGCCCTGCTCCGATGCATGCCAACTACTTACTCGAGCTCCCCGTCGCTCCCAAGGCGAATGTCGTGTACCTTGTCCTCGTCCTCGTTGGCGTCGGCCGCACCGCCATGCTTCATGTCCACGTGCCCCACTAGCCCTCTGCCAAAGCTGTCCGTTTCCGGGGTGGTCATGTGATGCACCTGCAGCATCCCAGTGTCGTCCATGTCGTCGAGAATGTCGTCATCTCCATCAAACTGCTTCATGCGGTCGCTCGACGGCGACCCGTTGGCAGGACCGAGACTCGCAGTGTCGTCTTGTCCCAGCGTCTCATCGTCATCGCTGTTGGTCGCCCTTCCGGCGTCGTCGAGAGTTGCCCAGCTCCAGTTCGTTGCAACACTGAGTCCCCCAGTCTCCGCACTCGGAAGAGGGTGGTCAGCGTCCATGCTGATGCCCTCGTCCTCGTCCGCGCGCGGAAGTGAATCAATCTTGTCCAGCGCCGTCGCGAAATTCGCGTTCTTTGCTTGGTTCCCGCGACCGCTGCCACCACTGGCTCCAGGTGCGTGAGCGCCGAGAGTCTGAGCCGGCTGGTGGGCTGCTGTGGCTGCGCGAGAACCGTTCGACGACCCACTGGGGGAGGATGGGCCGCCGAGGCGCTGGCCTTCCCCCGATTCCGAGGATGACCTGGTCAATGATTCACCACTGGTCTGGTTTACAAGATCTTGGAGATACTGCGGGCCCAGTGGTCCATCTGTCCGTCGCCGGTAAAAGAGCAGGTAGGCAGACTTGTCCACCGCAACATCTGGATTCACAGCGCAAACAGAACTGTCTTTTCATCTTGTTAGTCGTCGGTCTCTCCACAGAGTACTTGAACGCATACCATTATAGTCGTACCATCTGCCGTCCATGAAGTTCTTCGCCACGGCAGTATAGTGACCTCCACCCAGACCTCCAAAGTGCTTGTCGACGGCAAACAAATCATAGACTAGTGACTTGTCTTCTGGTAGACCAACCTTGCCAGCCAAGTCGAGACCTTCAATGGGAAAATCAACCTTGGCGTCAATCTTGTCTCGCCATCGACTCTGCATGTTGAAACGCTTCAGGTGGACAATCAAGATGTCTGGCGCTGTCCAGAGCTCCAAAGTCTTTGTTGCCCTTCGCATTTCCTTGCAGCGATTGCAGTACCACGCGTTGTCTTCTGAGAGAATCTCGCTTCGGGCAGTCTCGGTGAAGCACTCTTGCAACGTGACGCCTTGCCTTTTTCGTCTCAAGAGTCGTTCTCGCTTGTCCTCGAGAGCCGGGTCTGAGAGTTTTTCGATGAGGTTGGCTTGGTTGGTGTACAAACCTCGCAGGTCATTCTTGCCTCTGCCCCTGAAGAGTCCGTCAAAGGCGTCGCTGTTCCAGTCAAGGATGATGCACTCGCCAAGGCGGACAAGGTATGGGTCTGCGGCAACTGGTTTTCTTGTAATCAGTGGTGCGCGGCGAGGAATAGGTGGCGGCATTGCATCATCCTCATCGCTGCTGTCAGCTAGCAGTGTATTTGCAGAATTCTCAGAGCTATTCCTCGTATTCGGCTCAGCAAGTTCATCCTCGCTGCTGTCATCATCTGGTCTTTGGCGCCAGGACCTGATGCTTTTCGAGCTTACAGACGACTGTCGGCGTTGCGGCTGACGCTTCATCAGCCGACTTTGCAGAGACTCTGCATCTCTAGGCATGGATCCGCTGGATGGTACGTTTGTGGGAATGATCTCGCGGAGGCCCTTGATGAATCTAATGTCAAACATATTGCGAAGACTATTGTCGATGAAGAAATCTGGGTCCAGGAATCGAGATGGAGCCTTGCTGGAGAGGAGCTTCTTCTCAGAATCGGCAGTCACCTCTCTCATCTTCACATCGACCACATCGTCTTCGCTGTCAATGGACTGCGCTTGGACGTTGGGGTCGTCAGATGAGGCATCTTCTTCGCTCGTCATGACTGCATCGCTTTCCTCCCTGCCGTCTTCCTTGTTGTCTTCATTCAAAGTTTCATCTTCGTTCAAATCTCGTGTTGTCATTGTCTGGATTCTCCTCAAAAGCTTTCGCAACATCTTGTCTTCATCTTGAGCCTCCTCGCGGGTGAACAAGACCAGAGTTGGAGACATTGTCAGGCCGCTATCCGATTTGTGCAACACGGGAACCGCCATTAGGTCAGCTACAGGCGACGTCATGCTGGGAACATCTTCTGATGCGTACACGGCTCGCTGTTTCTTAGCAGCCACATTGGTGGGCGGTGCATCAAGCTCAAAGACCCACATAATATCTTTTTCCGCGATGTTAGCTTCGGAAAGAACCTCCCGGTCGTCGAATAGCTTGTAAAATTTGTGGTTGTATTCTTCGGCAACGACAAGGCACTTTGGGTCGATGCCGGGCACCCGCGCCGCGACGTACTCCTTGACCTGCTTGATGCTTGAATTATAGTCGATGTCAAGATCGATCATTATAGGAGGGCCATCTGCTGGGGCAAAGAACAGCTCATGTTGCAGTGAGTTTTCCACCGGAATCTGTAGCGTGACCTGTGCATAGGGATCAAATGTGACGCTGACCTTATCACACTCCGGGCAGACCATGGTGTTCTTGTAGAAGCCAGTGAAGAGATCCATGGCGATGGAAGCATTGCGCTTTGCATGATTTGACCGATAGGTCTCGCCCAGTTCGCGGACGTACTCTGGATCGTGCACAAGCTTGTCATCAGAATCAGGATTCTCAATATACGGCTTCTTCTGAATACGGTTAAGATCCTCATGCAAAGCATCAATCAGGAAGCTGAGGAATTCTTGTGAGTCTTGCTGGCCGTAACCGGAGAACAAGGGCTGACAGCGGCCGACTGCAGTACGGAAATTCCTTGGAGAGAAGCTGCTGTTTGACTCGTAGAACTGAGCGATGAGACCAGCATAGGATTTCGCCATGTTGCCATTATGTCCCAGGGGATTGTTGGTATTGAGGTCGGCCTTGTAAGCTTCGGCGAGGAAGTAGATGGTTAGCTCTTCAACGCCACGAATGCACTGTAGAGCCGAGTTCATGTAACATGTGTTGCCCAGGTTCTGCAACCCAATACTGCCCTTTCCACGAACTCGCTTCTTATGCCGCCCGCGCGTCATTATGCCTGGCGTTGGACTCCGACGGCCATCGTCAGAGTTTAATGATAATTTGGAGGTGTCTCGGGTTGAGAGAAGGCCCTTCTTGAGGCGGCCTTTGTCAGAGAGGAAGGTGCCCTTTTCGCCAGTTTTGAGGCCCTCCTCGAGGATGAGTGTTTGCGTTTCCATAAAGCCCAATGTGCCAACCGAAAGCGACCCATTGTACTTTGGATTGTCCGTCTCGTCTTTGACATCCACCAACTCTCGATCCTGGCCCTCGACCAGGGCCGTCAATGTGTCGAGGCTAACCAAAAGCTTTGGGAGGGCGGGCACCTCTGACGACCGTACTGGAGAAGCATTGCGAGAAGCGATGGGTGTCACAAGGCCTGATGGAGCTCCAGACTCGGCGGCAAGGGTCTCTATGACTTTCCAGACGCGTACCTTTGTGTTCGTTTCAATCGCCGCTCTTTCCTTGGCCTGACCAAGGAATCTCTGGAACCCCTCGGACCTACTAGCGACAAGTCGGACTGCCGGAGCACCTTGATCTTTGAGGGAGTCGAGTCCGCGATTTTGAGGAGCAATTTTTTGGATAGTGAAGAGCGGTGGGTAGAGCTCAAAGAGGAGATTCTCCAAAGTGCCGTCTGCAGCTGTATTGTGCATGTATCGTGTAATCACTGGCGATCCCTCTGCCAGGCCGTACCAGCCGACAATCATATTCCAGGCCTCTTTGGGAAGAATTTCAAAGTTGTTACCCATGGTGAGGCCTGGTTTGAGCGGAACAAATGGACGACCGGCGACATCAGTCAGATCGGCCAGGTCTGATTGCACAGCACTGGGCAGCAGGTCGCGATTGTCCACCGGTCCAATGTCTCCTTCGCGGGCTGATTTATCGAAGCTTTCGTCTGCGCCATCTGTAGTTCTTGAAAGGACTCTAGCCAGCCAAGCAGAAGAAATAAGATGGCCTTCTAGCCCCTCTGCTGAGCTGCTGTTAAATTCCATCCAGACTTTCTTGACTTGCATGACCTGTTCATCAAATGTGGGCAGCGGCTGCCGCTCTGTCGATAGAGGAGGAGGTGAAGAAGCAACTATCTTCTCACCGGCCAGCATGTCGACAGAGGGAACTCGGCGGGTTTCGGGTCGTTGATCGATGGGCTTGGTTCTGCTGGGCATGGGCGAGACGTGCTGGATGTGGCTCAGCTTGGTGGGGGTTGTGTCGGAGTTGACGGGTGATCGGGGAACGGTATCGTAGTGGTCGTCGTCTTCGTCGCGTTGCGAGAGGGAGCGTTTTGCGGGCGACGAGGAGCGACCCAGACCAAGGCGGCGGACATCGTCCGAGACGGAAGGGGGACTGCTGAGCTGGTCGGGTGCGTCGCCATTGGCCGTGTCGGTGTTGTTTGCTATCCCGCCCATGGCCCCACCACGGAGAGGGTCAGCGACGAGGCTCGCAGAGCGCTCACGCTGCAGTGCAGGGGTGGACTCGCGGGCGAGTGAGGCTGCACGGACTGCCGAGGCCTCTTGGACCTCGTCCTGGATGTGGGGAGGCAGGTGGCGCGGGGTGGACGGCGAGGCGCTGCCCGGGGGAGCAGGCGAAGGAGACGGGCGTGGCGATGCTAGGTTGGGAGTGGTGTTGTCCTCATCGACGAGGAAGAGGTCGGTGTCTCTGGAGGAGGATGTGCGGCCGCTGCCGTAGGTTTTCTGTCGCTTGTTCCGTGAGGAAGACGTGGTGGGCTACGAGCTGCCTGTGAAAGGCAGCTCCAGCGGGCGATTGGCGAAAGGAAGCTGCGTCGGGGGAGGGGCGAAGGAATACGGGGCCGCCAGGAGGGGAAGACTAGATGCTGAGGAGCAGACGGCCCATCAGACACTGGAGACAAAGGCAGCGGGAAGGGTGCTTGGAGGAAGGCATGCGATGTGACAGTCGTGCTTGTCTGGCGCTTGACATTAAGTGCTGCCGGTGTGGTGAGGGTGCAAGCGCGCGGCGGCGATCCGCTCTGCCAGAACGAGGGTGACGACACGGCGCCTTTTCTGCCTCTTCTGCTGCCGTCAGCTCCGGGGGCTTTTGCTGCTTGGTTTTTGTCCTGGATCGGCAGGTGGACAGGTGTTGCAAGCGTTTCGCAATGCCTCAGTTGTCTCTGCGGCTTGCGTCACAATAAGGTTTGCTGGAATCGTCTCAATTTCATGGCAAGACATGTCCTCTCCTCTAATCATACATCAAACACCCATGTCCTCAGGACTCCGATCATGCTGTGCAACAGAAATTTACCCTTTTCCTAATCACAGGATGAGAATAGCCAGAACTCCACAAGTCAGAAGCATCACTACTCTGCCCACGCTGGTACTTGCTCCGTCACCCGTCTGCGTCTGCACGGGCGTTGCCATTCCGGTCGTGGTTTTCTTGGGTGACAAGCCTGTCGCTGGTCGAGATGTTGGCCCATCGCCAATGTCGCCAGGCCTGTAAGCAATGGTGTGGTTGCCATTCACAGCCGCCGTTCTGGATTCCAGCGGTCCGTCGAACCATGAATTCACCACCGTTGGCAGCGGCCGCGAGGTGATTGTGTTCCATGTGACCGAGTATGTGTATTGTTTCAAAGATGTCGCTCCTTCACCTGCTTCTTCTTCTCCTCGCTCTTCTGCTTCTTCTTCTGTTGTTGTCGTCGTTGTAATCGTGGTCGTGGTCGTGGTTGTTGCTGTCCGACTGGTTTGTGCTGTATGTGTTGGTACTTGAGACTTGAGCGTATGGAGGATTGTCGCATTGTACACGTGCGATATGCCACTTGAAGGGTACCCTGGAGTTCTGTGTTTCCTATCGTTGGGCCTGCTGGAGTCTAAGGTACTGGAAGCACCAGGAGTACTGCAGGCTGCTTGAGACCAGCCGGAGAGCAGCAGACTCCACAAGGCAAGCCAAAGCAGCTTGACATGCATCTTGCTCTCTTCGCTGACTAGACGACTTCACTCAATCACGTCTCCAAACCTCTAGAATCAATTGAGTGTGCAGCTGCCCAACTCGAGGTGGCTTCTTCGCGCCCAAGAGGTTCCTACTTGGATTGCGGCGCAGCAAGCGGGCAGCAATCCTTCGTGCCTGGCCCCTCCACGTTGCCCACAACACTGATCCATTGCATTGGCCCCATTACCTCATGCATTTTGCTCATTCTGGCTAGCAGGACTACTTGGTCACACTAGTAGAGGTCGCCGTCACATTAGCCGCCGCGTGATCGTCAAGGCATCATCACCCGTAGACCTTGTCAGGCTTGGGGGCTACCCACGCCACGACTCGATTATTCTCTTGCCAGAATTAATTAAATTCAAGTCCCACGTAGTGTCCTAGCTTCTACTTTGACATTGATCACATGCCCGTTGTCTTTTAGCTCACTCATCGTGTCGTCTTGTCTCGGCCATTGCCTCGCCTTTCGTGTGCTCTTACGAGACTTTGCCCACAGTACCGCCGCGCAAGCCAGATAACACAGTCCGACGAGTCCAAGTGTCGCTGTCAACGCCGCAGCCGCTTCTATAGATGCGTCTAGATCCTCTTGTTCGATGGCTTGTGCATCATCTTCATGTGAAAGGGCTAGAAAGACACAACTGACTGTTCCACAAGCCACAACGACCATGGCCAGCCCGCTTCTAAGCAAGGGTGTGATCCACATTTGGTATTGTTTGCTGCAGTCGAGATGGAGGACGCCATCGTGCACAAAGACGTCCACAGCTATCCCCTTCCTCATGGCAATACTTTGAAAGAGGAAAGAGATGACCCAAAGAGACAACGTCAACCAGAGAGGGACTGTGAGCCAGACGGAGAGCGTCGGAGTGTGGATAATAGCTTCAGTAACCGACAAAAGGATGAGTGGAACTTGGGTGAGTATGGCGTAAAGAGTGACGCTCTTCGTAAGAAGACATTGTCCTTGTGCTGCCTGAGACAGCAGTGGGACTTTTTCCGTCATTTGTTCTTGATTAAGTTGGAGAATCAAGTATCGATGTGATTTTTTGTTAGTGTGCGGCACGCAAACGACGCTCAGCGGTGTATTCAAATTATTTTATCAAGCCACTGCTCTTGCATTTCGTCGGACGGTGGTCAGTGGTCAGTGGTCACTGTTCAGCGGTGACTCAGAGCCGACGCAAGGCAGATTTCCCTGCCACGACTCGCTTACTCTAGCGCAAATTCAAGAAGACGAGTGACTTGTACATTGTACGATGGATTAGAGTTTAAAATAATGGTTATCAATTCAGAGCTGTCCAAGGCCATGAGATGATCATGCCCGCCAGGAGAGCGTTCATCGACCTCCCCTACTGCTCGACGAATTCCTCCTCCCTCTGCTGTTGGCTGGTGCACGCTCTCGTCTGGGAGGTGGCGTGTACGAAGGACTGCGCCTTCGGATTCCATTTTCGCGACCACCCCCGCGTCTCACCGGTGACCGGGAGCGTGAGGGTGATCGACTGTACGAGCGAGACCTTGCAGTTCCATTGCGACGAGCAGGCGATCTTGAGCGGGACCTCGAAGGAGAGCGCGACACGGAAGGCGTATAGCTTCGAGCCCGCCCACGACGTGCTGGCCGAGGTGATGGCGTTCGCGACACTGATGGAGTGTAGCTGCGGCGACGAGCAGTACGGCGTGGAGGAGAGCGAGAACGAGATTGCGAGTAAGATGCAGAGCGAGTGTAGCTTCGACCGCGACCACCTCTCGGTGGGGTACGGGAGCGTGAGCGTGATCGTGATCGTGAGCGTGAGTCAGAATATGATCGCGAACGGGATGAGCCAGTGTATGAAGAATATGACGAGTAGCTGGAATACGATGAGACGCTGCCTGACCTGTCTCGGGCTGCAGGCGCAGGTAAAGCTGGGGGCGCAGGGGCTGGCATGTTCTTGAGATAATCGCGGAGGTCTTCAGTAATGGGACCCATGCCAATGCTGGTAAAGTAGTTGATGGCGAACCGTGTGTTGCGGGGGTGGTCTTTGGGGAAGATGCCGGCGTAGCTGGGCTGCAGCATCTCATCTTTGAGACGCGCTTGTAGAGTCTTCATGCCCATTATCTCGGTCAAGTCTTGAAAGAGAATTTTGATGAAGATACGACTGCTGGACGTGGTTTCTTCTTCGTTCAGATGCACAACCGACAAGACATGGAAGCCGATACCTTCGGAACCAATTACGTGACCAAAAAAACGCGCAATGTTGCGTAGTCGATTCGTCTCGTAACGGTGGATAGTCTCGTAGTATTTGGCGAACTGCTCCTCGAACTGATCTTGCCAAAGGCGATTGAGCTTGGCCAGACGCTCGCCTATGAGGCCGTAGAATTTTTCATAAGTCGGACGCTGGGAGCAGCTCTCGATGATCATCGATGGTAGCTCAGATTCTTTGCCGACTGGGAGATTTATTTTCATGAGCTTGTGTGTTGCTTCCTCAAACGAAGAGCTGCTCATCAGCGTCAAGAAAATGCTCTTGCGTAGGTTGGTCAGGTCCATGTTTGATTGATCCTTGATTTCCAGCTCGCGCTCTTTCTGTGCAGCTTCATCGTCATCATCGGAGCTTTCATTGTCTGAGCCAGACTCGTCGTCTTCGTCGCTGCCGTCGGCCTCGCCCAGGATCTCAGCTTTGAGCTTTTTGTAGGATTCTTCGTTTTCTTCGAAATTGGGATCGAACTTGAAAATATCGAGTCCCGTCTCAGTTTCAATCGGCGAATCCAGCATTGGAGGTTGATGTGTAATTTGGTCTTCTTCCTCTACCAGGTCGAGTTCTTCCTTGATGGCTGGATTATCCTTGTACTTTTCCTTTCGAACCTGGAACAAGACCTCAATCATGTACTGAGTTCTCTTGTCGATATCTGCTTCGTGCAAAAGTTTGCGAAACTGGTCGTAGACGAGCATGGCTATTTGCATATTCATTCCTTCCATGTGCTGGCCAACTTCCCGGGTGAGGTCGACGGCAATCTCCACGCTGTCGTCTGTTGGGTTGGACAAGAGGAGCTGCATCATCTGAGCAGCCAGCAAATCATCGACGACCTGCTGATTGCAGAGATGGGCAATAAAAGTTGTCGAGCTGCGAAGGACCGTCTTGTCGTTGCGTTTGAATGCTTTGCGCCATTGCGCCACCAGGCGGTTGACCAATAGTTCGCCCACCTGGGGCAGCTTTGTGTTGACGACAGCAACCATTGCAGCAAAGACTGGTGTGAATGGCAGACTGGAAGCTTGCGCCTTCATGATGCTCCTGCAGAACAAGCCTCGCCCTCGGACCAGGTTCTCGGCGAACAGCTCCGGCACGACCATCTTGATGGAACCAACGTTGACCTTGTTGACAATGCCCTGAATACTCTTCTTCAATGCCTCCCAAGCCATGCGCTGAAACTCTCTGCTCGTCTTATCGGTGATTTGACTCTGTAGCATACGCAGGCGGGCAGGAGGGACATAGGTGCCGCCGGACCGGGCGTTCAGTAGACGCTGGTATTCTTCCTTTGCCTTTTCCTGCTTTTCCTCGGCGGTCAACTTCGATGAGGTATCATCAGTGCGGCGAAAGCGTTCAGCCAACTGGCGTTCTCTTTCGTCCATGCCTCGCGTGTTGCCTTCGTGGGCCATCTGCTTGCGTCGGGGTGGCGAGCCGGGCGAGGCAGAGCGCTTTCGCTTTGTAGGTACCGGCGAGCGGACAGGCGAAGCATCTCGCTCTGGTGGGGCGTCTGGATCTGGCGTGGGCAGACGCACGGCCGACTGCATGGTTGCGGCCATGTTTGTCTCGTCTTCGCTTCTGCCGCAGTTGCCGTTGCAGCTCCTGTTGCAAAGCGTTGTCTGTGGTCGGTGATCCGTGAGCAGACGAGTGTTGGATCATCCAAAAATTGGCGCAGGCGCCGCTCTTGGCACGTGCCGTCGGCGGTGGCGCGCGTGTTGTCGCGCTTGCGGACGAGTCCCTGAAATCAAGCCTCCAAGTGTTCTATTGTTGCGAAACCCATTCACTCTCTGGCCTTGTTCTGCTCCTCACACTCCTTGCCAGTTGGCTTCTTTTCAACTAGCTCTTCATTATGGTGCGACTTCCCTTTGCGCCGTGTCTACTCACCTTGCACAAGAAAGCTCCGACTAACCAATGCTACAGTTTGATCGTCTCGTTGGCCTTGCGATGCTCGTCGTCGCAACCGTCGTCTTTCTCTACTATACAATATGGACACTTTTGATGGTGTGGTTTTGCTCCTCTCAGTAGAAAGAAGCAACAGACTTACGCAAAGGTGTAGCCATTCGTCGACGAGGACCACCAGCTACACTCCCTTTTCCCTCCCCGTGTCTGGGCCATTCGCATTCCCGTCATCCTTATTCTCCTGGGCGGCACAGCCGTGGGTAGCTTCGTCTCCGTCGTCATGATCCGCAGCAACGCAAAGAAGGCTGCCAAAGCCAAAGCAGCAGCCCAAAAGAAGGCATAATTTACAGAGGGCAAGAAACGTCGGGCATGCATCAGCGGAGTAAATTGGGAGGAACCCATGTACGATGTATCTCAAGACGAATCTGATTGCAACATCGTCTGGCGTGATTATTACGTTGATCATATCTTGGATTTCCGCGCCCTGGCCTTGGAACTGTCCATACGATTGCCTTCATCATCCTGCTCCGCAACAGTCAAGTCGGGAAACTCGGCTGGCATGATGCGCCGTGGCGTAGTTCCAGGGATCAGCGAGTACTTGGAAAAGTCCGTCACGCCCTCTCGCTCTCGCAAGTAATCTTCATCTGTGTCGATCAACCCATTGACGTCTTGTGCCGGCGCCCGCAACATGGCCAAGATGGCGTCCGAGTATATTGTCTTGCTCTGATTAGTTTTGTCTTTCTTCAAATCTCTCTGAGAGAACAATACTCACCGCCTTGCGGAGGTCGTGTCTGATGCTTTCCTCCCGTGTCGCACCGCTCTCAATTGCACTGGCCGGCCAGATGCTCGTAATGGCCATGTCCTTTTTGCCCTCTCGGGTCCAATCCATGGCCAGTCCTTTGGTCAAGATGCTCATGCCGACCTTGCCCATGGCATAGGCCGTCTTACCACGGAAGAAGCGTGAGTAGATGGGTGGGCTAACGACTATGACACGCGCCTTCCATCCATTCGCCTCAAAGTGCGGCAAGCATGCCTGCACAGTACCATACAGACCCTCAGGGTTGACTCGCTGCATCAGCTGGAAGCGCTTCATGGGCGTCTTCTCAACCGACGCCCACCAGATGGCGCCCGAGTTGTAGACGAGCACATCTATCCGTCCGTATATCTTTTTTTTGGTGCCTTAGTCCGGGTGAGCTTGTTGACAAAGAGCAGTTTGGACTTACCTCGATGGTCTTTGCGACCATGGCTTCGACACTTGCAAAGTCGCGCACGTCAACCGTCACCTCGGCCGCATCCCCACCCGCCTCTTTGATTTCACGCACGACGGTGCTGATGGTGCTCTGTGGTGAGTTGGGGTCTGGCGGAAAGGGTTTGCTATTGTCGTAGGCGTTCGAGGTCGACTTTGCGGCTACAACGATGGCGTAGCCAGCTTTTGCGAGGTCAATGGCGACCTGGCGCCCAATGCCACGTGAGCCGCCGACGAGGAGGACGACCTGCTTGCTAGATTTTGCCATGGCTCTGTTCCCTTTCCTTCTTCTTTTCCTTCTTTGTCTTCAGTAGTTGGAACCGATTTTCTCCTTCTTGTATTGAGATCGGTTGACCGTGGTCCTCTGTGGTAGCAGTAGTCGAATTCTTTTATAATTCACTCGGGTTGCCCGGCTGATATACCAGACAGGAGAAGCAGCGCCGAGGACCGATCAGTCATCGAATCTTTGTCATGCTCTGAGGTGGTGTGATGCCTAGGCATTGAACTCGGCCGTATCGGTGTCGCGGAGGATCATATCATCAGCTGCGGCACATACCCCAGATTCTCGGCTGACAGGGCTTAACTGGCGGGACCGAGGTCTGATTAGTTGAACCGATCTTGAGGCTTCGCTTTTTACATGTCCAATGGGTATGCTTCTACTCTCAATTATTCTCATTTGACAGGACTGTTCTGCAGAGGAAAGAAAGGCACACCAGCAAAACTATGGCGGCGTCCAAGAAGATCACGTGTTTCCTGGACTGCGTGTCGCCCTACTCACGCTTTGGACTCCTCCACCTTCAGCGCCAGCGTGCGGCACTCGAGTCCCATGGCGTCGAGATTGAATTTGTGCCAATGTTCCTCGGGGGAGTCAACGTGGGCTCAGGCAACAAACCGCCATGGACGCTGCCTGCGAAGGCGGCATATGGCAACTATGACCTCGCTCGGGCCATGAAGTACTATGATACGCCAAACATTCAGAAAGCTGATTTCTTCCCCATCCTCAGTCTACTTGTGAGTTTTTCTTTTCATTCGAGTAAAATCTTATATGAAAAGACTTTCTTCTGGAGTCTTTCCTCTCTCTCTCTCTCTCTCTCTCTCTCTCTCTCTCTCTCTCTGTAGTGTGGCAGAACGTCCGGAGAAGATGTAGCAACAGACTAATAGAAGATAAAAGCCGCAACGAGCGCTTTGCTACATCAAGCACGTGTATCAAGAACGAATCTTCCTTACTCTGTATGACGAGCTTTTCATTGGCCTATGGGAGCAGAAACTGGACATTTCCAAGCCCGAGCTGCTCCTCGAGGTCTTGTCGCGCCATCTTACAGCAGCAGAAGCCAAGGGAGTCCTGGAGGCCGCACAGTCGGCGACATGGAAGGAAGCGTTGAATCAAAACACAGCGCGAGCGCTCAAGTTGGGTGCATTTGGTGCACCGTGGTTCCTGGTCAACAACGGAAACGGCGTGGAAGAGCCATTCTTTGGGAGTGACAGGTTCCATTACATGTGGGAGTTTTTGGATATTCCGCACTCTGATTTCACGGTGTTGGAGGCGGGCAAGTCCAAGCTGTAATTTTCTACTTGTCTGGAAAGCAGCGATGGTCAATAGCAATAATGACAATTCGGCGGCCCTGACTGGCTCGGCGTCTGTGACGCACAGCCGCCGATTTCGCCGCGCGTGCCGCGGAAAGACCAATAATTCGAGACCTCGAAAAGCGCCATTGCTCACAATTGCTCACCACTTCTCCTCGGTGCTCCTGGTGGTCACACTCTGCGTGATTTGCTCGCTGAGTCTCTTGAGGCCCGCGTGAATTATTGTTGGTGGTTTATCGCGTGACCAGACACAATTTGGATAGACTCACGATGCAAAGCTTAAAGAGCTTTCGACTGCGGCCGCAATGGGCTCCCCGCACATGGCAAGCCCAGTCAAGGTAGGGCTTCTGATCTGATTTTCGAGATCCTTTGCTGACCAAGAGCCAAATAGACGCACGTTCGCCTCCACCTATTACCGCCGCGCCAGTCAATCCGCCGGTGAGCATGACGATGATGCCCCAGCAGGAACTCTCAACCGCGTCTCCCGCCACATTACACAGCCCAAGTCTCAGGGTGCGTCGCAGGCCATGCTGTATGCCACAGGCTTCAAAGAGGAGGACATGAACAAGGGTCAGGTTGGCATCTCGTCTGTGTGGTATTCCGGCAACCCTTGCAACATGCATCTTATGCAGCTGTCCAACAAGGTGAAGGAGGGTGTCTCCCAGGCTGGTCTAGTGCCAATGCAGTTCAACACCATTGGTATTTCTGACGCCATCTCCATGGGTACAAAGGGCATGCGGTACTCGCTCCAGTCACGCGACCTGATCGCCGACTCTGTCGAGTCTGTGATGAATGGCCAATGGTATGACGGCAACATTTCTTTACCTGGCTGCGACAAGAACATGCCTGGTGTTGTCATGGCCATGGGTCGCACAAATCGCCCCTCCATCATGGTTTACGGCGGCAGCATTGCTCCCGGCTGTGCTCGTTCCATTGAAGGCCAGCCCGATATTGACATTGTGTCTGCTTTCCAAGCGTACGGCGAGTTTTTGAGCGGCCACATCAACGAAGAGACTCGTTTTGACATTATTCGACACGCTTGTCCCGGTGGTGGTGCCTGTGGAGGCATGTACACTGCCAATACCATGGCGACTGCCATTGAGACAATGGGTCTTACACTGCCGGGTTCATCTTCCAATCCGGCCGAATCCAAGGCCAAGCAGCTCGAGTGCCTGGCTGCTGGAGGCGCCATGAAGAAGCTGCTCGAGTTGAACCTAAAGCCACGTGACATTGTCACCCGGAAGTCGCTCGAGGAGGCCATGATTGTCATTATGATCACCGGCGGCTCCACCAATGCCGTGCTCCACTTGATTGCCATTGCCGACGCTCTCAACATCCCACTCACCATTGACGACTTCCAGAGCGTGTCAGACCGCACTCCCTTCCTTGCAGACCTCAAGCCCTCGGGCAAGTACGTCATGGCCGACCTCTACGGCATCGGCGGCACGCCGTCTCTTCTCAAGTTCCTCATCAACGAAGGCGCCATCACCGGCGAGGGCCTGACCGTCACGGGCAAGACGCTCGCCGAGAACGTCAAGGACGCGCCCTCCTTCCCCGCCAACCAGACCATCATCCGCCCCTTTAACGACCCTATCAAGCCGACCGGCCACATCACCATCCTGCGCGGCTCGCTCGCCCCCGGCGGCTCCGTCGGCAAAATCACCGGCAAAGAAGGCACGCGCTTCCGCGGCCTGGCGCGCGTGTACGACTGCGAAGACGACTTCATCGCGTCGCTCGAGCGCGGCGAGCTCAAGCCGGGCGAGAAGACGGTCGTGGTGATCCGCTACGAGGGCCCGCAGGGCGGGCCCGGCATGCCGGAGATGCTGAAGCCGTCATCGGCCATCATGGGCGCGGGGCTGGGCAACGATGTCGCGCTCATCACCGACGGGCGCTTCAGCGGCGGCAGCCATGGCTTCCTCATCGGCCACGTCGTGCCGGAGGCGCAGGCGGGCGGGCCGATTGCGCTGGTGCGCGACGGCGATGCGATTGTCATTGACGCGGAGAAGCGTGTCGTGGATCTTGAGGGGGTCAGCGAGGAGGAGCTGGCCAAGAGGCGCGAGCAGTGGACGGCGCCGCCGCTGCGGTATAGTCGGGGCGTGTTGTACAAGTATGCCAAGTCGGTGAGCGATGCCAGCACGGGCTGCTTGACTGATGCGTAGTTTTATTTTCGAATCCAATTTATCTGTTGATGGCGTTGCTTTCACTTCTGTCTCTCGTCTCTGTCCATTCCATTCTTCGTGACTACATGAAAGACTTGATGGAAGCCATTTACTCTGATATGAAGAGAAGCCCCAGTAGCCAAGTCAAGAAAGAAAAGGACGCGCAATCAGAAAACATCCCTAAAGCTTCTGACTGTCGGCGTCCCGAATCCACCGTCAATTTCTGCTTGCGCCCGCCGCATCCTGTCTTCTACCCATGCCTTTTCGCCAATCACAACCTCAAACTCAATCTCACGAATCAGCTGCAACTCCTCAGCCATGATATCCAATAGCGTGCCAGCATACGCCACGAGCGATGCTGGTGTAGCAGGGTCTTGCGTCCGCTTGCGCGAGTGTGCCACGACTGCATCCGCATCTGGCCCAGCCCGAGATGCGAGAAGATCCGAAATATCGACGTCTGGGACTTTTGTAGCCCTTACGTCCTCCATTCGTGTCAGAAGCGCGTTCACAGTGTCGCTCAGCTGCCGCACGGATGCCTTGATGCCGTCACCTAGGCCGTCAATGGGCGTGAATGTATCCTGGTCTTGCTCTTCGTCCGTGGCAGTACCATTGGCCTCTCGCTCGGTAGCCGCATCGCGCTCTTCCCACACACCGAGCACGTAGCCCACCCAAGCTGTGAATTGCTCCACTAATTTCGCGTACGGTCCGTCTTCCTGAGGGTCATGTGGAGCAATGTCAGTACGATGATGCGGCACTGGGATTGTCAACCGGGAAATTTCTTCCAGAACGGTGCAAAGTGCAGACAGTTTGCGTTCTAGAACTGCAACGTTGCCGTCTGTCCACTTTGTGAGGGCGAGAAGGTTGCGCTGTTGACGGGCGGCTCTGGACAGGCGAAGCGATGAGAGGTAGAGATCTTGTAACTCTTGGTGTTTCTGACTGAGCTGCCTGCGTGCTGAAGCAGAGTATCGCTGGAGTTCAGGCTCGGCGGATGCGTGGAGAAGGGAAAGATGGAGAAGGTGAGTCTGCTGGCGAAGCTGCTTGGCGGTAGGTGCCGGAGGCCCAGGTGGTGGTTGTTTGGTGGGAGATTCGAACTGCTGTTGATGGGTACTAAATGGCTGCTTGCGGGCTGAAGTAGGTGTCGAGTTTGAGCTTGCCGAGATTGGTCGTTTGAATGTCGACAGAGGTGGACGTGGTCGTGGCTCCGTGTGAGGAGTGCTGAGATGTGGATCGTTGAAGGAGGAACGTCGACTTGTTGTGCTCTGCGAACGCCCAAGCGAAGGTGATCGAATGTGCTTCTCTGCGATTGTAGAGCCTACGCTAGACTGCCTTGTATGACCTCTATTTACCGATGCTTGCGTTGGCGCAGTCGCGTGACCTCTGTTTGCTGATGCTTGTGTTGGCGCAGTCGCAGTGCTCAGAGGACGAGCTGGCATCTTGAACGACGACGGCGGGCCTTGTGCAGTTGCAGCAGCTTGACGCAAAGACTTTGCTCGCACCAGGCTAGCACCCCCATTGCCGTGGCTCGAAGCTGATTGTGATGTGGTTCCATTACCAGAGGTTCCGTTGGGTGGACTTGCTGTAGGGATCTCCCTTGGTTGAGAAATTTGCCGAGACAATCGAGACGAACTGGAAAGAGCCCCAGCAGAGCTTTGGGAGTGTGAGTCTCTCCGCGGAAAGGCTAGTCGAGGCCGGTCAGTTGTTGCTGGTTGTTTGGTGGGTGAAGCATCTCGTCGTGGAGTTGCGTTGACAGTCTGAAAGGCCTCGTCAGAAGCATGTTTGAGTTATTGGCACAATACTCGCATACAGCAGGGTTGGGAATGCGAGTGGACGGCGTCCTTGCCGGCAGCGGCATTATTTACAGCTGGAGTCTTGCTGCCAAAGTTCTGGCGCGGTGTTGATATAGCGCGGGGCTGCGCCGGAAACTGAAACAGAAACAGAAACAATGGTGGGGCACACGCGTCACCATCACCAGATGACAGGACGAGGGTTGAATCAACAAATCGTAAGCGAATACATAATGACGTCTGTGTATATAGTAGTCGCAAGCCAAGTATGCCTCACAAGACGCTTTTTCACGCTTTTTCACGCTTCTTTGCGCCTCTTGCGCCTCTTTGCGCCTCTTGCACATTCCAAGCTGGCACTTATCGGCCGGTGTAGATACTCCAAACGCCACGCTCTCTCAATGCAGCACCTGTGTCCTTCAGAGACTGCCCCTCCGCGGGTGGGATACGCCATCGGTGGCTGCGGCGTCGCAGAACCAGCTGACCTTGTCCTGTGCCAAGCTGTTGACAAGCCCGCACGGCAGCTGAGAGTCCTCTCCCGAATCGAAGATCTTGTGCAGGATGTCGCGCTTGCCGCTGCCGGTTGCCACAAACGCAATGCGCAACGCGGCAGTCACTACGGGGAGCGAGAGGGTGATGCGCTTGCTAGGCGGCTTGGGAGAGTCTTCAATGGGTAGCACCCATCCGGTCGTCTCGCGGAGCAGTTCGTGGCCAGGGAAGAGGCTGCACGTGTGACCGTCGGGCCCGCAGCCGAGGAGCAACAGGTCAAAGAGCGGAACCTTGACGCTGTCCTTGGATGCAAAAGAGCTGATGAGCTCCTTCTCGTACTGATCGGCCATCTCTTGGACGTCGTCGAGGTACTTGGTATCGATGAGTATGACCTTTGGTTTGCCCAGCGCCTCGGGGATCTTGTCCAACAGCTCGTCCTTGAGCAGCTTGTAGTTGCTGTCCTCGTGGTCGAGCGGTACGGCGCGTTCGTCGGCAAAGAAGACCTCCCACTTGTCGAATTGGACCGTGTCTTCGGGGCTGCCACTGCCAGTCGCAAGCAGAGCCTGCGCCAGTGTCTTGGGCAGCGAACCGCCAGAGACGGCGACCTTGAAGGCACCATGGCGTTCCAAGCCGGCATTCTGGGCGTGAATCACGTACTTGCGCAGATACGGAGCAAGCTCGTCCGTGCTGGCGAAAGAGTAGAGATTTGGCGCGTTTCCCATGGCGGCGGTGGGGTTATTGCAAAAGGGCAGCTTCAGTGTCGACGGAGTTGGCACAAGGCTGACGACCAAACGCGCGAGGAGAGGAAGTGGTTTGAGATAGCAGCGGTGTACAATCAGTCGTGCACGAGCTTGACTTTGATCGCTGTGTTCCGGCCCGTGACGTCGTCGCATGTGAGAATCCGCTTGCACAGGGTCCCGCCAGTCAATAATTTCCCCCAGTGAGCCCATCACGGCCGTCTCGGCATACCTACCAGCCGGCCCTCGCATTCATTTAAATTGCCTTTCGTCTCAACTACAGCTCGGCCGGCTAAGTCAACGTCTCCCGAACCAGAGTCTGCGAGCCTGGTAGACGAAGGTGTGCACACAGAATCGGAGATAATGCGTCAGCCCTGTCGCTGCACCATCGTCCGTGCATGAGCCGAGGGACAATTCCCGGGCCTGGATCTCGTGAACGGAGCTCAGCGAATCGCTTCGAAGCTTGGTCATGCTTATGTGCTGGCCCATTCTCCTCAGCGATTCGGTTTGGATTTTACATGACTATACTATAGTGCACGTGACAGGCTTTCTTTCATCGGCAACAGATACATTAGCTATCTTTCTGCACAGGTTCCTCGCCTCTCAAAATGACTCTGGTCTTCGAGAAGACTCGGAAGCGGAAAATTAAACTTCTGCGCTCCAATCTTTCAAGTATAAGCATCTATACCGCTTTGGATCTTGGCAAAGATCTGCTGGAAGAGGCCGAGTGCGCACGTCGGCCTCGCTGGACCACTCGTCTTGGCGGTCAAGGCGCTGCTCCATTTCTCGAATACTTCCTTAAAACGAACAAGATCCTGTCTCACTAGAGCTCTGGAGTTGGCCAGTGTTGTCCCCTTTTTACTTATCAGATCATCGATCAGAGTGTTGACTCTAGCTAAGAGGCAGTTCTGAATCGCATTACAGAGGTCTGTACTATCTTGCGCAGTGGGGCCTGAAGATGAAGTGGCAAGATTGGTGATTTCTTTCTAGACAAAATTTAGTAGTCGTGCCTTCCATTACAATCTTTCAATATAGTAAGCCCACTAATTGACAGAAGTGACTTACCACATCAGCCTCAACCTTTTGCTCCTGATTCTGAGTTTTGACGAAATCAACAGGGTTTTGGTTGATAAAAACATCGAACTGCGCTATATCGGGACAGAGCTTGTTCTGTATGGAAGCTATAATTATAGCAGTATTATCTGCTCGACGCTGCAGAGAGGTATAGTCTAATAGGCTCCCTGAACGAAAGGATGCCAACGTAAGGGTAAGAATAGTCATCAAAATAATTGGCTTCATGGTCAATAGTCTGGTAAATGTCTTCGATCTTGTCTAGGCTGTCCTTATCGGTCAGAAATATGAGAACACCGAAGCTGTATATATACCCCACGACCTGAATAAAGCTAAAACCGACGAGAACGAATGAACGACTATTTCATGCTTGGTGCGGGGTAAGGATGACCTCGCGTGCGATTCTTTCGCTTAAGATACACGGAAATAAGCTATATTCAGTAATAGATGCAAGCTATAGATAGGTTCCTGCAATCGGTGGCGGATGTATGGGCTATCTTCCTGTGTTGGTCCCCCGCCTCCCAAGCTAATTCTGGTCCTTGTAAAAACTCAAAAAGCATGAACCATCTGAGAGAGTCCATTAACTCATGCATAAGCATCTATACCACTTTGCACTTTGGCAGTGATTCGCTCGTAAGGGGGTGGCGAACAGGCATTCTTGATTCCAGTTTGGCTGCCGAACACTTTCTTCAGTAGATCCTCTAGATTGACAATATCCTGTTTGACGAGGCTTTTTAAGTTGTGCAGTGTCGTATCCCTTCTACTGATGATATCGTCGATCAAAGCGATGATTGCTGGCAGTAAGCAGTCCTTAAACGCATTGCAGATATCTGTGGCTTCTTTTACAGTTATTACTGAAGATGAAGTTCCAAGGTTCAGTATATCCTTCTGGAAAACCAATTAATAGTAATATTCTGTGATCAATAGGTTCGACTAACCAGATCAGTCTCGACATTTTGCTCCTGCTTCTGAAGTTGGCTAGCGCTAGGGGGATTTTGCTTAAACAACACATCGAGCTGGTTCACATCAGGGCAAAGTCTGTTCTTTATAGCAGCTATAATGGCAGCACTGTTATCAGCTCGACGTTGCAAAGTGTTATGGTCTGGCAGGGTTTCTGGAAGAAGGGACGTAAGGATAAGGGTGAAAAATGTTGTCAAAATAAACAATTTCACGGTGGATGTTTTGGTAGACTTCATCGTTTCGTTTTGTATCAGTCAGGAAGATGGGCGCACTGAGGCTGTACTTATAGACGGCCTGATATGGTCAAGTCATTAAGCGAGCGAATCAAAGACCACTGTGGCTGATTACGGATGTTGGGTTGTTGCGGGGTAGACCATAGAATACTTTGTTTGCCATTCTTTTCGCTAAAGACTCGCGGAAATAATTTCTACTCAGGCCTCATGGTTGTCCGTCATAGATAGCTTCCCACAATCATTGATACGCCACGCGAGTCTCCGCCCGGTCAGAAGTTCTAGGCCATTGGCCGAGTATCCTCTCCGAAGCACTATGCCCTCATGAATAAGCATCTATCCCGCTCTGGATTTTATTGGTGATCTGAGTGATAAGCGCCGGGCCGTTTGTCTTTGCTGTACCGGTCGCTTTAGCGACGATGGCATTGCCAAGGGTCTGCGTCAAGTTCTTTAAATTGACAAGGTCTTGCCTAACCAGCGACTTTAGGCTGGCAAATGTTGTCCCTTTGGTGCTTATGAAGTCGTCTATTACCGTGTTCACCTTTGGCCGCACAGTATTGTTCACCACGTTGTATATATCGGTGCTCTCTTGCGCGGTTGCAACTGAAGATGAAGTTTCAAGGTCAGTAGCGTCTTTCTATCCCAAGTTAGCGGGGATTGGCTCCTAAACTGGATATATGATGTACTAACTATGCAAGACTCAAGCTTTTGCTCCTGTTTCTGAAAGGCAGCGGGGGTAGGGTTTCCCCTGATCAAAGCATCGAGTTGATCCAAATTGAGCCCAGTGCAGTTTTTGAGAGAAGATATAACTGCAGCACTATTATCTGCTCGACGTAGTAACCGTGACAGGCCTACTGCTTGGCATCCTGGATTACTTGCTGGCTTAGGGCTGTCTTGGGGGGTGGACGCCAAAGCTAAAGTAAGCAGTGTCGTAAAATGTAGCCAGATCATAGCGGATGAGTCCAGATTTGTTTTCAGGTCTTGTGTTGGCGGTCTTGATCTAGCAAGTGGGGAAGCATCGAGGCTGTACTTGTATGTGAGGACCTGCTAAAGCCAGGCAAGCGGTGCTTACAATTACAGACTTATTGCGGGGTAGCCAACTAAGTACTTGTCTGTTCATCGCTGGAGAGACGCGGAAATAAGCTCTCAAAAGGCTTAATGCTGGCCCGCTATGGATGTCTTTCTGCAATTATTGGCGGACCATCATCTGTTGTGAAGTCTAGACCCTGCGCCAGAGGTAAGACACGCTGAGTATTCTGTCCGGGCCAGGAGAGAGACAGAGAGAGACTTTCATAGACCACGTGGACGACAACTATTGGGTCATGGGTACGCATCACCATGGTCATGAGCTCGAAATCTGAAAGCTTGAAAGCTTGAAAGCTAGTGAGCACGTGGATAAGCTTGGCAGCAGGTAACAAGGCTGTCTCAAGCCAGCGTCGTGTTGAGGGTAGTTTTCTCAACAACCAGAGCTCCGTCGTTTATTTTTACATGTGGAGGAAAGATCATCGAGAACGAATTGCTGCAGGGCACATAATGGGATATAGTGAGGGAGGCATTTCTGTCATCACAGGCGTGCAAGTAGGCGACTTGCTTACTTCTTGATGAAAGGTCCGTCATGGGGTGATTGAGAGCATGGTACCTGAAACATTCTTCTGCAACAATGACGATGACACTATTGCCAACTTCTCGTCCGACTAAAGTCCAGTAAAAATGCATATGATTGAGCCGCAAGAGGATGGCATTGTGACGAAATGCCATGGCATCATCGATGACGGTGCACGTGGCAGGCTTGGCCTCGTGGATCGTGGCGCGCGGCAGTCTTGGGGGGTGCATCGTTGTAAACTTACGCGGAGCGCATGACCTTTCACTATTCCGACAATTCCTAGATGCATTGTTTTAGCCGTGATAGCCGGTGCTGGGTAATGTCCAGCACCCTGACGATGTGCCGGCGTGCCGAGCACCAGGTAGCAATGAAAATTCGTTCGATGCAGCAGACTTGGACCGATGGCTACCACCCACTTGACTTTCACGCGCCACACCTACGCACGGCCCTCGGAAGACCTGGAAACGCTCTGGTCCCACACGCCTCGTCCTGTGCCACGCAAGCAGGACCATGCTACGGAATCGGATAAGATCGACGACACTACATTATTGACATCAGTCCGGCGCGTGGCGCCCGAAGCAGGGTCTTGGATCAGGGCTCGGCAGTGGCTTGCAGTGGAAAGGCCACGGGGCCGCTGGCATTGGAAGGCATCAAAGTTATTTGCAAGACAGCGATGCACGTTCGCAAATGAATGACCGCTACTTGTCAAGCAGACGAGACGGCAGTTTGCGGGACACGTTGACGCGTAGGTTTGCGACGCGAGGGCAAGCGACGCTCAATCGGACGTGCGGACGTGCAAGATCTGGCGATGACAGTGCGATAGCTGGGCTGCTCGGCACGACAAGGATCTGGCGTCGCGGCTTCTCGGACTTTGCGCACAGGCGCGGGCTGTGAGAACAGAGGGCACCCAGGCGCCGAGCGCGCGGCGCGGACCAGTCTCCTGGTGATCGTGGGGCACGGAAAGTTTTCGCGATGCAATGCGCATCGAAAACGAGGGCGGAAAACGAGAAGACGACACTCGAGGACGCGATGCGCGGGGCCACGCGAGTCTTGGTAGGTGGGATGCGCCAATCACGCTTCCGCCGCAGGCCAAGATTCGCCGGCAAGGCCCCAGATGCTCACAACGTTTACTGCCATCTAGCGATGCGCATCGCCGATGAATGCAATGTCGGAATCCTGTCTGTTCGACAAGATGGTTTCCCCTCTTCTATGCCGTCGCCCGCTCACCATCATCTCTGCCTTTCCTCTTCACACTCTCCATCTCCGATATAACTTGTCTGCGCGACGCCTGGTGGCCCTACTGTCGCAATATACATGCTCTGCGACTGAAGCACCAAGCCTCCCGTCACTTTCCACTCGAAGCTGACCGTCGAATTTGCTTCTGCCCACTCTACTATCCCTGTCTCTACATTTCTTCCCACATTTCACAATGGACGCCTCCAAGTTTATGCAGTTGCAAACGCACACTGCACATTCGCCCGGTCGGCCAATGGCAAAACCTATGCAACACAACAGCAAGACGACAAGCGATTCCTCTGCCGACAGCTCCGATTCTTCAGATAGCAACAGCAGCAGCCGTAGCAGCTCCGACAGTGTTCCAGCATTGCAAATAGCAACGCCACAAGGCCCGATCGCGCATTGCAGCCGATGCCGTCGCTCCTCCTCGCTATCATCTACTCATTCCCTTGATGCCATGGTTCCAATTGGCCTCAATAGTTTCTACTGCAACAGGTTTGTCTTTACTCTGCATCTTTCCATCTCACTCAATCTAATGATTCTCCTCAGATGCGCAAGCTTGGTCGGCTACAAGCGGTAGTCCTTCTCTTGCCTCTGTTTCGCCACCCGTCAGCTTGTCGAACTATCATCCACCAGCTTGACCTACTCCACCTACTCCACCGACTAGACCGACTAGACCGAACAGTAGCAACTCCAAAATATATCTACGACATGAACTCATGTCGTCTGTTTGTCTCATAATAATGAGCAGGACTGGACATGCGCCCGGTGCGCGTCCTCACGAAGGATATAATGATGCATTGAGGCGCTTTGATTGAAACGATACCCCAATATTGTTATGCATGGATATGGAAATACGGACTCTAGATTTTATCTGTACGATGAACATGAATTGTTTGCTTCATCACTCCTATGCAGTAGCTCTTTTTGTGATGTCTAATGTCGCTATACTTGATTGGACTTCCAAGACGATGATCATTGTTTGCACGTGACGTAGCTTGCCGCAAAACACACGTCACCCAATTAGATGGCTGCGAGTGACCACGCACTTCCACAGCACGCGCCCTCAAGCTCTAGCCCGCAGCAGCAGTAACCTGCATGCATTTACCACGGTAAGCTTCACTCGCTGTTTTATCAACTCTCTTTCTTACGCGTTGTGAGGCAGGCCTCCAGCATGAGCTCCGACCCCATAGACATCCCCACAAAGGGACGGCCAGACGATGGCAGTGTTGCTGGTAGCGCGCCCGGCTCGCCGTACATGGGCAGCCTGGATGCACACGGAGTGGAATATTCGTCGTCTGGCGAAGCCAGGACGCCCGGCTTGAGCATGTATGGCACGTCTGCCAGCTCTACCCCTGGCATCTCGCGCTCCGGCTCCTTCTCCAACAGCAGCGAATACGCCGACGCCGCCGAAGGCATCGACCCGCTCCCGCCGCTCGACAGGCTGACGCTGTTCGACTTTCTGGAAAACCTGGCCCTACCGCAGCGGCTCGAGAAGATGCAGATGGGCCTGCAGAAACAAAGCGAGAAGATCATGCGCCAGCAACAAAAGATTCGCGAGCAGGCGAAGCAGTCGCGAGAGCGCATTGGCGGCGAGCTGCGCAAACGCATCCCAGGACCGGACGAGAGACTACGCAAGTACCGACGGTCCATGCGCGACTCTGTCGACCGACTCGGCAAGAGGTGGAAGGAGGACAAGACTGTCAGCCTGCGGGAGAAGATTTCCTTCATTGCAGGCGTCCTCAACATCTTCATTAGCGGATATCTCGTTGGCGCGCATCCAGAGTATTTCTACCTGTGGTACACGATCCAGCTGGCCTACTTTTACCCCATCCGCTACTACACCTACCACAAGCGCGGCATGCACTACTTTCTCGCCGATCTCTGCTACTATGTCAATTTTCTGCTCGTCCTTTCCATCTGGGTGTTTCCCTCGTCAAAACGTCTGTTCATCGCAACGTTTTGTTTGGCTTTTGGCAATAACGCTGTCGCCATTGCCATGTGGAGAAACTCGCTCGTCTTCCACTCCCTCGACAAAGTCACCAGGTTCGTCTTTCTCTCTAATTGTCTCTCGTAAAGATTCGACTAACAGAAGCAAGTCTTTTTATTCATATAATGCCCTGCGTGACGGTCCACTGCATGATACATCTTGTGTCTGACGACTTTCAGAAGCAGCGCTTCCCCGCCATCCACAACATCCGCCACTCCGACCCATCCTCGCCTCAACACTATGGCTTGATTTCAATGGCCATCTGGTCTTCTATTCCATATGCTATCTGGCAACTGTCCTATCACTTTCTCATCACCGTCCGCCGCCGCGAGGCTATCGCCGCCGGTCGCCCCACGTCATTCACCTGGCTCCGCCGGTCCTACTCCAAGACGTGGATTGGCAAATTTGTCTTGTCTCTACCCGACGCGCTGCAGGAGCCGGCATTCATGGGCATCCAATACGTGTACGCGCTGCTTACCATGCTACCCGCACCAATTTGGTTCTGGTACCGTTGGCCGTCGGCGCTATTTCTCATGAGCGTCTTCATGTGGAGCATCTGGAACGGCGCAAATTATTACATTGATGTCTTTGGCCTACGCTTCCAGAAGGAGCTAGAGCAGTTGAAGCGCGATGTCGCCAAGTGGCAGATGAGCCCTGATATTGGCCCAAAGACGCCGGGCGTGGGCGTCACTCCGGGCCACGTGCGGAATCCGAGCAGCGAGGGGGGCGAGTATTTCAGCCTGGGCGCGGCAATGATGAACAATCCTGCTGCCGTGGCTACAGGCACACAGCAGACTCCTGGGGTCGCGACGGAGCGCAGGCCAACGGCTTCTGAACTACTGGAGAGGGAAATGTCACGCGAGTATGATTAAGTTTTGGTCTCTTTTCTGTCGTTTCTCATGGAGCCTGAAACGAAAGTCGCTGCATATTTAGCGGAGAGGGCTTCTCAAAGACATGTGGCGTTTTATACTCTTTCTGGACTTGCTGTCACCCCGTGGATTTTGCTACATTTTCAGCGTTTGCATAACCGGCGTTTTTGGCCTTGAATTGTCCTCCAAACTCAATAAATACCCTTCAACTTTAGCAGTACCCTTCGACTTTAGCAGTACCCTTCGACTTTAGCAGTACCCTTCGACTTTAGCAGTACCCTTCAGCTTCAACAGTACTAAACAACCTTAGTAGTACCCTTCAATGTGTGAAGACACAATATCGATCAAGAGAATGTCAGAAGTAATGCTGATTATCACCAGGATCATCAGAAGAAACCACGGAGAGGGATCTAGAGGGGAAACTTGTACCGCTCTTTAAGGTGACCATAAATCTACATTTTACCAACCACATAGCCATATCTTGACTAACCACAGAAGTATATATTGTCAACCACATAACTATGTTTTGTCAACTAAAAATCATCAACAATATACCTATCGATCAGCATTCATATGGCTATGTAGTATCAACCACCCTCTCCTGTTACGCAACCAGCGAACGGCTAGGTACATGGAGCTTCGCAGCCAATTAAACCACCAGTCTGCCCATAGGCCTCATCGATTTGAATACTAGGCGTCTGAAACCCTTCCGAACGCGACATGCTCACAGCACATTTTCCATTCTCTGCGAACCCAACTTCTCCTTCTCCACGGCGTCGACGGCCTGCCGAGCTGCCTTTGTGCTAATGACACTGCTGTGCCGTCTGACCTCGCTCTCTTCGTACTCGATGTACTTGCGCGGCCGCTTGCGCCCAATTGCGTCCGCGTCGCGCCACACGAGAAAGTTGCCGCCATCCTCGCGATAGTAGCGATCCATATCCTCGAGCGTGCGGCCTGCGGTTTCCGGGTACAGAAAGTAGACAATTGGGACAAACGCAGCGTTGAATACCGTCCAGATGATGTAAAACTGCCAGCCGAGGTTGTCAATGGCCGGGGGGGTGATCTCGACGACGATAAAGTTGACGAGCCAGTTCGTAGCGGTCCCAATAGCCGCGCCCTTTGTGCGTGTACCTAAACCATTAATTTCTGTGGGATAAAGCCATGGCACCCCCTGCCAGCCAAACCCAAAGAACACATAATACAAGAAGAAGAAGGCAACGGAGGCCTCGGCGACTTGGTTGGCGTAGGTGAACTGGGGCTGGTTGTAGCGTAAAAGTACCGTAATCATCAGGTAGCAGAAGGACTGGCCCGCCGCACCGACCATCATCAGGAAGCGTCGGCCGCCTCTCTCGACGATTGGTATACCCAAGCTGCCGAAAAAGAGGTAGCTGACCGAGTTACAGGCCGCCAGGAGTCGTGACTGTGTGTTGGCAGTCTGGGGGTCGAGATTTGTAAAGACTGAATTCTGCAACACATACGGCAGGTAATATGATGTAACATTGATGCCTGAGAATTGCTGCATCGCTTGTGTTCCGGCTCCGAGGGCGATGCGGCGGAGCACGTGCTGGCCCTTGTTGCCCTCGGTGGCGGGCGTCTTGCGACGGGTGATGGAAGCCCACAGCAACTTTGACAATGAGACACTATCCTCACGCTCCCGGCGAATGGCGTACTGGATTTCGTTGCTCTGTTGTAGGATGAATGGGTCATCGACTTCTTTGTTATCGACATCGGCCAAAATCTGCTCGGCCTCGGCGATGCGACCTTTGGCCATAAGCCAACGGGGCGATTCGGGCAACCAGGGTACGGTTCCAAACAGGATAAAAATAAAGATGAGCTGAAATGCTATGGGAAAACGCCAGGATACAGGCCCACCGACAAAGGAGAAGCCGTATGTGACCCAGTTAGACAATGAGAAGCCAGCAATGTTGAGCACCATTTCGATGACAACGAGCATGCCGCGCAAGTTCGCCTTGGACGTCTCGGACTGCCAGACAGGAGCCGTCCCCGTATTCATGCCGTTACCGACACCAGCGATAATGCGGGCGACAATCATCTGGGCCGGGCTAAAGGCCGACGCCTGCAGGATCGCGCCGACAGTCATGATGGATGTGCCGACGAGGATGGTCTTCTTGCGACCATACTTCTCCCCAAACCACATGCAGGACAGTGCACCAAAGAAGCAGCCGATGTCGTAGATGGCCGTAATGGTGGAAAGCAGACTGCTGTTGTTCCGGATGCCCAACGTGTCGAGGTAGTCGTCGGTGACGTTGACACCACCAAAGACGCCCTGGTCATAGCCGAAGAGGGTCATATCGGTGCAGCAGGCCACAGACACCCAAAAAGTGAGCCAATTGCCCTTGAGTCCAAAGTATGGCTTCATTTTGGCGGTCTCTCCCTTCTTTCTTCTTCTTCTTCCAGATAATTACGACCAAAGCCGAGAGTGTGCCTGGAGTGTCAGGAGCAAGAGGGGGCCAGGACAGCACATAAATCATCTCTTGAACTGTCAGCACGCGACATCGTGCGCAAAAAGACGGGCCGAAGGCAGACGGCTCGTTTCAGAGGCAGCCGGCGATTGGCTTCCCCGCGCATGAAGATGCGGGCCAAGCTCATCATAGCGGTATCGATCGCTTGATCGTCTAGTGCTAGATCCCAACACACTTCTCGATCAAGGATACCTTTTCCAGTCTCTTTGACTAGTCTGGTCTATGAACACATTTTATTTAGTTCTGCACTCTATGTCGAACCTGGTCAGACGACCTGTCAGATCTAGGGAGCATTAGGGTTTTGATGGTTGACGTCAGTGGCTTCCCGTCCCTCAGCCGCTGGCGTGTGGGGTATCCGGACGGCTCGGTCGAAGGTTTGTCCGGCCTCCCCAGAGAATCAGTTCACCTCCGACAGGACGGACCTTCTTCTCTTATCAATCGATATCAATCGACGCAATGGAAGGCTCGCAGAAGGGAGAAACATTGATGGGCGCTCCGGGCGGAGAGCAGTCGTCGTTGTTGCAAGATGACTCTGGCGTGATAGCCGTGACCATGAACGAAATTCCAGGCTATCGGGTGACTCGCGTCTTGGGGACGGTGTATGGCCTCACGGTACGATCTCGCAACTGGGGAGCTGATATTGGCTCATTCTTTCGTTCATCGGTTGGAGGAGAGCTCAAATGGCTGTCCGAGCTAGCGTACAAGTCGCGCAATACGGCAGTTGAGAGGATGATTAGCGACTGCATAGGCCATGGGGGCAATGCCATCATTGCCCTTCGCTTTGAAACAACAGAGGTTGGCATGTATATTCAGGCATCGGCCTATGGTACAGCTTGCATTGTCGAAAAGGTGGAAGAAGCAGTGGCAACAGCCAAAAACATAAAATTGGTCGAGTAGCATCTCCTTTACTGTTGGACGAGCAGCCATCTTCTGCGAGCACCCATCATCTACGAGCAATTACCCTTTAAAGAACAATCTTCCGCATCGGCAATGCCACTTTATGGTTGGACGACTTAAGCGAGCAGGTACTTCCTCATCGTCAATGTCGTGCAGCGGGACGGAGCGGGAGGCGGATACTCCGACTGCTGCATTAAGAAGTCACCCTCAGCCTTGCATCAACCGCACACAGTGACAGCACGAGAGTATTCCTTAAGTGGTCGACAATATTATCATTCAAGGGAAATATTCTATACAGATCTAACGTCCCAGCTTCACTGACCATCAGCATCTACAAATACGCCTTGAACAACCCATCCTCAGACTGTCGGAAAGCGCCTTTATTTACACCCAGAATAGACTCGACCAAGTTTCGTGCCGACTGGACGACACGGCGGGAATTGGGACCCTTTTCCACCAGAGGGTCATTCAGTAAAAAGTCCATCTCCGACGCACGGGTTTCAATCGCTGGATCCTCGGTCAATTCCCATGTGTCGGCACGCCAGCCGTCGGGGAAGTGAACCTGTCCCGGCCCCTTTCCGGTCCGAGGATCTTGATAGGCATTGGACCAACTGGCCTGGATGGGAAGCTGACTGGTACTCGCAGAGTCGGGACGAATGCGGTCCCTGATCTGCGCAATGAGAATGCCGTCAGAGGGACAGCGATTGGCGCAGATCTCAAACTGTTGCTTGAGGATGATGAAACAGGAGGCATGAAGGACAAAGTTCGGGAGTGTAAGAGAGGGAGAGACGAGGCGGTGGGTCCAGCCAAGACTGTCATGCAGACGAATGGGGAAAGACGTCGGCGCGAGACAAGACGCGACACCGCAAAGGGCGCAGGTCTGCGAGATGCAATTATGTTGGGCCATTGTGTGCGCGCAAAAGCTACGTGATGTGGAGAGTGGCAGTGCGTAATGGTGATGCAAACGGGAAAGCAAGATGGAATCTTCGGATCCAAAGGCATGGCGCGCCTCTTAAATGTTCGTCTCCCCGCACCGACACATTCTCCAGCATCTGCAAGACCTCATGACCTGGTTACATCAAGCCAACAGGTCACCCACACCTCACGGAGTAATTGAGCCCGTTGAATGGAACTTACTGTACAATAGGGAAAGGATTCACTGCATAGCCTCAACATGGCTGCAGGCACGCCAATCAAGCGACGAAGCAATTTACCGTTCATGCGCAGACGATACCTTGCCTTCGTCATCGAAAGATTGTCAACAATGGAAGCATCTCCTCCAACCACTTTGTCGGCGTTGCGAAGAGCGAATGGTCGGCGATCGACAATTAGCAAAAGGTAGGCGCCGCAGACTACGTAAGCCCAGTGTCTATCATGATCCGGCCAAAAGGACTAGCGCGGCTGATCGTCGAGGTGCCCGACGGTCCGCAGCGCGCCTCTCAGGGTCTTGATTGGCTGAAGGCCGTCGGGGCCTGCTCGGTTCTCGCCTATTTTGCTGCACGGTGGATCCACCGGTGTCAGGCTAGCACGTTGTACAGTGACATCTCCTGGTTCGACTGTCAACCGCCAAGTACCTGCCAAGTCTCAGCCGCTCCATCACATGCTTGATGCTCCTCCCCATGCACTGTGCCCCTTATCGGACAAGCCACAAGATTTCCGCAGATTCCGCCGGACTTTGCATTTGCCACTGCCCAGACTCTAGACCTCTGCATGGCTTTTGTTTGAGGTGCTGGAATGTCGTCAGCCCAGCGGACGAACATGCTGGCCAAGAGCTGCGATAAGCACTTGTGTTACTTCTCCACACCCTTGGATTTGCGCAAACTCGCCTATTTTCGCGCCGGCGCGTCTCAACGCTTGTCAAGCCTGCTGTCTCCCCCCAAAGATGCATACCGAGCTGGAAATACCAAAGTCGATGACGAGCTAGCTGAGCTCTGGCTCGCGGACCGCCGTCAAGCACTTTCAAGCTCACGAGGCGCTGGCGTTGCGTTGAGATGTCGGTGTATAACCTCAACCATGTCATCGAGAGCCTTGGCGCGTCTGTGAAACCCGTCACAAGCGCACCATCACCGTTGCTATTGGCAATTGGACTCCTCAGCAATTCATTCCGGACGTCATTATGATTATCATTGCGCCCTAATGCTGATTCCTTTCTTGGAATACGACCTGGTCGAGGAAAGATTGTCGTCATGTCCTCTCACTCAGCTGTGGTAGGGTGTGATCTCCGGATTCCCGCCGGAAGAAGATCATTTAGGACGAAGGGACAGGAAATGTCTCGGCAGTATGTTATGACGTCCGCCCGCTCCTTTTTCGACACGGGTGATCAACAGACTAACAGCCTTGGAGCCTAAAACAAGTCTTCGTCCATCATGACCTGGCGCACCTCGTTCACTTTGCCTCTAATTACCCGTCGCTTTAGAAATGTATTACTGGCCCCCTCCAGACAAGCCGGCAGAGAGGACCATGGGCGTATTCAAAGATTTTCGAAAGGCTCTGCCAATCGTACGTGCTTTTCCTTGCTGTGAAGATTGCAGCTGACATTTTGCGGCAGGTCCTTCAGAGGAGTTGGCGAACATCTATCCTGTCGTGGACGTGCGTACCGATCGGATGCCTGACGGTCATGGCTGCTTGTGCTGGAATGCGGTATGATCCTCGAATCCTTTAAATTGACTTTGCTGATCAAGAGAATCAGAGCTCTCCTCTCGCTTGCAGGCACGAAACTACCGGAGCAAGTGCTTTGCTTGGTGATACTGTATCTGGCAATGATCTTGTTGAGCTGGGTACTACCGAAGCCAAGTATGGAGAAGCTCGTCAAGTGGATCTCGGTACCCGTCAGTTTTGCTTCTTTTGGAATCAAATTTGTTTCAACTAATCACTGCACAGCTCGAGTGGACGCTCCGACATATCAACCTTTTTTTCACGCCTTCATTTGTCATGCTTCCACGCACTGCCCAACCACCCTCCGGAGCAGAAGTCGGGAAGATAATAGCAATATTCAGTGAGTCGTTCTCTCGTCTTTCTGCCTGTCTCGTCTAACGTTAGATTAGTCATTGGGTACTTCATAATGGTTCCCGCTCTCGCGTGGTTTATGAGAGGCCTGAATAAACTCATCAGCATCACGCGGACTTCAATCCATATGCGCAGTCACGACAAAGAAAAAGCCTCACTTCCCACATCTCGTGACGAGAGCACTTCTTCCATCTCCGATGCAACCTCAGAAGAGTCCAAGGAGATTCATGAGAAGTCACCTCCCCGTCCTACCTCTTCTTCTTCCTCTTCTCCCTCTTCTTCTGATTCAACATCGCACGAAGCTCTAAAGGAAAACAAATCGACAGAGAAAGCACCGCAACGCCACGAGACAATCGCAAACTGGATGTGCAAAAACCTAGACATCCTGACTTACCTTTTCATCTTCATCTTTATCGGCATTCCCGTCTTTTATGCAGCGTCTTACACGATGCCTGCTTACCTCTCCGCCACGACCATCATTTTTCTTCTGGCAATGCGCATTCCTGCCACACCCAAAAAGGTTCTGCATCCAGTCATTGTAACCACATGCACCACAATTCTTGTCATCTGGGCCCTCGCGGCCATCAAAGACCACCGCCCAGGCTCAACGGCTCTCATCTCGACTCTGGCGACCTACCAAACCGGAAACAACTACAAGTATTACTTTACCAACACTGTTGTTCCTGGTCTACCATTCCCAGGCGCAGGCGATATCCTGTCTTCACTCCTGGATGTCAGCATTGTGGCTTTTGCTCTACCAATGTACAAGTACCGCGCGCAACTTTTACGCTTCGCCGTTCCTCTCACAATCGGTGTTGCGGGGTTCTGTGTTGGCGAAATATTCATATTTCCCATAATCGCGTATGCGGTAGGCATAGGACCGACGCGCGCATTGGCATTCGCGCCACGCAGCTTGTCGCTGCCGCTCGCCGTGCTGGCTCAAGACAATATCGAGGGAGACACCCAGCTGACGGCCGTGCTCGCAATCATGAGCGGCATATCTGGCGCGCTGGTTGGATTGCCGCTACTCCGCTGGTCACGTATCCCCGAAGGTATGTCTGTCCTGTTCAGTTTGTTTTAAGAAAAAAGAAGACTAATAATATTGATAGATGACTATGTCGCACGCGGCGTTTCGCTTGGTTGTAATTCGTCAGCCATCGCTACGGCGCTGCTGCTGGATGTGGACGAGACTGCTGCGGCACTGGCGAGCCTGTCCATGAATATGTTGGGTATTTTGATGATTGTGCTGACTCTTATTCCGCCGATTGTGGATACTATGAAGGGTTTGGTTGGCCTGTAGAGGCTTTGGGTTAATGCTGTCCTCTTGGAGATTCCTTTTGCTGCACTTAGACTAGATGTCACCAATACACGCGGAAATGAATCATGTCACTGTTTATTGGCCTAGGTTTCTGCTCGTGTCGCTGAATTCAATTTCCAGGGCCGCGCTTGTTATTCCAAATCGTTGCTCAGGCCTGCTCGTCACTGATAAGGGGGAAACCGAACGCGAGAAGGCTTGCGGTGGCCAGCAGATGGCTGACAGCAACGACAAGCAGGCCAGTGCAGCTCCCCGAAGAATATCCTGAGAAGCCCGAAAGCGCAGAGGCAGGGTAGCATGTCCGAAGCAGACGCGAAAGGACCGAGGGGCACCGAGAACTATATTTTCATCGCAGACGTTCAACAAACACCGACGCCGATCTTAGCAGGCCCCGTTAAGCGCTGGTTGCCTGCCTGGCAAAGTCGCTCTCTTCGCTTACGACTTTGTTGAGAAGACGCCAGCCAGTCCGGGCGCAGCGATGTCCAGCGTGTCTTTTTTTCAGCTGTTGCTGTGCAGCATCGTCGTCTGGAAAGAGTTGAGGCTCTGCAACGCGGTGGGGCGCGCGGTGGATCGAGTGGATCGATGGTTGTCCCAGGTACAAGCTGGGTACAAGGGAATTGAGCAGGGAGCGGGCCGTTGAGGCGGATCGGAAACGGAAACGGAAGCGGAAAAGCCGTTACGAGCGGGTTGTGCTGCGTCTCTTTCTGTCATTGCGGTCCCCACTGCTCCTTCAGTCAGAAAGTTTATTTTCTGGCAGGTGGAGCCAAGTTTTTGACAGCAGTAGCCAAATCTCTGACATGAGGGGTCGAGGTGGCTGCACAGGGCGATGTGGCTAAGGCGGAGGATGATGCTCGGTTGCGTCACGTGATAAGATTTAGCGTCTGTGGAAATGCTATGGTATGCTCTCGTCCTCTGTCTACACCTTTCTGCACACTCCCCCCCTTTTCAAGCAGCCGCTACAGGAGCCACAGCCCTTGCGCCCTCCCGCATCGTGGCCTGCACCCGTGGCACCTCGGGCTCGACGCGCAGCTCGCCGCGCTCGAAGCTCTTCATCGGCGTCAGGCCGTACTTGGCAAACATGAGCTTGTCCTCGTCCCAACCCACAGCATCGGTCGTCAGCATCTTCTCGCCCGTGAAGATGGCGTTGGCGCCCGCCTGGAAGCACAGGATCTGCTGCTCCTCGCTCATCGTGGTCCGGCCGGCGGCGATGCGGATAATCGTCGCGGGCATCACCAGGCGTGCCGTCGCAATGGTGCGGAGGATGGCGTCAAAAGAGATGCGCTTCTTGCCACTGTCGCCGAGGGGCGTGCCGGGGATGGGGACGAGGGCGTTGACGGGGAAGGACTCGGGGTGCGCGGGCAGTGTGGAGACGGTGTGGATCAGGCCTACGTGGTCCTCGGGCTTCTCGCCTAGGCCAAGGATGCCGCCCGAACACACGTTAATGCCGGCCTCACGGACATTGTTGAGCGTGGCGATGCGCTCGTCGTAGGATCGAGTCGTGATGACCGTCGGGTAGTGCTCGCGTGACGTGTCGACGTTGTGGTTGTAGGCCGTCAGCCCGGCCGTCTTGAGTTCCTCGGCCTGCGCCTGGTCAATCATGCCGAGGGTGACGCAGACTTCCATGTCCATGGCCCGCACACCCTCGACCATGGCCTTGACATTCTTGAGCGACGTCTTGCGGCCGCGCATGTCGCGCCAAGCGGCACCCATGCAGAAGCGTGTGGACCCATTCTTCTTTGCGATGCTGGCCGCCTCGAGGACAGAGTCAACCGACGACATTTTGGTCGCTTTGAGGCCAGTGTTGTACCGCGAGGACTGGGCGCAGTAGGAGCAGTCCTCGGAGCAGCCGCCGGTCTTGATGTTCATCAGTGTGCACATTTGCACGGCTGACGGGCTGTGGAATCGGCGGTGGAGAGTGGCGGAATGGAACGACAGATCCATAAGGGGCGTGTTGTAGATCGACCGAATCTCGTCGCGCGTCCAATTGTTTCGAGGCGCGCGGGCCTGCATGGCTTCTTCGAGAGTATTGCCGGGGGTGGGTGGGGTTGGGGCCGGCGCTCCAGACGACAGAATGGACGAGTCAACATCGTGCACAGAGCTCATGGCTCTACGTGAGGCATTGGCCAGCAGACGCAACGAGCGCGCCGCATGCCTCTGAGTCTGCAAAGCGGCCATTGTTTCCGTTGGAATCTGGGGCAATGGTGCAGTGGAAGGAAAGGAAGGACTGCAGTGGGGTTTCCCAATGATCACAAACCTCCGATCCGCCCCGCATCCTGTCGATCTTTCAGGGGTTGCAAGGGTAGCTTGCAGTGATTCCCCCTGCTGACCCTCACCAGGGTCAGCAGTACCACTCTCTAACTGTTGCTCAAAATTAATTTTAAACCCTAAAGGGTACTGCTAAAGGTAGAGGGTACTGCTGAAGTTGGAGGGTACTACTGAATCTAAGGGGTACCGCTAAAGTTGAAGGGTACTACTGAAGCTGAAGGGTGCTACTAAAGCTGAAGGGTACTGCTGTAGCTGGAGGGTGCTGCTGTAGCTGGAGGGTACTACTAAAGCTGAAGGGTGCTGCTGACGCTAGAGGATACTGCTGATGCTGGAGGGTACTGCTGATGCTAGGGAGTGATTAAGAGGCCTATACACAGATTGGTTGTTAAAATCGCCGTACCGCTCTGTACGCCTGACTGGTAGCTTGTTAGTTCGGCAGAGGGTGGTTGGCGAAATTCAATTATGTGGTTGATAAGGTATAGCAATGTGGTTGACAGTATACTTATATGATTAATGATCTATAGTCGGCGAATAGTAGCTATATGGTTGATAAAATATAAGTATGTAGTTGACGAGACAGAGTCCTATGGTTCACGAAATAGAAATATATGGTTAATAAGATACGGCTATATAGTTGATGACATACAACTATCCGGTTCATACACTATACTTACGTGGTTGATTAAGCAGATTGATATGGTTAGTAAAATATAGTCACATAGTCACCCTATAAAGCTGCATTAGTTCCCTCTCTAGATCTGTCTTCTTTGTTAAGATAGAGGCTCGCGTAATATAAGACATAATACTGTATATGTTTCTGTTGTTGATGCATTGTTTCGCTGTCGTCGGTATAATTCTGCTGGTTGACTAAATCTTTATCTTGTGTTGCCGTCAGCTCCGTATTCGCCGGTTAATTGTCTCGCTCTGCATAAGTAGTAACCTCTTCTTCTTGTACAATCTCATAGTCTTGGTTGTCAAAGTCGTGATCGTGCCAGTTCAATATATGAGGCTACGTATTGCTCAGAGGTCGTCGATATATTTCCACTCTGGTACTTTGGAAATGGAGCTAGGTATATGACGCCGTGATTTTCCTGGAATCGTCTTTTTGCTAAGCGTCTACAGGATCTGACTGGCTAGGGTGCAAACATGAGCTCGTTGTCGCTAGATAGATTGCCGAGGAGGCCTTTCGTCTTTCTATGGAGAAAAAGGAGTATGTGATGCTGCCAACCAAAGTCCGGTAGCTCCTTAGGGTTGGCTTCTTCAGCGGCTGATGATACGAGATCTTCTATGGAATATACATATATCAAGTCTAGTGAGCAGTCAGGGAACTGGTCTCCATTGTCATCCTTAAGGGCATCCTGGGTCATGGTAATCAGATTAGGTGATCCCCCGCATTCAATTGAAGAGTTACATTGCGACACTATTCATCTGTAGGTTCTTGTTTAATTGGTCAATTGGAAGAAGATCCACCTGTACTGGTTGTCTTGTTGATTTCTTGCTTACCATGTTCTTCAAGGTCAAAGGTGACATCACCGTCTAAGTCGCACTTTGGATCGTCTTGGTCGTCCATCTTGTCCATCACCGCAATTTGACGGATCTCTGTTGCTAAGAATGTGGACGAAACAACGAAAATTAGATTCCGAATGATTGAGAAAGATTTCTTGGCCATGATTTTGACACGCAGCCCATGGAAGATCAAAGTGTGGGACGTAGGTGAATCGCAGATAAGGTTTTATCAATTCACCACCAGCGACAAGTTGGGCTGTGCAAATATTATCTGCACGCCTTGGGAACCAGTACCCAAAAACTATATGGAAACTTTGAACTGAAAGCAACTATTGGAATTACTGATTATACAACCTATGAAGAGAAGAGGAGGAGCGGAGCGACCGGAAATCGCGAAGTCATCTTCCACTTAGACGGCAGAAGCTAAGACAATGGCCGCTTTTTTCATTTTTGCCAGGAATTTTGGGATCATGAGGTCTGTACCTAGATTCACTTGGTGCTGCAAGGCTCTCCGGAGCCGTGCTCGTGAAATTGACACAAGTTCAGTGACTTCAGCCTGCCCTTGCGAGCACCTGGATGAGGCAAGCGGTATTGCGCATGAGACTTCCTGTAAAGCAAGTCACGACGCAACTGCTCAGGCTCAGCAGCAACATTGCCATCTTCGGTATCCCACTTGTGATCAGGAGTTAGGTGCGCAAGAATCTCCACACGAAGCTTCCTGAGTTTGGAGTCTTTCTCTGTGTTCTCGTAGACATACAGAGAATTCCATTCAATGCTGCATGACCTCAGAGAGCTTTCGAGATGGTCTGAGAAGCGCTCGTGCCACGCGTTGACTGTCTTGTCCATCAAAGTTGTGATGCGGTAGTTGTAGGCGAAGACCCAGAGTTTCTCAATCTCCAAGAATGACAAAGACAAGGACGTAGAGCTGTCTTCAATTCGCCTTGAGTATAACCAATTGAGGAAATTCTCGATAGTGGGGCTCTCAGCTTCTGGCAGAATCATAATGTCATGACTCAAATAACCCGAATCCAGTCTTTCCAAGAAGTACGGGCTCGCCATGTACAAGAAGTCTCTGTGGACGGTGAAACGTGCACCTGCTGGACCCACAGACAGGATTACTGTCTTGGACTGGAATGGGCTATTTCAATTAGTATTAATTAAAGTGTTTCGAGAAGATCACTTACGAGAAGCGGGCATCAGTGCGCATCTTCTTGGAAGGGCGTTCCGTCATTGCAGTGGAACGGTGATCCCACAAGGATTTTTGAAGACTGGAGCTGATAGTTAGAAGAACTTGGAAGTCACACTTGGATGAAGATGCAACGAAGGTGCAGGCACGGTTGCCGACCATGAATGTAGAGGTGAAGGCATGACTCAGTGAAAGGAAAGCCGGGAGCAGTGAATGCAAAGTCAAGGTAGCTGGACGCGCTCCAGGGTCTTTTCTACTACCGGAACGAGCTCAGAGAGCTTGTTTGCGTCTCTGAGCGAGGCTGGCACATCCTCTCTTGTCATGGCTAGCTTCTGTCTCAGTATCTCGTACTGCTCCTCCTTGGCCGTGTACTCTCTTATCACTTCCTTTGTGCCAAACTCAACAAACACCCGCGTGTCTCTTATGCGGCACATGACCCCATCTAGCCGCATGAATAGTCTGACCAAAAGCAGTAGTCTATCTGGCATGACACGAATCTTGCAAGACAGCATGGACATGCCATTGTCTGCTAACTCGTCCTCGTACAGCATTACCTCGTCGAAGAAGCGGATAGGGTCTGGCCGTCGGAGTAGCCCGAGAGGTATGGGAGTAGTGCTCGGCTGAAACTGTGGTTCTGCCGATGTGGTGCCTTTGTAGTCTGTCGTGTATGACCAGTCAAACGGCTTCACGACCTCTTTGATGCCTTCATGGTGATGTTCCCTTGTTTCTGGTCAGCTTTGTCGTGCTTATCTGGGTGAAATTTGAGACAGACCTGCTCTTCTTCCATTCCCCCGAATGTGCTACTTGCAGCATCGCCTGCCCGGTCTTGTCTACCTTGTCAAGCGCATCAAACGCGTTGAACTTGATTGTCCAGCCCGTGGGCTCGTGCTCGATGAGGACGTAGTTGTCGCCAAAGATCATCTCAGGAGGAGCTATGCCCAAGTTCTTCGTCATTTCGTCGATGGGGCCCGCCTTGAGTATTGGGAGCTTCTGTGTCTCAATCTTGAACTCGCGATGCCGAAAGGTGTTTGGCGGGCTGGCTGCTGTGCCGGGGAAGGGCTCGTGCAGTCCTCCATTGGCCGCCATTGTAGCTGACCTTGGATATAACGTGCAGCTCCTTGATGAAGGGGCAGGGCGACGTGATCACGCTTGACCTCAAAGCTACTACGAATTCAAGTCAACCATTGTACAAGTAAATCACAGCGGGGAAGCGCCAAGCTCCGCAATCGATAACGTCCTCAACCGCTCTCCATTTCTCTTAATTGATATGATAGTTGTCACTATAGAAGGATTCTGATGAAGCCAAGGACAATTGAAACGCAGGAAAGAACCTGTTCAAGTTGGAGGTGGGCAATAAGCTAAGCAAAGAAAAGCCGACCCAGAGACTAGTATGGCCGCTTGTGTTAAGATGATTGGCCGCAACATCGAGAGCGCGTTTCCTTAACAACTATGGGGGTTAAGGACCAAGTTAAATTCCAGTGCAAGATACGTGAACATACGTCAAAGCGCAAAATTGGCAAATAAATTCAAGAAATGTAAGGAAAGAAGAGGAAGTAGAGAGGGAGAGCCTCATGAGGTGCGGGGGCCCGTGGTTGCCGTGGCAGCGGACCGCAAGCTCGCGATCAACACCGCCGTGAGACCTGCGCAACAAGCTGCATTGCATCTCTGCCAACCCTACGCATTTCCCCCAAACGCTTGCAAGCATTTATCGGAGTGGTTTCCTATACTAGCCTAAGATGGCGATCAGAACTCTCGAGGCACGCCTGGAGTGTCTGTCCGTCAATGATGAGAATGAAGACCCGGCGCCCCATGCGTACTCCAAGCACAAGGTTTGTCTTTCCTTTCCTTCCAGTTAGAGGTTGAACTAAGAAGAAATAGAAGGGATCACTCTCTGCGGCAATGTCCATGTCGGGGCTTGGAGCTGCCGGAGCACATGCAACCAACCGTATGCAGATGCTAAAGCTGCAGCACCAGCAGAGCCAGCCTCAGACCAACGCAGCACCCATCAAGGCCAAGGTCACGTTACCATCGCAAGCTTCACAAATAAGAGATCCTGCTCTACCCATATCTCCCCCACGTACCCTCAAAGTCGTCAACCCATCTGCTGCATCCCGGGCATCGGATGAGTCGGTCGCCTCGCAAAGACACTCTCAGCCCTCGGCGGACGCGGCCGCCCCCAAGAAATGGCACCTGGGTATGTTTGAGATTGGAAAGCCCCTCGGTAAGGGCAAGTTTGGTCGAGTGTACTTGGCCAAAGAAAAGGCAACCGGCTTTGTCTGCGCGCTCAAGGTGCTACACAAGTCGGAGATTCAGCAAGGCAAAGTCGAGGGCCAAGTCCGACGCGAGATTGAGATTCAGTCCAATCTGGCGCACCCAAACATCTTGAGGCTTTACGGGCATTTCAGTGACTCGAAACGAATCTTCCTCATCCTCGAGTTTGCGGCCAAGGGTGAGCTCTACAAGCACCTGCGCAAAGCAACAAGGTTCCCGGAGTTGCAGGCAGCCCAGTATATTGCACAGATGGCGTCGGCGCTCAAGTTTCTTCACAAGAAGCACATTATGCATCGCGACATCAAGCCCGAGAATATTCTGGTTGGCATCCATGGCGAGATTAAAATATCAGACTTTGGCTGGTCGGTGCATGCGCCGAATAACCGCAGGCAGACAATGTGCGGCACGCTTGACTATCTGCCGCCGGAGATGCTGAGGGGAGGAACCGAAAACTGGTACGACGAAAAAATTGACCTGTGGAGCTTGGGCGTGCTCATGTACGAGTTCCTGACAGGCGAGGCACCGTTTGAAGATGAACCGATGAGGACGCGGCGGAGGATCACAAGATGCGACATGACTGTACCAGCATATGTCAGCTCCGAGGCCAGAGACCTCATCAAGCGGGTAAGTTCTTTTACCCTTTCCAAGAAGATGGCTAACGCGAAGACAGTTGTTAGTGCTTGATCCGGAGAAGCGCATCTCGCTGAACGAGGTTCACAAGCATCCCTGGATTGTCAAGTATTGCGTCAAGGGCGAACACAAAGCCAACCGCGAGTCGGCGGCAGTCAAGGACAGGCGTGAGATTGTTTGAGTCCGTGTCCGCATTTCGTAATATATTCTGCAAGCGCAAGGAGTGACTTTCCTTAGAGGCTGCTGCATAGTCATGATAAAGAATGGAGTTTTGGGGTATCTTCTAAGCTGCCTTTTGAGCTGAGCTTCTATCTCTACACCTTTAGGTGATATGTAACGCCGTCGCTATGCTTTTCTATCGTACAGTTGACTCCGTTGAGGGTCTATCGGTAAATCTCATCAAAGGGTCTAGTGTCTGAGAAGCAGCTGCCCCAGACAGAGTTGACTGTCTTTACGGCTGTTTCGTCTCCGTCACACAGTGGATGCTTCTTCAGGGATAGGATGGCTTGTCTTCGCACGCAGTCCTGGAAATGACCAGTGAACTTCCATTGGTGGTTGTCGAAGAACTCGCGTGCCCATCTGCACTCGCCACTCAGCATCGTCGCTCTGATCTGCATTGTTGTTAGTTCTATCTTTCTTGTGTTTTGCAGGTCTTTCTTCAGGTCTTTCTCTGGGACTTCCTTAAGAGAACCTGCCTCAAAGACTCTATTGGCGACACCCTCCCGGCCCACTAAAGAAAAAGACTGACCTCTGCACAGGCGCTGTGCTTCAAATTGCGCTTGTCCCACTTAAAGCGCAGGTAGTCGTACGCATGCACCATCTCGTGGCTCAACACGTCTTCGGTATGGCTGCGACTCCGCAAATGGTTTGCACACAGCAGGATCCCGTACTCGCCATCAAAGGCGCCGACTTTGCGACCGTACAGCGAGGGACACCGGCGGCAGCGGATGTTGGCAGCGTCCATCTTGGGCCCGCCGACCTGGGCAATCTTTGAATCGAGGAAGCGCACCGTCGGTGAGTACTCGAGCAGCCAGTCGCGCCAGGCATCGCAGCGACGGCAATGCTCGGCCTCTTGGGCGATTGAGCGCGCCTCGACGTACCGCGCGAGGTCATCAGGTGCTGCGCGGTTCGTCAGGATGCGGAAGAAGGAGGACCACGTGTACCATGCCGGGTCGTAGGCGGGCTTGTCGGCAGCGGTCTGCTCGGTGGGAAGCTGCGGGGGCGTGGCGGCAGACGATGCCTTTTGTGGGTCCGTCATCGTGAACGGTGTGACGTTGTTGCTGTGCGATGGAGGGAGAGACGCGTCCCGGTGAGGCCTGACCGAGGGACAATAGCTGTCGGGATCAGCGTCCCGACGTCGCTGCGCCAAGGGCGGTGAAAAAAAGGTTAAAGAACGTGGGGAAACACTTTGTACCGGCGCCCTATGACTACCAGGAGCTAGCGTTTGCGTTTTCTGTTTCTCTTCTCTTCTCTTTGTTTTGTTAGATGCGAGTATGCAATATCCAAGCTCTGCAGCTGGTTTGAAATCTACCCTGAACCGTTGACATTTCTTTTGAGCGACCATGAAGAAGCACCCCACAGTCGTCATTAAGCTTGGTATATTGCCCCACATTCTCCTTCATAGGATCGGCTGTTATAGGAGGAAGACACTAACGAAGAGAGAAAGGCACGAGCTCGATTGTTGACGAGAAGAACCATCAGCCCCTCCTTTCCATCCTTGCCATCATCGTCGAGACGGCTGTTGGCCTCCGCAAAGATGGCTACCGCGTCGTCATTGTTTCCTCAGGTGCCATTGGCGTTGCCCTCGAACACATGAAGCTTCCCAAGCGTCCAAAACACCTCCCACAAGTCCAGGCGCTGGCTGCAATAGGGCAGTGCCGGCTCATGGGCCTCTGGGACCAGCTCTTTTCGCGATTAGGCCAGACGGTTGCTCAGATCCTCCTGACCCGGAACGACATTGCCGACCGCACACAGTACCTTAATGCTCAGAACACCATGAATGAATTACTGCACATGGGCGTTATTCCTATTGTTAATGAAAACGACACGCTGGCCGTGTCGGAAATCAAGTTCGGCGACAACGACACCCTGTCGGCCATTACGGCCGGCATGATCAGCGCCGACTACCTTTTCCTAATGACAGACGTCGACTGCCTGTACGACAAGAACCCGCGAGCACACCCCGACGCAAAGGCGATTGAAGTGGTGAAGAACATTTCGGATCTGGAGGCCGACGTCTCGAGTGCCGGCTCAGCGCTGGGGACGGGCGGCATGTCGACCAAGATTGTCGCCGCACGACTTGCCACCGCTGCCGGCGTCACGACGGTCATCACGCGGTCCTCGAAACCCGGCAACATCACCAGTATTGTGCAGCTCATAGAAGCTGAAAAGGAACACAAGCGCGCCTCGTTGGCCATGGAGTCGTCGACGGGCAGCCTGCCTCCAGCCGTGGAGCAGGCCGCAGAAGTCGAGGGAGTAGCTGAGCCAGTCCTTCCCGATGCTCCTCTGCATACGCGCTTCCTCCCTTCGCCAGCTCCCGTTCGTGATCGCCAGTTCTGGATTCTTCACGGCCTGAAGCCGCACGGGACTATCTACATTGACCGCGGCGCTGCTCGTGCCCTGTTAGACCATGCTGGGCTCTTGCCCGTTGGCGTTGTCGATGTGGAAGGCGTCTTTTCGCAGCAAGAGTGCGTCAAGGTTGTCGAAGTCCAAAGAAGACGCAGCCCTGCCTCCGACAGTCGAGACGCGAGTGTCGCTCCATCACCCATTCTTCATCCCTTGCGGGGAATTCCAGCGCACGTAGACTCGCCTCTAGCGTCGCCACTCGTTCAGCCTGGCGTACACTCACCCAGCCCATTCTTTGACGAGAACAACCAGCGCGAGATTGGACGCGCTCTGGTGAATTACTCGGCAACGGAAATTCGGCTGATTGCAGGGCTCAAGAGCACCGAGATCTCGGGGGTGCTGGGGTATGCAGATAGCGAGTACGTGGCGCTGAGGGAGAATATTGCCATGCTAGACGCAGGCCTCAGTCGGCCTGCCACGCCTATACCGACCCTAACTCTGAGACAAGCGGCCAGTGGGCTGGCCGGCTACGTAGAGGGTTAGGTTTGCTTCCCTTCGCTATACTTTTGCTATACTGTGGCTGGCTGCATGTTCGCCATATGTTGGCTCTTCTACGGCTACATCCTGGCTGGATGTGGCTGGAGGCTGGCTGGATATTAGCTTGATTGCTCGCTTGATGTTCGCTATATATTGGTGAAATGTTGGCTGCATGTAGGATTGCCTCTACAATTTACGAATGCGAAATGACTTGTCTAATAGCTGGTGTATTATGTGCTCGTACAATCCTACTTCGCTAAGAGAACATGGTGGCTGACTCGGGACCGGCGGGCCGCTTCCGAGCAGGGGAGAGTCAAACTAGACTTCTGCTAACGCTCTGCATCTCGTCTGCACTCCTGTGGCTTTGGCATCAGAAAAAGAGAATCATCACAAGAGAAGCAGGCAGTCGACACTGCATGCATGCTTGTGGTTCGACGAAAATGGTCCACCGTGCGTGCACATACTCTGCAGACGCGTGGTCGACCACTAGCTTCACGACAGCAGAGGCGCCATCGATCTCTGTTGACGCTGGCCATTGAGACTTCGTGTGATGACACATCAGTGGCCATTCTAGAGAAAGATACGAATTCTGCCGGTCAGGCAACGGCGAAGCTTCATTTTCATGAGAAAGTCACCAGCAACAACCTCGCCTATCGAGGCGTCCATCCCGCCGTTGCTTTGGTCTCGCATCAGCGCAGTCTGGGCAAACTGGTTCAACAAGCCATCACTCATTTGCCTCTCTTGAATTCAACCCCAAGGACTCTGCCTCTGTTGAACGTAACTCGAAAGGCTCTGCCTCCGTTGGATACGAACGAAAGGGCAGAAGAGGAGACATCACCCGACAGAAACAAAAATGAAGAGAGGCGAAGACCAGACTTTGTGTCCGTCACTCGCGGTCCCGGTATGCGATCCAACCTCTCCGTAGGCCTCGACACTGCCAAAGGACTATCGCTGGCCTGGGGTGTGCCTCTACTAGCAGTCAACCACATGCAGGCCCACGCCCTGACTCCGCGCCTCGTCTCAGCTCTAGACTCTTCTTCACTCGCTGGGGACGACCAAAAAATCCCACCCTTTCCCTTTCTCTCTCTCCTCATCTCCGGCGGTCACACCCTCCTCCTTCAGTCAACCTCCCTCACCACCCATCCCATCATCGCCCAGACCTCGGATACCGCCATTGGCGACTACATCGACAAAGCCGCGCGCGACATTCTCCCCGCCAAAACACTCGCCGCCGCCCCCTCGGCCATGTACGGCCCCCTCCTCGAAACCTTTGCCTTTCCCGACCTTTCAACCGGCCCCACCTCTCCGACTAAGCCCGACACCCTCGCAGGCCACGCAGCCTACGCGTACGACCCGCCTCCGTCACGCTCCGCCGAGCTCGACCGCCGCATGACAGCCTACGGGTGGGGCCTGGCGCCGCCGCTGGGCCAGGCAGACACGGCGCGCCGCGCGGCCGAGTTCAGCTTCGCGGGCCTGGGCAGCGCGGTGCGGCGCGTGATGTCCGATGCGGCCGCTGCGGGGCGCGAGGTCGGGCTGGAGGAGCGGCGCTTGCTGGCGCGAGAGGCGCAGCGCGTTGCGTTTGAGCACCTGGCGGCGCGGGTTGTTGCGGCGCTGCGGGTTGGGTCTGCGGCTGCTGGGCGGCGGGGTGTTTCAGGACGGGAGGCTGTGGAGGAGGCGCCGCGAGCGTTGGTTGTGTCGGGGGGTGTGGCTGCGAATAGTTTCTTGCGCTACTTGCTGCGGGCATACTTGGATGCGCGGGGGTTTGGGGCCGTTGAGATATTGTTCCCGCCGATTGAGTACTGCACAGACAATGCGGCCATGATTGCGTGGTGCGGCGTGGAGATGTTCGAGGCCGGGTGGCGCAGCGAGCTGAGCTGCGAGCCGCTGCGGAAGTGGAGCCTCGATCCTGCGGTTGATGGGGGGATTCTAGGGGCTGGGGACTGGTTTCAGGTTGCACAGTGATGCGCTGCTTGTACTATATTTGGATGTGCCTCTCCATCTGCACGAAACACCTTGGAACGCGGAGAAGAAGGCAGGGAAAAGGCAATGGCTTGTCATTCGCTGGCGGCTAATAATACATGATATCTGATTCCTCTGGTAGAGTCTACCCATGACCCCTGCATCTCACCCAGACCGTGGTCCGGATGATGTCCTTGCAGGGGCATCCTCCTTGCCTACCAAAAGGCTCCAAAGATACTCCAAAGTATGCAAATGGTCGTACACTTCTTGAAACAGAAGGTGGTGCTTGAAACAGAAGGCCATGCTTGAAACAGCAGGCCATGCTTGAAACGAGGGAATTGCTCGAACGAGGGACTGTGGATGCAAAAGAAATGTCGCTATGCAGATAAAGAAAATTCGTAAAGACGTGTGGTGACGATGCAGAATGAAAAGATATCAAGACAGTATTCGTACACTCTTTCTTAAAAGGACCTCTCAACAGTAAACCTTTCAAGTAAGCCTCAAGAAAGTTCAACGAGAGGGCGGTGGAATGTCGTCCTTCCACTGGCCAGCCGGCATCTGGGGATGGAGTAGAGATGCAATGCTGGGGGCCTGGTTGTAGTGAACGCCAGGGCGTTCATGGATGGGCTGGTAGACTGGTCTGTGCACAATGTGCGGCGGCATGCCGATGTACTGGTTGGGATGACCATGATACAGAGGAGGGGCCTGCTGATGGTGGTGTTGTTGTTGTTGCTGCTGTTGCTGCTGCTGATGGTGCTGTTGCTGTTGCTGTTGATGGGTCATTTGACGCGCAGCAGCCTCGTGCGCTGAGCGAGCGTAGACATTGGAAGCGTAATTGTCAACAGGCACTTGAGCATAACTTGTATGCTCGGGCTGACGCTCCCTCTCTAGGCCGCGCTCGGCATCGCAATCCATGGCAATGCCGCTGTCGTCGGTACCTATGCTCCTTCTGTTGGCTGCACGAGCCGCAGCAGCAAGGTTCTTGTAGCCCTTCTCCATGCACTAATCAGTTAGTTTATCATTCATAGCAGCACCATCTACAGGAAAGACAAACCTTGGCCTCGATGACGTTCCATTTCTCGTGGAGGCGCTCCCCGAGGATGCTCCACATCTCCTGGCGAACCTCCATGTACTCCTTGGCGAGCAGCTCCAACTTGATGCCGTCCCAGTCCTCGGCGTTGACTCGCTCCATGAGACGTTCATGACGCTTGCGGCAGGCGTTGGGCGTCTTGCCTGGGAAGACGCGATTCGAAATGACTTGCCAGTTGAGGCCCTGCTGGCGGGCGCTCATCAATTGGGCATCATCCTCGGGCGACCAGCTGGCCGAGGGCCGGCCAGGTGTAAGCCAGTCTCGGCTTGAGTGAGCCACCGCCTGGACCTGGTCTTGGTGAGATGTAGAGGGAGCCATGACAGTCGTATACGGTATGATCTGAGCGAATGAGCCTGAAGAGTGCTGGCGGTTGTGGTGGGGTGCGCGGGGCATGCTCCGGCCAGATGGACAAAAGACGAAAAGGGATTAATTAATGATTATGGCAAGGGAAGAAGATAGATGCAACGCTAACGCAGTCCAGACTGACGAAAGGAAAAAGGAAAAGACGGAGGAAGAGTGCTACCAGAGCAACGAGCGGATGAGACGGTTCTGCTTCGGAAGACGGCCTGTCCAGAGGCAGGGCAGTCTACTTATACAATTAGGCCGCCGGGCAAGTCATTGGCTGCTGTGTAGCCGCCACAGCCGATGCCAGCGTCTATGCAGGTGAACGGCATGGCACGTACGCATGAAACGCAAAGTGGTTGTTTTTCCCCCCCACGCACGACATGATTCGGCGGCTTTTCTGTGCTTTCCGTCGGGCACGGCAACGCCCGGGCTGGAAGCACAGAGCAGTGCACGGGCGATGCACGGGCGATGCAAGACCTACGCAGCGCCTATACCAGAAGGGTGCAGGATAGTTCGCGGAGTGGTACGGCACGGCCCAGGCGGGCCCGCTGAGTGGCCCGGTTACAGACAGGGGACCAGAGATGAAACGAGCAGAGGCTGATGGGGTGGGCGCTTCCTGCCGGGCGCTAGGGAGGAGATTCACACGATCAGGTTGGGAGAATGAGTGGCCATCCAAGGCGCAGTCGAGGTGGCCGGGGGGATCAGCTCGGCGGCTATTTCTGGGGACTGGTGCTTGAACCGCCAGGCACCGTTTGGCTACGCGCCCACGAACAAGTGGAGCCCACGTAGCGTGCAATTGGCCCGGGGGAGGCTTACCTGGTGTGCCGAGCGGCCCCGTTGTGGGCGGTTACATCTCGTCGATCTGTTTTGGTTGCTGTTGACTTTGCTGTGAGGTTGACATCTCATCACGTGAATGTTCCTCAATCCTTTTCTCTAGTAAAGGATTAAATTGAATGAGCAAAACTTAAAAGACTTTCCATTTTAAGAAACGTCATCAATTTTAGAGAATATTGTTTGACGGGAGATCACGTGGTGAAGTCACAAGGGAAGCTTACAGTGACGCGCCATCAGCTGGATTGTTTTCCTCCGTAGAGATACAAGTGCGGGACTATAAAGGTGATTAAGCCACTTTCCGAAGCTGCAAAGCACAACGAGCCTCTTGGAGCCGGACTGTGACGGGCAATGGATTAAGTCGGGACCCACGTGTTTGAAATACAAAGCTCTACGGCTCCTCTGCGGATCTTAGTCTCTTGGATTCACAGCTACCGCTAGCTAGCACACCATGCCCCGATGGCCGTTTACCGCCTCGCGGTTGCAGGTTGCAACCTACCTTCTGGGCGTCGCCCTCTTCTCCATCAGCTTCCTGGTCTTTCTGAATAGTTCCGTGTCCTTTGTCGTTACCAACCTCATCGGCCGCAAGCACAATGTCGGTGACGCTGTCGGAAGCCTGGGCTTTGCTGACGAGCTCGTTGCTCTTGTCGCTTGTCCTCTGTGGGGCATACTATCTGACCGTATTGGGGTACGCACGGTCTGCGCTATGGGATATGCGATCGTCGGCACGTCGCTCTTCGTCTTCGTTCAGGCCAAAAATGTCTATCCGCAGCTCCTCCTCGCTCGACTATTCTTCAGCATCGGAGGAGCTGCTACATCGACAATGGTCACGGCGATACTCCCAGCCATGACGGCCGAACCGGGTGTGCCCATCATCCGCATTACTGCCGACAGCCCCTCTGCTGCTACGCCTCCACGGACAGCTCGCCACCGACCCTCGAATTCAACGTCGACTATCGGTACAGAGGCAACGCTCACGCCAGGTAATTGGCATACTGCATCAGAGTCTAATGACGACGACGTAGCGACGACAACTTCTCGTACTGCAGGTCTTGTTGGTATGTTTACCGGTATTGGTGCTCTGGTCGCTCTCGGCGCCTTTCTGCCGCTCCCGGCCTGGTTAGAAAATGCGGGACAGACGCCAGCCGCCGCGGTCCAGCACAGTTTCTACGTTGTAGGTGGGATAGCCTTTGTCGTAGCCTTTGCCTGTTCAGTTGGTCTACGATGGCTTCCTGGGGAAGAGTCCAAGGGGTGGCGCACACTACTTGGGAACCTGCAGGAGAACGAATACAGAGACACCTCAACAGTCATCAAAGGTCAGGTTCTGTCTTATGCCAAGCTACTAAAGGAGTCGGTCGCCCTTGCATTGACCGACCCTGCTATTGGACTGGGCTGCGTGGGCGGCTTTGTGGCCAGAGCGTCCTCTGTTGGTATCAGCCTCTTCATACCTCTTTTTGTTAATGCGTACTTTGTCTCCTCGGGTCTGTGCAACGATGATCCTCACAGCGACCCGTCAGAGATCAAGAAGCAGTGCCAACGAGCATACACCTTGGCAGCAGCCCTTACTGGCGTCTCGCAGCTTGTTGCCTTATTGGCTGCTCCTGTGTTCGGATACTTGGATGGCAAGTACAGAAGAACCAACGGACCTTTGATCGCGGGAGCTGCAACTGGCATTGTTGGCTACATTGCTTTGGCCAACACTTCGACGCCAGACCCAAAGAAGGGTGGTGGAACCATTTTCCTCACCATGGCCCTGGTTGGAATCAGTCAAATTTCCGCCATTGTATGCAGCTTGAGCGTCCTCGGCCGCGGTCTACAAGGCGGCAAACCATCTGCTAGTGTTGCACAACCAGAAGAAGAGGGCTCTCCACTGCTTGGCCCACTGGCGACTTCTGAGCCGTTCCCTCGCAACAAGCTCAAAGGGTCGGTTGCAGGCCTTTATTCTCTATGTGGAGGAGCTGGAATTCTGCTCCTGACAAAATTGGGTGGTTTCCTCTTTGATAAGATATCTCCCGGGGCACCTTTTTACATGATGGCCATATTCAACGGCGTCTTGCTTGTCGTTGCGTCTGTCGTCACAGCTCTGCCAGCCTTACATAGACCATCATCTTTGCGATGAGCATCTCTGTAGCATAAATCCATGTTCTCCGAAGCACTCCTTGTAGTATTTGTGACGTCACTTTTACCATCTTGTGAGCCCCCTGTAGATTATGTTTATTCCTCCAGAGTGCTTACACGGCTTGGCATTGTGAGGATCGCCCTCGGCAGACGATACGCCGGCGGCTCGAGCTCTCTGTCCATCATTTTGCAGGTCGAGCTGTCATCCTAGCTGCTGTATAGATAATTTGAACTGTTGACTATCTTCATTCTCCTGTCCTCGCTCCCACCTTACTCCGCAGCAACAGTGGAGAAAACGCGATGAGCGGTACCACTGGCGACAATGGCAGGTTGGTGCTCCCCTGCATGCAATATGCAGCTCATTGCTTACCGTGACACCACCGCCGTCAAGGCTGCGCCATTCCAATGCGCAACGCCAACCGTCATCCCGCGGTGGGTCGGGCACGAATACGCCCACCCAGTCTTCCACACGCCCGCCCATCAACTATTCCCAAGCCGCGGCCGCTCCTCTCCCAACAACCAACGCATGGGCAGACCGCTCTCGCAGCGTGTCGGCTGCACGAACACCCGCATCATCACAGCCGCAGCGGCCGACGAGTGCGACCCCTGGTGCGAATGGTGCAGCTGCTGCAGGGAAGCATGTCCCCGTCAACACATTTAACGCGGGCGAGATAAGAGACATGTTTAAGCGGAGTGAGTTTTGCCTCTCTTTCTGGAGGCTTCTCTCGGTCGCAGCGATGTGCATGCTGTTGACTCGAAGAAGAAGATGGGAAGATACGACGACGACAGAGCAAGGCTGACGTTGAGGACATAGACTACACAAAATCCGTTGGACAGGACACATCCAAGGCGCTGCATCGTGCGCCGGCGGCAAGTACAGGAAGCAACAGAAGTTCAGGTGTATGGGGTGCAAAGCGTGAGGTTGTCCTCGGGTGCGTTTGGATGTACGGCGGCTAACCGTAGATTGCTTCTAGCGAGCGCAAGCACCATGGTGAATGGCCAGGACTTCTTCAGAGAGCTTGTGAAGCAGGTCGCAGCACTTGAAAAGGGACAGGCTGGCCGAGGCGGCTGAGTCTGCTTCTCATGGGACCTCTTAGGGGACCTCTCAAGGGACTTCTCAGAGGACTTCTCAGAGCACTTCTCAGAGGACTTCTCAGAGCACTTCTCAGAAGTCTTCTCAAAGGACTTCTCAAAGGACCTTTCAGAGGATTTCTCATAGGACTTCTCAGTAATTCTCAGGCTTTCCAGACTTCTCGAACTTTTCATTAGGGCAGGTAAATCCCGAAAAATCAAGCCGACAATCACAGTTTGTGGCAAAGGCACAGGCTTCTTGGCCCAGAGAATTATCCAGGCAATCTTCTTTGAGATCTTGGTGCTCCATCAACGATGAAGGGCATGACTTTTGCCGAAGAGACGCAAACGCCGAAGCTGCAGTCCCTTTGTGGAGGATTGGGTGAGGCTCCAACAATGACGACATTTGAAGCAGCACCTTCATTAGACTGTAGAAGAAGTATAAACAAAGTAGAGAATACGAGGAAATCTAGAACTCCAGCGTGGCTTCTTGGCGCGGGCGTGTCTGGCTTCTCTTGCTCCTGCAGCCGGTGACGAAAGGGATCGTCCGGACGTCTGGCTGGCCGGACCCCCACCCACTAATTCGTCTGCAGCCATGCCTTGAACACTTTCCTCTGTAGCGCTCTTGTTACTCTGCTTGTTTTTCTCGCGATCCCACCGTACAGGAAGACTCGCTGCGCATCGTCATCTGCGCCCTCCGTCATAGTGATCGACGGGCTCGCACGGACGCAGAGCCTAAGATTATCCTCAGCCCCACAAGCCTCGCAGGATTGCCAGCCATGGACTCTGCACCGCCGTCGCCTTCGCTTCGGCGCCGCTCCAGCCAATTCGACTCGTACATGCGCAGCCGCCGTTCTTCTCAGTACTCGCAGAAGAGAATGAGTCACGGTCTGTCTGACCTGCAGGGAGCAGGCAATGGCCTCGACAGTCTGGCCGACGAGCTTGGAGGGGATTGGGATGAAGAGGTGGATGACATTGAAGAGTCCGACATGGATAGAACGGACCGGATGGACAGCAGCAGCGTCCTGCAGCCCGTCGACACAGACAAGACCCGCGATAGTGGCATCGGAGTTACCCCAACCTCGCCCGCAGCCAACAAGCAGCCAGACCATGCAAGGAAACACTCGAGAATGGCCTCTCGATACGATGGTTCCGAGTACGGCGAGCTTGCAGACCACGAGCTGTCTGCAGACCTCCCGGCTTCGCTCAAGGCATACATGGCTGATGTCGAGGGTCTGGCAAAGGGTGCAAGTCCTGAAGCAGCAGACAAAGACGACGCCATGTCCAGAGTTATCGGAGAACTTCGCGACTTGGGAGGCCAAGCCAGCATCGAGAGTGGCGCTACACGATTGATCACGGCGCACTCGGCTCTCACGCTACATTTGGCTCACCAGACACGCACACTGCAGGCTCTCACATATGCCCTACTGTCGCCACTGTCGCCACCTCCCGACGACGACTTCATTGAGGATCTCCTACCCCTGATTGCCGACTCCATCGCCATGATACCCCAACCGATGCTGTCAGCTTTGAGTTCCATGATCAAGCTGTCCGACAGCTCGCGCGACGTCATTCAGACACTGAACAGTCTCTCCGACTCGCTTCACATGTCACGACAAATCACCTCGGACGCAAGTCGGAGATTGAAGAGCTCGCGCGAGTTGGTCGCGGAAATCAGGCGAGAGAGCACGGCCTGCGACGAGGGTGTGCGCTTCGTGGAAGATGGCAAGTGGCAAACCAGGCTCGCTGACCGAGAGTGCGCCAGCGTGTGCAAGGACGTCGTCGGCGGCTTTGAAGAAGTCTGCCAGAGCTGGAGAGACAAGCTCGTGGCCAGCGCTGAAGTGAGCGCAGCATGAGACGATGGAACAATAGATACCCGCCGCCGCTTTTTCTGCACGGTTGCATCGCGAGGCGTTATACATTCCTTCTATTCTTTCTTTATAACTAGAAATTAATCCAGATGTTATTCAATGCGGAGAATATAGTAACATCCATTGGCGCTGGCACGTGCACAGGCGCCGCCCGAGGAATGACGTGTGGTTACCGTCTTCAGCTTCCATGTATGTTGATCTACCTCGCAAGTCCTTTGCACTCACAGCTACGCACGGCTGGAGTTATTGCAGATGACGAGAGATCTGAGCAGACGACTCTCAGCCTTGTGCAATGGCAGACCTGAAACGCTCCCCTAGCGGCCCAACACCGTATGAAGACATTGCCTACGACTTCACCGCCTTGCCCGACTATGACGAAGACTTTGTCGACGAAGACGATATCGCTGCCTTTGCCAAAGCTCTCTCTGCTCCCGACAATGCACAGTCTCCAGACACGCTGGACGAAGAAGCCAGGACAGACGACACGGAATTCATTACAGCATTGAACGATTGGCGACCGGTCCACCAGCGCGTTCGAAAACCAGCACAAGCAACAAAGAAGCGTCGAAGGAAACCCCGGCGAGGAAAAGACGAGACAAGAGAAGGCTTCGTCTATGTCTTGCTCAAGTGGCCGCTCCTTCTTCTGGTGCTCGCCTGGATCATCCTCTTAGGCGCCATTTACCTCATTACGAGGGGGTACATTTCACTGTATGAATACATTGTCATCATGCGAGGCAAGAGACACAAGCTGCGGCAGGAAATGAGTCGGACAACAACCTACGAGGCGTGGGTCGAAAAGGCAGAGAAGATGGATATCTTTCTTGGCAACGACAGATGGAAGAAGAACGACGACTATGCCTACTACAACAGCGAGACGGTTCACAGCGTGCAGAGACAGCTGAGGAGCCTGAGATTGAAGCTCGCCCGGAGCGAACGTGGCGGCAGAGAGCGAGCAGATGTGGCGGACGAGCTGAGGATGCTCATTGAGGCCTCGGTCAAGAATAATTTCGTAGGCGTCGAGGGTCCACGGCTGTACAGCGAGACATTCTACGGGACGAAGAACCTAGTGCAAGGCTTCATTGACGAGGTCGAGCTGTCTCTCAAAGCCCTTGCAGACTGCGACTCGATGAAGCCCGAGGACAAGACGACCATGTTCCGGCACCTCCATACCAACTATGGCCGTACTGCTCTCTGTCTGTCTGGCGGCGCATGCTTTGCCTACTACCATTTTGGCGTGGCAAAAGCTTTGCTTGATGCGAATGTCTTACCAGAAGTCATTACTGGTACATCTGGCGGGGCACTGGTCGCTGCGCTTCTCTGCACCCGGACGGACGAAGAGCTGAAGAAACTTTTGGTGCCTGCCCTTGCGAATCGGATCACGGCCTGCCACGATCCATTTCGTGTCTGGCTGCGTCGCTGGTGGCGAACAGGCGCTCGCTTTGATGCAGTTGACTGGGCCCGTCGAAGCGCTTGGTTCTGCCACGGCAATCTCACCTTTCGCGAAGCCTACAAGAGGACTGGCCGCATTCTGAACGTTACCTGTGTTCCTTCAGATCCACACACACCCACAATCTTGGCAAACTACAAGACGAGTCCCGACTGCGTCATCTGGTCGGCCATTCTTGCGTCTGCAGCTGTGCCAGGAATCCTGAATCCTGTGGTCTTGATGAAGAAGAACCGCAATGGGAGACTGACACCCTATAGCTTTGGCCACAAATGGAAAGATGGCAGCTTAAGAACTGACATTCCACTAAAACAGCTCAACACTTACTTTAATGTTTCATTCAGCATAGTGTCACAGGTCAACCCACACGTCAACCTCTTCTTCTTTTCGTCACGCGGCTCTGTTGGGACCCCAGTCTCCCACAGACGCGGAAGAGGCTGGCGAGGCGGCTTTTTGGGATCAGCCGTCGAGCAGTACATTAAATTAGATCTGGCCAAATGGCTCAAGGTCCTAAGACACCTCGAACTGCTACCACGCTACCTCGGTCAAGACTGGTCTGCCATTTGGCTGCAGCATTTTTCTGGCACCATCACGATCTGGCCCAAGACCATCATGGCAGACTACTTTAACATCCTCTCAGACCCGAATCCAGCAAGTCTGGCACGCATGATTCAATATGGCCAGCTCTCTGTTTTCCCCAAGCTCAAGTTTGTCTCCAATCGCATGAAGGTCGAGCGGTTGATTGAGGCGGGCAGACGAGCCGCCGGCGCTGACCTGCTCGAGGACGGCGACACCCCTCTCGAAGCTGGGCGTCTTGTCAGGGGTATGCTCTCCGCCGAGGATTTGCGCGTGCTGCTTGATGAGGCAAAGCGCAAGGAGGGGCCTGTATCCATCACTGACATATTGCCTCCCTCCTCCCCTCTCACCAACCCTTCGAGCGAATCCAATGGACGTGGGCAGTCTCCGTCCTTCTCCAAGCGTCTTAGTCAGTGGTGGCCTTCATCTTCTACTATTGGTTCACCGCGTGCCAGCGTTGATGAGAGTGTCAACGATATCAGCCCACGCCAACCTGGAGAAGTAGATTGGAAAGCAGCTAAACAACAACGACGCTCCTCAATTCTCGAAGAGCTGTCGCGACAGGGTGGCGTCTTCTTTGACGAGCCCGATGGCGAAGTGGAAAGCGAGATGGAGACGGGCGGCGAGAGCAGCACAGCCGGTAGCGCTATTGATGAGGACGAAAACCATGCACGAGGCACAAAGACTCTTTTGGGTGTTGTTGGCAAAGGATTAGGCCTTGCTTCGGAATAGCATTTGAACTTGCTATTGTCCAAGAGACGCCCGAACCTATTGAAGAAGTGAATTTCCCTCTTGGCAGTAACCCGACAGTCTGTCACGTATTGATCCCCTTGTTTCAAAACAATTCTTTCTCCAGAGTTGTCCTCCTTCTTCTGCAGAGCTGCCCTTCCTCTCCAGAGCTGTCCTCCTTCTCCAGAGCTATTCAAAACTTTTACAGATCTCTCTAAAACTTCTGCATATCTCTCCAAAATTTCCATAGACCTCTACGACTTTCACAAATCATTCAAGATGAACCCGACTCAACCTGAGAAATCTTACCTTTCCGACTCTGACTCTGAGTCTGATGGTGGCGTCGCTCTTCCAAAGCAAGGTCCGCTCTCATTCAAGAGTTGCTTCTTGCAACGTCTATGTCGCCCTTACAGTGATTGACGGAACTTCAGACGGGGACGAACCGGGGCAGGAATCTCTGCCAGAAAATGTGACTACTCTCCGCTGGGCCACATTCCAAACGCTCAAGGCGGAGGGCGTCACGGTGCCTTTTCACCGTGACGCAAGCAAACACGAAGTCGTCAACCACGACACCTTTTGGAGCACCAAGGAGTGCTGCCGATGCAGACAAGCAGGCCACAACGTGACAGACTGCCCTCTCCTTGCCGCCCCGAGCAAGGCACTGTACGAGTCTGAGACTCAAGACGCGGCCTTGTCGAGTGCTGGGGCGGGGGCTCCTAGAGGCAGCCGCAAGAAGAGCAGGACCCGTACCTGCTACCAGTGCGGAGAGAAGGGGCATCTTGCAGGAAACTGCATGAATGCCCGGGTAGACTACAGGAAGGGAGGTACGAACTAGGGAGTTTGTAGAGTACTGGCAATCAATCAACACATTCACTGCATTCGATTTTGCGCCTTGTCCTGTGGTGGGAAACTGTTTGTCCGCTTTTCTGCATGTGAATTCTGAGAGACCACAATCTTGGCAAAGCATTTCACCTCTAATCTTTCTCTGACTCTAACCTTTCTTTCTGTTTCACCCTTCATTCTCTTCCCAATCATAGTTCGTTTCTCATCCTTGTCACTGTTCACCCTTCTCGCTAATCGCAGTTCATTGTTCATCCTCACCACAATCATCGACCATGGACTTTTCGCATCCTCTCGATCTCCTCCACAATATCGACACTGAAGTCGAAAATGAAACATCACCACTGGTCACTCAAAATCGCCTCACGACATACAAAGCACTGAAGCAGGATGCAACAGAAGAGAGACTCAACTTTCCTCGACCTCTGCTCTACCACGACACCGACATTATCAACAACGGGAAACTCTGGGTTGAAGACAAGGGATGCTGGTGGTGTGGTGAAAGTAACCACAGTGTCATTGCATGCCCTCATTCTACAGATATTATTGCAAAGTGGTCTTCTGAGCATCCCCGTTTCTCCTCAAAGCCAGCGTCAAAGCCTACTTGGAAGGCAGTCGTGAAGAATCAAAATGGTGAGTTTGATAATCATTGGAAATGCCGCCAATCTAAACATCCTGGACTAGGCACGAAGGGAAAAGCTTGCTATCAGTGCGGTGAAGGGAATCACTTGGTCAAAAATTGTCCAAAGCTGTCCTTGGAATCAAGAGCACGACTCCCCAAGAAACCCTCTCGTGGTATCAGAGTGTGCTACCGGTGTCGCCAGCCAGGACATCAAGCAAACGATTGCACAAACCCGCGCGTAGAGCTGGGAGGCGGAGTCACCTTGAAAAACTGTGCTTGAAAGACTCTATATGAAAGATTCTACGGAAAGGATTGTTGCTTGAAAGACTCTATTAAGGTAGTGATGATTCGATACATTGAAATTCAAGTACCTCAAAAGAGTACTGTCAATTGCGTTGAGAGCGCCGTATGACTTGCATTCTGTTCCATCGCCAGTGTCCATTGTGCAGCATTTTCTCGTGCTTTAATCGCTTTCTATGTGTCATATTTGGAACCAGACGGGGATATTTATCCTGTGGATGTGTCCAAGGTTTACGACAACAAGGACATGCAAAAGCCCAGTCATCGGTGCGGGCAATGCCGCCCAACGTATTTTCTGGAGGGATTGGCTCCAGTTGGTCGCCGCACAGACATCTGTCCGGAAGAGCCGGGTCCATGGGGTTAAATCCCGGATCCGCCCTCTCGTACGGGCGGCCCTTGTAAAGAAAATGGCCTCGGCGCCGCTCATGGCGGTCAAAATTGTCTTGGTAGTGTTGATAGAGCGCTTTGTGATGAGGCTCGCAAAGCCGAGACATGAGCCGACACTTGCAGTCACACAGGTTTTGACTAGCAAACGGCGTCAGTTCTTCAGGTTTGTAAAGGACAGCATAAACTTCTTCCTGGCATCGGAAGCATAACCTTGCGGTCGGAACTGGAGGCCATCCTTTCCTAGTTACGTTCTCGATTACGCTCCAGTAGGCCAGATCGGCGCAGTTGTCGCAAACGTTATGATCCACGTAGCCTTGTTCATTCTTCACTGTACACCATCCTACTCTTTTCACCTCGCTACATTCTGTCTGATCAGGAGGATCATTCATGTATTTAAAGTTGATGACAGCATTGTTAGCTAGTGCGACGGCGAGCGGAACAGGGACGGTAAATAGTTGAGAGTCACATGTCTGCACCCGATAACCCTCAAATGGACGTTTTTGGTCAACTGGAAACATCTTCTTTGGCTTAATATCTTTTCCAAAAGGCGGATACGCGGCTCGAATATTCATGAGGTCTTCAGAGCTTAGGTATATCATTATTTCATGGTGAATGGCGCTTCCGTAGCTTCCCACTGGATTCAAAAGTTGAAGGAGATTCATTCCGGCTGTTTTAGCTGCCTCCAGAATGGTGTCTTCTGGAGTTATGGTGGCCACAGTTGCAGGAGCTGAACCTGGGACTTCACCTTGGGATAGACTGGCAGCAGGTGGATGTCCAAGACGAGGCGCTGGCACATGACGAGGCAATGCAAAAGGCTCACCGGGTGCAAAATGAACGGGCGGTAGCAAGTAGGCCCACACAAAAGGAACAGCCATTTTTGGGTAATTTGAATCAGGTCATAGGCTCTTGGTTGAGGGAGCAAGACATTCATCTTTTGTAAGAGACTCTTTACAGTTTTTGAGTAGTCCTCGACTTGGTCTTTGTTTTGCTTGCATCCCATTGCAGTAGTAGAGAAGCACAAAACATAGCCGAACGCGATCAGATTTTGGAAGTCTTCTCTTTGTTGATCTTCTACCAGCGGTAGTCGCCGAATTTTAGATGACAGCAAAATGGACAAAGCACTTTCGCTGTCATGATGGGTAGTTCTGAAAGACTGCCTTTGTACTGGGAGTTTTTTGGTTCAAACCCGTCTGCTAGGAGTGTCTTTCTCAAGATTATGATTCAGTAATACATGCAGGTATGTTTGACGACATCACAAAGACGGATCCGGCGACTGCAAGCAAACTGAAGGCAAAGCCACTCCTCCGCGACTCACATACTGAGAGGAGACAGAGATATTTCTCCCATTTGGACCCATTGTTGCCAATAGGGAAATAATGTCCCGCCTGAAGTAGTTCAGGAGGTGGTGCTCAGGAGGCAATGGACCCTGATAGCATCACGTCACACGCCCAGATCTTGGGCCCCCAGATCTCAGTCTTCTCTGACAGACCTACTGATTCGCTATTCATTTCACTGTACAGATTCCTGAGGTCAGCCCGAGAGAAATAGAGGGTAACTTCAACCACACAAAAGGCAGGTTGGAAATCGGGCGTGCCAAGCACCAACAGGCTTACCAAGACGCCACTTTCCAGCACCTTCAGCCTCATTCTTTGCGCCTCCACGCGTCCACCTTCTGCCTGACCCAATGAGTCTCTAATAAGGAACGACCGCCATGTCTTCTCACAATAACACAGATCCGGCAGAGCCAACGTCATACACCAGGATGGCAACGGCAGCTGTTGGCGAAGCAGACCTCGACGACATAGGCGCACACTGCCAGGCGTCCTTTTGCAACCAACTCGACTTTCTCCCCTTTCGCTGCGAATCATGCCGCGGCACCTTTTGTCTCGACCACCGCTCCGAAACGGCACACAAGTGTCCTCGTGCCGGCGAGTGGGCACGTAACCGAGCACGCCAAAGCGGCCTGTCTTCAACGTCCGGCCCCTCGGCGAAACCCACCATCCTCACACACGAATCACAATGCGCTTCTCCGCAGTGCAAGACGCTCATCGATACCCCTCTAGTGCCCGGAATTGGCTGCGAGAATTGTAACAGACGATACTGCCTCAAACATCGCCTACGAGAAGACCACAACTGCAGTAAACTGACTCCCTTGGGAGCGCGTACAGGAAAGAGTGATCGAGGCCTGGGAGATGCGCTCGGCAAGCTAAGAGCATGGGGCGCTGCTAAAAAGGCGGCTGTCTCCAGTTCGACTTCTGGTTCTGCATCCACAGCTTCAAATTCTACGGCTGGCGCAGTGTCTCGCACATCTACAGCCTCAACGACCAAATCGTCGTCTCACAACAACACACTATACCGCATCGTATCGCCTTTTCAGTCCAAGAAGCAAAAATCCAAAGCTGCCGAGATCACATCCCTCAATGCTCTGAAACGCTCCGCAAAAGGTGACGCCAAGGTCCCGGCAGAGAAGCGCGTCTACGTCCGTCTCGAGGCCGTGGCATCTTCGTCAGAGGGCGCAGCCGGTGCAAAGATCCCACGCGCCGACGCTTTCTATTCGGGCGAATGGGTTGTCGGTCGCGTGCTCGACATGGCCGCCAAGACGCTGCAGATTGAGAATGTCAACAACCGCGGCGACGGTGAGGAGAAGAAGCTGCGCGTCTTCTGGATCGAGGGAGGGCGGCTGCTGGAGTTTGGCGAGAAGCTCGGTGCTGGCGTGAGCAATGGCGATACGTTGGTACTGCTTAGAGGAGTTGGCGCGCCCGTGCCTGACTTGATTCAGATGTAGCAGGCCTTGCCCCTTGCCTCTTGTCTCTTGACCCTGTTCGGTCTACCTCTGTTTGGCTTGCCTCTGTTTGGCTTGCATCTGTTCAGCTAGGCGGCATGTAGAATACTTTGCATAGATACCCCCGTTCAAAAGCAAGTTGTGCTTCTTCAGCATCTGCAGCATCTCGTATCGCTTGAACCCTAATCTCGGAGACTGCTAGGCACCCATATACTGACGACGCCGCCGATCATCACCGTGTCATATAAGGAGAGCCCATGAGAAGAGTCACCTCAAGAGTGCCAAAGCAAAATGACCATCACCGAACTCGCTCTCCTTACTATCGTGTCCTCTTCGGGAGAGACGCCCGACTCTCTCAAGCCGCAACTCGCAAAGGCGCAGAGAGCCCTTGAAGCCGCTTCCGGTCACTCTTTCGCCATCTATTCTTCTACTCCAGTCACACCGAACGATCCACAGCACTTACTTATCATTGGCTCCTGGAATAGCGTCGATGCTCATTCACTCTTTTTGGCATCTCCGGAGAATGGGGAGCTATTGTCAGTGCTTCAGAGCAAGATAGGGATTGAGTGGATGGTTCATATTGACGTCGACATTACTGCCCACAAACAGGGACAGTGGGTGCGCGTCGTTACTCTTGATGTTAGAGCTTCCATTCAATGGTCTTCAATCCAAGGGCGAGTCATTGAGGGAGAGGAAAAGGCTTACGGTTTGTTGTGGGGTGAAGACAAAGAGGCAGTGGAGGGAGAAGGAGAAGGCACGGTGTTTAAAGAGCTGCATCTACTGTAAGCGTTGCATCTATTCATGTCTAGAAAAAGTTACTCAGGAAGGTCTACTGCGACTCAGAGACAGACAGGAAGTTCTGCCAAAATTTGACGCCCTCCATGCCTACCTCTCTGCAAAGCGCTCCCCTCTCTTCTGCCATCTCAAGCTCCTCTGTCGCAACGCCAATGCTCCAGCCAAACATCTCTGCTGTCTGCTGCGCCGTAACTCCCTGTCCAAACACGCGCCAGTCCCACACCAAGGGGGCATCTGGTGGAATCTCTTGAAAGTCTTTGAGCCAGCCGACCAGAGCCGCGACTGTTTTTTCATCGGTGCGCGAGCGCTCTTGCACCACGAGTAGACCTGACTTGAAGCGCCGCTGGCGAACCGGCAGCTTGAGCTTGTCAAACATTCCGGTGGCAGCGGCAATGTCCGCAGGACTCACAAGCTCAACGCCGCCGCGCGCGCGGTTGAAAACTGCCCACAGGTCAACGAGCGAGATGATGCCGCCCTCGTGCCTCAAGATGCCACGCGCGTCGTCGGTCAAGTACTCGGCCAGCTGGCGTGACAGTTCTGTCAGGTACGTGTTGTTTGTCGTGCTGTTGGCCGAGCCGAGCATGTCACGTGTCGTGCTTAGATTCAGCTGTGAGAGCAGAGCAGAGGCGTCGTTTGTTTCTTGTTGGTTGTCTGGCCGTGTTTGGTTCGCAAATGTCTCGGCTAGCGCGATGATCTCTTTGGCAGAGGCCATGAGCGCCTCCAGGTCTTCAAAGGCATTGCCAATCACAAGCTCATTGTTCTTGCGCAACTCCATACCTCGCCTCTCCAGTCCTGCTATTCCAATACCTCGTGGTGGTGGTGGTGCTTGCTGTGGATTTTGTCCGTGCTCTGTAGACCCGGATGGGTACTTGGGTGTGGCTTGAAGTAGCCATTTCCGTTGCGTCAGAGCTTGTTTGAGGCGATCGTGAAATGTCTTCTCGCCTCCAACACGAAAGGAGAATTTTACGCTTTCTGTTGGGTTAGCCAAAGTTGCCGAGATGTCCTGAGAGGCTACCTGAGGGCCGGGCGAGTCTGGGCGCTGGTCGAGGCTATTGCGAGCCGAGCTAGATTGCGCCGAGCTAGATTGCAAGGGTGTAGAGCCACTCGATGCTGGCGCGCTTGACTGTAGAGATGCGCCGCAGACTTCACAGGTGTGCAATGACGGATGATTCTCAAAAGTGCAGCGAGGGCACACATTTGCCTTTGCGCTGCCATTTTGAGGGCGGTTTGATAGACCTGCTATTGCAGCTTTTATGACATTGACCAAGGGAGGCTTGATGCCACATGCTTGGCATGGAGGAAGAGGAGTAGTCTCGTTTGCGATTGCGGGATCAAAGTTGGGGGGCACTGGGTTGGAAAAGGAGCATATCGGACAGATCCAAGTAGCGTTGCTCGCTCTAGGCGGCTCAAAGGAAGGTCTCAAGGGGCTGCCAGTTCGACTTGCAGGAGAGGAAGACGCAGCGATAGGACCCGAGTGCCTTACCGAGGCAAGGTTGAGTCTGGACGCCTTGGGCAGAAACGTCACCTTCGGAGACGACTTGAGGAAGCCAGCCTACTCCTTGCGTCAGTCTTCGTTTTCTTCATGTGGACGAACAGCGACTCTTTGTGGACAGGGACTTTTCGTGGACGGACAGCTACTTCTTGTGGACGAACAGGGAAACAAAGGAACGGAGTGACGAAGAGATGGAGAAACAGAAGGTGGACCAACGTATAGCTCGACTCGGTCTACATCCTTCAGATCAATAGCAACAGCCCTCTTTCGGGGCTCCTCGTTGTCCACATAGCAGGCACGGTGAGAGGTCAGGTAGGCCTGGCCACTCTGGTAGTCGGGTAGCTTGAACTTGCCCGCGTACAGCCCCACGGCATCCTGAACAAAGAGAAGAGTCTCGTCGGGTAGCAGAGAAGGGCGCAGAGCGGTTGTAAGATCAATCTGACGAAGGAACATGCAGTCGTCGTGTGAGCGCACGTCGCATCGTACTGGCGAGACTACGAAAGACTGAGCGAGTGACGGCATCGGATCGCGTGCCACGAATATTGCTTGGTGACCAGTCTGCGCCCCCAGCCAATTTTGACAACACGTGAGGCCACCCCTTCTCTTCTTCCGCACTACCTCTCTCTAGAGTCTTTTTCAAGGCCTTTTTGATCTTTTACACTTGCTGCAAATGCGCGGAGCACTTTGAATACTAACATATCCGCAATTTTTGCCAACGCCGGCCCCGCCACACAAGCCTTCCGAGCCTACGACGTCCGCAGAGCCGGCAAAGCCTACAAAGCCTACAGAGAGTCTCCAGAGATCTCACAGATTGTAAAATCCCTTCACTCCCGCCGTCCTGGTGGCATCTATACCTTTTTTTTCCTTTCTTTGCTTAGCAACGACTTTCTGCCTTGTTTTGCAGTCATGTCCGGTACGTTTATTTCTGCACCTTCTCGTGACCTCTCACCTGGGCCGTCATCATCTGCTTCTTAGTCAGTGACTGGACTGCCAGTGATTGCACAGTCACTGGCTGAACACGCAGAGGCTGAACAGTCACTGGCTGAGCGAGCTGAGTCTGAAATAGTCGAGTGGCTGACACATTCAACAGCGTTCACAAGCGTCTCCGCCCGTCGCGTCTTGGCGCCTCCACCCTCTTACGCGCCACCGCCCCCTCCCATAACACAAACATACACACAACCTGCTGCGCCCGCCGCACCAAAGGCAAAAGCTTTCTCTCCCGCGGTCCGTGACTATGTGCAGCGATGCTTTGCATCGGAAAACAAATTTGCAAACGTCTCGCATGATCAAATGCAGGCCAAGCTCAAAGTAATCATCAGTGACGCCGTGGCCAAGAACACCATCGACACCATCGATTGGGCCGCGGCTCCCCTTCCACAACAAGTGATTCAGCAAGAACTAGCGTATCATCACACCGTGCCACAAAGTCCTGGCTTGTCGCGCTTACATCTCGGTGATTCGACTCACAATGCTACTAACCCAAGCCCCTCCAAGAAACGTAAATCTTCGGACTTAGCCCAAGAAGACGATGAGTCCGCTCTTCCACCCTGGCGTAAGCAAAAGACGGGCAACGTGCTCGAGGACAGGATTTCGTATGCGTCAACAAAGCAGGCGCGCAAGGCCGAGAAGCGGCAGCAAAAGTTCCAAGAGGATGCCGGGACTCTGAAGAGCGCAAGTAAGTTCAACGGTGACCTCGAGAAGCGGCAGAACAGGTTTGGCGACAGCCTGCATTCGCCTAGCTTCTCGGGCCGCACGGCCTCTCCAACCCCTGAAATACCCCAGGGACCACTCGTAGGCACGTGCCAGGATTTGGAGAAGCGCTTTTTTCGTCTGACGTCTGCACCGCGGCCTGAGGCGGTGCGTCCATTGCCCGTCCTCCAAAAGGCGCTTGAATTCGTCGTCGAGAAGTTTAAGCAGGACAACAACTACAACTACCTCTGGGACCAGTTTAAATCTTTGCGCCAGGACCTCACGGTGCAGCACATTAAGAATGAGTTTACCGTCAAGGTGTACGAGACACACGCCCGCTACGCGCTGGAAAATGCCGACATTGGTGAGTATAATGCGTGCCAGGCGCAGCTTCGGACCTTGCACAAACAAAACCTCGGAGGCTCGCCCATTGAGTTTCTGGCCTATCGGATTCTGTACTACATTGTCATTAACAACAAGACCGGAATGAACGAGGTGCTGGCAGAGCTAACCCCAGCGGAACGCCAAGCAGATGCCGTGCAGCACGCGCTGCAGCTGCGCAAGGCGGTGGCGCTGGGTAACTATCACAGATTTTTCCAACTGTACCGCGATGTACCCAACCTCGGTGGATACATAGTCGATGCATTTGTCGAGCGCGAACGCCTTGCCGCGTTGGCCAAGTTTAGTCGAACGTACGTGTTTCTTTTCCTTTCCCTGGCTTTCTTTTATTTGATTCAAAGTTTGCGTTTGCGTTGCATTGGATTTGAGTGTCGATTTGTATTGCATTTGATTTTAAATCAAACAACCCATGTGCCTGTGAATTAAAGATCCCCAAGACTGACATCGTCCAGGTACAAGCCACATGTCGATGTGCCGTTTGTGACGGCGGAGCTTGCATTTGAGTCGGAGATCGAGTGCTGCCAGTTCATAGCAGAGCACGGCGGCGAGTTGTTGCTTGACGATGGACGGCAGGAGGGCGGCAACATCAAGTTGGCGACTGGACGGGCTGGGGCGACATTTGAGCATCAGAAGCAGGCGGCCCTTCGGCAGGCGCACTAGGGCTGTCTTGTTTTCTATGTTGTCTCCATGCTTTTGTCTAGAGTAGATAACCCCCCTCCCTCGTAACGCCCTCCCTAATGCCATCTACGTCTCTCCTTGGTTTGGCTTCTTCTTGATTCACTTCTTGATTTGCTTCTTGAGTTGTACCTCTCTTCATGACTTACTTTCTGACGATGTACCTCTCTCGATGACTCTTTGATGATGCATCTCTTGTTGGCTTATTTCTCCTCAACAAGAATCATGAAAAAGCACAGGAAGCCACTCAGCGCCGCCTGAGTTCCATGGACTAGCATCACGCCGACCCACAGTAAGCGCACCGACCCAGGCGGTAATAAGCAGGAGCCCTATCTAGCCACGCGAGGGATGCCATGGTTCGTGGCGCGGCACATGGCTCGGCTGATCCTTCGATAGGAGAATATCTGCACCAACGACACGGCGGCGCCCCTTTTTCATCCTCGAGGACGCGACTTGGTGTCAACATGAGCCCAAGGTCTCTCTGTCGGTGTCCGTCAATCTTTGAATTAAGTAGAGAGAGTCGTCCTGGCCGCAGAGATTAGCCGCGGTTGCATTGCCCCATGGGATGACAACCAGACTTGGGATGACAAGGCTGGGCGGCGACGACGCTGTCATCTGGAAATTTCATCATCAGGCGACGCGCAGTACAAGTAGATCGCCCTGCTCGCTGTTTGTAGATCCACGTGCCCTCACGACCACCCGTCGACAGAGGCAGAGAGACAAGGGACGGCCGAACGTTAAGGTTGTTGCTAGTCTCTCTCTGTGCATCTCCTCCTCCCAAACTCTTTTCACGCCGTCACGCCGTCACGCCCACCCCGCCTTGGCGCTTCGCCTCGGTGCCGCTGCACTGCTCCTCTCGCTCTCCCCTAATTCTTCGTGGCTGTGCGCCTTTGACCCCTCGCTACCTCACACTCAGTCCACGCTCATTGTCTGCCTGGCCCCCTCCGCAAAGCGTCAGCCCTCGTCTTTGTTCGCGCCCACCACCCCCGCCGTCTGCCGCTCGCGCGCAGCCTTGACCCGCGCCTTCGCGCCCTCGCGCCCTCCTTATCCGCCGCCAGCCCCAACCAAAACCTGCAGCTGTCCCGCACACTCGCTATCCAGACACTCTGCGACACACTGCGATCCCGCGCGACGTCGAGTCCCATTCTCGTCGACACGTCGCCAACATGAGAAAGGTGGGCCCGCCTCACTTTGCGCACGGCCTCGTTTAACCCTTTTCCCCCGCACAGTTCCGCAGGTCCACAAAGAGCAGCGACAAGACCGACTCTGTCGGCAGCGGCAAAGCTCTGTTCGTCCCTCAGAAGGATGCCATAGCCATCATGCCTCCCAAAAAGGTTTGTCCCTTCCTGGTTTCCCTCAGCAGGATTCTAGTTGACGCCCGCAGGTCATCAAGGCGCTCTACGACTACCAGGCACCCCACGACCAGCGCCACGACTACCTCTCCTTCTCCACCGGCGACTTTCTGCACGTCGTTGCGCGCGAAAACGACCCGGACTGGTACGAGGCCTGCAACCCGCTCCACAACACCCGCGGCCTGGTCCCGGCCAACCACTTTGAAGAGGTCGGCAAGCAACACACCCGCGCCAGCACCAACAGCTTTGCCGCCCAACCCCAACAAGCCTTTGTCACCCCCCACGACTCCGGCTTCAGCGAAAAGGAGAGCGGCGGCTTCGGCTCGACGGGCGGCCTGCGCATGTCCAAACTGGGCCGTGGCAACGGCGCCATGGTCTACGGCATCGTCCAGTACGACTTTAAAGCTGAGCGACCCGACGAGCTGGACGCAAAAGCCGGCGAGGCCATCATCGTCATTGCACAGTCAAACGCCGAGTGGTTTGTGGCCAAGCCAATCCAGCGGCTGGGTGGCCCGGGTCTGATTCCTGTTTCCTTCATCGAGATTCGCGACATGACGACAGGTACGGCAGTTGCTGATCCGGCAGATGCTGTGGCAAGGGCAGGCGTACCCAAGGTAGAGGAGTGGAAGAGGATGGCTGCAGAGTACAAGGACAGCAGCATCCCGCTTGGTACACTAGGGCAGATGGGCGGACAGCAGGCTTTGGCGCAAGACATGCAGCGTATGAGCATCAACAGCGCACGTCAGAGCCAGGCTACGCAGAATGGAGTCTACGTAAGTCAGCTTCTATTCGACCAGCTACCGTTTAGTCAATGTCGCTCCATGAGCCGATTCAGCGACTCGACGCTCTCCACATTAAGTACTGACACTTCCCAGCCCCAGAGCCAACATCCAAACCAGCACCAGAGTCAGCACCAGAACCAACAACAGCCGAACCATCAACAGTACCAACAACGCCATCAACCACAATATCAACAACAACAACAACAGCAGCAGCAACAGCAGCATCAGAGAAATATCAGTCAGGCGCCCAGCACGACGCAGACCGTGGGACAGCGATGGTCGCAAGCGCCCGCGCCCATCCATGCCCGTGTGCCTCGCTACTGCCACCACGACGATGAGTTTTGGTTTATTGTCGAAGCTCAGCTGGAAGACGGCAGACACTGGGATCTCTCCCGAAACTACAAAGACTTTTACGGACTTCAGCTGCAGCTAAAGGACAATTTCCCAGCAGCGGCGGGCGTTGTCCCTGGCGTCAAGCGAACACTACCACTAATGCCAGGCCCCGTGCCGTGGGTTTCCGAGCACATTACACAGGAACGACGATCACACCTTGACCGTTATCTTGTGGACCTGATCCGGTGCAAGCCTGAAATCACCACCAGCTGGCCCGTCAAGCAGTTCTTCGCGCCGCGCCAGGAAGATGTTTCCGTTCAAGATCGTCCGCAGTCATCAGATACAAACCCTCGCAACTCGGGCAACTCGTCTCAGCATTCTGCAAATCACGACTCGCACAGCACGAGCACGACTTCCACCTACAACACATCTCCCTCTCGCAATCCACAACCTCAACCTCTCAACTCCGCAAATAACTACCAGCAGCAACAACAGCAGCCCGGGAACCACTATCGCCAGCCATCCGACCTCCGCCACCCCAACGGTGCTTCCTCCACACTCAACGCTCCGCCCATCCTGCGCAACAACTCGGCCATGACGTCGACGTCGGCCCTATCGAGCCAGTCGTCCAGTGTGCCCGTCAAGGTCAAGGTCTGGTTCGGCCACGTCAGCTGCATCATCATCCGCATCCCGCCTACGTTCACCCACCACGACCTGATGCAGAAGCTGCACGAGCGCTGGGAGCAGAACGAGGCCAGTAACAATGGCGTCTCGGCTAGTACGCCTTTTGAGGTTGAGTGGCGCGACGAGGACCAGGGTGACCACCACCGTCTGGCGAATGACGATGACTTGCAGACGGCGCGGGAGAATTGCGAGAAGCTGACTTTGCGAGTCCAGCCTGCTTAGCTCACTTCTCTGGGACCTTTCTTCTGGCCTTTCTTCTCTGGGTTTACTCTCTCGGCTCTTTCCCTGGGCCTTTTCTGGGTCTTTCCCTTTTAGGGGTGGTTCATTCTCATGGGCGTTTTACTCTGTTTGCTGGGGAAGGGTGGATTCTCCCTGGCGAAGCGCGGACTTCTTACTTTTCTCTCTCTCTCTCTCTCTCTCTCTCTCTCTCTCTGACGAAGCGTGGATGCATATGACGGTGCTGGAGGTTCTTTACTTTGTCTTTCTCTCCTCCTTTTGAATTTCTCTGAGGTGAGATTTCTTCGAGGCTTTCTTTGGCTACTTTGTGGCCTCTTCGAGGCTGCTCTATAGCTGCTCTGTGGCTTCTAGGCTGCTTTATGACTGGCTAGGTTTCTTCGGCGACTGGATAGGTTATCTGGGTGACTGCAGCTGGATAAATAGTCTCAGTGACTGCGGGATAGATGAGAAACCCTCAGTGACTGCGGGCTGGATGAGAAGACAGGCTCTCATGGGGATGGGTGAGGGGGATCAATGATGTGGTCACGTGGAACAGGCGATCGGCAGAAGTACAAGGGGAAGTCCACGATTTCTCTCGTGAGCGATTAAGGTCATACTAGAGCAGGATGCTCTCTAGGATACAGGTAGCTAAGCAATGACAAACATGTGTCTCTTTCATCTCCTGCCCTTCCACCGTCTATGCCAGGCTATGCAAAATTCTCAACCCAATGAAACAGCCAGCGCAAAGCTCACATGAAAAAGGCGCCAACAAGCACCGCAGCGCCCATGACTCCCCACACGCCCGCACCCACCCTCGGCGCAGCCCCCGGCGCATCTACATGCTGCGACTCACCATTCGCCCGCAGACACAGCGCCTGCGACGCCGTCACATTCGCAACCTGCGCCGTGCCGCTGTCGCCCGTGCGCAGCGCCGTCGACGCCAGCAGCAGAACCTGGACGTCGGTCGTCGCGCTGCCGAACGCCGCCGTGTCGCTCGGGGCGTGCTGCGTCGCGGTGTAGAAGTATCCCGAGCCCGACTCGTAGCCGCCGTCGCGCAGGCCGGTGAGGTCGAACGACGTGAGGGTGACTTGCGAGGTGAAGCCCTGGGCGGCGCAGGCGGGCACGGTGCTTGGGGACAGAAGTGACGTGAGGGACGGGCAGGTGGAGTTGGTGGTGCTGGTGGTGCTGGTGGAGGAGTCGGACAGGTGGGACGAGAGGTAAGTGGTGAGTTGGTCGGTGCAGGCCTGGCCGAGGGTGGGGGCGCAGGAGCCGTCGTTGGGGGTGGGCAGCGCGGAGAGGTTCGCGGGGATGTGGATGAAGGTGTAGGCGCACAGGCCGCGGGTGGAGGAGGCGTTTGTGAGGACGGAGTTGTCGTTGGCGGTTGCGATGAGGGAGGCGTCAGGTGGGAAGGTGATGGCGTGCACGCTGTTGGTGACGGTTGAGTCGGAGCCGACGGGCACGTCGGTTACGTTGACGCTCCAGGACCATTTGGGGACGCTGCCGCCCGAGGGTAGATCGTAGAAGGCTGCGATGCCGTCAAAAGACACAGCATGGCTGGCGTTAGGGTGGCGGTTGGCCTCTTCAAAGACCTCGACGTCGACGCGGTTGGGTATATCACTGGATACGTAAGGGCCGGCGCCGGTGCCTTGACTGCTGTATTCGTTGCCTGAAGACTGGCCGAGGGCGAGCAGAGGGAGGAGCGCAATCGAAGCTCCCACAGTGGATAACATTTTGGCTTTTTCTTTCCGCTTTCTTTTGTTGTCTTCTGCTGTCTTCTGCTTTTTGTTCCTAACGGGCGGCTGTTACCCTTGTTGGACTATTCTTTCAATCTTCAGGAGTTCTTCCAACTTTCAGGTGTTCTTCCAACCTTCAAGAGTTCTTTAATCCTTCAAGAGCTTGTTAAGTATATTTGAGGAGACTTCAATAAGAGACAAGATGAGAGAATTGACTTGATATCACAGGAGACAGCATACGAGAGACCAGGTATATATATATATATATTCTGGTGCACTAGATGAGACCTGAGGCCTTGCATCATTTCCACTACATTTCCCCGGATTGCCCGCCACCTACGCTAAGACGAGCTTAGGAGCAGCTTTTGTTAGAAGTTTCAGCCTCATAGCGGCTGGGCATCTGCGAATACGGGAGGCTGTGACGTCGAAGTGTTCGTGTGGGTTGCCGCGCCAAGACGCTACAAAGACGCTTGCCAGAAAGGAGTTGCCCATGCGAGTTCTTTTCTTTCTTCCGTCACGCGTCTCAAGCTTCTCAATCGTCTCAAATCTCCGCTGACTAGGCGCCGGTGACGACAGCTTCAATGTCCTCGAGCTCTTTCGGCACGGTCGTCAGGCTCTCGCTGCCACCATCCAGCACCAGCACGTCGTCCTCGATTCTAACTCCGCCGACCTGCCAGTACCGGTCCAGCACCTTTTCGTCGATGAATGCCTTGTGCTTGTCGTCTTTCAGGTACGGCTCGATGATGAAGCGGCAGAAGTAGACGCCTGGCTCGACTGTGATGATGCTGTTGGCCGGTAGCTCGCCTCTAACGCGCAGGTACTTGAAGATGGCCTCTGGGTCCGAGTAGTTGGGATGGCCGCCCGTGTCGTGCGTGTCCATGCCCAGGTAATGGCCCAGACCGTGCGGGAAGAACGCCGTCGACGTCTGTGCTTTGATAATATCTTCTCGGTCACCCTTGAAGATGCCCAGCTTTAGTAGTCCGTCGACGACCATTTCGTGTGCCAGTTGTTGCAGCGAATCCCACAGCAGGCCCGCATGCAGTCGCTTGATGCACTCTTTTTGTATAGATAGCACAAGCGAGTAGATGTCGCGTGACTCTTTGGTGAATTTACCGTTGATGGGAAAGGTGCGCGTGATATCTGACGCATACAGACTGTACTCGCCCGACGCATCGAGCAGTATGTTGAGCGTTGACGAGTCAATAGGGTGGTTGTTGTGCACATAGTGCAGCGTGGCGCCATTGGTACCTGCCGCGACAATGGGCGAGTAGGCTTGGTTCGTGCAGCCGCCCGCGATGCATTCTTTCACAAAGATGCCGGCCAGCTCTCGCTCATTCTTGGCCGTCTTTGCAGCGCGCATAACTGCCAAGTGAGCCGCAGCAGAGACATTATTGGCCTTGCGCGAGAGGGCAATCTCGTAGTCGTCCTTGACGACGCGCGATTCTTCAATAGCTTCTTTCAGCAATGTCAAATCTGTCGTCTCGAAAGAGAGAAAAGTAATTTGGTCAGACACAAGCTTCGAGATGGCGTATACGGTCTTCTTGGGGACCTCGTTGGAAGTGAGAAAGGCATTAACCTCAGCCGTCGTGCGCACATCGTCAACGTCGTATCTATCCTCTTTTGTCAGTCTATATTTTCTCTCTCTCTCTCTCTCTCTCTCTCTCTCTCTCTCTCTCTCTCTCTCTCTCTCCCACTTCTCCTTCTCCTCTTTTTCATCTACTGTTGCTCACGAGAAGACAAAAAGAAGGATAAATCACGTGGACAGACAATAGAAAATTGACGTACCGCTTCAAGGCTTCTTCGCGTTGCACGGGAAGCCCGCTCCAGATAACATCTGCGTCCACGACGGGCGGCACAAACAGCGTGCTGCGGTCCTTGCCCACATCGTAGACAACACAGCAATCGACCAGCTCGCAACCAGTGGCATAGAAGAAGTACCGATCCTGCCGCACCGGCGCCTCCTGATCTGAATTGGGCCACAGCCAGCTCTTGCTGCTCTCGAGGAAGATGACACTGTTGTCGAGGTCAGGCGGGTGCGCTGCGTCGCTGTGCTGCCGGATGTAGGCCGCGACCTTGCGCAGATGCGCTTTGGCGGGGTACTTGTTGCTGGAGATGTAGGCGTCGAGCGCGGCGCCGGATTTGGGGGCTGCTGCTGCCATGGCCCTGTATTTGATCACCATTTGCTGCCTGTCAGGGAGATGTTGGTATCGCTCAGAAAGAGAGACAGAAGCTGACAGAGAACCGCGGGGCTTGAAGGTGCATATCAATGCCAAGACATTGCTTCGGAGTAGGAGTCGGGGCCCCCCTTTTACTATGTCGTTAAGAAGAAGCTTTGAGACTGGGAGTAGAAGTCGACTTTTTGGTTCGATATTAAATAAGCCCACTCTCTATCGTACCTGCTCGATTCTAATCCGCAGTGCAACCGCTTCCTCGCGCTCTCTGCTGTTGAGGCTGCCAGTGCGAGCCGCGACCATGTCTGCTAGCAGCTGACTGATAGCGACACAGTTTTCCTCTCCCCCAAACAACAGGGCCCCGGGCTGCCCGCCCATGCTTCCCTCAAATCCGCCCGTCTGTGCAGCACTGTCGGCGTACCAGCGCTTGATCGCATGCAGAAGATCGGTGCTGATCTGCTTGCGGTTGGCCCCCGCAAAGGGCGCCTCCTCCGCCAGCCAGACGCCTTCAAGCGTGTACACGATGAGCTCGTGCGGCACGCCCAGATCCAGGAAGATGTCGACCACCCACGTTGGCGGGCCAATGTTCTTCTGGTATTCAAGCGCATACTTTTCGAGCATTGGTAGCACCGTCTCTGTCTTGTTGTTAGGTTTCTGTCGAAATCATACTCGAACAGCAATAAAACTCACTCAGGTCAAAGGTGGTTTCCGACAAGCCCAAACGGCTTCCCAGGTACCGCACCTTTTCTGCGACAACCTCAAACGGCAGCGCTGCCTTGGACTCTATAGCCTGGTCGTGCGTCACTTGAATTAGGTTCTGCCACGTGGCGCGAATGTCGGCGCTGTTGCGATAGTCGGCCACCTGATAGATCAGCAAACACAAATCAAAGTAGCCTGCATTGTCGGCGTAGGTGTTGTAGAGTTCGTCAATGTTGAGAATCTGCCCGTTGATGATGGCCAGGTGTTCATCTCTCTTGGGCCCTGACAGTCTCTCGTCGCCCTTCATGCGGTTTGAGATGTCGCTCTGGATATTGGCGACATCTAACAAGTCGGAGATCTCGCGAATTAGCTCCTGCCGTGACTGTCTGGAGCGTCCCATTTCCGTCAGGCCCACCGTCCTTGTTGACGCATTGGCGCGTGCATATCCCAAGTACTCAATGCGCTGGTCAAGTGACAGTGGAAATGGACTCTTGGCCAATTGAAATTGCACCTGCGCCGCCTCGATGAAATTGTTGTACTTGGCATAATATCTCCAGAGCAAGTCGGCCCGTGCAGCGTCTTCTTCTGATTTGCGCTGGAGGTAGTTAATAACGTGAGGCGACCGCATCTCTAGAAGACGGTCACTCCAACCCTGACCAAGGTACCAGTCATAGAGTGCAATGTGGAACACTTCATCTGTAGAGTCATTGATCACGTCGTAGGCCTCTCGTGTCCGTTTGGCTGTCACTGTGAAGATGCCATCGACAATCTCGGGCTCTACAAGAGCTGCTGCATCTACTGCCAAGATGACACGGTAGATGAGCTCGTAGCATCGTGCTCTCTTGGCGAATAGGTCGGCGCGCTCGTCTCCACCTGGCGATCCTGCATGTATCCACGCGAGTGCCTGGTTGCCGCGGTCGCTTTCCTTTGCTACTGTCAGCGCTAGCTGAATGGCACCCGCATAAAAGGACATGGCAATGAATTGGTCGACGGCCCACATCAGCTGATCATGCGTCAAGCTCTTTGCAACACCAGAAAGGAGTCTGAGACCCTCGTTAAGAAGGCCTCGACTGGTTTCCGAGTTGGCGGTTCCGTCTGCTGCCCGCTTCAGCTGCTCTTGAGCTTTGAAGATGACACAGTCGTCAGCGCTGCAGAAGCTGCCGCACTTTCTCCGAAGGGCATCTGTAACGGTGTCGACATTCGAGCCCTGTGCAATGTTTCGGTTGACAATTGCCTTGACGAGCTCCTTGGCCAAATCTTTTCCTTCCCGAGTGCAAAACATCTTTTCATACGTCATGCCCTTGACGGCAGCTTTGGATGAGTCTGGAAGGAGGAGAACAATCTCGTCGACGCGCTCGTCAAAGAGGACGAGCACGAACGAGATCCCCTCGATGGTATCGTTGATGAGCTGCAAGAGAGAACTCAACGCTCGATGTTCACCCTGTAGCGCCACTTCTTCTTGTCGTGTCGAGACGCGTCCCAGCGCTTCAGGTCCGCTAAGGCCTTCGATGAATGTCTTATTCTTGTCCAGGAATTCTTGTAATCGCGTAAGGTCTCGTGAAATTTCTTGCAGTTTTGTCTGGGCGACCGTGCTGGTTATGGAAACCCCGGCCGGGCTGCTGGTCTGAGTGATGATGGGCGCCCGCCAGACAGACCGCAGCAGGCGTGCAATGTACATTGCAAGCCCTTCAGCTCTGGGTGATGGTTTTACATTCTCAATCGCTGGCGCACCCTGATCTATGACATAATTTTCATTAAGCATTGGCTTGCCACCTTGCTCGATGAATGTCTTGCGCGCATAGTCGAGAATCTCCTGGTCGGTAATGCGCACTACACGGTCGTTTGAGACTTCAGAGCCTTGACCGCAGGCTACAGCTAGAGCCGTGGCTACCGTCTCCCCACGACCGTACATGCGGATGAAGCTGCGAACATCGCCATCGATGCCCTCGTCGCCGCCGCCGTATTGGATGGCTGATGCAAAGACGTCGACCAATCTACGTCGGCGGAAAGTGGAGACACCAGTGGCCGTCAGTACAGCAAACTCAGTTACTGACAGATCAAACTGCACGGCTAGTTCGTTGCCAAAACCAGTCGGTTGCGATGCTGCCGCGAAAGATTTTGAGATGAGACCTACATCTTCCATGCGGCTGTCCAGAGGCACCCAAGAGCCAAACTCGTGTAGTCTATTGACCTGTGAGGGATCTTGGGGATGCGCTATCCGTGCCGCATCCGGTGCACAGAGAAACAAGGTGTCGGCTTGTTCCTTCTGGACAAAGCAGAGAAAGTATCCAGGAGGAAATCTTGTTGATGTCCGGCTGGGAGTGAGGGCGTTGGAGACTTGTGTGGGTAGAGCGTTGGGGTAAGCCAAAGCCTGTGTGCCGGCGGGTCCAGGAGGAGGGTTTTGAGGTTGCGAGGCGTCTGCAGGAGGGAATTTGAAATGATAAACCTGCATGCTAGTCGGCGCATTCGTTCTGTCGCCGCTGTAGATGCTCCCATATACTGCACTAAAGTAGATGCGGCCACCCGACGAGGTTGTGGCAACGAGGTTCAGGCGAGATGCTTCCTGGGAAGAAATGGCACTAATCGAAACAATCGACGTGTCTTTGCCGACTAGTGCCGACTGGCCGACTTTGTGGAAGAGGTCGTTCATAATCAAGTCGCGTTTCCTAATTATGGAAAGCTCTAGCGTGTTGGCCGTCTTCATGTGAAACACGCGAATCGCCGAGCCCGACGATAGAGTGTAGACGACATTGCGCGAGTCGTCCACGACAATTTGTTTCAGGTAGCCGTCAGGGCCCATGCGGTTAAAGTTGGCCATGGCGGGCATGATTGAGCCAAAGCTGGTTCGGGTGTGGTTGATCTTGCCGCAGCGGTTGGCGAACCATTTTTCCTCTTGCTGATATGTGAGCTCGTTGATGTCGTCGTCTCCCTTGCCACCGAAGAAGATGCGGCCAGTGGCGGGGCTGCCGGCGATACATTGCACTGGCGTGCTCTTGATGGATGTCTGCATGTGCGTCTGGTAGAGACCGACAGCCGTCGAGCCCTGCTGTGTAGCCTCTACAGACACGCCAATAAGGAAAATCTCCACGGTAGTCGCGACGACCAGCAGCCGTTTGATGGCCGGCACAAAGACGCCCTTGCGCGGCCAGACTAACGCAACGGCTGTGATGCTGTTCGGTTGCTCCTCGAAGCCGATAAGCTCGGGGTTTGGGTGTGTAAAGTCCCACAGATATAGAGCGTTGTCAATGGCGACCCAGGCGTGGTTGATATCTGCAAAGAGGCCCATCATGGTCGAGACTTGGGCATTTTCGTACTGCTCAAAGATCTTGTCCGGCAGCTCGTGCTGCTTGATCTTTTGAAAGGGAGCCCATGCGGCCGATGAGACCTGGTCGTATTCGGCAGAGTATCCCTGGCTGATGTAGCTGTCTAGCGCCGGATATCTGTTTTCTTGGTCGAGGGAGGCATTGATGGTGACTGCGGCGCGCTCGATGAGACTCACCTTTTCAGGCTGTGCCGGTGCCACTTGCGAGAGGTTGGGGTATGAGATTTGTGATTGTCCAGTGGGAACTCCACTCTGGGGAGTGGCATTCTGAGGTTTGAAAGGGTTGAAGGGAATGGGGGCTTGCTGCTGCTGCTGCTGCCCAGGTCCAGGAGTCTGTGGGAAGACGCCGGGAAAGTGCCTCTGCGGCGTCTGCGGCGGCATCTGCTGCCACATTGACGCCATGTCTTTTCGTGTTCAAGCCCGCGTTCGAGTTGCCCGAGCTGTTGTTCAAGCTGTTGTTCAGGCAGTGCAAGCTGTTGTTCAGGACTGCGCAAGCTGTTGTTCAGGACTGCGCGAGATTATTAGAAGGAGAGCTCCTTTGCGAAAGCTTGTCAACAACGCGCTCTACGTCGACGGAGCAGGAACAGAGTGTCGTAAAGTCATGTACAGCGCGCAGCCACCAGCATGGCGCGTCGGCAGAAAGCGAAAAGGCTGGGACAATGGCAGCGTCGCGTGTGCAGGGAGATGCGCTTCGACAATAGCTGCACGTCAAATGATCCGCGACGCTTGGCGTTTGCCCTGGACACTTTTCTGTCTCGTTTCTTGTTTCTGGTATTGTTTATTATTTCCCTATTGTCTGCTATTCAGTAGCTCCATCCTACACAATGTTTTCTCGCCGGCTGGTGCCCCATGCTTTTAGACAGATCGGTCTGCGCTTCGAGTCAACAGCGCCCTCTGCGCCGCTCCTCTCCACCATGCGCGCCGACCTTAAGACGGCTATGCGCGCCAAAGACACACCTCGCCTGAACGCAATACGCGCTATCCTCGCCGACATCACCGACGCCTCCAAGACGAACACGCCCGTCACAACCGACATTCAAATCCTCGCCCTTTGCCGCAAACGCGCTGCTGCTGGCCGTGCTGCGGCAGAGCAATTCGAAAAGGAGAACCGCCCAGACCTGAAAGACAAGGAGTTTGGCCTGGTCGAGGTGCTCGAAGAATATGCCGGCGCAGTCAAGACGATAGGAGAGTCTGAGATAACCCAAAAGGTGGCGGCGGTCCTGAAAGAGCTTGGTCTAAGCGGAAAGCAAGCCAAGGGACAGCTCATGAAGAAGTTGCTAGGCCCCGGCGGTGCGTTTGATGGACAGCCCGTAGAAAAGTCTGTCGTTGTCAAAGCAGTCGATGCCGCCCTGCAATAATCCTTTTGAATAGATCTTAGGCTGTCGCGAGAAGGGATTCAACGTCCTGCGGGCACGCCATCTTTGGTCCACCCGCGCACGCGCATGCTCTCCTCAATATTGCTCCAGATGGCCTCGACCACTTCACGATCCCGCCATCTTCCTTGTGGCCCTTGTCCCGTGTGATAGTTGTCGATCTGTGTCGTCATCACACCTCGTCCCCAGCTTTTTACAGAAGTCGGCACGAGTTCGTTCTTCCATCCCACATAGACGCCCAGCGCGTGCGAGAAGAGATCCGGCGGCTGCTGCCACTTATAGCTCTTAAATTGCCAGGTCTGACCAGTCGTAAACACTGCAACCACGCGGTCCCAGTAGTCTGGGCGAAACTGGTCCGGCGAGTCGACGAGAATGAAACGGAAAGGCTTGTTGGGGTCGATGGAAGGTAGCGTGCGGACAATGTGCAGGATATTCAGGCCGCTGCTGGCAGAATCAGATGGGAGGTAGAGGCCATCATCAAGGAAGGACTTGATGTTGCCAAGTCGGATGAGGGAGGATGCAGAGGGTGAGAGGAGAATGATGGGGTCGGCGCGAGAGCGGCCTTTGGGTCGAGGAGCGAGGGATGTGTTTTGCGGAGCTGTAGTCGGTGCCTGAGTTTTGGCGCCGTTCGAGGCTCGTAGACGTTTGAGAAAGGGCTCGGCCTGTTTGCGAACATGGGAAAAGTCCTGCAGTCTCCATCAGCTCTCTCTTCTTCTTCTTCTTCTTCTCGTAGAATTTCAAAGACGTCTCGGAAGACGTGAAGACATCTCCCAACAAGTCCGGCATAAGGAAAGGAAAGGGCTTACCGTAGCTTTGATACCGTGCAAGATGCTGTTCCTGTCTCCAGTCCGCCTCTCGCCGCTATAAATCTCTCGCAGTCGAGGGTCAATCGTCTTTGTACCCGGTGCTCCACTCTCGACTGTTGCAATGCCACCCTGTGTACCAGCTGCTATGCCAGCTGCTCCAGCAACCTTTACCTGGTCTGCTGCCAGCGGCCGAATGTACTCGCTGTCGTCACTCGCTCCCTCGAGCCATGTAATCAGGTCAACCTTTTCAGGAAATGACAAGTTCTGTACGCGTCCCCCTGCGCCGCCCTTGCCCGCATCGAGGTCTTCGTTCAGGCTTTGTGTCGCATTGATGTATTCAGGAATGGCCACGTCGCGTTTCAGCCAGGCAAAGTAAATGCTGCGCAGATCGACGGCGCCACTTGACGATTCGAAGCGCGTGTTAACATTGAGGGCAAAGATGGCGTCTGAGAACTGAATGTGCGTGGCTTTGGCAAGGTCTGGCTCGTCTTCTGTCGTTGGGTTTGCCGATGTCGTGGTTAGAATGGTCGCATTCGACGCAATCGAGGCGCGCAGGTATAGCAATGGATCTGCTCCACTCGTGTCCGCCATGTTTGCTTCTTCGGCTTCTTCTTCTCGTTCGTTGTCGGTGATTGTGAGCTGGGAAGCTGTTTGTGTTTAAAGGTCCGCGTTTCAATACGACTGGTCCCTGCCAAGCTCACCATTGCCAAGCTCCTCTTTTCCCCAGTGATCTAAACTTGTAAGGAATAGCACCCTGAGAGAAGAGCTGGAGGCGAGAAAGAAATGAATTCAAGAGAGAAGAGAAACATGATCAGGCATCGCTGTCGTTGAAAGTAAATTTGTGACCGCGTCCATGGTAGACGCACACGCCCCTGCCTCCAGGCTGATTCGCAGGACACTGATGGCTGTCTGCAGCGTGCTCATCTCCTCGCTGCAGTCTGAAATACGATTCTGAAAGCCTTCTCTGAGTTCGCTCCAACTCCAACTGCAGGACCCTGTTGTCTCTCCCCGCAGGCACGGTGTGTACAGCTCTTCTGCCGTCGTCGCTCTCGGGAGGTCCACCGTGCAGCGGACACCAATGTCCTCCACCAAATTTGTGCTTCGAGTTCAATGGGCACAGCGGGCTTGTAGTCAAGTGATCCGGAATGTCATCTACGACGACCATGTCTGAAAAATACCCTCCGACCGGCCGACGAAACACCTTTGGTGATGGTAGAGGTGGAGTGACTGCCCTGTACAGCGGCCCAAGAGGCAGCGGCCCAAGTGGACTCAACGGTGAGTGTCGATCTACATGGTCTAGCGACCTGTATGAGGCAGAGCTGGGCATTGGCGACGGCTGCCGCACCTTGACGGTGCGTGTCTCACTGGGACCCCTTCGATGCATCGACTCTAGGCGTCTGTCACCAGCAAGCAAAGAATCAGACGCTGGTTTGTGTAGAAGAGCCGGGCGAGGGAGTCTCGTGCGGCTATCCCGGGAAGGATATCTGGAAGAATATCTGGAAGAGTAGGTGCCGAGGCTGTCGTTGCTTGATGGCAGTCTGTGGTTTGGTCTGGACCGTCTTTTGTCAGGCGTATCCGGCGTATGGGCGACAGTCGACGGCGTGGTCGCACCGCTTGATCCTTCAAGGGGGCTTCTAAATCTCAAATCGGATCGATCTGACCAGGGTTTGGAGAGGCTGCTTCGTTGTATCCTTGGGCGCGTTGTTCGATATCTTGACTGGCTGGGCTCCCTGCTGGTCTCCTCTCGTGCAGAGTCGAGATGACCTCTTGATCGCTTCACTTGTAGGACTGGATCGGGCGTATTGGGACCATACGTCAGAACGGTCTGCGTTCCTGCATCTCTAATTGCTAATTCTGGTACTGACTTGGGAGGCTTCTGGCGAGAGCCCCCTCCCTAAAAGGACATTCGCTTCAACCCTTGGACAAGGCTGTGAACAGAAGACACTTTTGAGTCGGCAGAATCATGCTGGCTGCCGGCTTTTGCATGTTCTTGTTTGATCGTCGTGCGATGGCTTCGGTCGGTTCTGGTCACCGGCTGTAGCGAGGGAAGCGGAGGTAGTGGCTTGTCCGTTCTCTTCATTCTTTGGCGTTCTTTTCTCCATTTATATGCTTTTTGGCTTTCTTCTAGTTGGATGACAGCGCTGTCATGAACGATTCTGTGGTCGATTGCGTCGTTGAGTCTATTCTGATCAGGACGGTCGGATCGGAGGCGAGTTAGATCAAAGGACTCCAGGCTTGTTTCCATTCAAGAGAGGGACGCAGGGCATGTAGCCATGGAAGAAAGAGATAGCGATAATTTAGGGGAGGTGGCCAGGCTGAGCAGAGCAGAGCATCCAGCGGCAATGCATAGGTGCATTTATGAGAGAAAGAGGAAGGAGCCGCTTCTCGCCCACTTACTACATATGATTAAAAGGCTAATTCTCAAACTTGAGACCGCCGTCTTGCCTTACGGCACCGTAGATGCCTGCAATGTCTCCTTTCTCCTTGCTGTGATCCTTGACGTCCTGCAAATGCTTTTGAGCAACCTCCACGGCAGGCATCTTTGCACCACTGCTTTCGGCAAGGTTCAGGGCATGGCCAGCATCCTTTAATGCCAAATCAACCGCAAACAATGGCTACTTTGTTAGTCTCTTAAAAGTCATCTAGCTAGAACAGGAGGGGAACTCACTTCTTCTCGCTTGTGATAGTCTCCGCTCATCATGCGATTGCTATACGCTGTGTAGGGTCCCGGAAACAATGCCTCGATGAACTTGTGCAGGTTATCACTACCCAGACCCGTCTTCTCAGCAATCACATGTCCTTCGCTTAACATCTCGACCATGTTTAGCACAAAGGTATTGCCAATGACCTTGAGCAACAGCGCCTTGCCGGGTTCCTGTCCTCCAAACTCAATGTCTTGTCTACCCATGACGCCTTTTGTGAATGGCTTCACACGCTCAATCTGCTCTGTAGGTCCCGCCATGACAAAGATGAGCTGGCCGGCATCGGCCATTGCTGGTGCACCAAACACGGGCGAAGCAACAAAGTACGCGCCCGCCGCAATCATCTTTTTCGACAACTCATTAGAAGTGTCGGGATGGATAGTGCTGCAGTCGACAAAGAGCTTGCCGGTGACATCGCCAGCAGCTAGGCAAGCATCCAGAGTCTCTGTGATGTCCGCATCGCGACCCACGCAGGAGAAAATGATGTCGCTGGGCTTTACGGCCTCCGCAATCGTATTTGCCACCTTAGACTTGCCCTCTAGCAGCTTGGCCGAAAGATCTTCTGCTCGCTTGGTTGTGCGGTTGTAGATCAGCAGTGGCTGACTCAGGTTGCCCTTCTCAACAAGGTTCTTACACATGCCCTGTCTCGTGTGAGCTTATACCTCTTCCCTCTTCCCTTTGGCTGAGCTTACCCGCCCCATATTGCCCAGACCAATCCACGCAAGTTGTGGTGCCATGTTCGCTTCTTTAATGCTTTTTCTCGTGTTTTCAATGGGATCTGCTCGCTCTTCGATTGGTGTGCCTTATTGGAAATGCCAGGACCCCGTCTACATGGGTTGTGGTCCCCACAGTGATGACGTACTGGCCTCACTCTAGCAGCCAGAGGTATCTCCGGCCACAGACGGCTTCGCTTTACGTATCACCAGGAGACTTGAGCGGGTAGGGTCTCTGAAGCACCGCTTAATGTCAATTATAGAAGCTAGTCTATTTCATTGGACCACACCGTCCGCGTAATGGGTCGACCTATGAGCCTCACCGAGAAAGTCTGGACCGCAGCCACGCGATAGGAGTCATCATTGCGAGACCAACCAGAGTTGAGGCTGAACCTGGCCCCCACACCAGCGCGATGCATCGAAGCACCGCCCGCCAGCCACGCAGAAGTCAGCTTGTACTTAAGGGCAGCTTCAGCACTCGCATTCACCAGAGGGGAAAGGATCGTCAGCAGAAACAAGGAAAATGAGAATTCAATTTCAAGAAGGCGTCAACTTTCGCGAGACGACGTACCGCGAAGCGCAAACCCTCATTCGTAATCTGCCACCAAGTCATCCGTGTGGAGCGCCTGGAGGCTGGGACGGCGCTTGGTATAACGAGGTCCGTTTCTGTTGGCTGTTGATGCTGTGAACGAACAGGGCTGACCATTCATCAGCTCTACGTTTGGAATGATTGGCACACATCTGAAGGTATGAGACACAAAGCCTCTGGAGTCCATCCTTCTAACAGGTCTTTGCTATAGATCCGCGCGAACACCTGACAATCATTTTGTTCAGCGCCAAGGACTGGAAGAGCCCGCGCACGGGCCGCCGCGTTTATCACATGTACCGGAATGGCACGATTGAGGCACAGGGTTTTAACACTGCGTCGACCATGATGCGGCACACGGCGCCCGAGTACACAAATTGGGGTCGCGGTCCTCGCAGTGCGCGGCGTTGATGCGCAAGAGTCTAGCTTGGCGATTAGTCTATCTATGCGGATAGTCTAGCTTCGTGGTTAGTCTAGCTTCAGGCGAAATGCCGGCGGAGAATATTTTGTGCTAACAAGTGCCGCCGGCACGGGACGATGTTCAGCGCCGACAGGCGATCCTTTGGGCGATTTGCCGCGGCATCCCAGTCCTGTCGGCGAATCTTGGTGTAAAGTCAATCGAATATTCCGGATTATTGCATTGGTCATTTCTGCGATATTTCGCCGTTGTTGTGAAGCATTTCTATAAGATGCTATTGTCCTGTCTACAGGTGCAAATTGCATGTAGACGTAGCAAATAAATATTTTGCAACCAGATCCAGCAACAAAGAAATCAGCAGAAGCAAACGAGCGTCGGCAAAAACAGTCCTGCAACCAGAAACCAACAGAGGAAAGGCGAGCAGAAGGAAAAGTCGCAGAAACATGGCGTCTGCTGGTCCCCTTGCTGACCCTTATACGCTACCCTGCGGCCTGACGCTGCCCAACCGGCTTGTCAAGGCAGCCCTAGCCGAGGGTCTGGCATCTTCAGACTTGAATCCCAATGACAAACATGCAACGCTCTACGGCGAATGGGCGCATGGTGGCTGGGGCGCGGTCGTGACCGGCAATGTCCAGGTCGACGACAAGCATCTCGGCACTCTGGGCGACGTTACCTCGTTGACGTCGAATCAATCACAAGAGGAACAGAAACTGAAGCAATGGACCAAGTGGGCTCAGGACTGCCAGTCCCAGGGTACTCCAACCCTGGTGCAGATTGTCCACCCGGGTCGCCAGGCATCACGCCTGTCACGTAAGGAGGCTGCCCTTGCGCCTTCGGCCATTCCTCTCAACCTTGGTGAGGGCATCGTCAAGAACATTGTGCGCAGCATCGTGTTTGGTGCGCCGAAGGAGATGACGGCAGCCGACATTGAGACTGTCGTAGGCCAGTTCCAGCGAGCCGCGCAGCTCTCACATCAAGCGGGCTTCAAGGGTGTCGAGCTGCATGCTGCACATGGTTACCTACTCGCGCAGTTTCTCAGCCCTCTAAGCAACACGCGACAGGACGCCTGGGGCGGCACTCCAGCCAAGCGGGCTAAAATTGTATGCGACGTGGTCGAGGCCATACGCCAAGTCGTACCTAAAGAATTCGCAGTCGGTATCAAGATCAACAGCGCAGACCACCAGCAGGAGAACGGATTGGCCGACTGCCTCGAACAAGTACAGCTCATCACCCAAGGTGGCGGCGTCGACTTTCTTGAGATCAGTGGCGGAACATACGAGAACCCTCGAATGGTGAGTGACGACTGGGAAGCAGCCAACGAGGGCGCCGAGAGTCAAGAAGTTGAGGTCGAGCCGCGTGCCGGCGAGCTCAAGGCTACGGAGCGCACGGCCAAGCGGGAGGCCTTCTTCCTCGAGTATGCCCATCAGGTGCGCGAAAAATTCCCCGACTTGCCTTTGATGGTCACTGGCGGCTTCCGCACGAGGAGTGGCATGCGTGCCGCGCTCGAAGATGGTGGCTGCGACTTGGTGGGTCTCGGCCGGCCGAGTATTCCATTTCCCAGGCTGCCCGTAGAGATCATCCTGAACGAAAAGGTCAGCGACGACAAGGCTGCGACCCCGTTAGATCAAATCAAAATTCCCTGGCTGGTCAAGGCTACTGGAATCAAGCCGCTGACCGCAGGTCTAGTCTCTGTGAGTCCTTCTTCTCCCTATCCGTGACTTTTGAAGCTGACACTCTGCCTAGTTGCATTTCCAAATGGAGATGGCGGAAATTGTCAAAGCCAAGGCATAGTCTTTAGTCTCCAAACTGTGACCTCTGAATGAAGCTGTCTCTCTGAGTCTCTCCCTACGAACAAGTTTGATGAAGTCTGGCGAAGTCTAACGGAGTCTAGCGAGGTCTGATGGAGTCTAGTGAAGCATGATGAAGCATGATGAAACCTGGTAGAGCCTGGTAAAGCCTGACGAAGCCTGATGAATGATGAAGCCTGATAAAGCCTGATGAAGGCCTCGTGAAGTCCTCGTAAAGTACCAATGTACCAGGCATACAGCGCCACTAAAAGGGCCGATCTGCCCTTTCTTTGTTTGTTTGAGCCTCGATCAGCACGTGTCTCTTTCGACCCACACCTCTCGACCAGCGCTTGTCTGCGTCCAGTCCACGAGAGACAGCCCCAGAGAGAGCCCCAAGAGAGAGCCCAAGAGAGAGCTCTAGAGAAGGGCCTAGAGACGGCCCCGCCGAAAGGCGCCTCCTCCACGACAAAGCCGCGGCGAGGCAATTTCGCCGGTAGACGCGCCTTCCCCGCTACCGCCATCCGATCCCGAGCGACTGGCCCAGCGAGCGAGCGAGAGAGAGTTTCCTCTTAACCGGGCGAAAGCGACTACAAGACACGCAAATCTCCCACCCCTCGACATCGCACGCACACGCCTGCCATGCGAGCTCTCCCTGCCAGGACTCTGCTCACCACTGCCTGCTCCCCGGCGCGTCTGGGCTCCTATGGCTGCGACACCACCTGAGCACATTGCAATATCTCATCATGGCCGAAGTCCAAACTACAACCATCCCCGATCAACCCAGGAAGCCGAATCCCTCTGCAGACCCCGCCGTCGTGCCCGACGTTGCCTCTTTGACTCTGCTCGCCGGTACAGAGATCACCAGCCCTCCACAAGACGTCGATCCCGCGACCCTCACACCCGTTGCCGCCCTCACAATCCTCTGTCGAAGCGTCCAGTCGCTCGTCGACCTTACGGGTGACGTGCCACCCACCCCACCAATCTCGCGCCCGGCAACGCCCTCTCTCCGAGAACTACGCGAAGGTCAGAACCCACGGCTCGATGTACGACCAGCGACACCCGCCAGCAGCATCCCGCCCGACGACCTTAATGGGCCCTACTTCAGCCGCATCCCCATCGGCAGCCCCGAGGCGCACGCCAGCGAGCCCAGCTTCAGCAAAATGTACGCCGCTGAGCCGCTGCGCGTGCAGCACGAGGCCATTGCGCGCAAGTTCTTCTCCAAGAAGCCGCCGCCCATCTCCGTCGAGGCCTACCTGCTGCGCATGCACCGCTACTGCCCCATGAGCACCGCCGTCTACCTCGCCGCGGCCGCCTACATCTACCGCGTCGCCATCGAGGACCGCACCGTCCCCGTCACCCTGCGCACTGTCCATCGCCTGCTGCTCGCCGCCCTGCGCGTCGCCATGAAGGGCCTCGAGGACCTCAGCTACCCACATCAACGCTTCGCTGGCGTCGGTGGCGTCGCCGACCGCGAGCTCGCCAAGCTCGAGATTGCCCTGTGCTACCTGCTCGACTTTGACGTGCAGGTCGATAATCGCTTGCTTCGCGAAAAGGTCGCCGCCTTGCAGAAGATGGCCGAGTGTGGTCGCGCGCCGCCGCGTCTCAACCTACCCCCTCGTGTAGATCACCGGCGCCGCATCAGCACGCAATTAAGCTGATTTGCACCTCTTTTTTCTTGATCGAGGCCGTTGAACTAGTTCACGAGAATCACGAGGCGTCTTCGGTGTGCTGCTGGAAAATGTAACTTGGAAGCTAGATGAGCTGGGACAAAGCACTCTCGGGATTTTGTCGAAAATCTTTGAATACCATATGTTCTGTATAAATACCACGTAGTTAATCACGTCTTCATCATTTCCGTCGGCCCGATCTCTGGGCATTTACAACTGTAGAGAGGAGCTGCGCCACAAGATAACCTGGGGAAAGCTTTGACCCGCCGATCTCCCTCTTTGCGACTGCAGCCTTTTCCTTCTCCTGCTCTCAATGTTCCTGGTGGTCCGGCGTCCCGCAGCAAATAGAAGATGGCGACACCTATACACACCCGCAAGGCCGATCTCGCATACCTCGCCTTTTTCGTCATCCATCTGCCCATCATGTTTCGTAAGTCTTTCCGCCTGCCACCTGATGGAATGGGTCGACCAAGAATGAAAGGGTTACGGAGGAAGACAATACTCAGAGACAGGCTAATAGCGCACAAACAGTGGTTGACTTGACGGCGTTCTACCCGGCTTCTGTACATGCCACCGTGCCGTTGTTTTCCAAGATTAGGACCTACTACGCCACCACCTACAAGGACCGCTTCTTCTCGGCCACAGTACCGCCGCCATTTTGGTTCAAAGTCTTTATTGGATTGGAAGCAATCTATCACGTCCCTCTCACACTGTGGGCCATTCCTGCGCTGCTGCGGGACGATCCCCAGGTGCCACTACAGCTGCTCGTGTTTGCGCTCGAGGCGGCACTAACTACTCTGCCGTGTTTGGCCGAGGTTATTTCCTGGAATGAGCTAAATTCCGGGGAAAAGACACAATTATTGGCCATGTATGGGTCCTACCTGGCTGTGAGCGTCGCCATGGGTGTTGATTGCTTTCTGAGGATAAGGCGGACTCTACGGAGAAGCAACGAGATTAGCGTCGGGAAGAAGACGGTCTGAGAAAGGGTCATATGTACATTTAGAGTGTTGATAGTACTGTAGAGTGCCATGTATTTTAAAATCTACGCTTGGTAAGGCCAACAACATACTCATTGGGATGCTTGAGGTATTTCCAAGCGTGTGGGCTGCGGACTCCCTCTGAGGTCCGCGTTCAGTTTCTAGTACCTAAAATGACAGACTCCTGAAAGCGTTGTTGCTAAATACAGTACATTCGTTTTGCATGCGGATGATTGACTGAAGATCTAATTTCTATGTAATATGCTAGAAGGAATCGAAATCTATTCGCAGTCAGTTCATGCTAGTCATAACGTTTTATGGTGTTAATTTGCGCTTTGCAAAATGAATCTGACTATGTCAATAAACAGAAATTGTTTACGCACTCCAAGCACTGCTTCTCGGAAACATCAGTTGTAAGCTTAAACTCCTAGAGTTGGTTGTCGGTGGGTGGGACCTCACGGCAGTGGCAAATTTCATAGAATCTCGAGCGTTCTCAAATTTCTAGTCGCGCGACAGCACACATCGTGGCGTAGCATGCGCAGTACGAAACGGAAATCTAAATCAAATAGTTCATTGGAGTAACCGTAAATAACTACTCGTCCATGCTACTTGAGAAGCATTTTGACGGGAGGAAAGCTATAAATGATCGGTTCACAATATGATCCCCTCCGCGAGTAGTGAACCCTTATACAAAGGTCTCGGCTAGCAGTCTTGGCATAGCTCAACCTTTTCTAGATTCCTTGTTTCTTCATTCTTGCTTTCTTTCCTCCTGTTCTTCTGCCCTACAAAAATCATTGCTTGCACCAGGACGAGCTGTGCTTGCCCTTTCGACACCTTCGATTCCGGGGTTTTCCCAACAGGCTTTCTGCATCTCCATTGATCGCATGAGCTATAAACCATCCTCTTTTTCTGACTTGTGCCTCTCTCGGGAATACGGTCTAGGCATCTTTCGGGATGCAATCTTACCAAAACTCCTCTCCCTCTTCTTCCATGAAGATAACTACCGGTGGCCATGATGGCTCTGACCTTGGCATTCACCCTTGTGGTAACAATAATAACGATATATCCGATCAGCCAGTCGATGACTGCAAGTTGCATCCTGGTAAAGGATATAACAATGCCGATTGTAACGCACAGAAGCGAAGACGTGTGACTGGTTAGCTGGTCTAAACCGATGCCGAAAAATCAGCTACTAAAAAAGACTAACCCTAAGTTAGATATCCCAGTCATGGCTATACTACTAGTAGCTGCCCGGGTCTAGACAGGCGGAAAGATAACATTGATGGCAAGTGCAAAGCTAGCTAAGACCATGGTGATGCTCAGAAGAAAGCCAGGGTGCCATAGCTTACATTCCAGGAGAAACTTCCGGTGTTTTATGACGATCACGAACTAGGAAAACTAGACCAAGATGCTTTTCCAATAGTTTCACGCTGGAGAGAAGGTGGCAAAGATTTCATGGAAAATTTCAGAGGAATTGGCACTGACTCTGGTTTCCGAAGCTGTATCACAGTCGATGACTGTGAGGTTAAAAATTCTCGACAAATTCTACCCATCTTTGGCCTGAACACACAAATTCCCACAATCTCTTTCGAGTTTCCTGAAGCCTATGAAGACGGAGAGTACGAGTATGTCCCACGATTTCTATTCCACGCCGAAGACATCGAAGCACAGAGCATCCAAGTATGTGCGAATGAAGAGGACGATTTCTTTCAGTACTGCCCCAAAGATTTCGCTGCTGGAGAAGAAGAGAGCTTATGTTTGATCCGATTTCGCCTCAAGGCATCAGTAAAGCCGAGAATCTTGAACGAGCGTGATGACATAGCAACATTACTGCGAGAAGCTGAAGACAAATTAGTATCTGAAAATACCTACAGTATGTTTCGGGGTGGAAACAATATCACTATCTACCGCGTGTTCTCTGAAAAGGAGATTGTCCTTGCAGAGCGGCGGTCGGCACTCTGGTCCCGTTGTATGGCCGTTACGGAGCGAAAAGGGCCTCTTTTGTGGTTCTCCCATGTCGCACAGTCAAAAGCTTGCGAGGAGAATAACTCAGTAACACAGACAACGGTTATCTCAGACTCTACTGCGTTTATGTTCCCTGGATTGCACGAAGCCGACAAGTTCAAGCGCGTTCGGTATGGGCCATGGCTAGTCACCGCACTCTTTAATTATGGCAATCAAGTACATCAGCCTTCAAGAGTTAGCAGCTTCCCGGTAACTAACACGTTGCCTAATCTTACGTCTCTCGTGTATCTATTGGAATGCGCTGCGCTTCGTGGCCAGGAAGTCAATTTCTCCATATTGAAAGGGATTATTGGGCCAACAACAGAACCAAGAACCCAGATTGGCCAACTCGTCTGGGCTAGCAAGAAACCAGGTGACTTTTCCGCACGGTGGGGCATCAATCTTGATTATTGCAATTTAGATGGGCCAAAGTCACGCCAGCAACAGCTGGAACTACTAACACCAGAACTTGGAACGAAAGTCATCCTTCGTTTCGAGATGCACAATGTATTTGATGGCCTTCACCATAGCCAACAGGGCGAGGAAGTCATTTTTCACTGTGTTGTAGTCGAGTCTGCGAAAGACAGCGGAGGTTTCGAGCTCATGGGCTCGTTGGACGCCACATATCAAGGATCCTGGACGTACATGACTGTGGGAGGGACTGGACCCGTGAAGCTGAAATCCAAGGTGGGCGCGCATACACCCCACCTAATACTTCAGCATGTCCAAGATCTTGTAAGGTACGAGCACAGCGACGAAACCAAGATTGACCTATCTCGCCTACTTCTTGATGCGACATCAAATCCAGCTTGCAAGGTGAATCTTCTGCTTAATGAAGAAAATCTTGCACGTGCCGAAAAACATTGCACTATAAGCAAGCTTGACCAAAATCAGACGCAGTCGATCATGCACGCTCTGCATGGGAGTGGCCTGGCCCTAATCCAAGGGGGACCGGGGACTGGTAAGACGCGGACTCTCGTTACCCTCTCAGAGATTCTCGTCAATCTGTCTCAAGAAAGAATGTTGCTTGTGGCGCCCACCAATGCTGCGGCTGATCACGTCACACAGGAACTTGTCAAGGCAGGGCTGGGCGATAAGGTCTCGCGAAACATTCCACAGCATCTACAGACGATGTTACACGATGCATTTGCCGAGGCACTTGACTCATATGTCAATACTGATAACGTTGCTCTAGATGACTGGCACCCAGAGATCCTGAATATTCATGGGTTCAACTTCACATCTGTAATCGAATGGGCATACCCAACAAAACTTTGGATATTCATCAAGAGCACTCTCCAGGAACCTACACATAGCTTCGCATACGATCTGTGCAGGCAGTATTCCGATCTCTCCGTGGCTATGACAAGTCTGCAACAACATATTGAAGAGGGAAAAAATCATGGTACAGCCAACCATGAAGTTATGGAGTTGAAGATACAGAAGCTTCGAGCCCGCGAAAGAATTGAGGAATTCTTCTGTCGCACTGATGCTTGCCGCATCATCGTAGGTACCACAACGAGTACCGCTCAGGATGTCATCAGCAGATTTGAAGTTTCGGTTCTGATCAATGATGATGCTGCACAGACGCGGACTTTAGACCTTTCAAGCGCTGTCGCGCAGATTCAAGGCACCGTACGAGCCGTCATTATGGCCGGTGATGAAAAGCAAAGTCCTCCTATGATGTATTCCAGCAAGAACGAGTTTTCAAATCAGCTAGAAACTTCGCTGTTCGCAATGTGTCTTGATAACTCAACCAAAGATCGTATCACGCTCAAGACTCAATACCGCATGGTACCCTCAATCTCACACTGGCCAAACCAACAATTTTACGATGGTGCTCTAATTGACGGAGCCTCTGGAGCAGACAATCATCACCTGGCTACTGTCATGAATACCATCAAGCACAAAATGAGGCCCCAGCTACCAGATAGATTACAAAATCAGGCTCGTTTCCTTCTTCAAGCAGACAAGGAGTTGTGTATCTCAGAACAGCCTTCGAGCTCAACGTCACAACGAAATCGCGGAGAGGCTCTAGTTATTCGAGACTTCATTCGAGACATCTTTGCACAAGCACGTCTGTCAATTTCATCCCCAGAGGATCTAGCATTGTTAGACATTGCTGTATTGACACCATTTGCGGCACAAGCGAGTTTGCTTGAGGCCATCTTGCCTCATGACTTTCCGAATTGGGATCTGAGGCACACTGTGCCAACACTGAAGCATGTCCATGGCTGCAATGATAGTGATTTAGCTCAGGCTGCCATTCGGGGCTTCAATTTTGATGCACATCAGGTGGAGGACCATACGCAAAATCTAGAAAAATAGGTCCATCGATTAATTCCTTATAGGACAATTAAGTCGTCATTTTTACCGTCAAGGCAAACCTTACGTAAGATTTTGGGTGAAAGATTACCAATTATCTACAGTAAACACCCACAATGCTAAGCGGTGCCTGACCCAAAGACCCATCAGGCCACAAACCGCTTGAGCTGTCAGGAGCCCAATGACCAACCGATCTTCTCTCATGGGTCCGAACCAGACCATCCATAGGTTGAGCAGTGTCATGTTCGTTGCCCGGAGCACCTCACCAGTAGAAGAATCGACCTCTATCCGGATCAAGTGGAAGCGCGCCAGCAGCTTCAGTGCGGACTGAACGGGCTTCTTGAGGGTTGAATGGCGGCCAGTAACAATCCTCGACTTTTTGCGTGCGTGGCCATTGCTCTCTGCCTCCGAATTGGAAGTAGATGTAGCATCCAATTCGTCTCTGAAGCGCTCCTCGGGCAATGTGAAATCAGCCCAGCTATTCTCCAACAAACCAGTGCGCGCATTGAATTTGGGTAGCCTATGCCTGGGACATGGAACCAATGCAAACAGCTGGGGTGCACTGTATATGAAATTTCCAATTTGTGGTATGAGAAGCAGGAGGAGAGTCTTTGAAAAATGTCCCTGTATTGCGACGACAGCAAAGACCATGCCGGCAAAGTAGCAATACGTGTCGCCCACGAAGACCCGCGCAGGGTACCAGTTGTGGTTCAGGAGGGAGAGAGATACTGCAAGAAAGGGCAGGAGAAGGTATATCGAGAAAAGATGCGAGTCGGTTGCCGGGTGCAGCGAGGATGAGCCGGGTGTCGAGAGTGGAAGGGGGGTCTTTGGGAGGGAGAGCGGAAGGAATTCTGGTGATAGGTAGAGGCAGTCGTTGAATAGAATCAAAATAGCAATAACGATAGACTGTCCGACCTCCATGCCATTGACTCCAGCTAGGATATTGATGCTATTGGGTGCAAAGATTGAAATGGCAGCCATGTATGCATAGTACAGCCATCCTATCCATTTCGTTAGCTTCTCGGGATGTACAGAGACGACCACTAACTCTCATTTCTGAGAGATGCAGAGAGTGGGAGTTACCTAGGTCAAACAGCTCCCCAAGATATGGCCGCAGGAATGTAGGAATGACGATGCTAGTGACACCGAAATCAACAAAGTAGACAATCAACATGGGTATAGATGCGAATGCTGGAATCAGGACTTTGTGGCGCCATCGTATGTCGAAGAGGTCGTCACCCACGCCCAGTATGACAACGCTCTGTAAGGAGAGGATGGCAGAGAGATAAGAGGCAAGCTTGCCGTGTGGAAAGCGGTGGAGAAAACGACCAGTCTCAATCTGTCGGACCTCAAGCACCAAGTCTCGGTTGCCACCGCCAGAGGTCGCCGCAACGATGTCTTTGTAAAAGGGAAATGGGATAAAGCATATGATTGCAAGAAGATACACGACGGCACAGACGGCACCCATTGTCTCTGGTCTGTCCATGTTAGCTGAGGTCTGTTCTTAAGGACAGAGTGAGTGGGGAACGTACATTTCTCGCTTGTCCTTTTTGCCCATGTCTTTGCCTTTCAGACCCGCTTTGATAAAAACGCCCCCCAGCCATCGTATCATTGCATAGGACAAAGCGTATGCCAGGCCACTAAAGGCAATGGAAGCAACGAGCGGGGCTCCGTCGCCTTGAAATGTCTGGACGAGGATTGCGACTGAGGCCAGGGAGAGTGTCGTCAGGCTCCAGGCCTCGGTGCGCGACAGGGACGTCTTCACCTGAGTCATCGCGAGGACTGGGCAGGAATCATGTTGCTTTTGTTACCTGGACTGCAAACAACAACATGTAACGAGAATGTGGACAGATGGTCAATGGGTGCCGGGTTTAAGGAAAAGAAAAGTCCGAGCCGGGAAGCGCGTTGTGACGCGTCCCTGATTTGGTCCAGCACTACTCTCTTTTACGAGGCATTGAGCTACGAGCTCACATACACAAAGCTCTGAGCAACAAGATTACATTCAAACCAACGTGAAGAAATGGCCCGAGGAAGATTGAGCGAGTTTGTTGCAGGCAAGGAGACCGCGAATCGTTCATTACGTCACCGCAAGCAAGCCACTGTCAAACAAGAGCCTGGAACTAGCGATGCTGAGCAACACATTCTTGAAGATCTCATGTCCCAAAAGGAGAGCTTTCAAGACGAGGACACGGTCGATACTCATTACGATGGCTCTGAATCTACTGCTAGTCACCATGATCCAGCTGTTGTATTCAAACGGCAACCCTCACCATCGCCAGAACCAAGCTTCGAGCCACTGAGCCGAGGCCTAGTAGAAACAAGCTCTTATCCTGCAACAACGTCTGGCCGGGCATCGTCCGGAGGATCGATAAACCATATTCAAGCCGACACTGCTCGTATTCTATCTCCCACCCGGGAGCTGTTCTCAGTGCGGTCATCAGATCGTCAGGCAGGTCGTTGGCCACAGAGTAATTTTGAAGAGGAGCATCATCCACAGCTCGTAGAAGAGAGCTCCTTTCCAGTCCCGCCGCAAAGTGGCCAACTGCACGATGAGCAGCGTCCCACACAGAGTGATGACTATCAGCAGGACCATCTACGAAAGGCTCAGCAGGATTTCCACCAAAAAGAAGATCTTGGAGAGCAGGGAATAGACTATGACGAGGAAGAGCTGTATGGCATGGAGTTCACCAAGCTGCAAGAGGAATCATTTGATCACGACCCACAGGGTAAACGAGCAGTACTAGACGAGAAACAATCCAAGTTGCCCCTCGTTGAGCGCTTGCCACTCGTGCAAAAGATGAACGTGGAGCAGCAACGTCGGTTCATGGCCACCTTGAACGCGGCTGAGTGGGAGGAAGCGGGAGAATGGTTCTCAGCAGAATTTGCGAGGCTCAATGCGCGGACGATACAGTGTCGACGGGAAATGCGAGCCCTCGCGCAAGATCAGGAAGAGGAGGTCGCCCAGCGCTTTGCAGGGGTGGAAGGAGAGTCCAAGGAGGTACAGAGCACAGTCAACCGCATGGAACAGGCCGCGAAAGACTTCATGGCCGTTTCGACGCCCGCCAAGAGGAAGCGCGGATAGGCATGGTTTTGAGTCGAGGCTCTAGAGGAGCACGAGCAGAGCACGCCGATAGTAAGGCAGAAGCATAGATATGTATAATATGTAGAGAGAAGAATGAAGATGGTCAGCAGACGGCGGTGACGTCGCCGGCCGATCGGTTGTGCGCACCGACGCCGCGTGTGCCGCCGCCTGCTGCTAACAACCTCGTCCTCCCCACCTTGCTAGCTCTTGTCTTCTCTGCCGTGTGCTCTGCGCTTCCTTGCTCTTTACTCTACGTGTCTGCTGTGCCATCCCTACCTTCCACCTCATCCGCCAAGACTGTTCCCTGAGAGTCTAGCTGCCGGGCTGGCCCACCCCTTGGAGCTTCTCGCGCCTGGCTTTCACCTCGCGCAAAGCTAGCCTCCATATTCCAGCATGTCTGGGCCTCCTTTCAAGGTCAAGGCAGTTCATGACTACACCTCTCCACATGAAGAAGACCTCAACTTTGCCGTGGGCGACATCATCACCGTCACGGAAGAGGAGGATGCAGATTGGTATGTGGGGGAGTACGTCGATGCATCTGGCGCAAAGAAGGATGGTCTTTTCCCACGCAACTTTGTCGAGAAATTCGAGCCTGCCGCACCGCCCCGTCCGACTCGCTCCCGCCCAAAGAAGGAGATTGTCTCCGAGGCCGCACCGTCAGCCCCTGTCCCAGCCGAGCAGGCTTCGCCGACGGTGCCAGAGGAGGAACACCAGGTAGAACCAACGCCTGAGAAGGAAGTGCCTGCCGAGCCAATTCCCGAAAGAACACCCGCAGCACCTCGTCCTACAGAGCATAGAGAGAAGTCGGTCAAGGGAGCGCCGCCGCCCGTCTCAGAGAAGCCGAGCTCTTTCAAAGACCGCATTGCTGCATTCAACAAGACGGCCGCTCCTCCCATTGCCCCCAAGCCTGCTGGTGCACCTAGCGGTCAAACGTTTATCAAGAAACCATTTGTCGCTCCACCACCGGCGAGAAATTCATACGTGCCACCCCCGAAAGACTCGGTCCCCGTCCAGAAGGTATATAGGCGAGAGGAAGATCCGGAGATTGCTGAAGAGCAAGCTCGTGCTCAGCAAGATGCGGCTGCGGCAGGTCTGACTGGAGATGAGCCAGCTGAGGCCGTCGACGGCGAAGAAGTGCCCAAAGCTACCAGTCTGAAGGACAGGATTGCGCTCTTGCAAAAACAGCAGCAGGAGCAGACCGCCCGAAGAGCAGATGTCTCTGCCAAAGAAAAGCCGGCTCGTCCGGCGAAGCCAGCTCGCACAGAGTCTGAGCAAACTCAGTCCGAGGCAGCGGATGATCAGCCGGCTAGTGCCAAAACATCAATCGATGCGCCAAGACCGCCTCATCCAGTGACAAGAACTAGATCTCGAGACACTCAGGGCGCAGCTTCGATCGTCAGTGACGGGAACGAGGCAGACCAGTCTGGCGCTGGCGACACAACTGAGGATGCCGCCGAGGATGAATCCACGGAAGTTGATGAACCCACAGAAACTGTGCCTGCTCGGCCTACTCTACCAACGCGAACAAGCAATGCCAGTCACACCCAAGCAGATGAACCCCTCAAAGCAGAAGAGGCAGTGGAAGAAGCAGAAGAAGCGGAAGAAGAAGAAGATGATGATGATGATGAAGAAGAAGAGATGGATCCTGAAGTCCGCCGCAAGATGGAGCTTCGGGAACGCATGGCGAAGATGAGTGGAGGGATGGGTATGCCTGGCATGTTTGCACCCATGAGCGTGCCAGCCGCTCCTCCAAAGCGAACAAAATCGGCAAAGAAAGCTACCGAGCCTGAGGATCTATCTCAGCGGGTTCCTATCCCAGGAATTCCCCCTCGTCTTCCGACCGAAGATCCAGAAGTCTCGCCGCTCGTGGAAACCGGTAAGCTTCTCTAACTTTCTTTTGAAGGACTCTCCTCTTGAAGATTATTCCGATGACTAACGAATACTCAGGACCTTCCAAAGAGAGGGCTGTTCCTCCGCCTCCACCTCGACCTGTTGATCCTATAGCAGTTGATGTCGAGACTGAAGAAGCGGAAGTTCCTATCAGAGGTGTGCCGCCTCCTGTGCCTCATTCAGCTGCCAGGTCCGAGCAGAGTCTCCCAGCTTCTCCTCCATCTGACCGGCGAGCCGTGCCGCCAATTCCAGGTTCCTTACCTTCGGCTTCGGTCCTTACATCTCCCACAAGCACAGAAGCTAGACCGCCTCCGCCTCCTCCACCAACCATGGCTCCACCATCGAGGCAAAATACGGGGCAGAGCACAGGACCATCGACAAATCAGCAGCAGGATTCTAGTGATGGCGAGTCCGAGTACGAAGGAGACTATGACACAGACATTGCCTCCGGGGTGCCTCACAAGGATGCGCTCAAGTCTCACAACCGTGAGGCGAGTGCCGACGAGACATTATCGGAAGGCCCTCGCTCTCCACAACAACGACCAGCACCTCCACCTCCACCCCATCAAGCGCCCAAGGCAAGACAGTCAATGGACACTCCCAGAGGTGCTCCACCACCCCCGCCGCCACCTCCACGAGATGGGCTAGAGGATGAAGACTACGACCCTTACCGCTACAGTGGTATTCCCGCTGCCGCGGCTGGACAACTCGCAGAGAGTAGTGTTCAAGAACCGAGCGACCCAAGCCTCTACTCAAGGCCACCTCCACCCGTGCCTCGAGAGGTGCCTCCTTCCCTACCACCGCAACACCACGACACTCCGCAAGACATACCGATCGAAATGAGCGGAGGCCGTCGATCAATGGAGCCACGCACTTCATTGACTCAGCCAAGGCGGTCACTCGAGCAGAGCAGGCCATCTTCTGACCAAGGTGTCATCGCGCACGATGTTGATCTTGGCTCGTCAGCAAAATGGTGGACACAGCCCAACACGACCCCCCCTGTTTTTCAAGACCGAAGCGACATTTTATTCGAGATTGAGGAGACAAGCAGCTCCAAGCGCGGCGGCCGCACCACCATCTCCCGCGACGTCTATGTCTTGTTCCATGACTACAGCCAGACTATTGTCACGGCCCGATTCGATGCCAAAGATCCATCTGATGCTCAATTGGAGCAGCGACATGAACCGCCCCCACCCCGGCCGAGCCAGGAGGTCCTTGAGCAAGCTCACAGTCGCTTCGCAGGCGCGATTGTCTCTTCAGCATCGCAGCTCGTGAATGCGGCTGCAGTAGAAGGTGGCACAGCGCACGGTCTCATCCGCAAATGCATTGCGTCAGCTCCAGGTGCGCTGCCCCCAGTAGGCACTCGCTCCTATGGAGCTCTAGTGTATGCCAACCTAGGAAATGCATCAGTGGCCCAAAATGATGAGATCCGCCCGGGTGATGTGGTGTCATTTCGAAATGCCCGCTTTCAGGGCAAGCACGGCGCGATGCATGCCAAGTACTCCCTCGATATCCCTGGTGAACATGCGGCCGTTGTCAGCGAATGGGATGGAACCAAGAAGAAAATCCGCGCCTGGGAGCAAGGCAGACCAGACTCTTCGGGCAAGGTGTCGAGCAAGGACAAGGTCAAAGTGGAGAGCTTCAAGTTTGGCGACCTCAAGAGTGGAGAAGTCAAAGTCTGGCGAGTCATGGACCGTGGCTGGGTCGGATGGGAGGGTGACGGACAGTAAGCAATGTCTTTAATTAGAGCGATGCACGAAAGCATTATACTTTTCCCCCTCGCTTTCCATTGAGCTCTCTCTGTATTAGTCGACATGTCCACAAGCCGACAACATTCAACAAATTGAGAAGCCCGCCCTGAAGAAAACACACAAGAAATCCTCCCATGAAATCAGAATCCCACCACGCTTCGAAGAGGACCAGCCTCATATTTGTTCCTCAGACTTACTGCCACACAAAACAAAGGAAAATCGATAGAGCTGCTACGAACGAGAGCGAGCGCCTTTTTGGTCAGCAGCGACGATGCCGTCCGAGACCAGCTCCTCCCACTTCTTTTTGCATGTACCAGGTCCAAAGAGATATGAGCCGCCCTTGGCTAGAATGGACTCTGCCACCTTTTTCCACGGGATGCGATCTTTGCAGAGCGGATGCCCAGGACGTAGAAAGTCGCGAACGACTTCATCCAAGAGCGCAATCTTGAATCATGTTCAAGTCAGTTTTGGTCAGTCAAAGTAAGGAGAGAGAACGTACATCTTTGGTCTGCCACACGGGAGAACGCAAGCGTTGATGTTTGTGTTTGGTTAGGGCGCGGTACCGTCCACGCAGTGTCGACTCGGCCTCTGCAAAATTGCCGCGGATCTTGATGTCTCTGTAGCTCATACCAGCATTGCGCCAATTGACCAGCCATAAGTTCTTTTCGGCAGGGACATGAGCAAGGATGGCTAGATGGGTTTGTTTCTGCTGTGGAGTGGTTAATTTGGGTGGGGTTAACGAATCAGCTTCCTGACGGGCTTGACTGGGAGTTCGTTTCACGACTCTATTGCCGTTCGAAGAGATGTGGGAAGTGTTGTCTCGTAAACGTCCATTGTCAAAGCCAGGATTTAGGCCGGGATTCACACCACTCCAGTATGCTGCATGCGGCTGCCATTCAACCGGACTTTCCGCAAAGCTTGATGCGCGCGACATGGTACTGAATGAGCGGCAATCATTCTCTACAAAAGGAGAGCTAGGATGATGGTGTCTTGTGGGGAGAGCCCAAGGTCCATGCCAGGGAACATATTGAACCTGCTCTGTAAAAGGGGTCGGATTGTAGGATTGCTCGGCTTGCCATGATGACACGTTGGATACTTGGTCGCGTTCTGTATCCAGCCAGATGCTATTGCGATTTGGACCTGCAGACATGGGAATCGCTCCTTCGTATTTGACCTGCCGAAAGCGTCAATCACTATCCTTATAACTCGGGAACATCGCTCACCTTGCCTCCGAAGAAACTCCCATTACCTCGATCAGAAGACACAGAGCTTCTATTGAGCGAGGATTGATTGATAGTTGACCCACCGAGCGGAAAGCCATACCACGGACCAGTCTGCATCGAACAGATGGCCAGTGATGGGTCCCATGAAGCCTGCATTGCGCGTGCTTTCTGGAGTTAGTTCCAGAAGACAACTCCAAGTCCCAGAATCGATGGATAAAGCGAAAAGGAAAGGCAAACAAAAACACCACCGCGAAGAAAGGAAACGAAAGCGACCACCCCAGGAGAAAGACAATTGCCGGCCAGAACAGAACACAGAATAGAGACAGGCCACCCGTGAGTTTGAAGAGGAGGTTACAACAGCAGAACGAAGAGGGGAGCGGCAAAGCTATATTCCTTGAAGGAATACTTGGACGGTAATCCCCTTGCCATGGCACGGAGAGCGTTTGAACTGTGGGGCGGCAGAATCCAGCCCAGGGGACGACAGCCAACTTTCATATACGACAACAGCCGCGGGGCCTGAGAGTTGACCGTTTCAGCATGCCGTGCAGAAGCGCAGACAAGGACTGAAATAAGGCGGATGGGCCGAGAGACATCGAGCAGCAGCCGCACGATGTCGGCAACGAGCGAACGGATCAAGACATGGCTGCATCTATATTCCTTGATCGAGTATGCAGGTAGCCGTCAAGGGCGATGTGACTGGCCACAACACCCGGTTGCGAACTCAAACACCTCAGCCGCACGCGATGAAGCCGCATGCCTGCCCTGGCAAGACAAAGACTGTCCAACCGGTGTTGCTCCCGTCGGCAAACAGTGGACGGGTGAAAGTTCCACCAGCAATGTTCCACACGTGAGCCAATCAGCTTGTCATATTTTCCATGTCTCAATGATCTGTGGTTGGCAAATAATTGAGTCTAGATGAACGTACTTAGCTCATTTGTATGCTGGATGAGTAGAAGTCCATGGTTCAGGTTCCGTCTTGGCTGAATGCTTCTTGATTGTTGACGTCCTAGGCCATCATGATCATGACGTATTGTCACCGCTTGCTTCATGCTGTATCAAATTGCAGTATCTTGCTTTGTTTTGTTGCCATTAGTGATTCGATTATTCACTGTAGCTTATACTGAAGTCTTAACAAAGTCTCCTTAGAAAGGCTTGACGTTCAGCTTTAAGATGTGCTTTTAACTTCATATTGCTGGTTCTGCAAGCCTTTAATCATCTCCACCGTACCTCTGAGTTTGGAAATTTCCATTTGCGTGTCATCCTCTCAGCCACTTCGAATTGGACTATTCTTCTTCTTCCTTCGTCTCAAGAGACCTTAGCTCCACTTCAAGATCAGTGGTCTACTTGATCTTCTCCACCAATTACATAGCCTTTTGTTTTGCTTATTCTTTATTTCTTTTCGCTTCTAATGATCTCGCCCTCTTCTCCGTCCGAGATTGCAAATCCTTATGTAAGCTCTTTGATAATGGCTCTAGGGTGCGGATGTCCTTGATCTAAGTGCTCTTTCTTTCCTCCATCTTACTAAATCGTTCCCATTCAAGGGGCTCAGTCTGTCATAATACACTTAGACGAGCCATCTCCATTCTACAGTCTTCTGTCGCATTTAACAGATATTTCTCCCTTTCATTGATCTGCTCTTCTAAAAGTTGAACACATTTCTCCTTTTCTTCAAGCTGCTGCTGAACATTGTCGAGTTGCTGTCCGGTTAGTTCACAACTACCTATCTTTCTTTCTAGTTCTACCTCGGTATCGTTCAAATTCTTCTGAACTTCTAACATCTCATCATTTTGTAGACGCAAAGCTTCCATTGCAGCTTCCATCTCCTTCGCCAGTTTTTTTTCGTAGTTGCGGTCAATGACCTTAGGCGTGCCGAAAGTCTTGCACGCTTTGCTTTGCTGGCGGCCATGCCCTCGACCAGGTCTCCGTGTTCTTTCAATCTCTTGTCTATGTCGCAAGCGAGGTGCTCCATTAGTGTTGGCTTCCTGGGAACACAATTAAGCTGCTCAACTGGTCTCATATCTATGTCAAGCGCAGCGTGTCTGGCTAGCATAGCGGTCTCTTCTATTTCGGGGTCTACAGGTGTCACGGCATGGCTGGTACTACTAGCAATAGCCAAAGGAGCTTGCTGCAAAGGCTATCTGCCTTTCGGCATAGCGAGCTCACCAGATGTCTTAGACATGGTGTGAAGGGAAGAGGGGAGAAAGGTGAAAAAGGCCCGCGCAATGCAGGACAAGGTCGAACGGGAGGCCCGGTCGAACAAAGGAAGTGTAGGCTGCCAGAAGGCTGCCTCAAAAGAAGGTTTCCCGAAGGAAGAGGAAAGGAGTGAGCCTGCAAAAGCAGGGCAAGTTCTGACGGGGGTGCCGCTGACCAAGAGTGAGAAGGATCTCAGTACTGGTCGTACACAGGTCTTATGGAAAGAAGAGATGAGTACAAAGCCGTCAACGCCAATGACAATCAGACAAGCAGGCTGTGAAGCCAACAGAGTGAGCCACTTGTGTTGATGATGAAAATCATTAAAGGAGGCGGAGAGAAAAGAGAGAAGAAAGGAAGACATATGAAGATTGCGGAAAGAGGCCGCGCTGAGGGGAGCTACATCATCATTCTCCAGAAGCAACTCACGAACCCCAACCAAGAGGCCGCTAGATTTGATGCCAAAATGGCAGCCGACGCGGCAAACCCTATGCTGTCCTCGGGCAAGACGTCAGACTCTCGTCTGGCTGTGCAGCTTCACCCACTAGTCATCCTGACCATCTCCGACTACATCACTAGACACATTCTACGAGAGCAAAAGGGACCGATTGTTGGAGCGATCCTGGGAGCTCAAAATGGACGCGATATTACCATGGAGCACGCGTTTGAGTGCAAACTCGAAGAGTCTGCGGATGGTCAAGTCGTCTTGCACCCTTCCTGGTTCCACGAACGACTGCAGCAATGTTAGTCCTACCACTTCAGAAATTAGAGAACGTGGAAAACTGACAAGTAACGCAGATAGAGACGTGCACAAAGCGCCAGCATTGGACCTAGTGGGATGGTTCACGCTTACACCCAGTGCCGGCCCTCAACCCCACCACCTCCCCATTCACAACCAGCTCCTCGAGCAGTATAACGAATCCGCACTCCTCCTTGCCTTTCACCCATCCTCTATTGCCGACGGATCATCCAAGGGTGGCAAGCTACCGTTAACAATATACGAGAGTGTCTATGAAGTCAGTTTAGACGAGACCGACAGCTCGATGCAGGAAGCAAACGAGGCTACACTGCGTTTCCACGAGCTGCCGTATACAGTAGAAACAGGAGAAGCAGAGATGATCGGCGTAGACTTCGTGGCTAGAGGAGGCGCGCGAGCAGAAGCGAGGAATGCAGCAGAGGGCAAAGGCAAGAAGCGAGCAGCAGGCTCAGACGAGAGCAAACCGCCAGCAGAGAGTGACTTTGAGTTTCTGTCAGCCGAGGATGAAGACAAGATTGCGATACTGACGTCAAAAGCTAATGCGATTCGCATGCTACAGCAACGCGTCTCGTTGCTTAAAAAGTATCTGCAGGCGGTACCGCCATGCTATCTCAACGATGCGTCTATTACCACCATGGAGTCAAATCCAGATATCTCTCATACGATTCTTCGGTCAATGGCAAGCCTTCTTGCACGACTTCCTTTGGTTACGCCGACGACAAGGGCAAGTAATGGCGCTGGCACAGCCTACGAGCAAGAGTCAGCGGCGGAAGCTTCTGACGTGGCGCTAGTGTCGTTGCTGGGCAGTCTGGGAAGTATGTTGGAGCAGGCACAGAGCATGGGAAGGAAGGCATCGATTGTGGAGAGCAGATCGAGACATGGCAGAGGAGGGCGCTTTCAAATACCCACAGATCAGGGCATACACATGGACGACGAGGACGGCGACTCCATCATGGAGGATGGCAGGTATTAGTTGTCCTTCTTCCGCAGGTCTTCCGCGGTCTGCCCCAGCTTGTTGCAGTCTTCAGCTGGAGGACACCCTGGAGGGAAGGAAAGAAAACGCAAAATAGTAGATTTATGAGCCACGAATACAATGTAATATCAAAGCCACCGTTCCAGAAAGGGGCAGATGCAGCCGCGGCCCGCCACGCTAAGGGGGAGACTCCACTACGCTACGCTTCTTGTGTGGACACGGGGGGAAACACCACCGCGAACGACTCATCCTCAAGCCAGAGGCCTCTTCGGAGCTTTTCCCACCGCGCAGTCCTCCAGTCGCCGACTTCCCTGCAGACGTGGCTTCTCCTCGTGCCGCTCCGCCCGCCCGCTCTCGACTCTAGACAATCAGCCTCGTCACCACGTCCCTGTTACCTTAGCGCACGCATCCCCCTGCTCTGGCCTCTGGCTAGTAGCCAGTCTTGCCTTTTGCCTAAGATCTACGACTCTTGCCCACCATGGGCCTCTTGGTACGTTGCTGTCCTCTTCTGTTGCGCCTCTCGGTCTCGTTGGCCTGAGCGTGGACCGAGAGTCGAGAGAGCGAGAGAACGAGAGGAACAAGAGACAAGAGACTGACTACTGGCAGCAAAACTTCATAAGCCGAAGCAAGACAAAGAGCCCTCGCGATGACACCTTTGACGACGACTTCAACCCGCTGTCTCTGGCCTCTACACCTTTCATATCTCGGCCCCCGCCTCTTGACGCCAAAGTCGAGCAGGAGCTGCGCAAGGCGTGCGCCGTCATCCTGTCAGATCTGAAACCGTCTGGCTACGATGTCGAAGATACGCGCATGCGCTCCGACATGCTGCTAGAGGAAGCTGAGCGCGAGGGCAGCCACTATTCACAGGCCAGCCGCAAAGCTCCAGCATCGCGCTTCTCAAATCCCAGCGACTTCTCTGCAGCCTCGCAGATGCACTCTGCTCAGCGACCCAAGAAGCCCATGGACCCTCCGCGCGAGTCTGTCAGGCTCTCTACAAACACAAAAGCCCAGATTGCCTCTCTCATGGCTCCGCTAGAGGCTCCCCTGGCCCCGGCCCCCACAAATGCGCCTACCTCGCGGGGAGATACGAAGCTGGTTTCCGCAGAAATATCCTCGCCCTCACTCAAATCGCCCTCCATTCCTAGTTCCAAGCACAATCTTATTTCTCTACAAGAAGCACAAGCCATTCGTGCACAAAGCGTCACGTCACACCGTCGCGAGGAATCGCTGGTACCGAAGAGTCCAAGTGCTCTGCAACCACGAGGCTTCAACAGGACAGAATCTCTCAACTCGCAAACTGCACGCCCCGAGTTTGGCCATTCTGCAACGGCCTCTAAAAGTGCCATTGAGCGGCCAGCCGGAGTTCCTCCTGTGCCACCGCTCAGCTCAGCCAGGGTGGCGAAGGCAGAGTCTGGCAGATTAGAAGGCGATGCGGCGGCCAAGGTCATGGAGCAAAAAATGGCCAATGGCATCCTCAAGGACAAGTCAGATGAGCTCGGCAGGACACGCACCATGCCGGCCGTCAGCGGCCCGGATGGCTTCATGAAGAGCGCCCAGTTGAATGGCACTGGTCGGACGGCGTCGCTGACTGGCCAACGAGCCGGATCGCTGACCTCTCACACAAAGCAGCCTAGCCACGGTATCCTGAAAGATTTTGTGCGACCTTCATCGCGGCCAGGCTCGAGGGGCAACCCCGTCGGCCCCGCACTCCGAGAGAGCCGAGAGAGCCGCGAAAGGGAGAGGGAAAGGCAGAGGCAAAGAGAGTCCCTGTCAAGACGTGGCGACCCCGAACCTGGCGATTTCGATTCGCTCATGTCCTTTATGCGAAAGGAGAGCCAAAAGACTCCAGGCGTGGAAGCTTCCAGCTCGGCAAAGCATCACTCACCATCTCGAGCATCCATTAGCTCGACCATGTCCAAAGGGCGTGCACCCGTTATTCCAGCAAGAATATCATCACGCACCTCGAGCATGGTCAACACTCCCTTTCCCAATGGCATCTCCCAAGGCAATACCCTACGGGGGACCACAGAGCAGCCAGTACTTGCAATCCCGGCCCGTGGAGTATCATCCCCAAAAAGTCCTCTACGTCCACAAACCAATGGAGTCTCAAGCGAAGAAGACGACTCTGACAGTCCTGCATCACCCGAGACTCAGCAGCACACTGTTGACATAGTGTACCATTCACAAACAGACCAACGGCAATCACAATCAGCCAATTCGGAGCATACAGGCTTCCAGTCGGTCTCGTCACAAAAAGACCGCCGCGGCATCAAGAAGATTCTGTGGCGCCTCGGTGGCGGCGACATGCCGGTCCGCAAGAAGATTTTCGTGCCGCAGCCCTTTCAGCAAAGCTACGGCGGACATCCAGAATACGATGAAAACTACTGGAGCGACGAGGAGAGCTGCGCTGCGCCCGTCGTTGCCTTTGGCCGCGGATGGTAATGCTTCTCCTTTCCTCTCTTTTGAATGCAAGCCGTCTTTGGTTGAACGCAAGCCATCTTCAGTCGAAAGCCACTTAAGAGAAGGGAAGAGAAGAGAAGACAAGGAAAGCGAAAAGCTGGAATGAATAGAGACACAGACACGATTCTCCTTTTTTTTCTTACTATTGGTTCAGACAATGTATAATATATCCCCCTCGCTAGGCCTTGCTCTTCTTCATACCTTTCACTCCCTCGACTTCCCGTCCTTCCAGCAGGAAATCGGGATACTGTAGGCGACCCATGCCACCGCTAGTCCTCCAGGCGCCGCCGTCGACAACCAGCGTGGTACCATTGACAAAGTTGCCTGCCGCGCTGAACAAGTAGACTGTAGCATCGGCAATCTCTCGCACCGTACCAAACCTTCCAACAGGCACAGACTTGTTGGCGGCGACGCGGGCCGCATCACCGCCGAGTAGCAGCCTGTCCATACCCTCTGTGCCACTGATGGGCCCCGGGGCAATGACGTTGCTGGTGACGCCGAGCGGGGCCTGCTCAATGGCAATGTGGTTGCTGAGGGCGTCGACGCCGGCCTTGGCCGCCGAGGCATGCGTCTGCAGGGGCGTGCCGGCGTAGTAGAGCGTGGCAGAAACAAAGACGATGCGGCCGCCCGTTGCAGTCCCCGGCCCTGCGCCCGTCGTGCGGTTGCGCGCCGCCGCCTTGACCAGCTCTGGCAGCGCCGCCTTGAACGTGTTGTACGAGCCCAGCAGGTCGATCTCCACGACCGCCCGGAACGCGTTCGCCGACAGCTGCGTCTGCGGCGCCAGGAAGTTGCCCGCCGCGCCCGCTATCACGAAGTCGACTTGGCCTAGCTGCCGCACGCACTCTGCCACTGCGCCCTCGAGCGCCTCGATGCGCCGCACGTCGACGCCGCCCAGTCCGATGACTTTGGCGTTGGCGCGGCCGTCAGCGCGCGCGGCTGCTTGCATGTCGGCGGCTACCGTGCGCGTTTTTTCTTCGTTGCGACCGATGATGAAGGCATTGGCACCCAGGTGTACGAGCGCGCGTACCTGTGCTGAGCAGATGGAGCCGGCGCCGCCGGTGCAGAAGACGACCTTGTCGGCGAAGATGCCGGGAGCCCACACGGGCGAAACATATGCGTGTGACGGCAATGGCGCCATTCTCTTTTGTGTATGTTGTTCTGCCTTTACAGAGGTTTCCTTGGGAGGCTTTCTTCGGGGAGGCTCCGGGGGAGGCTTTCTCCGGGCGGGCTTTCTTTGGGGCTTCTTAGGACTGAGGGACAAGAACGGTTGAGAAGCTCTGGTGGGAGGGGGTAGCCTGAACACCAAAAGAGAGGACAGACAGATATAAAATAGAAGAAACGCGGCCGTGGAAGAAGAAGATAGTATGATCATTGTGAGGCGGCCCTTCGGCTAAACAGTCCATTCCGTCGTCCTCGGCCGTTCAATAATCTGGGGTCTGTGCCGCACGACTTGGCAATCTACGGCCGTACCTTGATAAACTACCCGGCGGAGGGATTCTAGGTGGCAGGGTTCATTATGGAGGAAAGGAAGATAGGCTAGCGAAGGACGGTAAAGCGAAAGACGGGCGAGCGAGAGACAAGAGAAGAGCCATTCGAATGGCTGTGTATTGTGGGGTATCATGGTTAAAGATAAGAGGTACGCTATGCTACGCTATGCAGTTTTCCCTTTGAAAGTCTGGCAGTTACCTCTTCAGGTATGCGCGAAATAAGGGAGAGAAGGGGGACAAAAGATGGGGGACAAAAGATCAGAACCCATAGTCGGGCAGGGCCAGCTCGTTGTCTTCCTCTAGCGTCCACGATCGGTTCTTTGACAAGGACTGCTCGGCACTACAGCTGCGCATGATGGTGCTGCGCGAAGCCGACAGTGTAGGCCTGTACTCGGCGTGCGAGTAGGAAAAGCTGCGCTGGGGAGTAGGCCTCTTAGGTGTCGCGGCAGGCTCCTGGGTGACCAGGGCAATCTTTCGCCTCCGCACGGGCTCTTCGGGGCTGCTTTCCCGCTCATGCTCGGGTCGACGATGCATCTTCTTTCGCTTTTCCGTCTCTGCTCTTGCCGCTCGCAGTGAGCCAGTCACTGATGACGAACGATGTGACGGTAGATCTGCAGCATTGACAACTTGAGAGAGCATGCTCGGGCCGCAACGCCGACGGCCTGGCTCTTTCGCGACGGCAGTCTTGGTCTTGCGGTAGCCTTTCCATCTGCTGATCCTTTCTTTCTCATAGTCTTCCCTGACGTCGGCCAGCTTCTGCGTGGCCGCTTTTTCTTCATTGATGAGTCTGGCGCGCAGAGGGTCCGTCCGGCTGTCGAGCTTGGGTCCGCGGCGGTTTTCATTGATCATAGCGTGCGCCTCCCAAGCCGACGCGTTGCGGACATTGGTAGTGCGACTGCTGGTAAAGGAAAACCAATCCGTGTCGTCATCGGCGTCATCTTGTGAATCATTGTCATCCGAGGAACTGCCCGTCGAGGTAATTTCGTGGTCCGAGAAGAGCGACTCGTCGGCAAAGTCGACATCCTCGCAGCAATTCCAGTCGTCGTCATTGGCAATGGCACACTCAGAGTCGCGGTCGAGATCACGGAGCAGCTGGCGAGTGGCGTCCAGCTGGTCTCGGGCAGCGCACAGACGCTCTTCCCAGACGGCGGAGAATGATTTGTACTCGCAGGCAAGACAGTCAGAAGGAAGGATGATGATCTCGGTGCCAGGGGTGCGGGTGCCAGAACAGAGGGGAGCACCGTTAGTTGCAGCCGTGTAGGTCAAACGGCAGCGAGAGACTGTATGCATGGTATGGTGGCTGCACGCATGGCGATAAGCAACCGTGCGACACATGTCGGCTATTTTCCGGTGCTGGTCTTTGTTGTTGCTGCTTTCGATTGCTGGTCTCGAATGATTGCAGGCCAGAGTATAGTGCGGTTTCAAATTGCAGCGTGATATATGGTCATATTCTTGAAATTGGAGTCAATGTCAATTGGAAGTCGGGCGACAGAAAGATTAAAGAGCCAGAGAGATTAGGTGACGCAGGTGCCGCTCGAGAAAGTCGCCGGGGAGGGGGGGCCAGCGGTGATCGACGTGACGGGAGAGGGCCGGGATACGCGAGCGAACGTCAGCGGGATCGTAAGCGGCAGACACATGCAACCTCGCGTGCAGGCTCGTGTCTTTGGACGATGAGATGGGGGATCTGCTGGCATATATCTGATCTCGGCGGGCAACCCCAGCCCATTGTGTCATCTCGGGGCCAGGCCCCCGGCTTGGGAAATGACAGAGTGGTTTTTGCAACGGTTCGAGGGGCCCCGGATCTGCCGCGGCTTACCACAAGCGGCAATGCCTCGTCGCGCCAGCCCACGCCGACAGCCCAAAGTGGTGTGCCCAGAGATGGGCGGCTATAAAATGCGGCCAGGAGAAGGGTGGCCGCGGCAAGGGGAAAGCGGGGGACAGAGGCGCACAGAGGCGCACAGATACGGTGGGACCAGAGTATCGTGCGTCTCTTCGATGGCAGGGTGCCGTTCGGCGCGAGGCTTGCGTCGCTATGCAGGGGAGATCAAAACCCGCCAGGGCGCGGGTACCTTTGCCCCCCTCGCCACTAGCACTTGGTACTCGCTCCCGAGGCTTTTGGGGGTGCCCCACTATTCCCGGCCAGGAACCAGTGAGGGCTCGTAGGGCTGTGGTGACAACCCAGACGCGCCCGATGCGGGGGTGCCTCCATGGGCTCTTCCCTGGGCTCTTCCCTTGATCGACGCCAGTGCGCCGGGTGTGCGGGTGTACGGGTGTGCGCGGGGAAACAAGCACAGAGTGACAGACGGGGATAACGTTCCCCCTCTTCTCGGGCCCTCTGGCTTACAGTATGCGAGAGGTTCATCAGAGGTTCACCAGAGGAGCTCAGTCGAATCTGAGTCCAACAGAGAAGGAGTCAGGCCACGTTTGACTTTCGCATTGATCTAGCTACTGTGTGTTCGAGGCAAGCCGAGCATGCCGCTTAGTCCGTGCGCGTCATGCCAGTCGAATGGTCAGCCGTGGGCCAGAGGAATAGTCGGCCGGTCCAGCAGCGGCGAGTCGGCCAGTAGCCAGCATCAGCCAGTAGAGGAGTCAGCAAGCAGAAAGCCAGCAGACAGCCAGCAGAAAGCCAGCAGAAAGCCAGCAGAAGAAGATACTTCAGCCAGTAGACAAGGGAGCAAAACTTTCCAGAAGCCTGTCGATTTGCTTAGCCCTGCTTAGCGCGCTCTCAATTGATACCCAGTTCTCGGACTCCCCGGCGGCAAAAGCCTCGTAGATGTTGCTCACGCCACGTCCCTTGACGGGCACTTCTTCCTGAACCTCACTCCACGCCCACGCAACCTCTTCCACGGCTTCGTCTTGATCAAAGTGCTGCACATGGATAGTGACGGGCACGTCGTAGGCATACGCCTGCAGATGCACGCCCGACGGGCTTCGCAGTTTGATTTCCCCGCGTTCGCAAACGATGGACCATTCAAAAGCCGCATCGCCTGTAAACGGCCGCCCACAACGATAGAGGCCGGTCAGCGTCGCCCCGTTGGCCACTGTTGCTGACGCAGGCAGCTGGCCGTGGAGCGACAGCAGATCGGGCACATCTGACACCACCGTCTCGACAATCTCGCCGGCATCTTTGACACGCACGCGTGAACGCTGCAGTTGCGTGCGCACGTGGAGATCTGCAACATCGCCTAGCACCGCCTGCACATAGTCAAACACTGGTGGATTGTCAGCCCAGTCGGGTACGCAGAGCCTCCAAACTCACAGTGTGCAAAGCCAATGGTGATGGGGTTGCCACCCACTTGCCGCTGGGCAAAATACTTGAGCCCTACGGGCAACACATCACGATCAATGCTTGCCTCAAACCCTCGGAAATCACTGCTGAGCACCTTTCCCACCCTGCCCTTTGCTAAGATCTCCTTGACTTTCAAGATTGGTGGCGCCCAACGGCCCTGCAGGCCGATGACAGTTGCGGCCCCCGTGTCCTTGGCCACTTGTGCCAACGCAGTTGTGTCAGCCACAGACGACGTGACGGGCCACTCAATGTAGACTGCCTTGCCGGCGCGCATGCTGGGCAGTGCAGTCTCGTAGTGCTTATCAACGCGTGTATTAACCACGACGAGGTCGACATTGGTGTCTCTGGCCAGATCTTCGGGGTTACCGTACGCCTTGGTCTTGCTGTCGAGCCCAAAATCCTTGATGGCTGCTTCTGCTGCTGCGACGCTGCTGTTGCACAGTGCCGTGATGGTGTACTTGGAGCGACCTCGCGCAGTCAGCAAGTAGGGAAGATGACCGCCTGACGCCCAGCTCGTTTTGGCCGACGACGACAGGCCTATTAGTCCCACACGTATAGTCATACTTGCTTCTCGTTTCAATCTTTTTGTCTCAAATGTAAGGATGAATGTCGCTGGCAAGTTCTTGTAGACAACCTGAGGTGGTTGCAGCATTTCAAAGCACTGACGATCGCTTTGTCATCTTCTGGGAGTCCTGCGGAAGCTGTTCCTCCATTGGTGTGAACCTTTGATCTTAGTATCCTCAAAGGACTCAAAGATGGTTCGTCTGGCGAAGACAACCTCCCCGCCTTGATAATGAAGCCAGTCGCTTCGAGATTTCGTAAGTAGACTTTCAATTCAAGGCAATCTCCTCAACAGATTCGCACAGCCGTGGTATAAAAGCCGCAATGAACCATGGTAGCTTGCATCCCTGGCATACCGTAGCCTGGTACCTCTCAACTACAGTACCAGATACTATAGAAAACTTCAAGTATAAGAAGCTCTCCACTTCAAATAGAACTCCTCCGTTGCAAGAGCAAAATAGTCTAGTATGCGGATTTCAAATTCTATCATACCGGTCCTCAACCTATCATTGGCTCTGGTTGATCCAAAAGAAACCCTCCCACAATGTTGGAAAGGCACGAATTTCCCTCCTGAATCAGCCTGGGTGCCATTTGAGCAGTCTTTTAAGATTCAGCACAACAGCATGCTCTTCAATGGCGACTCGTCGCGCGAAATCTCTGCAGTCAAAGCGTCTATTGGGAAATATGCAGCACAGACTGGCGTGCCTGCTGAATTGATTCTGGCTGTCATCATGCGTGAGTCGTCAGGCCGAGTTGACACCATTTGCGGTGATAATGGCCTGAGCTGCGGCATCATGCAGGTGCAGGGGCCAGGCTCGTTCATCACCTGCAAAGAGCGGCCTTGCAGCAACGAGGTAATTGACAACATGGTCCGCTGTGGAACGGTCGGAGGATGCCCAGGCCAGACAGGCAGCAATCTTGCGACCTGTATGAGCAGCAACAGTGGGCTTTTCGGAGCAACAGCCAGGTGCTTGTATGTTTTGCCCCGTTTAGCCATGTAAGGCTAGAAGAGGAGGAAACGGCTGATCACGAAGCAGTAACACCGGAAGCGTGACGGATCCCACCGACTACGCTGTTGCGCAGTACGGTATTCGGCAATACGTCCAGGACATTGCGAATATTATGCTAGGAGCAGAGAGCGCTACCTGGATCAAGCTCGACCAGCAATGCTTCTCTTAGCTTCCTTTTCTTGTCTTAGCCATTTTCTTGTCTCGACTGGCTTTCCTAACTTCTGTAGCTTTTATTGGCCCATGTTCGATAGAACCCAGCTGAATATGAATAACTTCAGCCAAAGTAGCAAAGTTAAGAAATCAAGCACGAGGACAGGTAGAAGTAGAAATAGGAGGAGAAGGAGAAGGAGATATTGCCGCAAAAGAGCGTCAGGTGTAGTCTTGACACCTGACGCTAACAATCTCCTTGTCACCCTTGCCACCGAGAACCAGCGCGGTGAGACGACCACCTCTTACACACCCCGTATCAAGGCCAACACTGAATCTCTTCTCGACAAGGCCCATCCTCGAGTCGTGCCCGTAGAGGACAGTCATGCGCTCCTTTTTGTGTAGTTTCTTCTGTTCCGTATGCCAGACGCTCCACCAGGGGTCCCCGTCACGCTCCTCGCTCGGCTCAAAGTGTTTGGACATTGTACGCATGTGCATGACGTGCCAAGGAGGCTGCTTCTCGAGCTTGACATGTGGCACAAGACCTGCATGAACCACAACCGAGCTGCGTGTCTCGAGGCTGGGAATGTTGCCGAGGGAGAGGATCAGAGGACAGCTAAGCAAGTAATCAATGTCTTTCTTGTCGAGGTTCTGCTCTAGGATGGAGATCTTGTTTGATGGAGGGTACTCGGTCGGGGAGAAGTGAGATCGCAGCAAGTTGTCTTCGTGGTTGCCTCGAATGCAAGTGGCATCTAGTGACTGTGCGAGCGCAAGCACGCCGTGCGAGTCGGGCCCCTTGTCAATCATGTCGCCGGCTAATATGAGGTGGTCGAACTTGGCGTCAAAGCTGATCCTTTTGAGGAGGCGCGACACTTTGCACAGTCGTTAGTTTAGACACAGAGACATTCAGGACGAGCAAGCTAGGACTCTTGAGAAAGAAAGGGAAAACCAACGCTCTGAGCTGCATCCATGGACATCACCCACAACGACTAGTCGCTTGCCACGCTTCCCTTTTGGCGTCTTGGCCTTGGGAATGTGCGCTGTGTCGAGACGCTGGACCTGGATAACGTCTTTACCCGGGTTGCCAGCCTTCTTTGGCGGTGACGGGCTCGAATGTAGAGCAAGTGCGCAGATTGCCGCAAAGACAAGTATGATGGTCATGATCGATCGCAGAGACACAGGGAGCGAAGCGCGAGCCATGCTGGTGGTATTGTCGAAAGAGCCAACGGGGCCTGCCTCCTCGTCTATCGAAGCATCTCCGAGGAGAGGTTTCGCAGACATGGCAGGATGCGGTCTTTGGGCGAGATGAGAGTAACAATGTTGTCGAGGACTACGTGGAAAAACTTCAAAGAAACGCTGCCTTATGACGTTTGTGATGACAGGGGCCCCAAAAGAGCCTCAGGTGCAGATCGCGCCCCCCTCTCCACTCACTGGCTAAGAGACTCTTTTCTGATGAAGATTAAAAATAAGGGAGTAGAACAGAATTCATGTCATTTTCTACGTATGGCGAATGTTCTGTACGTAGGGCCGACGCGTGGCGAATACGAGCATTCTCGACGTACGGTGAGATCGTTGGCCTCAGAATGTGTCCAACCCAGTCCCAGCATTGCATAAATCGTTCCATCGCCGTCATCAGCCAATGTCGCCATTGACGCCAGCGAGAACAAAGAGAGAGAGAGAGAGACGTAAAGATGAAACAGCCCAAAAGAAAAACCGACGTGAAGGGGTATCCGAGTAGCAGTCAATCTAGAATCAGATCGCAGGCCGAGCTCTAACTCAGGAGTCTGAGCTGCAAAGGAAATGAGGCAAAACGAACAAACAACAGGCCTATACGTCGCTGTAGTAGGCCTTCTTCTCATCGCCGAATGCGGGTGATCGCGGTGGGTCAGTCTTCTTCTCGCCCTCAAGACGCTGCTCTTGCCTCCTGCGGTCGCATTCCTCCGTCTCAATTCTCTGCAGTGCGCGCGAGTACGCGTTGACGCGAATGGCCAGGAAGACCTGAATGATGGTGGTAATGATGGCGCCGAGGGCGGTCAAGCCCATGAGTACGGTCAGCACGCGTCCACACTGCATTTCCATTGCATTCTCCATCTTCTCGCGCTGTTCGGGTGCCATCATGTCGACGGTAGACGTGCCCGGTGCGGGTTGGGGCTGGTGTGCCTCGAAGAAGGCGACGATGCTGTCGCGCGAGCACACGGCGGCGCGAATGTCGGGGATGAAGGAGAGGGCGAGGAGGCGTGGTGCGGCAGACAGAACCACATCGATGATGAGGTAGTTGGCAAATATGGCAACCAGGGTGGCATTTTGCTGAGAAGAATGTTAGCTCTGGTGTGGCCCGAGCTCCCCCATGCGGATGAGCCGGACGAGCCGGACGTGCCGGATGGAAGATGGGAAGCAAACATACCCTTTTGGCGCCAATGAATCCAAGTACAGACAGCAGGGCAGCAAAGTAGCAGTACGCGGAAAGATGTGTGGCGAGTTGTAGCGGTTCGTCAGGGATATTGTTGAGGGCGTATGCGGTAAACAGATTGTAAGCAAAGACGAGGGAGGCGAGGGCGAGAGTCAGGCGGCTGTCCATGGGTCAGCATGGTTGGGTCACGCGGTGACAGCGGTGGAACAAAACATACCGATAGCTGTTTAAAGCTGTCATGGTAGTGTCGGAAGCCAGCCCTGGCTTGGTAATCTCGCGTGTGTGTGTTTTGTGTTGGAGGAGGGGGGTTTGGAGTCGGGGTAGAGGCAATGGTGCACGTCGACCGGCGAGTGCTGATGAAGGAGGGCGCAATCTCTCGGAGACGCAGGGTGTCGAGCGAGTGACGAAAGGACGATGGAGAAAAGGGAAGAAGGGACAGTGGTGTGAAGCTGATGATGGTGGTGGTGGTAGCAGAGGTCGCAGCAGCTGACTGTGAGATCACCACTAGCGTCACCAGGCGAAATCCCGCCGCATCCGAAGCGCGAGACCTCCGAAACCCCGTCTGCTGCAGCGGGCCTATCGAGCCTTTTCTTCGATGGGGAATTTCTCGTGTGCTCTCTATCTTTTCGCTGCCGCCGTGCTTGTTCGTCGCGACTGAAGCTGGCGCTGGCCTGGCGTTGGCCACGAGGCTTGACGAGGCTAGACGACAGCCGGAGACGAAAAAAGGCCCCCGCTCTTGTTCACAATTACAAAGAAACTCTGGGCCGACAGGGCACAGCACGCGTGCCGCGGGCAGCCCTATGCACACCCACCGTGCCATGATCGGCGGCAGCCAGCACAGCACCGCAACAGGGGAGGTACATGAAACCCATTGCTCCACGGGCACTTTTCGGTGGCTGTCGTTGCCCTGCACGCCCTGCCCGCCCACCGCCCTGACAGCAACAAGGAGCGTTTTCCTTACTTCCGCTCGTCGACTTCCGTTCGCTCTCAGTCGCTCGTTTTCCTCCGTGCTGATTGTCTCTGCGCTCTGAGCAACTTGCTTCCGCACTGGCCACGTCTCCTTGTCTCTGTCTCGTTCGTGCACATGTCACCCGGCTCTCCTAGGGTTTACTTAAGCTGGTCGCCTTCAAAGTTCATTCTCTACATGTAGCCCGTCTGAGCACTCCCTCCAATTGGAGTAAACAGCCCTCTGACGGTAATAAATCTCCAATTGAAATAAGTGAAGAGAAGAGAAAATGGTCAGGCGAAGATCGGAATTGCCACTCCATAATCTGGAGGGTTGTTGAACCTGAGATGCCGGTCGAGCGCGCTAATCTCATCGAGTTCCTCGGTCTTCAAGTCCCAGCCTGTGACGTCCAGGTTCTGCTCCAGACGGCCCTGGTTGTTACTCTTCGGGATGACGGCCACGCCGCGCTGAGTAGCCCAGCGGAGCAACACCTGCGCAGGTGTACGACTATGACCCTCTGCAATCCGCGTCACGACTGCATTTTCCATGAGCAGCGGCGCATCCTTGGCGCTCTTCATGTCCAGCTCGAGGAAGCTCTGCGGGCCAAACGAGCTGTACGCAGTAACGGCGATGCCATTATCTTTGCAGAGCTTCAGTAGTCCAGGCTGCGTTAGGTAAGGGTGATGCTCGATCTGCAGCGTCGCCGGCGCGATGCGCGCATATCTCAAAAGGTCCACCATGAGGCCGCCGCTGTAGTTGCTGACACCAATGCTCCTGGCCAGCTTGTCATCGACTAAGTCTTCCATGGCAGCATATGTCACGTGGAGTGGCGTCTTGCTCTGTGTAGTCTTGCCGTCTGCATCTGACCAACCAGGCGGGTACCTGATGGACGGATCCACATACTTGAGCGCAATGGGAAAGTGAATGACGTAGAGATCAAAGTAGTCGATGCCTGCTCCAGTCAGTCAAACCTTTTGCTGAACCTCCATCCATTGAAACGACTTTTAAATGACCTCTAAACGATCTGTAGACGGCCTCTAATTAAAATGACTTTTAATTGAAGTGACATCTAATTGAAATGGCCTAGAGGAGAAGAGAGGAGGAGAGAGAAGAAGAAGGAGAAGAAGAAAAACATACCGTAGTCGGCGAGCTGACGCTTGCAGATGGGCTTGACCTGCTCCTTGTCGTGAAAGCTATTCCACAGCTTGGACACGATAAAGAGGTCCTCGCGCTTCACGAGACCATCCTTGATGGCGCGGTTGATACCTTCGCCTGCCTCTTTCTCGTTACCATAATCTGTGGACGTGTTAGTGGCGTTGAATGAGCTCTTCCTCAAAGAAGCTCACCGCAAGCTCCGTCAAAGAGACGATAACCAGTTTTAATGGCATTATAGACCTGGTCGGCGCAGGTGGCATTGGTCACTTTCCACAGGCCAAAGCCAACGACAGGCATTTTGTGGCCATTGTTGAGAGTAATGGTGTCGCGTCCGAGCTTCGACATGATTTCTACAGACAGTCTAGACGTGCTTCAAAATGCAATCTCTTCGAGGCAATGCTTTCGTCTCTTCAATTCAAGAAAGAGGCGGCCATCATCGCCGGCTAAAAGTCCAAGCTGCCCCGCCATGCTGTCATCGCTCTAGCTCTTCTCGATCCAGCGAGAGCCTCAATCGATTTTGCCGGTGCAGATCACCCTTCCGAACAGCCTTAATGCAAACCTTCTATCCTAGTCAGGTCTCCCAAACTCCCCACAAATGCTACATGGAAGATCTTTGAAAGGCCTAGTAAATGCCCTGCGTGCGATATTGAAACGTGTCGTATCTATCAAAAGCCTGTTAGCAAAACCATAAAAAGTGAGGAGAGGAACAAAAACTCACAGTCGGGTATAGTAACTGCCCAAGCTCTTCTGTACCAGGTCCGTTTCCACGAAAACTTCAGCCTCCTCTTTTGTGAGGTGCAGCATGAAGCGTTGCCGCAGTGCAGTAGTCGTCTGCAGCGCACCTGCTCCAAAGCAGTCCATCTTGCTCTCCTTGCCCATGAGCTCAACAACCATGACAATGTTTTCAGCCGACTTGCGCAACGCCTGAAATGCAGCCTTGCACAGATCCACATAGGAACGGTAGCCAGGTGAGTTGACGCCCCCGAGAACCTCGACGTACTCGTGCGTCAGCTTGAATGGGGCCGCCTCGAAGCCGACACTGCCCGGCGAGTTGGACAGCATGAAGCCAAAGTCAATGTGGATGATGTGACCCATGTTGTCAATCAAAATGTTGCCATTGTGACGATCTTTGAGCTGCAGAATGTACGACAACATGCTGTAAGCGGCGAGCGAGCGAATAAAAGAGTCGAGCGCTGTCCTGTACGTAGCACTATCCTCGGCACCAAATGTTTTTGAAAAATGGTCCTTGAGCGTCGCAAAGCGCTTGCGTGGATTTGTCCCCGCTGCAATGGAGGACAGGGTCAGACTGCGCTTCAGCGAGTGTAGTGAGACACCGTTTGTAATGGTCTCGATGAGGCCCGACGACTCGCCAGTCACGAGGATTCGCATCTGCTTGACCCACACAGGAACGCCAGCGTCTTCCCAGATCTTGGCGCAGATTCGTATCATCTGGCAGGCAAAAAGCTCTTGACGCAGATCCGAGCCAGTCTTGACGATGACGCTCACGAGATCCCAATTCTTCATCCAGCCATAGGGAGATGTACGACGGATGCGGTCTCGCTTGCTGTTCCAGTCCTCGCCAAAGGTTGCTGCACTAGGATCGTCGCGGTCGCCAGGTCGACGAACGCCGCCAGTTTTCTGATCATTTTCCATTCGTGCCGCGCCCACACCCGTATTTACGTCAGGGGTGTCGGGCAGCTGTTCACTGCCTTCATCAGGAAGGTCAGCCATAATTCTTCCAGGAGTTGAGTCTGCAAAGATTTTGTCAAAAGTTTGTGGTGTGTCGTCGTTTGTGAAACTTTGTTCCTCCAGATTCTGCATGCTGGCAACAATCTTGGATTTAATAGCTTCCACCTCCTGCCGCGGCCTCTTTGAGCCACTAATGTCCAGCTGTGCGAGCATTTGTGCTGCTGTGCGCATGTGTGTTGCGAGTGCAGAAAAGTCAGGCTGATCAGCCGCTTGAGGAGTTTGTTTGCCCATGGCAAGCTTGTTAAGCCCCGGGCTTGCGGCTCTGCTCAGAGGAGCGTCTGTCATTCGAGGCGTTGACAGCAGCGAGTAGGATGACACTGTATTAGTGCTGCTCGACAGGCGCGGGGGCGTCTTTGTGCTTGCAGCTCTTGCAGCACTAGGCCTGCGTGGGTCATCTGCAACGCCATCTGAAAAGTCTTGCAGCAGGTCTGGGCTGCTCAGATCGCCAAGGGCCGGCTCAAAGACACTGTCCACGTTTGTAGTCATCTCCACTGGGGCATCTGGTTCTTCCCTTGCGGCATGTGTAATGTCAAACAGTCTTTTCCCTTTGTCCTTGTCTTCTGCGAGAGACGCTAGTAGCTGCTGATTGGCTTCCGTGCCGGGATCAAAATCAAAATCCTCACGCAGTACTTCGACCATGAGCAGATACGGGACACGCTCGGCGCTGTTGAGGCTGGTAGCCTCGGCCGGGTTCAAGCGGACGATTCGATGGTGCTTGCTGCGGCTGGGTATCCCGTCTGCCAGAGTGGCCGGGTAGATGCCAGGCACATCTACCTCTGCTGGTAAGTCGCGTGCAATGAGTGCAAGCTCGGCCCTGAGAGCACTGAGTCTTGCGGGTTTGGGTAGGACTACAAGACGGTTGGAGATGCCTTCGAGGGCAGACAAGAAAGCCGTCTCACTACGAAAGTAGTGCGCCCTCAATGCATGCACCCTGTCCTCTTGTGATAGGACTAAATCGTGAGTGTTGCGCTGCTCGTTCCACGATCGTGCGCCAGAGTTGCTTGTTGCAGGAGCTTCCAAAGAGCTTACGTGCCGGCTCAGGGACTCTGTAAAGTCCGGCAGCGACGATGTTTCCAGCCGGGTAAGGCCATTGATTTCTGACAATGAAACATGGCGAGCTCCTGATGTCCGTCTGGCCAACGTCTTGATTGCATTGGCGCTACGTCGAGACTTGCCTTGCTTTGAGGAAGTAGTCTGTTCCGAGTCTGTCCTTGTATGTGCAGACTTTGTCCTCCTTACACGTGCCGGCGGGCCTGTCACCGTAGCACTTCGACTGAGCTTCTGCACGTGAGGCGCTTCGGAAATAGTCTCTTCAGGAGGCCGGGGCCTGCGAGCTTGTGCAATGGCCAGCGGGCCAAGATGACGTGGGAAGAAGGGAGCGGCGACGCCCGCGAGGACTATGCTTGCGAGGACGGTGGTAGGAAGGATGTTTTCGTGGATCTTCTCGGGTCGCTGGCTGCCGGGAGCGCCAAAAACAATGTGCTGGACCTTGTTGAAGATGCGGCGGCAGGTTTTGAAGGAGGCCGACTGCGGTACGTTGGCTAGGTCGTGCAAATGCGTTTGAAATAGCCAAAAGGTCTACACTGTCAGCTTTGCTCCGACAAGTCTGTTCGGGGGCTCTCTCCGAGGAATTCCTTCAAAGACCCTCTTGTCTTGGGGAAACATAGGGAAAGAAAAACCATGAGAAAAGGAACATACAATGAGGGCGCCGCTCACAGACTCCTGGCACAAGTCGATGATGAACTCCTCAAGGGCCATGGAGTCATTCTCGACCGAGACGAGGAGATGGCATAGCTGCGGCAGGAAGAACTCAATCTCCTCGTAGGCGAACTGGCGCAGCTTATTGCACAGGGCGTACTGGATGCCAATGTGATCGGCATAGCGGGCGAGGTATGCCACGGCCAGTGAGGGGTCATTGTTGAAGTGGTCCGACTCAAAGAAGCGTTCCAGCAGCTGCCAACTCATTGGGGCAGGCGCGCCTCATTGCAGGACGGGCGCAGGTCGGGAGGTGGGTGTGGCAGGACAACAGTCGTTCAGCATTAATCTTCAATTCGGTTTCAGGGTTGAGGAAATGTTGCTGCTTGGCTGGCGCGCCTTACGGGGGGGAAGAATGTCAAGACGGCCCCCCAGCGAGAGCTTATTTTGTACCTGTATTTGTTTCTGGCATTCATTAAATTATGCTTCTCGGCTGCTTTTTCCAGCTCTTGGCTTATTTTCTTGAAAGGGGTATATTTACACAAGCCCGCCCGGGTCAGTTTTTCTGAAGAGCACATCCTCCTAGCCCCTCGCGACTATCCACTGGTAAACTAACCGGCAGACTGACTGGTGGCCTGGCAGACTAATTGACGTGCGAAGGAACAGACGGACAGCCCGGACAATGCGATGAGAGAATGGCCAAAAGCTCAGTCTACGCCAGCGTAGAGGTCGACTACAATGTTGACAGCGGCGACCAAAATCTCCGCCGCAATCAGGACAATGACTACCCATTCAAGGTACTCGCCATGCGCCTGCGTCAGCTGGTCCTTGAGCACCTGTAGCAGATCCGCAATGACGTTGAGTCGCTCGGTCAGTAGTGACACCCGTTGGTCCATCTCCAGGTAGCTGCGCATGGCCTGGTAGATTGGGTCCAGCTGCGGCTCAGCCCACATGAGCTCTGGCGCGTCCAGTACCGAGCCCTGCAGGTGGATGTTGATGCGCAGAATGAACAGCTCGCCAATTTGCATGTTGATCTCCTTTCGCGACAGCCCAATCTTGCCTGTTGATGCAATCTGGGTTGGAATCTCCTTGGTCGTCTCGATTGTTGTATCCACCAGGTCTTCATACAGCGATGTCTTGTTTTGATTAGTCTACATTTTGTCTTGCAGGGGCATAAAGCTAGTCGAGGATGGAGATTGAACAAGCTGGGCGAGAAAAGAGACGAGACGTCGAGAAAAGAAGAGAGGAAGAGAGGAGAGTAGAAAGAAAAGAAAGAGGCAGAACTCACCTTGACGCTCTGAGCCAGCGAGTGGCTAATAGCCAGCTTCGTCATGTAGTTCTTCTTGTCGCGCAAGCTGATAAAGTCGTTGTAGATGCGTGCTTGGTACTCTTTGGTGTAGTAAAAGTTGAACTTCTCCACCTGCACGTCGTCTTTGCCCAGTTTGTCCACCTCAAATTTGGCAATTTCTTTCAAGAAGCGCTCCTCCTCTTTAAGTGTCATGCCCCATATGACGACCGTGCCGTAGTCAAAGAGAAAGACCTCGGGTACGTGCACCACCGTATCAAAATCAACACTCTGCTGCGGCTCGTATTCAGTGGGAGCTTCTGTTGATACCATCGCGCTTACGCCCTGCTCATTGTTACTGCCTATGTCCTCGTGCTGCAGGTCTCGTCGCTCTTCTGTATTGCTGTCGTCCACTGCGCTCTCCGAATGTCGTCGTTCCCGCTCTTGCGTCTTGATGGGACCAGCCACGTCAAAGGCGTGCTTTCCGCTCGACTGGTGATAGTTGTAGGGTGTGTATATGCATTCATCAAAGAGCTTCGGCTGAGCACCTTTGGTCCTGCCTCGCCCGCGCAGAAACTTCATCAAATGGTCCATGTTGTATGAGTCGGCCGTGCAGTATGCAGTGACTCGTGGTAGTATGTCTCTGTCGTCCTTGCCCAGACGAGCGGCGTCTCTCCGGGCAATCGGATCCGATATGCGTGTGAATTGAGAGTAGACGTCTCTGCCGCTTTCCTCGTCCGGCTCACCGTCTCCATGGTCTGGATTTGGCAGGAGCTTAAGCTTTTGTGTGTTCTTTGATGTTCTTTGGGCGCCAGCTTTGGGCGCAGCAGGACCGTATGCCGTCGACAGAGGTGCGCCAGAGCTATGTCGTCTTCTGAGTTTGTTGAGTGCATTCAAGGGATTTCCTGCGGCCTGAGATGGCATAGAGGGAGCGCCGCTTGCTCGAGGTGACGACGGGCCGGCGGTGCTCGTTGATACGTTGGTGTTGAAGGTTACGGTCCGTGGCGGCTTTGGTGCTGGCTTTGCCGGAACCAGCGGCGTCGTTTCGTCGGTCGTGCCAGACATGGCTGGAAGATTGCAATGCCCCGTAGAGGCTGAAGGTGAATGTGCTCAAGGCGGATCCGGAGAGAAAGCCATTGCCCCAAGCGGGACGTCATTGTGCCAAGCCTGTCATGACTTTTTGGGCCTCACTTTTGGCCTCACTTTTGGCTTGATTTAATTCGAGGTGCTAGTAGTCTCTTTCTTTGAGTACAGAGATATGTATATAGAGGTAGACTACCGTCTGAGAAAGCCCCCTGTGGTTGAACTTCGGCTGCGTGCAAGCCACTGCTCCTTTACGTGTCGCGACCGTCCACTCGCCCTTGGTGCCAGTAGCTTGTTCTGCTTTTGCAGCACGCTGACCTTGACCGGACCTACTTGCACATCTTTTGGTCTTGCATCTGTAAATTTGATTGCCTTTGTGGTTGTCACGGATTGACTCTTGGGTTCTTCTGCTGGAGGCGTTGGTGGCCTCTCATACGCCTCGTCGGCCAGGATATCTGCTGGGAGCAAGTCTGGCAAATCTGCAGGCTTACTCCGCTTTTTTGGCTTGGTCGATGGTTGACTGCCTTTCCGGGCGAGCTTAGCCTGCTCTTGAAGACGCGCTTCACGTTCTTGACGCTGTCTTCGCGCATCGGCCCGCTGCTTCTCTACAGCGCGAGCTGCTTGCGCCTGGGCAGCTCTGGATGTTGCCTGTGCATCAGCTGCAGTCAGATCCTCGGGCGCTTCATCCTCGTCTTCTTCCTCTTCCTCTTCTTCGATGGCATCCTCATGAACAGTAACTGGCTGGTCCGCCTCGAAAACATCTTCGCTGCCGAAACGAACGTGTCCGGGCCGTGTGCTGCTGACTTCAATGTCTATTCGAGGCTCTTCCCGAGGCTGTTCCGTGGATGGTGCAACTTTTGACTTGTGCGTTCGGTCATGCTTGTGTCTCCCTTGCGATTTCCGATCGTCTTCGTTGCTTTTCCTCCTCTTGTGTATTGGTTCGTCGCCCGTTGCAAATCGTTTTCGACTGGCACTCGCCCTAACCTCTAGCTCTGGACGTGAGCTCTCGCCCGAGCTGTGTCGTCGCGTTGTAACCATTTCAGAAGCTTCCTACAGTCGCGGTACTGTACCTGCGAGGTCTCCCATAACTTTGTGAAAGATGTTTGTCAAAAAGAAGCTGCAGAAGCTGGTCATAAAAAGTTGCGAGAGCGCGGAACGCTCCCGAGCTCGCGACAAAGTGCCGAGGGCGTCATTACATTTCGAGCGCGTCTCTCGGTGCCATCGATGAATGCCAACGAGAATCAAATCAGCATGATCAGAGAAAATCCCTTATAAGAGGTGTAAGAATGGTGGACGATGCGCAGCCTCCCCCAGAGGCACCCAGCGCCTTGTGGAGGGCAGCCTCGACCCTTACCGTTGGCGCAGTCGGCACCATTTCTCGAGCGTTTCTTAAAACCTTTAGTAAACTTGAAGTCAATGGGCTCGACGACTTTACAAAACTCCTCGAGGAACGACGAGACGTGCAGGGCAGGGAACGGGGTCTGATCACCGGTACGAACCACGGCAAAGCCACAAGGAACCCAGGACTGACATTATACAGTGTCGAATCATCTTACTGTCATTGATGATCCTTTCATATGGGGTGCCCTTCCCCTCCGCTTCCTCTGGTCTCCGGACAACATGCGCTGGTCACTTGGCAGCCATGATATTGCCTACAAAGACCGCCGCATTCTCCCCACCTTTTTCATGCTCGGTCAGACACTCCCCACCCACCGCCTCGCCTTTTCGCCCTACTATGGAGGACCCTTTCAGTCCACCATGACCGAAGCCATTCGCATCCTCTCGCGTCGTCCCTTTGCCTCTGGCGCACAGCCTTCAGACCAGCCCGCGACACGCCACGGGATCTGGCCGTTTCGGTTTAGCTCTCCTCCTGAATACACGGAAAATCCTTCAATCGACCGCTCGCGCGAGCTCAGTGATCCATTCACGTCAAGCCAGTTGACGTACAGCACAAACGAAGACGATAGCTTCCCATCCCCATCGGCGTATCTCTCACGCCGGCACGGCTGGGTACACATCTTCCCCGAGGGCCGCATACACCAGCACCCACAGCAACACATGCGCTACTTCAAATGGGGTGTGGCACGCCTCATCCTCGAGGCCGAGCCTTGCCCAGACCTCGTGCCCATCTGGATCGAGGGCTTCGATGCCATCATGCACGAGGAGCGCACATTCCCGCGCCCCCTGCCGCGCCCGGGCAAATCTGTGAGCGTCACCTTTGGCGGCAGGATCGACATGGTGGCAGCTGGATTTGTCGAGATGCGTGCTCGGTGGCGCGAAATGGTGCGCCGCGAAAAGGAGCGCGACGCAGATGCGCGCGCGTGTGGGCTGGGCGAATGCCCTGTGAGCCTCGAGGAGCGCGAAGACGCGGTGCGGCTGCGCGAGGAGGTGACGATGCGCGTGCGCGACGAAGTGCTCAAGCTGCGCGTGCAACGCGGTTGGCCCGAGGAAGACCCAAAAGCGCGACTGGTAGACACGTGGCGGGAAGAGGGCCGTACGAGTAAGCGCGAGGGCCGTATGAAGGATGGCAGCATCGTCAAGGAGGCGGGGCTATGAAGGGGTTGACAGAGGAATGTGTACGAATTTTTTAGAGGTAGACTTGGATTGGCCGCACACGTAGGTGGCTCTGGTAAGGAGCATTCCATGGCTGCCACTCCCACCCAGTGGGCTGGGTAGATGAAATCTAGAGAGTTCGTGGTATAAGAAGACCTTCTTCTCGTATTGTATTCTGTTTTTGTCGACTTTCTTTACCGAGACCGCTCCCTTCACAAAAAAGCACTCCCTTTGCAAAGAGGATTTCTTTTGCAGAAAGTTAGCGGAGTAGGGACAGAGTGAAATCATGGTTTCCTCCTCGTCGGCATTGTATGTCGCGCCACTGATTGTGTCCCGTCAGTCAGCCACCACCCTTTTGACTCGTTTCGGGGCTCCTCTAGTATCTGTAAAGGCTGGCAATGCACCATTCACCAGCCCTCTAGGTGGCTTTGTCCTCAATGCCACTACATCCTTTGCGCCCCAGGGCACGAACACATTGGCGTCGTCGTCTCTGACAGTACCCACGTCCACAGACACATTCTCTTCGAGGACTTACACCGTCACCCCCACCTCCACCTCCTTGGCCATCTCCAAGACGACAACACCAGTCACGCCGACGTCTTCAACACCAGCTAGCTATTGCAAAGACGTGTCAGTCGCGCCACGAGATAATCCTTGTGCATATCTCGGCACTGGGGAGAACCTAGTGTGCATCGACCAGCAGCATTGGAGATGTGGATCCACCGATTTCGGGATTGTGGTATGTTTTTCTGTCTCTCTTTTCTTGCAAAATGTTCTTGACTCTTTTCTTGAAAGGTTCTGTCGAAAGATATTCTTGAAAGGTTCTGTCCAAAGATATTCTTGAAAGATTTGTGTCGAAAGATATTCTTGGAAGGCATCTACAAAGATATCCTCAGGAGATATTTCTCGAAAGATATTCTTGAAAGATATTCATGGAACATCTCTTCAAAAGCGCGCTGACTAACATGTCGGGGAAGCCTAGTGGGACCATGTGCCTATGCGGGTCTTTTCGTTTCCCGGGATGGCAACCTCCCACCGCTGAATGTAGTGACGGCATCATTTGTGTTGGCGAGACCCAATTTAGTCTATGCGACTCGTCGGGGGTAGAGCCGCCGCAGAACGTGGCCCCCGGAACAAAATGCATCGGCGGCACGATTGTGTAGGAAAATCCATCTCATGGACTCTAATTGTTTCTCAGCCGCGAGAAGAAACGAGATTGCTTCTCGAACCAGAGAAGGAATGGGTTTGCTTCTTCAGCGAGAGAAGAAATTGAATGACATCTCAAGCAAGAGAATGTAAAGTGGAGAGGAAGATGACGAAAAGAGAAACTCAAGAAACAAAATCACCAAGCGGTAATGTCTTCGACTTCTGCTTCGCCAAACGTGCTGTTCTTGGTCGTCACAAAGCCAACGTCCGGGGCTTCCGTGCTGGCGCCATTGGAGGTCGCGACAGGCTCACGAGCCATAATGTCTGGCAAGGCTTCGTTGAGAAACTCGAGAATATAACGATTAACCTGTTCGAATTGCAGCAAAAAGGCATCATGGCCCTCTGGACTGTCAATCTTCTCGAGGCGCGCATTTGGAATGCCACGTGCAATCTCTTCTTGCTCGGCAAACGTGAATAGGCCGTCAGACTCAATGCCGAGAACCAGACACGGCTGCTCAATCTGTTTCAGGGCAAGCTGCAGCCCATCTTCTTCAGGGGCAGCTTCCAGTACATCTTCTGGGACGTGGAGAGAGACGTCGTGAGTGTCGAGCTTGCGTGTAATTGAAATGTAACAGTTGGCATCGAAGCGTTTGATAAACTTGTCTCCTTGATATCGCAGATAGCTCTGAGCGGAAAAGTATGTGGTAGACTTTTTGCCCGTTTTGCTGCTCGTTGTCACGTGAGCTACTTGCGGCGTCGCACCGTGAAACTGGGGGTCGGTGACTGTGAATTGCGCGGTTTCTGGCGCCGCATCATCAGCGCGGCTGGCAGCATCCGGGCCCGAGACGGACGATCGTGGTGATCCGACATTGCGGTGTCCATCATTGTGGATGGTAAAATGTTCGTTGGAAGGCGTGCTCGGGCGGGGTGTCGCGCCATTTGCCTTTCTGTGACGCGCCGCATCGGGGATGTTGCGGCCAAAGCGAGACTCGAAGCTGTTGCGGCTGCGATAGGTAAGCAGAGCAGACATTCTCGCGGCACCCAGCCCTGTGGCGGGAGGGTCATCGAAGCTGTAGTAGCCATCCTCGTACTTGGGGTCGCTGTAGATGCTCTGTCGCTGAGCCTCGCCCCAGCTGATGCACCAGGCGCTGTGCCTGGCCGATGTGGCAATGGGCACGATGCAGCGCACATAGTCTTTGCCAAAGTAGGCATACTCGAGCACAAGCATCCCGCCCATGGAGCCGCCCACGGCAGCTGCAATCTGGGTGACGCCCAGGTCGTCGAGCAGAAGCTTCTGCAGGCGTACGTCGTCTGCAACTGTGGTCAAGGGAAACTCGGGGCCGTATCTGCCCTTGCTAACGTCGCCGTCTCGGGCGGTGACGGGGCTGGCGCTGCCATACGGGCTACCCAGGGAGTTTATGCAGATGATGAAGAAGCGGCTGACATCAAAGGCCTTGCCGTTGCGGCCGAGGAGTGGACCCCACCAGTCGCTCACGTCGGCACTGCCAGATAGGGCGTGGCATATGACCATGGCATTGTCGCCGGCGGGAGACAGGGTGCCGCGAGTGGTATAGGCAACTGGGACATTGACAAGGGTCACACCGGACTCAAGAGTGAATGAGGGTACGACGGAAATCTGCTGGTTCGGTATAATGGCCGCAAAAGGATTCTCAGGCTGCGACGACAGGCGTTCTGGTTCTGTCAATACACTTTGCTTGTAGTCATGGTGGCGGGGTGCAACTCACCGAGCCTGGACTTGGTTGCGGTAGCCATGGGGAAGTCGATGGAGGTAGTCACAGGAAGCTGAGGACGAGGGCGGAGTAGTGGGGGCCAGAGCGACAGTCGTCAATGGGATCGTCGACCATGACTGCGGCGATCCGATGATGTGACTGGCGTCTTTTTTAACAACATTATTATAACGTGCTAAGAACTGCTCGCGTTTGAATGCGCCGAACGGGCCGCCACGCCCCGCGCCTCCGCCTCCGCTGCTTCTCGTGTCTGCACTGTCGAGTCACGGAAGTCTCGCTATAAGTCTTGTTTTGAGACGATTTTCTTTAGGGACGTTAGACTACTCTCTTGCAGGACGAGAGACTATTGTCTTGGAGAGGAATCGAGACTACTCTCTTGCAGGAAAGGAGGCCGTTCCCGCACACGGCAGGAGAAGATGACCACCTCAAGAGAGCGCACGGTGAGGGTCGCATGGGGCACAGAATGCAATGTAACTCAGACAATCTTAAATTGCCTACCTCGTCGACGACTGCTGCATATTGACATACTCCCAAGCAAAGGGTCGAGCTGGGTAGTTAAGTTGGCAGGAGGTCAACCTTGCAGGGTATTGCAGATTGATACGCACAATCATTCCCTTTCTTCTGTGTATGATAAAACTTCCCATGGACATCTACTGCAGCTTGGGTAGCACTCATTCGTAATCGAACCTGACTAGGCTTCACCGTACCTTGCTTGATCATAAAGTCATATCTCCTAATGGTGATGGACAGTTTTTACTCCGGTGTCTCACCTACTTTTCAACTTGACACTTCTCAGATCTTGTTGCAATTCTGAAATACTGAGATTCGATCTCACGGTTGAGCTGTCGCAGCTACTGCTAGAGGCCGTTGGACCTCCCCTTGAAAGACTACTCGCAGGTGCGTATTGATGCCTCATGTTTCATGATCGCCTCCGCCCCTTGTGTTTATCTTCCTTGGTTCTCGTCATCCTCGCCATCGCCCTGTTGTGGCCGCAAGGACTGCACGGTGCGATCCCAGACCCATTCTCCAATCCGCTACATATGCAATGAATTGTCAATGTGCTCACTTGAACGGAAAAGCTGACTTTCGACTTGCGAAGCAACCTTTGAACAACTCGGTAGAAATCCTCAAGCGACCGAGTCAATGTCTGACCTTCAGGATCGCCTAGTTTCGCTACGCCCAACGATCGAAAGGCTTATGCGTATTGGAGGCACTGTCGGTCTATCACTGGGGGTGTTGCATCAAGGAAAACATGTCTACTCCGCCAATTATGGCTATCGAAACCTTGATAAGAAGCTGCCCGTCACAAAAGACACTATTTTTCCTGGTTGTTCATTGACAAAAGCCCTCACCTCTGCTGCGATTGGTCTGCTTGTGGAAGACGGAAAGTTGTCTTGGGATACCTTGGTCAAGGATGTCTTGCCCGATTACGCCATCCAATCCGACATTCTGCAGAACTACACCACAGTCACAGACCTGCTCTGCCACCGTACTGGCATGTCACGCGGTGATAACCTTTTCATAGGTACGGAGAACAATGTCCTTATCGATGGCTCGACACGCATGCAATATCTCAATACTCAATTCTCCCTTTTGCCGTTCCGCGGCCAGCTTGAGTTTAGCAACCTTCCATATGAAATAGCCGGGCACATCATTGAACATTTGACTGGCAAAGTGTGGCACGACATAATCAGTACTCGCATACTTCAGCCTCTGGGAATGCAGAGAACTTGGTTTCATACTCCTGACAAAGGAGTTGAGAATACAGCTTCGTCTTATAACGTCCTCGATGATGCCACACCGACGCAAATCACATCTGTAAAGATGAGCGACAATGGTTTTGGAGGTGCATGCGGCGGAATAAGGACGTGTGTCAGTGATCTTCTCAAGCTATACAAGACGTTTTTGACTACTGCAAACCACCAATTTGACACCGGTCTTACGTCTACCAAAGGCTCCCCCTCAAGCAAGTCAATCATCTCATGTCTGCAAAGATGACGCTTAACACAGCAATGTGCACCGAACATACGTACGCTTTGGGCTGGGCACGGGTACAATTGCCAGGGATGATGGGTCAGGTAGGATGCAATGCACCATTACTGCCACAAATGCCTATTGTCGGGAAAGGGGGTCCCTCCAAACTCGTCGTCTATCATCAAGGAAGTTTTCCTGGTGCTTTAGCCTCAGTGAACCTCGTCCCCGACGACGAGACGGCTATTGTAATTCTCAGCAATACATTGACTCTGAACGACACCCCCGATTGGGTTGGGCAGCTTGTCCTGGAAGAAATTCTCAACGTATCGGAGCGGAACGACTACATTCTACATGCCGAAGAAAGCGTCCGGGCAAATGCCAAATGGTATCCCACGGTAATCAAAGAGCTCAAACACGTGCAGAGGTTGGGGACTTTACCAAGAGATCTGCAAGAGTACACCGGGACATATTGGGATGCAGACAGGCTTTTCAAGATTGTGGTGTACACGGATAGTTCCACAGGGTTGCGCTGGAAACTGCAGGGGCTCGACTCGGAAGACTGGCCGCTTGACCACTATGACTATGACACCTTCACGTGGCTCAGGCCGCGTGATGAGTTGGCGAAACGAGGTAGATGGGTAGACCAAGGTGCAGAGTTCTGGAAAGTATACTTTCGCGGGGATGGTGTCATTAATTTGCTCTCGTGGGTCCACGATGACGGCGTGCCACCTGTGCTTTACCACAAAACATGACTTGATGGGAAGCTTTGAACATTGACGTCAAAGGCCAGAACAGCTAATCGAGAAATATTGCCCGGAAAGAACCCGCGATAATTAGTTCGACTGCTCTCTTGCGATGATTGCTGTGTCGTGCCACTTGCGTTTAGCTTCCTCATCTACCGTCACGATGATTTCCTAATCTGTCATCACGATGGCTTCCTAATCTACCGTTACGACGGCTTCAAGTAATGCATAACTTGTAATCTTGGAAATTCAGGCTAGGAGTAAGCTGGAGATTATGTCACAAGAGCGTAGACGCCATGCAAAGGTTCCATCCCAAGGTCGTCATCATACAAAGTGTCATGTCGAGTCGTCATCTGAACCGCCTCCAATCGATTCCGCTTCACTTGGTCTGTTCTTCCACGTCTGGCGACGCCTCAGCCGGCGCGTCAAATCTGGAGCCAGAGACGACATCTGCAAACTGGCCACCGGCACCACTAAAGGCACCGTCGAAGCCGCTGTAGTCTGTACCCAGGTAGTCCGAGTGATGGCCGGCACCCAAGACTTCAGCAGCCGCGCCGTCGAGGTCAATCTCAACATCTTCCTGTGGAGGCGGCTCGACTGCGGGGTTCTCGTCTTTGGTCGGCTGGGAAACTTTGCAGTTTCTGGCTTCAATGTACTCGTACCCTTGAGGAGTCTCATCCTGTGGCTCCTGTTGAGTTGTCTTATGATTCTTCTCCTCTCGCGAGAATGTCACAGACGAAGAAAAGTAGAGGCGGAGCAGCTCTGCAGCCGCCACGCGTTCCTTTGGAAGCTCGCGCAAGCACAGATCCACGACCGTCTTGAAGTAGTCGGGCACGTCGTCCTCGGGCTCGACATCCTCAAAGTTGAGTGGCGGCTCTTCGCGTTCTGGTTCGTCAATCTTCCTGCCGAGTCCCCACAGAACCATGCCCAGCTGGTAGAGATCAGAGCGCACGCCAATGAACATGGAAATGCGCTGGCCATTCTCAATCAGAGGCTTAAACTCTGGCGGCTCCCAACCTACTGGGCAGCCGCGCCGGTTAATATCGATTACTTTGGCGTTGTCGTTGCCGTCAATGACGATGTTGGACAGGGTAAAGTCGCCCTGCACGAAGCCATGCTCGTGAATTGCAGCTAGTCCACCAATGATTTGGCGTGCCCACTTTTCTTGCCTCTCCCAGTCTAGGTCGGGGCTGGTCTTGTGGTCGTAGAGGTAGTCGATTAGCGCACCGCGACTCGCATACGAGAGCAGCAGGCCTTTGATTTTTTCTTGGTTGTCGTCCAGCACAATCCCTTCCAGATCAATGACGTCCGGCTCGTCACGAAGTGCACACAAAGCGTTGATCTCGTAGAGAAATTCTTCAACCATTTCGGGTGCCGGGATTTCCTTTTTGATATATGTGCGGCCGTTGTGTCGGACCTTGTACACGAAGCCGGAGAGATGAGAGTCAAAATGCAGGGCAGACTCCCTGACGAGTTCCTGGGGGCGGAGGTCGAGATGGCGAATAGCCGAAGCAGACGGATACGGGATGATTTCGTTTACGTCTTCCGTCACGTGGACGTGCAGCCGGCCGTCGGTAGTCTGAAGCTTGAGATTTGTGACGGTGTCGAAGAAGCGGATGCTCGGCAGAGACTCGTGGATGGACTCGTAGATTCTGGAACTCTTGTCGCGCTGGTAGTGCAGCGACTTGAGATCCGACTCGAGCGAGTCGTCGGGGGCGTCGCGATAGTCGACGGATATTGTAAGCCGGCGCCAACGATTGGGCTCCTCGGCGTAGGTGAGGAAGAACTTTTCACGATCCGACTTGTCGCGAAAGGCCATGCTCAAGTTGAGAATCCACTTCTTGTCGACGTCCTTTTGCCACTCTGCATCCTCGACGCCGTCCTCAGAGGCCGTCTCCGGGTCGGATTCCATGTGTCCGTCGGCCACAAGGGGACCATTCTTTAGATCACGACAGCTCGAGCTGGGTGTCAATACGGAAATATCGTGGGGGGGTGCTGTCGAGTAGGCGTCAAGGGCTACTGCCTCGCGCAGGTCTGGCTCCGAAGCGCGCTGCACGAGAGACTTGGGAGGCGTGTCGGAGCGGGAGCTGCTAAAGGTGTGTAATCGGGCCCGCCTCTGCTCGTGAGGCAGCTCAAATGGCTGCAGCTTCTCGCGACGTTCCGAGTCTTGCCGTTTGAAGGTCAAAGGCCGCGGGACGCCGGGGACGACTTCTCTGGACGGCCGCTTTGACAGAGGAACTGTGTCGGTTTCTAGCTTGTCGGGGGTATCTGCCGGCAGAGAGACCGTGTCGTCTGCGGCCTTGCGGCGCCATGTGAGAGGGAATTTGGGCAGGGAAGGCACCCAAGACCGGGCCTGCAGCGGAGAGGAGAGGGTGGGAAGAGCATCGCGGGTCTCTGGATCTGGCTGCTCCTCGGTCAGGTCCATGGTGTACTTGTTGTGTGGGAAGGGCTCAGTGCGCAGGGAATGACTGTCGAGTTGAGGGTCATGTCATGGCCAACAGGGCGGGCTGAAGAGGCATCTATAGTGTCTCTCGTGTACAACGCGTGTGTGTCTGTGGGCCGTTTCGCGCAGTCACGGTTCTCAAACGTCTTCCACGCAGGTCTGCTCGAATGTAAGACAAACTCAAGACAGAGTGAACGCACGAGAGGCAGGAAAAGGTGTGGGAGAGTTCGCGCAAGGCGACGACGAGGCAGTCGGAGTGTTTGGACGGGCCGCGCGCAGGCAATCAATCACATCTCAGCCTCATGCACTAGCCAGCTCACCTTTCGTCCTGGTGACATGGCCGCTGGTCGGGCCGCACCGCCCCCACTGCTGCGGTTTTTTTTTCTTATGCTAGTGTGTCTTACTATGGCGACTGTTGAGAGCAGGAAGCTATGCTATGGTACAATTGGTCTCCTTTTACCACGTCACCCCACGCCACTCTCCACGTATGTCTCCACGTATGTCTCTGCGTCGTCTCCGTGTCGTCTCCGTGTCGTCTCCGTGTCGTCTCACACGAGATGCGAGATGCCAACAATGCAAAACGGTGTACGCTGCGGGGTCTGACGTCAGCCTACTCGGAGGCAGTTGTCAGTCGTCCTTGTCGTCCTTTTCCCGGGCGGCCAGCTGTTGCTTCCAGCGCTCGCCTGCTTTTGTCCGGTCAAGGTCGGCAAAGACGAGATCAAACACTTCGTTGTACCACGACACCGGCTTGCCCGAGATGCCCTCTTTAATATTCTGTAATTTCTTGTTAGTTTTGAAAAAGAGAAGAAGGAGAAGGGAAAAGACAAACCTCGGGCAGCTCTAGCCAGTCGCTTTCATTGTCGGTGGGGAAAATGACCATTTTGGCGCCAGCACGCTTTGCTGCCACCGTCTTCTCCCTCAGCCCGCCAATTCGTAGGACTTTTCCGGTGACGGTCAACTCGCCGGTCATGGCAATGGTCGGGTCCAACGGATAATCTAGTGCTAGAGATAGTAGTGCTGTCGACATGGTGATGCCGGCCGATGGACCATCCTTTTGCACCGCGCCCTCCGGGCAGTGCAGGTGGAGCTTGGCCTTTTCAAAGAATCGATTGCCGGGGAAGTCGCGTGCCATGAGTGACTTGACAAACGAGTATGCAATCTGCGTCGACTCCTTCATCACATTCTTCAGGTTGCCTGTGGACTCCAGTCCGGGGCTCGACGAGGCCGAGAGAGCCTGTTGCAGGATCGACTCTATGTAAAGCGCTGCGCCACCCATGGATGTCCAAGCCAGACCCATGGCCACGCCCGGCGGCGTCACATCGTACAGGCGATCCGCCGTAAACACTGGCGGGCCCACGTAGTCTTTAAGGTTGTCCTTGTTAATGGTCACGTGCACCGAGTCGGGAATCTTCATTGCGACGCGAGGCGTTTCGGTAGTTTCTGCTTCAATGTTCTCAGGAGTTTCCTTGACGTCAGTCTCATCTTTTTTGGCCGCTTCGGATGCTTCTTTGCCTTCTTGCGTCAGAGCCTTGTCTTCGGAGAGCACATCCTCACCCACGTCTTGCACAATCTTGAGTGCCGACTTGCGAAAGACCTTTTCAATCTGCTTCTTGAGGTTGCGCACACCGCTCTCCCGGCAGTACTTGTTAATCAACTCCAAGATAGCATCTTTGTCGAGGTTGACGTCTGCATCTTTGAGACCGGCGAGCTCTTTGGCCGTCGGGGCGAGGTAGCGGTCGGCAATGGCCATCTTCTCGTCTGCCACGTATCCCGAAAGCTCAATCATCTCCATGCGATCCAGTAGAGGTCGAGGAATGGTGTCTGTCATGTTTGCGGTGCAGACAAATAGCACTTTGGACAAGTCAACGGGTACGTCCATGTAGTGATCCAGAAAAGACCCATTCTGTTCCGGGTCGAGTAGCTCAAGCAGAGCCGACGATGGGTCACCGTGCACGCCGCGTCCAATCTTGTCAACTTCGTCAATCAAGATGAGTGGGTTTTCCGTCTGGCACTTCTTCAGAGCCTGAATGATGCGACCAGGCAGGGCGCCGACATAGGTACGTCGATGACCCTTGATTTCTGCCACGTCGGTCAGGCCGCCCACGCTGAAGCGATAGTACTGGCGATTCAATGCTCGCGCGATTGATTTGCCTATGCTAGTCTTGCCCACGCCAGGCGGACCGACAAAACACAAAATCTTGCCTTCAACAGTGCCGCGAAGCTTGCCAACAGCAATAAATTCTAGAATGCGGTCCTTGACATCACGCAGACCATGATGGTCCTCATCCAACACAGTCATGGCGTTTTTGATGCCAAAATTTTCGGCGCTCCTCTGGCCCCATGGAATTTGCGTCAGCCAATCTAGGTAGTTTCTTGTGACGTTAAACTCTGACGCTGCAGGCTCGAGGGTTGCCAATTTGCTCAGTTCTTCGTCAAACACCTTTTTGACAGCCTCGGGCATGGCCAGCTTGTTGGCCTTTTCTTTAAACTTCTCCACTAGCTTGTCCTTGCCGTCCGACTCGATGCCGAGCTCCTTGTTTATTGCTTTGCGCTGTTCCATCAACCAGTAATCTCGCTGACGCTTTTGTATCTTGTTTTCCACATCCTTGGAGATTTTAGACTGCAGTTGCGCATTGAGCAGCTCCTTTTTGAGCACAACGAGTGCTTTCGACAGCCGCTCTTCAATGTTGAGTGCTTCCAGCACTTCTTGCATCTCGGCAGTGTCGCCCGAGGATACTGCGGCGGCAAAGTCTGCGAGCTTTCCAGGGTCCTCGGCAACATTTCCAACGCTCTGGCTCATGGAAAAGGTCGATATCTGGTCGCGAAAGAGGGAGCTCAGCCCGGCAATCTCGCGAAAGACGTTGATAATCTCAGACGTGAGCGCCTTGATGGTTGAATTCTTCTTGTCGTGGGCCAGTTCGGTCAGGTTGTCGACATTAACTAGGCTGACGGCAAAGTTCTTGAGAAACGCATTGGGTTCATAAATTTGCACGTTTTTACGCTCCTCGGCCAGTTTGGACTCTTCAGCTCGATTTGACTCTTCGAAGCTTGCGACAACGTCGCCACTCTTGTCCTTGCCGTCGGCGTCCTTTTCGTCCTTTGGCTGACCCTCGACGACATTCTCAACTACCGCTTCTGCTGTCTTCATCTGTCCAGGAGGTGTTAGGCTTGACATTTTGATGCGCCTGTGTGGGTAGAGCACTGCCGTTAGACTCCTCTCTTCGCCATGTACAGGAAATGCGCTGGTAATCTGGCAAAAAGTGCCCACATCGTGCACCTCGTCCATGCTCTGGATCGTGTCCTTGTCGCTACCTTCGTCTTTGAAGAGGAATGCGCCGATGTAGGGCTGCCCGCGACGCATCATCTCCTGTATCGCTGCTGCTACGTTTGGGTCGTTGATTGTAATGGCCTTGTAGAAGCCGGGGAACAGCGGCCGCTTCGCAATGGGAATCGCCATGACCTGAGGGTAGACTTCAGGCACCGATGGTTTCTGGAGTGCACGACCCTGGGCATTTCGACCTTTACGCCCGCTGTCGCCACCTCCGTCACCACTGGTTGGTCCTGCTGTAGCGGCATCGCCCTCTTTTGCCGCAGAAATGGTCTCTGGTATTGGTGTCGGCTCTCGCTTTGCCTTGTCCTCTGCATCATCCTTCTTTTCCGGTGCTTTTTCGGTCTTGTCAAGTATGTCGCTGGGATCGTCGGAATCTGAGGGCTTGTCTTTTCGTCGAAATGGCGTTGATGACAAATGGCGAGATGCAGAGGGTAGTCGTGAGGCTTGTGACAGTCGTAATGATGGAGACGCGCGAGCTCCTAAAGATGCTGGCCTAGTGGCAATCGAGGACAGTCTACATCCCTGCCGTGGCAGATGACGAAGCGCAGGCCTCCACGGGAAGCGCTGGCTAGTAATCATAATGGGTTGGCTCGGGCGAGCAGGTGGACCTTGTCCAAAAGTAAAGAAAGGTTGCGCTGGAAGAGAAGAGGAGCGCCAAGGAGGAAGCTCGAGTACGATGACGTTCAGGAACGGCAAAAAGACCCTTTTTCAGATGTCCTACAACAGCTTACAAATTGAGGGTGTTTTATAAGACTACAGATTTAATTCATTTCCACTGATTAAGTGATGCCCAGGGGTCGTTGTTGCCACTCTGCGGATGACTCGCACTTGCTGGCGGCGGTCCAGGTGGAGGAGGTGGAGGCACATATCCCGCTGGTGGGATGCTATAATGCTGCTGGTTGGGTGGAGGAGACTGGTATCCGCTAGCTGGAGCTGGTGCGAATGCCTGCTGAGTAGGAGGTGGTGAGACATGACCGTAATGATTGGGATTGTATGCATGCACACTCGAAGTATTGCCCTGGTGTCTTTCTTGGCCGCCCTGATGCAGGCCCTGCTGAATGCTCTGATGGTGTCCCTGGTGATTGCCGCCGCCATATGGCGACTGCATTGGCGCCTGTCGTGACTGGACAAAGTGACCGCTGAGGGGAGGTGATGTTGCCGGATTGTATGTCTGGTGGTAAGATGGAATATTTTGCAGTGGCGCTGGACGGTGCTGCGGCGCAGGTTGAGGTGAGGCCACGTTCATCCTGCTCATCAGCTCCGATAGACGAACCTTGTCCTGGTCCGCCCCTGACGCTTCGCCTCTTTTTTTCTCAATCTGGTTCAACAGTTCGCCTCCTTCAGACTTTCTATTGCCGACAAAGCTGGTGACATTCTGCGACAAGCTCTCAACCGTGGATCGCATCTCAGCATAGAACTGTTGCGCCCTCTCAAGGCCGGCTTGGAGGTCGCCAAATGCGTGCGAAACCTTCCGATATTTGGACATGACGGCATTGCGCTGCCGCGAGATGGCTTCATATTTGGCCTGCTCACCGCGAATGCGCTTATCCTGCAGCAGATTACTGTAGGCTCTCGTCAGCTCCTTCATGACAGAAGACTGCTTGTGATTAGCCTGCAGGAGACGTTGCTGGTGAGGACGAAATTTCTCGAGGGCCTCCTTGAATACTGCATGATCCTGGTCTGTAATGGCCTTTTTACTCAATATCAAGACTTGAGAAATGTCGTCGTTGCGAATCTGTCGACGGGAAGAGTTAGCCGTGTGCAAGCGAAAGACAAGAAGAACAGAAAAACCACAAACCTTTTCCTTCAAGTCTTTGAGGACCTGCTCGCGTTCTCGCTTGATAAGATTCAGCTTGCGCAAGAGGTCTTCCACGTGTGCAATCTGCTCTGCAACACTCTTGTCGCCCTCGTCAAAATCGTCGTCCAACAGATTTCCTTCATCGATGAGAGGGCTGCCGCCACTTTTGCCGTTGCGAGAAGCGCCCGCTTTGATCAATGCCCGCTGGTAGAGCACGTCAGCTTCGCCGGCTTCGCCGGCAGACCGCATCTCGTCAAAATCGGACTCGTACTGCCGATGCGAGCTGCTCAATTGGGCATCGCTAGTGGTGGCCTCTTCCACGGCAGATAGGTAGTTCTTTATGTCGCTCCGTAGCGTGGCAGTCGAGCGGGAGCTTGGTTGTTGAGTCCACTCTGCGCCGTATTTGGAGCGCATCTTCTCGCAAACGCTCTCCTCCATGTCCAGCTGCTTTGAACTTTGCTCCAGGAGAGAGGATATGTGAGTCTTTTCCCGGGAAAGTCTGTCAAAATCTTCCCCAAAGGGCGTGTGCCCGGCAAGCTCGTCACACCACCGCTTAAACTCTTCGTCGACGGCCATTTCTTGGTCCATGCCACCCTTGAGGACATTGAGGCTGCTCGGTAGCTTCAGATAGTCGAGACTGGCAGCCATTTCGCCATTTGCAATCTCAACGCGATCAGTTTCGGCGCGAATGAGCTTGGCCTTTTCCTCATCGTACAGGCTGGCCGACTCGGTCACCGACATGGGCACAATCTTGTGGAAAATGTCAGGGCCAATAATGCGTTGCACATCTTGACCTTGATACAGCTCGCCCACTGTGATGGCCTTTGCAGCCGGCATCTTGGCCACATCTGGTAGCGCAGCTTCATTGGGTATGGGCTGATGGTAGATGAAGTCATTGTCCTTGATCAGCTCTGGTATCTTGTCAGAGACGGTAGCCAGGTGTTTCTTTGTCAGCTCTATCAAGCTAGGACCAGTCTCGGAGCCGAGATTGGAATTGGTGGGTACCGAGTTGGGAAAACCATTTGCAGCCCTCGTTGCATCTTTGGCTTGCTTTTCCGCAGCCTGAAGTCGGGCAATTGCGGCGCCGTGGTTGCCAGAGTCATCGTCGGCTAGGGCTTGGTAGTACAATGATACAGATGCCAGATGAGCTGCCTTGCATTGCGCGAGCAGAAGCCAGACTTTTTCAAAGACGCTCTTGGAGACATTATCCTGAACCCCCTCCACTGCTTGGGCCCACAGATAGGCTGCCTGGCTCGCCATCTTGGCGAGCATGGGCGATTTTGTCGTTCCTCTCATTTGTCTTTCGAGGAAAACCTCTTGCGCCTGAGCGAGCATAATGTTTATCAATGTGCGGATAGTGTCGTGGTGAAGGTCGGTCGAGGGTGCGTGGAGAAAGTTTTCGTTAATGTAGGTAAACATGCCGGCGGCTGCCTGGAAGGAGTGATATGCGGTCTTGAGGCCATGATCCTCGTGTCTATTCTGTATTGCTGCGTGACAGGAGAGGACTGCTGCAATGTTGAAAATGATGGAAGCCTTTTCAAAGGCAAGGGAGTGCTGGGAGGTGGGCTTTTGTGTGAATGCATCGAACCTGGCCGCTTGTTAGTTTGAGATGCACTTGGTGCCAAGGAGAACAAATGTACCAGGTAAAAGAAATCTTGATGTGATTTTCGTCGACGGGAAACCTCAGGTCTAGCAGTTCAAGCTGGCCGTAGTATCTGTACAATAGATCGCGGCCGGCCGCACTGTCCTTGCCTGCTCCACGCATATCCTGGCGCAAGCGCTGCAGCGTAGCGCACTCTTCGGCATACCTCTCCGGGTCGTCGCCATAGTTGCTGCGAATGTACAGCTTCAAGGGATGTATCCAGTCGATTTCGTTGGTCTGCTTGAGCGGGCTGGATATCATGGGGGCCTGCATGGTTGCAATCTCGTCAGCTCAGCCCGTGTTCGTCTGTTGTCCAGCGCTGCATATGACTGAGTCTGACGAGAGAAAGCCAGAGAGATTCGTCTAAGAGACTCTCTAAAGAAAACTTTCAAAAGGCGAGAACAGACAGGCGTCACCAGCGGGTCGGAAAGGCGGTCGCTCTGGCGGGCGCCGTGACGTGACGTGGGGGGTGCCGGCCAAAGTGCGGAGAGCACTTGTGAGCCAACCGTTGTCGGCTTTCAGCGACGGTCTCGCAAGACTTGAAATTGAACAAGATTATACTTCATTACTACGACTAAGGTCTTGGGCTAGATGAAAAGTCAAGACTGAGGTGGGCGGCTACAGGACTTCAAGATCCTGGCCCAGGAGCATCACCCCGGCTTGCCGCCGGGGGCGTCCATTAGCGTTAGCCTATGAGAATGCTCTCTCTTTGTACCCCCTCTCACCAGGTCTATCTCATCTACTGCTGGCTCATCTGTAGTCTCATCTGCTGTCCCATTTATTGCGCAGCAGAGGAGAGGGGTGAAATCACCACCATTTCTCGCACAATACATGACCTGCGTGCATCCCGTCGATGCTGGCCAGAGTGTCGACTACTTCGTCCGTCATGCGTTGAGGCCCACACACATAGCAGAGGGTACGCTCTTTCTCCTCTCCCAGTATTTGCTCCAAGTCGTGGCGCTCGACTCTTCTCTTGGAAATGGATAGCCTCTCAGGCACTTGTAACGTGTCTTCATTGCTTGATAAAAGTTAGCGACGAAGAAAAGAAGTCAAACGCCGACAATGTACCTAGTGACGTCCGTCAGGTGAAGCCAAAGCCGAAACTGGTCAGGATGCTTAGCTGCAAGCTCTCTTAATCTCGGAAGGAAGAGAATATTGTGCAGTGACTCGGCTGGTGCGAGCTTTGTTGTGTATAGCATATCAATCTTGATGTGAGGCCACCCGGGAGACTGTGGATGGAAAAAGTGAGACACCATGGACATGAGTGGGCTTTCTCGATTAGCTGTATTCCTCGTTAGCAAAAGGGTAAGGCCTTACTTGATTCCTACACCGCCAGCAACAAGGACGACATGATTGATCGCGTCCACGTTAATATTGGGTGGGGGCCAAGTGAAGCTACCGCCGACTCTCACATGCAACTTCTGTCCAAGCACTTTGGCCTCATCTTGCCAGAGCCAAGCAGCAGGCGGGTTCTTGGGAGAATACTGAACTGCGAGCTCGACATGTGTCAATTTTGCCATTGGTTGGGCTTCGTGCGGGGAGCTTGTGATAGTGAAGCCGCCAGCCTTTTGCAACCCAGGCACATGCACATCGAGCCACTGGCCTGCCTGAAACTTGACTGTTGCCAGTCAGAGACGCAATGTTGCCAGAATCTACGCTGGGAGCAGACCTTGTGCGATGCCGAGCTTGAATAGCTTCACATTCGCATGCACCGGCTGGATCTGATCAATCGTCACTGAATGCAGGTCACTCTCCCGTGGCTCAGTAGATGTCCGCTCCTCATGGCTCTTGTACGCCTTTGCACTCATGCCGCGGCATGTAATCGTCTTTGCACAACTGGCAAACGCTCTACGTCTGCTGAGACAGCCAAGCATTATTCCTGTGAAGCGCGTGAAAGAAGCCAAACAGTAGCAAAAGCCTCGGATTGGACCCTCAAGCGGCCCGAGGGCCCGGGCCCTGATAAGTCTCCACATGTGTGAAGAGCACGCTGGTTGGCTAGACGCGGGGGCCTTCTGCTGCTCAACTCCACCGCTGACTGGACGTCGAGCCGCCGCGCTACTCTAGCTGCAGCCAGAACTGGCCGATCGCAGCTGTGGAGCCCTGCGCCCGACGAAGCCATAAAGTGCGGCGGTCGCTGCACCGCCAGGACTGACCCTTGCTTTAACCTGTAGGTCATTTGTGCGAGAGTCGTCGCTTGTTGCTTCACCGCTCACTGATTCATCGAGGTTGTCTGGTTGGGCTTTGAAGCTGGGCGTCCGCAGGTCTCCCGCAAGTCTCCCGCAGGCCTCCCGCGAGTCTTCCGCCGCAGGTCTTGTCGCCATGGTTGGCAAAGGAAACTTCTTCATCAGCAAGAAATGGCGTCTGCCATGGGCGATCTGGGGCCTCTTTGGTGCCGAGCTGGCCTTTACCATTCCCGCCCTGGCTTTGTTTGCCATTGCGCAGCCTGATCTCTATCGCACAAAGTTGCGCCAGTTTGGCGCTGACCACGGCTGGAACTCGAGCCCCAAGATTGACCTCTACAATGCTGCCAATCACCTCAAACTTGACACTCCGCCTCCGTGGAACGAGTTGTACGTTTGATATCCTTTCTAGAGTGGATACGAAGCTGACCGAAGATCCGTATAGCACGACCGATTTCAATGTGGTCATTTCCGTCCTTTCCATGTTTGTACTGCTGGTCAAGGTTCTCGGCTTCGTCCTGCACATCTTCTGGCCCGTATTCGGCGTCATCACACACGGCGGCCTCGTGGGCCTCTGGGCATATTCTATTTACGCCCAGGTTGCGCCGGATATCGTCGACCCGGACCCAGCGTTACAAAATCACGGCGCGCCCTGGTACATTACGCGTGGTTGCGGTGCCGTGAGTGACAAGCTGCTGCACGGTTACTGCCAGCAGGCACAGGCATCGCTGGGCGTCACCGTCATCATGTTTGTCCTATTCTTCCTCAACTTTGTGCTGGCCGTGTGGAGCATGGTACCCACACAAGCACAAAAGGAGAAGCGTGCCCACCAGCGCGAAGAGGAGAGCGAGCTCGACATGGAAGAAAACAACTTCCAATACCCGCCACCGCCGCAGAGCAAAAAGGCCAAAGCATGGGAGCACGAGATGCAGCAATTCAACGCTCCTCCCACCCCCGGCACTTCGGGTGGCTTAAAGAGCCCCGTGACGCCGAGGACGTTTGCATTCAACAAGCTTGGTGGGAACAGTGGAAGAGACTTGCCGCTACGACCAAATTGAGCGAGCAAAGCAAATATGAATCTTGAGCAATGGCAAATCACGCCAGGTCAGGCCAGGCTAGGGCAGGGCGTCTTGGGGCAATTCCATATAGCTTGAGCAGATCTTATTAGGCCGTACTCTAATGTCCGCTTTTGACGTGAAAAGGCTGTATCTTATTCTATGCAGCTCCTAAAGGCCATCTTTAAGCGATCCTCTGTATCAGATGTAGGCCCGAGTCCGTCTCAATAATGTCGCTGACCTGGCCCGGCTCCAGCGCAAATGCGGCAATCTCAAACGGCTTCTGCATGTCTCCACGGCCAAAGAAGCCCCTGATGTTCGTCAGTATCTCTATTACAAGAAAGTCAGCCAATAAGAAAACTCACAGGTCGCCACTCTTTCTCGCGCTGCTGCAGTCGCTCTCCGTTGTGGCAAGTCCGCCCAGTGTTGCCTCTCCGCTCTGTATAGATTTCTGATGGCCCTTCAGGATCTCCCTCGCTTCTTCCTTTGATCTTGTAATGTCCTTTTGTCGCCATGAGCTTGGGCGGCGCGAGCCAGAGTGTTTAACTAGCAGGTGCGCGGCGCGGATCTTGTCTTCAGAGGCGGGCGGATGGGGTGGAGGATTTCCACTGTGGTACCGACCCATGTGAGCCGTCAGCTTGGTGGAGTCGGTACCAGAAGGCGGCTCCCAACGCGATTCGGCAGTCGAGGCATTAAAGTAATAGGGAAGATTCTTGGAGTTCGAATGGCGAACCTCCCAGCCGTGAGGAAGACCAGTATCTTCGGAGCTCTTGTGGGAAACAGGTCAGCTATGCGCATGGAAACAGCTCATAAGCGGGAGCAGAGAGGACAGACTCACCATGATTGTTGGTAGATTAGCAGAACCTCAGATTCAACGGCAGGTTTCGGGGTGTAGCACAAGGTGAATGACAAAGTGTTTGGGGCGGCCAGCGCTTGGCCCCGCCCTGCACACCCGAAAGCGGTTTGGTATCAGGGTCGCCGTTGCTGGCCTTGGTTTCGCCGCAGTAACCTCTGTTGTCCTTTAGACTCTTTCTTGAGTCATTCCACGCTCCGCGAGCATCCACACAGGTCGCATTTACCTTGCAGGCTACCGATTTCAAACTCGACGGAAATCATGTCCACGCAAACGGACGAATCCAAGAAGATTCGTTTTCGCTTCTGCAGAGAATGGTGAGTTTCTCTCTACTCAAAGACCGATCGCAATGACTGACTTGTTGTAGTTCAAACATGCTGTACCCCAAGGAAGATCGCGTCAATAACGCATTGATCTTTGCCTGCCGCAACTGTGACTACCGCGAACCAGCACCATCGTCGTGCATCTACCGCAACGAACTCACCAACACTGTCGGCGAGACTGCTGGCATCACACAAGACGTGGGACAGGACCCAACGGTTGGTGACCCCACATCTGCCCAGCAGACGCAAGAAAGTGGCGAAGACGATGACTCAGACATGCCCTGCTGCACCATGTGCGGCCAAGAAATTGTCTGCGACGTGTGCGAGGAACCTGCTGCTGAGCTAGGGCTTTGCCTCGAAGTCGAAGACTTTGATCCTACAGCCGCGCAGGTTCAAGAGCAGGCATACGAGCAGTCTCAGGCAAGCGGTGGCGGCTCTGCCTTTGTCCCAACATGAGTCTATCATCTGCTCGTTGCCGTTGCTTTTCATTCACCCTTCCTGGAGAACACTGCGCTAACGCGCTTGTGCAACAGCTGCCGCGGTCGAACAAGGAATGTCCAAACTGTCACGAGACCAATGCAGTGTTCTTCCAGTCCCAGCAGCGTACCGCAGAGACTGGCATGGTGTGTCCAACTTTATTTCTTCTTCTTCTTCTTCTATAAGAAAGACGCTGATCCATGCGTACAGAAACTATACTACGTCTGCACGAGCTGCGGGAAGGTCTTTTTCTAATCATGTCAATTGTCGTTCGTCGGGAGTTGGTCGTTAGTCGTCGGGTCATGGTGTGACAGTGTGCCTGGGCAGACGTGGCGTTGATGGTGGCATCTCTTCACGATCTCTGAGTGATGCGTGGGAATGAAATCATAAAGCATGGCTATGGAGTTTCGTCATATACCCAACACGTCCAATTGTTTTTTCACTTGAAACCTCCAAAGCCTGGCTGTGCCCTGTGACAAGTTTCATATCTCCATTTGCGGCTTCTACGAGAATAACAACGCTAAATAACAATGCGGAATAAACTTGAACGAATAGCGTTCCAACGACAATAGAAAACAGTTTCCTAGGAGTCGTATTCCCCATCCTCATCTTCTGAAGTGTCGTCATCGCTAGAGCCGGAATTAGAATCAGAGCCAGAGCCAGAGTCAGAATTGGAATCAGACTCGGAGGCATACGAAGATTCCGTTTTGCCGTCTGTGTTGCGCAGTTCCATCATGCCGTACATGCTATCGGGCAGGACGGCATCTCGTGGGGCTGAAATTTATGCCAAACTCGTGGCATATGCTTTGCCGGTCACACTTGCCGTAGAAACCGACAATACGACGATTAAGGGGCGGCTCGAGCGTGGCAACAGTACTGTGACCTTTGTTGAGTGCTCCTATGGCATTGCCATTGGACAAGTTCATGCGCAAACCACATGAACTACTACAGCAATCCAATAACCCTACTTGGACCTTGACGATTTCGGTATCTTTGGTAAGAACCATTTTACGGGCTTTGTGACTCTGCATGTAGGGGTCACTCTCATGCTTGCCTTGTGGACCACACGGTATTTTGCTGCCATCTTTGTAGTAGACAACTGCACCATCGAGGTCACAGCCAACGCGTATGTCAATCTTGCTTGCCGACACAAGCGAACCGTCAGTCGTACGCTTCTTGAGCACAACGGCTCAATACCATTCATTTCCGTCTTCCAGGCTCTGGGTGCTACAGACAGACTTCTTCTGCAGGCGAATCGGGGTTTCTGATACACGAACAAATGCCGAGTCTGTGAAAATGTTCCACATTTCTCTAGCTCGAGAGATTCGCTGCGATTGAAACGGCTCTCCAGCTCGTCAAGAGTATACAATAAAGACTGGCGAGGCTTTGTCACAGTCACATGGGACTCGAGTTTGCCGTTGAGCCAGGTCTACGCGATGCCACTATAACAGTTCACTTTGACCCTGAGGAAATACTCAGCATCGCAAAGCTCAGTCCAGGGAGGTATCAGGTCAGCCACAGAACCAGATGGGAGTACAAAAGTGGACCAGGTTGGCGAACCGCATGGCGTCCCAAATGTCCCAATTGCAGTCACCGGTGCAATACCGTTAGTCTTTTGATGAGCGCAGTAGGCTGTTTGGGCTAGGAAACACTTGGGCCAGGGCTGAGAGTAGCCACGCGCCATGATACCGGTAGTATGAGTCGCGGATAATCCGTGGCCGACTTCGTGAAGGAATGCACCCCTGACCCACGGCGCATGCTTCCCACATTGTCATGCATTCTCCATTGTCGTTGCACACTGACCCCCCCTAAGAAAGTGGTGTCGAGAAGACAAATAGGGATTTCCTTCTACAAAATGCGGCTACGAATATATCAAGTGGCTGCCCATGATGCCAAGAGACAAGCCATCAGAATTGTGAGCACCAAGAGCTGTATGGGCCGTAACAGAGTCTTGTTGTAATGAGAAATGAGAGTCAAGGATGAGTCCTGCAACGACAGGACGTGTTGCAGGACCAAATACGCCGCCATGAGCCTCGAGTGCTTTGGAGAAGATGACGTGAAGCCCGTCCTTGTTCCAGGCTCTCGAGTTCTGCCGAGAAATTTGAGCTTCTCCAAGCTCTGCAATCGTACTCTCCGTCCGAATCAGATTGATAGCTGCAGCGGATTGCATCCTGTTGTGATTATTACCGAGAAAATCTTGGCTCAGTGTATCAGGGCTCTAGTGTTCGTCCAAGCGAAAAGAACGACGGCCAAGCCCCTTGGTACGCATATCTTCGGCTGTCAACGCTTGCCACATGTAAGCCGTCCTGCGAAACTTGGCAATGGCAGCATCGAGGCTGGAATGAGCGGACGATAGTTCGCCATGCTTGGCAGGCGAACAATCAACCAGAAGAGGGGAGTTCTTGACCACAAGAATGGCCAAATACAACGGCGGCTGTTGCAGAAGAGGGACATAAACCAATTTGAAAGATATGCTGCTATTTTCACTGGGCAAGCCCTCATAATTTGCTTCAGAAGATATGGTCACATATCAATACCGCGAGACAAGATCAGCAAGGTCTTCAAATGGCTATGCGATATGGAACATTGCTGCATTGGAAAGCTGGGGTTGCCTGATTCATTTTTGATGGAGACACTGATGTGATTGGCGATAGGGTTGGTGTCTAGTCCAATGGCTGGCACACAGCGCGGGTGGACTAATTCCTCATCCGAACTGTTCTCAGAAATGAGCATATTGATTTGTTTCTTTCAAAGGTAGTTGAGCATAATAGTAATTGACTGCAGTGTTGAAAGGGTCTGCGGGCATCTGTATATGTTCATCGCTATGCGCTTTGGCGGCACAGTCTCAAGGCGGCCGTGCGGGGCCGGCGCAGTAACACTCACCATTTTCATGAGAGCATGGTCATTTAGGTCGAGTGAATGACTTGTTTATGGTGCATGCGTGGCCCTTGGTTGGTTGGGAAGCGCAGTTCTAATAGGCAACCGTACTGTGCCGGATAGGAGCCCCTGGCGCTTAGGGTCCACAATTTTGTTCAGACACGTAGCGAGGCGCACGCAGTGAATGCCAGAAAACAAAGGAAGACAGACAAAGAAAGGAAAATGAAAGAGAAGAGCAGGTCACATAGCGTATCGCGTGATTGGTGGTGCTCTCGACGTCCTCGCTTGGAACTTCAAAAAGTTGATCGCAAGGCTCTCTGCGCCCAACAGATCCTCTAACGTCAGTGCAGGGGCCACAGTACTCAGCATAGGTTCTAGGCTGAACTTCGTGAGACTCAAACTGCCCGATGGACAACTTTTGGCTGCATTCAGTCTGGGTGCCGTTCTTGCAGTGTGGATCACGAGCTTTGTCACATCTACCACATCTAAAAGACCTGGATGATATGGGCAATCTGGTTGATGTGACCAATTAGAATGATGGAGTTGCTAGGCTGAATTGGACGGAGAAAGAGAAAGTATGTGGCGTGTGCATACGTGAAGCATGTTCATGTTGACAGGAGAAGGACTCGTCGGACGGGCGGACTTTAGCGGCTCTGGTTTACCACTTCCCCGGCTTGACCGTAACAAAGTCTTAGATCAGGCTAGACTTCCACACATTGGATGAATGAAAAGCTTCTGATTGTCCGTGAGCTTTTAAGTTACGTAAAGTTACGGCACACAGACTGAACATCTTACGTCTCCACAATAAGGTTGCATTGCACTAGGGGTCACAGTCCCCCGCAATGACTGGCCTATCGGCTTTCGCGTTGCCGGACCCCGACAATGATCATCCCATGTAAATTTTCTTCTGTGGAGAAGTGCTCATTGCTGATAAAGATACCTGCTTATTATCATCGAGATTGCAATGAACATGACTCACCGTAATTGACCCCGCACTCCAGAGGGCCCACTTGCTGCTGACAAGACGGCAGAAGTCTCTATTCTTGGCAGTCGTACTTTGTTATCTTGTAGAATGATGGTAATGCTCACTCTGTTGATGATCCCGTAGCCCTGATTGGACTTGTTACTATCCTACCACGGGAAGCTGTGATATGTGTCGTGGTATTGGAATGGATTACATTCGCTGGCCGGAAAAAAGCTCCTCTGGTTCTGGGAGTTGCTGGTGTCGTAGACCAACACAGGAAAGTAGGGTCTTTACACATGATTGGTGACAATTTCAGAATCGTTCTCCCAATCGGTACATTTGTTTGGAAATGTGCTTGAAATTTCGCGTGGGGCCACCAAATCATCTACTAAATATAGCTGCTTCATTTGTCTAGACCGGCGTAGATTAGCCTCGTGACGTGAATTGATTACACTTCTTTCACTAAACCAAGCTTTCGCTAGATGAAGCTCAAAGTGGTTGCACTAGATCCAAAGAATGGTTGTATCAACAATCCAAGTCGTCGTCATTTCAAAGCAGGCAGAAAGTCAAATACCACACCAAGAGGCATGAAAGTTCAAATATGCGGGGTAAGTGCTCGTCATTGGTTGAAGAAATCGTTGAAATCCTGCATGGCTCGAACGTATGTAGATGAGGCTCGCGTACTAGTGTCCCGCTCCGCGTTCCTGGCGCGGGGCTAGCCATGTCAGCATCATCACCCTACCAAAACCTGTAACTAGGTAGGCGCAAGCTGTTGGTATCGAAGCTAGTATCCGAGCCTTGTCGACCACAGAGGTGAATTATCGATGGGACGCATTCTCGATGAGGGTCATTCCGTTTAATAAACTGCAAGGAGGTATATATAATGCCCTCGACCCAATAGTTTGCTGCTGCTTCTTGTAATTGCCAACAAAGCTTGTACCAATTTTTTCGTCACTCAACATGCAGATCAAGACATTTCTTTCCGTAGCCATGGCGCTCATGCTTACGTCGGTTCCGACCGCCGTCGCTGAATGCAAGGGCGAGCGTAGGTTTTCTCAGCTCACTTTATGGAAATAGCTATTCTGATTTGCACCAAGATCAGGCTGGTACTCAGTGCAGCGTGAGAGGCAACAAGGGCTGCTCTGTAGATCACAACTACATTGTAAGTTTCATGTTCTTCTGCATAGGAAACCACAATTAATAACATCCCACAGCTCGAGTGCACTGGAAGTCAGTGGATCAAGTACAACGAGTGTCCTCTCGGAACCAAATGCCACAATTGCGGGTGCAGCTAAATACCTGCGCCCAAAGTACCGGATTAGATAGCAGACAGAGGATCAGTGCGGCACAGGCGCCATCAATCTACCGTGCAGGTCCGATGAGCTCCTGCTGTAAATCTCGGTCTATTCAATTTTATTTACTATTGCCATTGGCATATCCGCTCTTTTTTCAATCAATATAACCATTTGCGAAATGCGTTCCACTCTTTTTCTAAGTAACATCCACGGTTTTTGACGTGATATGTTCCATCAACACGTAAAATATCAAATGTAACCCGCATTTGAACTGTTTTGTGATCATGATTGCCGCAGATCTCAAGAAAGACTAAGGTAATTTATTCTGGGGTTTTCAAGAGAAATATAGAAATAACAAGTGCAACTGCAATGATACGAATTGTTAAGTCCGCAAATCATCCGTGTATGTAAGGTGTACATATGTTATGTCTATTGCGAGTGTAACAGTTGTCCTGTGAGATATAGTGCAGTATTCTGTTGTTTCATTCTGTTCCTGCGAGAATTGATAGTATACTTCAGGCGATCATTCATATGACCACATCGTTGGTAAGGGCTGCATGAATACCTCAAAACAGCACTTTGGTCTAACAACAAGAAAACGCTTGGTCTGTAGCGGTTGCATATTCAGAGTCACGTTACAAAGGGGAATTTCTCGCTTATTGACTTGGCAAGGGAAATGTCCCGTAAACCCGTACCAATAATTGCTTGCGCCAAGCAAAGAGCCGGACTCTGTCAGTGGTCTCGATCATAAGCTACCCCTCTAATGCAAGCTTTAGGCAACCGCATGAAACTTTGACTTTAAACTAGTCTAACATTACTTCTACTTGACGTCTCAGGATCAAAGTCTATCGTGATTGAAAGTAGGGCGACTATATCATGGTGGAGCCGACTAATCAGCCAACAACGTATTCACGTACACAAAGTGCAGATGAGCCTCCACCGCTTTATACCCGTCATAGCCATTTTCATGAACACCCGCGAGCTGGTGGCGATGCGAGCACCGACATTCTTCCCATCCTGCCTGTTGTTCTATCTCTTCCATACAAGACTATGAAGCAACGAAAGAGAGTCAAGATATGCGTCCTTGTCTGGTGTCTTGTTCTTTTAGGAGGTCTCATTATAGGTGTCTCTGTTGGATTGGCGACAAAAAGCGACAGCGTTGCTACTGAACAAGTGAGCCCAGCATGGACATACAACCAAACATTGTCAACCAGTCTCAGCTACGCACCGTCAACTACTTCTGTAGAAGGTAGTGTAATGACAACCGCAATTCGCGCTACCCCAACGCCGATCCTAAGCTTTACTAGCCAGTTCATTGCAAGTACTGCAATTCAATCTTCTTTGGCGCCCGTACAGTCGACTACTTTTAATCTCCCAAACCTCCCAATAGGCAAATTTAGCATCCCTTTTGTTGAGTCTGGTTACGTTGGTTTTTTTCTCAGACCAATATACTACAAAGTCACCTATGGTTGTGATGCAAGCCGACACTATTGGGATGATGACGAAGGATCGGTACCTGAAAACTCACCATGGGGATGTTCAAATAGCACAGACGCCTATAATATCACTCTTTCTATAAAGGGTGGAAGATTTCCGGTCATTTCCCTTGCACCGACTACTACATCTATGACCAAATTTGAGCTCACGACGAATGATTCGTCGCCTGGGATAATTCACACTGTGTTTCCACCCACTCTAGAGGCTTTACCATTGACGCTGACGGTTCCGACTGGCACCTCACCAGACTCCAATAACTACGAAATTGGTTACCATTTTCAAACCACATTCGATAAGCTTGTAATTGCAAAATCATCAATCGACAACACAGGAATAAGTTGGCTTGATGACAACCAAATGTGGTTTTGTTGGTGGAACGGCACTTTACTGGAAGGAACAGTATATCCTATGAAGCAAATGACTGGAGATTATCCTACAGGGAGTCTGCCTATGAAAGTCGAGCTACGGGAGGGCAGAGTAGCGCAGAATCATGGTTTGCCATATTGCGAGCTCATGTCTATTGATTGGCCAGGAAACACATTTACACCATTACTCGATGAGAGAGGTGCAAGAGTTGTGATGACTGTGAATGAGACGACTGGTGACGAAATGTTCAAAGTTACAGGCCATTCTGAAGACCTGGAAGGCTGTACATGCTCCTGGGGCAACTTTCCCGACTTCTAGCGGCCAAACTAACTTTGTTGAGAACAGTAATGATAATGTTTAATATTAATACATAATTCAGCTTGGCATTGAGGATCTCGTTAGATGTATGAATTCGAAGCCGTCCACATTAAGCTAAGCCATTTGCCATTCACACCAATAACAATGGAACCGAATGCATGTGCAGGGCCGAGTTGTTGAAAACCTCAAGCTGGCAAAGTGTGGTCTCGGAGCTGCGCAACAATGTCTTTGAGCAGAAAAATAAGCTGCTGTTAATGGCACATTGAAAGTCATTCTTGTACTTTCTCACTAACTGCTTTAGCCTTGAGGTAGGAAGGCGGCAAAGGTTTGACACGAAGGTGTGAAGGTGTGCGGATGCTGGAAAAACGACAAAATACACTACCGTAACGAAGCGGCTCGTTTTGTCGTACAGCCTGAAGTGGAGTCCTACTTAAGAGAAAGCTTTTCATCCAACGCCAACACGAAAGCTTCACAAGTTCAATGATGAGAAATGTGTTCTAAAAATACGAGCGTGCAATGAAACTAGTGCCGATACGAGGTCCCCTGCCGATCGCCTCGTATTCGCATCCCGTTTGTTCTTCACTTCAAGCAAAGATCGCCACTATCCAACACGAGTTCCCCTCTTCTCAAGCATTAATAGAGTTCAAACTGCGGGAGTAACCGCCAAAGGCGTCTCTGTTGACCAACGAGCGACTCGGCCAACAGTCCGGGTAACATTCGACGCCGTATTCCTGAATGACCTCACGTCAAGGGTTCACGATGGACACCTCCTCTGGCAACGTTGTATTCCACTCGTACGGCCAGGGCTTGTGGTACGAGCCACCATGACCGACACAAGTATATATGAAGGCGATGCCCTCGTGGAAGATGTCCGGAGGCACAATCATCTCTATTGCCTACCATGAAGGGTCTCCTCAACATCTTGGCCCTTGCGGCTGCAGCCTCTGCCGCTGTCATTCCCCGCGCATCCAACTCCACGGTTGCCGCAAAGCCAAAGCAGTTGGCTGCTCAGGCAGGCACCTACTGGCTAGAGGCTCTGGACCGAAGCAACCCCGACACGCTCGGCAAGGCTCCATACACTTCGTTCGACTCTGCCAGCTACCCCATCTTCCGCAATGTCAAGACCGACTTTGGAGCCGTTGGTGACGGCAATGCAGACGACACCGCTGCCATTCAGAATGCTATCAATGCAGTTGCTCTAGGTGGTGGTGACGGAAACCGATACGTCACCGAAGGCAACGGACAGAAATGGATGGCTGCTCCTGCCGCAGTCTACTTTCCTGCCGTGAGTTTTTCTCTACTTGCGCTCGAGTAGTCTAATCTAAGACATGATGAACAGGGCACGTACAAGATTACCAAGCACCTTGATCTCCGGTTCAACACTATTTTGACTGGTGATGCCATCACCAAGCCCGTGATTGTTGCTTCTCAGGGCTACAATGACTATTGCCTTCTCAACGCTAAGGATGCTGCTGTGTCTGGCAGCGAGCCTACCAAGCAGTTTTTCATGGCCGTCAAGAACATTGATTTCGATACTACCGGTGCTGGTGGCAACCAGATTGAGGCCATTGACTTCACAGTCTCCCAAGCGTGCCAACTTAGCAACATCAAGATTACCATGCCGGATAGCAACGATCAGCACACTGGTATCAGCATCTCTGGAGGCTCTCTTACCGGTTTCAATGACGTCGAGTTCCACGGCGGCAAGGGAATCTACTTTTCCAACCAGCAAGCGAACCTGAAGGGCATGAAGTTCTACGGCTGCTCCACCGCCATCCAGGTTGCTGGTGCAAAGATCCTCAATGTCCAGAATTCTGTCTTTGACAGTTGCGGTACAGGTGTAGATCTTACCCAAGGTGGCGGTGTTGGTCTCACTCTTGTCGACACTGTTGTCACCAACTCGGGCCCAGCAGTCAGGCTTGGAGATAGCTCTCAGGTCCTGATTGAGAACCTCAAGTCTTCCGGTAGCCAGAACCCCATTGCAGTCGACGGTGGTAACAATGCCTTGTTGCCATTTGCCGACAACACCGCTGCCTGGATGTACGGAAAAGTGTGGCAAGCTGGGGCTGGCTCGGATCAGAAACCTCTGCAGGACTTTACCATTGACGGCAAGGATGCTCTTCTTGCTGGTGATGGTTCCTACTTCACCATGGCTCAACCTACCTACGCGGATGCCTCTGTTGATGACGTTGTCAATGTCAAGGCCGTTTCAGCCCACCCTGTCAAGGGTGACGGATCGACTAACGATGTTGAATCTCTGAACGCCATCCTGGCTGACAACGCTGCCAACAACAAAATCTCTTACTTTCCCTACGGTGTCTACTCAGTCGAGGACACGCTCGTCATTCCCAAAGGCTCCAAGATCTATGGCGAGGCGTGGCCCGTGATCAAGGCGCAGGGCGGTGCCTTTGGCGACGACCAGAACCCCAAGACTGTCGTTCAGGTCGGTAACGCAAACGACAAGGGCGTTGCCCAGATCCAGGATCTGCGCGTTACTCCTGGAGACATCATGCCTGGAGCCAAGCTGGTCGAGATCAACATTGCCGGCGCAAACCAAGGTGACGTTGGCATGTGGAACACACACATAACAGTAGGCGGTACAGCCGAGTCTGCTCTCGTGGATGCTCAAGCATGTGCCGGCAGTGATTTGTCTCAGTGCATGGCTGCCTGGGGACTTTTGCATCTCACTCCCTCTTCAGGTGTTTACCTCGAGAACATTTGGGGCTGGGTCAGCGATCACGGTCTGGACTCGTCTTCTCAGGGCTACCCCGTCCGTTATGCCGTCGGCCGCGGCATGGTCACCGAGTCTACCAACCCTACATGGCTAGTTGGAATTGGTATGGAGCACTGCCACTTGTACAACTTCCACTTCCACAATGCCCAGAATGTCTACACTGGTCTGCTACAGACCGAGACAGCATACTATCAGGGCACCGACGACACTGCGAGAGCGCCCGCTCCATTCCACGCCAATGCCGATCTTGGTGAGCCCGACTTCTCGTGGTGTGGTGATGCTGGCGCTCAGTGCTTCATGACCCTTGGTCAGAACGTTGAGGGTGGTAGCAACCTCTTCTTCCACACTACCGGTACGTGGACCTTCTTCAACTACCAACCCGGAGGTGGTACCGAGTACAATGCCGCGCGCATTGGTGCGCCTGCAACGAACCTTTACTGGTTCATGGACTCTACGCACGGCACAGACACTATGATCCTAGACGGCAAGGGGAACCCAAGGCAGGATGGCAACCCGGGCGGTTGGGACGCATTGATCTCTTACCTTGAGATGGCATAGACTCATTTTCATATTTTGCATATAGCGTTTGCTTTTATCTAGACTCAAATCTTTTTCGTCTTCTGTCTAAAGCTCCTTACATCCTTCTAGATGATGAAATGTCAGGCATAATTGTTCTTGCAGGTCTTGGCAGTTGGCAGAGCTCAGGATTGATAAGCCAGCCTCCCTCAAGATTAAGAAAGTGCCAGAGAGACTCTGCCAACTGCTTGCCAGTAATGCACAACTTTGGCCATTTTGTGGACATTTTGGACGTTAGACGCGTAACAACAGGGCAGGCCATTGGCGGCGCAAGAGTCAGGGTCTTCAATACTCTGTTCCTCCGTGCCGCTCCAACTTCAACATGGCCATCCCTATTCCGCCGCGCATACGTCTACTCACTTAGCTCATGAGATGAGATAGTCTCTACAGAGTTCCTGCGTCGTTGTTTCCTAGGCGACTCCTCCGGGTTCTCAGGCTCCCTCGCCGCATTCCATGTTTCCGCCCATCGCGCTGCCCGTCTCGCTCCTCTTCCTCATCTATACTCGCATACCGCCCGCATCTGCTCAAGGCGATCACCAAACGAGCGAAAACACCCCAGATGCCGACACTATCCAGTACGGTCCCTTTACGCACTTTCGAACGGAGCCAAACATCTTTTACAATACCCTCAACATCACTACGTTCCAAGGATCGCGTAATGAAACAAACCAGGACTGGGGCGGAGAGTACATCTTCTATTGTCCCCGGACCCTCTTCTCTCAAAAGTTTGGACCAACCATAATAGACCCTCGCAACGGAGAACTAGTGTGGTATGGCAACAATAGCGTCCCTGGCGCTGCGACTACAGGGTTTGCGCCTTGCGACTTTCAAAGCGACACTAGCAAAACACATCTTTGCATTACTCGGTCACAATATGTGTCCATCAATGACACTAAAACAGGCCTGGAGGTGACGCAAGCAGTCTCAATAAACTTGGTCCTCACTCAACACTATGAGATTGTCTACAATGGAGGCAAAGAAGCCTTGGCCCAAGAAATCGAACGGATTTCGGACCCGTCTTCCACCATAAAAAGCTGGCAGGGTGAATCAAGTACAACAGGTCCTCGTGAAGCGCACGAATACCACATGCTGAAGGGAGGAAAGACATACATTGCAGCGATTATTCGTTCGCGGCCATGGGACCTACGCAAGTTTGCGCCACCAGGTCTTAGCCAGGAGAGAGCGCTCGAGCTCCAAAATGGTTATGTTGCGGATGCTTGCTTTCAGGAGATTTCCACAAGTGCACCGCCAGGGGGAAATGCAATATTCACGTGGTGCGCCTTGGACGCGTACCCAGACATTGACTTTTGGCAACCGCACGTTTTCTTCGATGGCCCGGACAAAACCGCCGAAGCAAAGGATGAAAAGTACAGAGATGGTGCTGGTGGACGCGGTAACCGAGCGTGGGGATGGGAAGTGTACCACCAAAATTCCGTTGATATAGACGGAGACGGAAATTACGTCGTCAGTGCTCGTCATTTGGACGCAGTCTTTTCCGTTGCCGGGCCACAAAGTGCTACAACCGACCCACGGACAGGAAACCCATTCGAGGCTGGCACGGTTATTTGGATGCTCCGCGGACAGAGTGGAGGCGATTTCGAACGAGTTGATGCGTCAGCAGAGGACAGTCAAAACAAAGTATCTGAGGGAGAGCGACGAGAATGGACATTTTCACGTCAGCATCATGCTCATGTCCTCGGCTCCATGTCCAACCAAACACACCTGGTCATGACCCTTTTCGATAATGGGTGGACAGATCGAAGCAATATGACTGGAACAGTCTCATCTGGTCTCGTCTTTGCTCTCAGCAGACCGACCGACTGGTCAACTAATATCAAAGGAACGGCAACACTCTTGAGCCGTTGTATACACCCATTCGCGCGTGGCGACGGCGTATCAGCAGCGAAATCTGGCGATGACACTGGAAATTCTGGCCGGGGGACATCCATCTCTCAGGGGTCTACTCAGGTGCTGTCCAATGGCAACATCCTCGTTGGCTGGGGTAGTGCTGCTGAGTTTACAGAATTTTCGTCGTCTTGCAAGCCCCTCTGGCATGCACGCTTTGGCCCTGCCATGAACAGTAGAATGCAGAGCTACCGGGTTCTAAGGTTTGACTGGGTTGGCAAGCCAAAAACAAAACCCAAAGTGGCGACATATCGTGCAAGCTGTGGGACTGCTCAAGAGGAAACCACGGCAGCTTTTGTCAGCTGGAATGGCGCGACTGAAGTCGTAAGCTGGAAATTTTGGGTATACACATCATCCAATGTAAAAGAAAAGAGATGGTGGCCATTTTCATCCCACTCGTTTCATTGGGAAGAAGCTGGCTCAACACCCAAGCAAGGTTTTGAGACGGCTTTTTCCTTTACCAAGTCCACAGCATCCTTGGCAGTCAAGGTCGATGCCCTCGACAGTACAGGACATATACTGGCAACATCAGATGCCGTGCAAGTATTTGTACCTCTGGACCGGCTCAAAGCTGCTGGTAGATGCAATTCCTCCCATTGTACTTGTTCTTCTACAGACGTCGAAGGATGCACGGTAAGCGGGCCTGAGAAGACTTTTGTGTACTCTATGGAGCTGAGTGAAGCATGCTTTAGCACAGAACTCACTGCAGCGATTGTAGAAGAGACTAGCGCTGGTTCCAAGTGGAGTGTATCGCTTCCAAATTTGGGGCTAACATTGGTGGCACTATGTTTCGTTGTGGGTGCAACATACATGTTCTTCTCTGGCCGAGCAAAGTCGTCTGCCTTGTCTCAGCACGATTCGTTGTACAACGCTGCCAAAGGCTTGATCACAAACACATTCGATCGCATCAAGGAACGATTGGAAAAGCCACAGCGTAACGAAGTGTACGAGAGAATACCACTAGATGAAAACGAGCGTCGCGAATATTAGATTAGAATTAAAACAACCCACTATCTATGCAAGTCTCATCTTATCTTACAACAGCTCCACCTTGAACGAAATCTGAGAGCAGCCCTCTGGGGTGACAGGGTCAATGTGCGTATTAAGGTATTTGATGACAATTTCGCCCTCCGTAACACCCTCTCCTTTGCAGCCATACGTATATCCATTTTGTGCGACTTGCATATGGCTGACATACAGCGAACCGTCAGAGCCAGTGAAGTTGCCAAAAGATGGTGTACCGTTGCCTGCGTTGACAAAGTAATTGGAGAGGGGCTGGTTTGAATCAACAACCACAGACCATGGGTAGTCTTGGCCATGGACTTGGTATTGCAGCTGTGCGCCACCTTCTTCAAGAGATAGCTCGGTGCCCGTAAGAAACCAAGCGGGAGCCTTGGCCTTTTCGGTGAGACCTGCTAGAGTACCATAGTCGCCAGCCGATTCATGGAAGCTGCCGAGGTATGTGTCGTTGCAAAAAACGTCCTGGTTCTCGCCAATGTTCAGGCCGCGCAGATTGAACTTTTGCGTCTGCAAAATGGTGTTGTTGTCGGGAGCATCAACCTGTCGAATGGCAATCGCAGATGCGGTGGCCAAAAGGCTAGAATAGATGGTAGTCTTCATGATGATATGGAAGAGAGAAGGAATGAGTAGATGTTGGTGGTGCTGGATTGGAAAGAGCATGACAGAGGAAGCAGTGGATATTTATATTCGCCAGCTTTCCAAGGAGCCTCTCTCAAGGAGTAACAGCACTCGCAACAGCTCCTTCAAAGGGCAAGATCGGCATTCTGAGCACGAGGGTTCGCGAGGCCAGCATCGACTTTAATTTTTGTTAGTCATCTAATTGACCCTTATAATAGCGAAATTCTTGGACCATGATTGGCACTTGGGCGGGAACATCGTCATTGTTTGGGTTTTAAGTTGTGGTCTCGTATTGCGTTACATCATTGCGATGGCACTCCCAGACCCCGAGCTAAAAATGGTCTCATTAGCGGTGGAATCCCTAGTACGATCAGACAAAGCCTGGTCTAATAAAATTTGAGCAATATTCGCTTCCATTCGTACTAGTGAACCATACGAGCACTAGGAAATAAACCTTCAACACAAAGCTGGTCTGTTTCCGAAGTCCTGCCATCGACTTCTCACCGGAAAGCTTTGTTGACGCCAGTGGGCATCTGTGGGAATGCCTTACTGCTCTTCAATGAGTCACTTTAATACTAGGACACGGTTCCGTTTGAGAAAGTACTTGCATACTTGTCATCTTTGAAGACTGAGAGGTCTAGTTGTACGAGTAACTTAATGTTTCGTCATTGTCGCTAACTTCTCCTCACTATCCATTTGGCATTAGCTTCTGTAAAACTGATTGATGAAATGAGAGAACACAATTGCATTCTGGCGATACCTAGGAGATGATATGTTGCGGCGCAGAAACGTGGCACAGTAATGCGGCGTAGCAATGCGGCACAGCACTACTTCACGGAGACACTCATAGCTAAGACTCCACTTCTGCGAAGAGTTTGTTCACGTCTTCTTGAACACATTGAGAGTTCTAATCGTACTAATCCTTGCGTTTGTTTCAAAGCCATGCAGTCCCAGACCAACGAAATCATAACGGAACACAGAAACAACTTGACTCGTCTTGAAACGGCTTTTGCAGTCGTTCACAAAGAAATTGACCATGCGATCTGCTTGGTTCAGATTTGCAAGGATGATATTCCCCACTGGGTGAGATCTCAGAATAATGGACTTTCCGAGAAACTAAAACTGCTTGACGACATGATAAGCCGCACTGCAAATTCTCCAACAGATGCTGTACAGTATCAAGGGTCTTGTAGCACAACCAGTTTTGCCCCTCGTATGATCATATATCCTTGTCAAGGAAATCGAGATGGTCATATCTCAAATCAAAATCCGAGAGTTGACATGTATAGTACTGATATTACCGTTACTCACCACCCCCAAAACGAGATGCGATCTGATGTATTCTCCAATACCTCTTCGGCTTCTGGACATACAGTCGAAGATCTTGCATCAACAACTGTGCAAATACCGCACAAGTCAACGCCAAGAACAGAAGCTACACATCCCTCAACTAAACGTCGACGTCGGCGAAGCTCTACTGTGGGTGATATGACCACTCCGACCAAAGCTGTAGACAACAATCAGGTTACGGATGGCTGCGGCCTTGAAGTCATGGAATGTCCTCCAAGAACAACAAATTTGATTTTCAAGGCACAAAGGATAGGAGACGCAGAGTCTTGTATCAAGCTACATCAATTTTCGACTAGATGCCTGGAGAAGGTGCCCGCACAGCGGTCAAATCCAATTTCATTACTCCCATTACTCTCAGCAGTGTGGAATGGGAGAGAAAGTCAATACATTCAAGCTTTGCCGATGCTCGCTCGAAGTATTGAAGTGAACATATTAGGTGAATGGGAATACCGAACGTGTAAAAGGATCTCAATGGCTATCTTTTACCAAGCTTACACATCGGCCCAGGATTGCCCAGATAATTTCCTCCGACGTTGCCATTTTAGAGACTACAACAAGCTACTAATAGCGCGGGGGAAAAGGAAGTCTGCAGTCCAAAAAACCTTCGCGCAGATCATGTTCCCTGAAGTAGAAATCGGAAGAGCAATAAATAGAATCCAGACGTGGAGACAGCTGGGTAAACCTTGGGCTCAACTTATTCAGCGATTTGGTTACGGAATAGTCGCTCTCCTACCCTCGGATCTTACTGATGAAGAGTACGTCTTGATTACATTGAGGAAAAAGTCTAAACCTCACAAATTTGCGACAGGGACAAAGCTGTTGTTTTTGTGTTTTAGTATGCGGACAGCTCGGGAGAACGATGTTCTTTGCTTCCTGGATGCTATCGCGGAGAGGCAACCCCAATTCGCCGACAGTCTCAGATTGGCAGACGAGTATGTGACACAGCATATGTTCTTGCAAGACGAACACACAACAGAGAATCTCATTCCATCCACTGCTGTTACAGCACATTTTGCTCTGGCGCCACCCGGGACTGTTGATCCACGCACGCTATGATGCGAACAGATATCCGCGAGAATGCAATAGGAATGATTATTAATGCAGCGAAACATGACGGGATTCAGGGAGGAGTGTCGAACTGTAGTGAGAACGATCAGCCAATCTTTTCGCAGTTCTCAGACTTGGGTCAATTGCGGCGTCGCTCGCCAAGAAATCAGCCGAGAAGGCCCCAGCCGCAGGTGATATCGGAGTTGGGTCAGACATCTGCACGCAAATGTTCATGAATATCTTACTACTGTGTTCTTCTTGAGCCCAATTCCAATCCCACTGACCGCTGGTCGCAACTTTATGGGACTCGCAGTCATGCAATATTCCCAGAAACCTTTCCAATGGGCTTTGTGCGCATTAAGCCTGGCGTTAACAATCCTGTCAAGCACATTGCCCTTTTCCGCCCCTGCTCGTAGCCGCCTCTCAATCAGCTTATCTGAGGTTGGCCAACAACCGCTCAAAGTACGTACTGGAGTCGTGACAAGAAATCACCTCCTCGTGGACAATATGATATGAACTTACTGACTTTTGCTTTCCTCAGCTGGATGAGCCGGGTCTATTGCAGAACCCTCGGACTCAACAAAAAATCTCGATGCCGAGCCTAGATCTTCTAGGCAGACCAAAATTTGGTCTCCCTCTTGCGGTACATCTGCTGTTATATCTAATGGATTCACGAACCTAATTTCCCGAGTAGGACTGGTGGAACACATATTTCTACATTGACATTAGTATTGGCACACGCGCACAAAATTTTCGTGCCGCTATCGATCTATCAATAAACGCATTATTTTTCCCCTCCATTGACTGTCCCACGGTCTTCTGCCCCGCAACCCACGGGTTCAATAGGAGCAGATCTTCTACCTATGCATACGTTGGTTTACCTACTGAGATCCGGTGTGGCCCGTGGTATACTGCGGGACATACAGGCCGTGACACCGTTCATGTTGGACCAATACATGTCGCCAACCAAACTTTCGAAGAAGCCTCAGTTGTCAGGCAAAGTCCATTATTCCAGAAAGGAGTCTTCGATACTGTTCTAGGACTTGCACGGATACCATTCAACGCAAGCAACACTAACTTGACGGCACGCAGTTTGATGAACAATACGATAAGTCAAGGTTTACTGGACAGAAATATCGTTGGTCTACTACTCCCCAGATCTGAGGAAGACTTGGGTGAAATATCTTTTGGGTCGATTAACAGGAATTTTTTTCTGCCACCACTAGTTTCCATGCAAGCAACAAGCAAACAAAGTGATGATCCGCAACAACAGGGACTTCTTGGTGGAGGTTGGCAAGTGGCTGCGCACAGCATTACTATTGGGAACGGCAACGCCACACCTTCTCGCTATTCGCTTTCTGGATACACCGCAGGTTTAAGTGTCTCTGAACCATTCTTTGTCTTGCCTTTTGAAATTAGTGAAGACATTTTGAGACGCATAGGAGCCGACGATGATCTTCAAGTTGACTGCGAAAGGAGATCGCTACTTCCAAACATCACAATCACCCTGGGTATACAGAGTCATACGCATGACTTTGTATTGACACCATACGACTATTTGCGCAGCTCTCCACTTATGGCATCAAAGTGCATTGCATTGTCCGGTTCGCCGGACAACCCAGGAGATTGGATGCTGCTTGGAACATTATTTTTAAGCTCCTTCTACAGTGTGTATGATTTTGACAAGGGTCATGTCGCTTGTGGGACCACCTATAATCCCCCTCCTCTTGAAGTAATATTACTAATCATGACATGCAGTCGCTCGTTTGCGCAGTACTTCAATAGGACCATCTAAAATAACTCGATGATGCAGTTTGATCATATGGTAATCGTTGACAATATAACTATGACTTCTATATTGAATTAATGAAATTTTCACGCCGGAAATGATCATACGGTCAGTCACCTACATAAAGCAAAACCATCCTTACGCGTCATGATAGGGGCAATAAAGGGCTTTCCGGCCTTGATAATTCCTTCAATTTCGCTTTAGCTTCGGAATGGACTGCAGCGTACCAGCATCTATACGAAGTCCCCAATAAGTTTGAGTGATGAACAGAATTAGAAGACCAATGGCTTCAACCATCATGGCTTGGAGCTATTGTCTCGGTGTCCCAAGATCGTACCTCAAAGTCCTGCTTAGTTTCATGTGGCTGATCTTGCCTGCACCCTCATCGCCACGTAATCATGTTGTCTTGTGATCCATTTTGCCTTGCATTAGTACGTTTTGCGGGCGTGTTTGATTCAGCAGCGAGGGTCTGGTTCTCCGAAACTATGTTATAACCCACCTCCATGTTCTCACGCTTGTGTCTTTTCAATCAACGCAATTATAAGAATCGCTGCACAGCTGCTAAGAACTGTACATCATGATGTTTCTTAAGGCGTGGGTGCCCGTAATGGTGGGTTTTGCGGTTATCAGCCTGGGACTTCCGGGTACGTCTTCCTTGTCGCCATGGCCTCAGAGTCAAAAGGGTAGCAATGAAACGGCCTTGTTAACATGCTTGGACATAGCAATGGAAGAGACAGATGTGTCTAATATCTCCATTGTAGAGCGTTATCTGAACCCTATTAGCCCTAGTGGTCCTGGGACTATTCGTCAGTGGACGGGCTTGGGTGACTCTTTTAGCGCAGGTCAGACAATGACCTCTAAGCGGGAAAACGTTCTAAGAAAGACTGATTCCAGCTAGGCCCTGGAGCGGGAAATCCTTATCAGAGCAATCGACCGCAGTATCCTATGTCGAAAAAGTGTTTCCGAGATGATGGATCCTACATCCCACAGTTACAGAATTCGGACACTTTTAGAAATGGATATGGGTCTCCAGTCACAAACTTTTGGTCGTGCAGTGGCTACAAAACAACTCAAATTCTGGCAGAGGAAGTAAATGGTACTGGGCCTGCTGATGAAATAGTTACGCTATCAGCTGGAGGGAATGATCTTATATTTGGTCTCATTGCCAGGTACTGCATATTCCTTCCATTTTATCGACAAAAATGGGAGAATAAAATTGCTGAGGCTCGAACAATATTGTATTCCGCTCAATTCTACGACAACTATCATAACATGATTACACAAATCATCCAAAAAACGAAATATTGTCCCGGCGGCGCAAACACTCCAGTCGATCAGGAAGATTCATGCAAAACTAAGCTATTTCAAACAGCCTACGTTTCGTATTTTGAAGAGTCCACAGACCAATGTAACGATGCCACATTCAGTCCAGTGGCGGTTGCCGGTCCCAAGCTTACCAGAGAATTTCGACAAGGGCTCAATCAGCTCACTCAGGAAGCAAATTACATGTTCAATGCATGGATTGACGACTTCAATCGAGGAGGTAGCGGCTCTGGTGGTACTGCGGTTTTTCAGATTGATCCTGTGAAGTTTGTTGATCAAGGTTACAGGTACTCAAATCACAGATTCTGCCGGGCCAACGTGATTGAGCCAGCACCTGAAGACACAAATACGTGGTTTTTCAATTTGAAAAGCAAACTGGGACGCCGTGTTGATGAGGCATCGTCATCCGTATCTGCTTATTCCGACATCAACGTCGACACTTGCCCCGCTGAGTCGGACTCATCGGGTCGCTGGGAAGACATGCTTACCTGCGGGATCGCCCAGGGTCTTGCAGATGGGACAATCAATGAATCTAGTTTTGGAGGAGTTTTTCCAATACCTAGAGGAGAAAAATTGTCCAAAACCATGCATCCTCGTACTGCTGGTTTTCGTGCTACTGCAAATGAAATCATCCAGAAGCTTAACTTTCGACATCCAAATCGCGCATTCGCGGCGCCGGGTACCTCACAAGCTTGTGGTAGTGTTCGAGGCCAAGATTTAAGGATACTAGCAATTGGTGATTCTATCACGAGAGGGTTCCGCAGTTCTCACGGAGCAGGCTACCGGCAGAAATTGAATGATCACCTCACGACACCGGGAGTTGTACGTGACTGCGAACCTCCAAATAAAATCTCATTTATTGGATCTCAAAGCTCAGGACCACCAGGAATCGATCGATCAGAGGGATATAACGGATACAGGATCAAACAGATTCAAGGCGAAGTGCTTGGAAGTAGCATTCTTCAGCAAGGAGCAAACGTCATTTTGCTGATGGCGGGAACCAACGATCTCGGTCTAAACCCCTCAGCGACCCCACAAGAGGCTATCGGCTATCTGAAAGAGTTCATTGGACAGGTTCTTGCAAAGTCCAATGGTAATCCTGTGGTCCTTGTATCTCACATCCCGTTAAATGGTGCTGGATCAACGTTTCCAAGGCAATTAAGCACTCTTCAAAGACGACAGGTCGAATTTAACGCTGGAATCACTCGCATGGTTGAAGAATTTCAACAACAAGCTGGTTCTAAGGTATTTAAAGTACATCCCTCTATGAACCCTATATCCTCGGAAAGGAACCCAGATGGAGTGCATCCAAATGATTACGGATACGATAAGTTTGCAGACGCCTGGTACGAAGCGCTATACGACGTTGCTCAATTAGGCTGGATTTGAAACCCATTGGGGACTGTGAGTTCTACATATCGCAGTAGTGGCAATGCCGGCGCCGAGACTCCTGGCAGCTGTCCGTATAGCAATACCAACGGTCCTAAATATTTGTTCTGTACTGGGTGAGTTGCCTTCAATCTTGACGATCAACTTGTTGAGTTCTAACATTCAAGTACTAGAATCCCTCTATTTGCTAATGATGGCATCGTTGGCGATGGGGGTGCCGTAAGAAAGCTCTATGAATCACGTTACTCGCAGCTAATGGTTGCTATAGCTCGGATCAAATCTTTATGGACCCGTCAGATGCACTTCAACGTAAGTGAAAACCGGGGCATCAGTATACTACATTAACACATACCAGTCCCGGTAATGGACGTGCCATATGTAGGTGTATCAAGTATGACAATTTCATCAACCCAGAGTCAGGTCCGAATGTCTCATGGGATGCAGCATACGCTGATGAAATTGGCGGCAATTGCGCTGACATGGATCTACCATGGACTACCGCAGTCCGACTAGCGGACATGGATGGTGAGTGCTTCAAGCCCTACCTATGGCAGAAACTGATAAGCCAAACCAGGTGATGGAGATGATGACTATCTACATGTTGGGTCAGCATCGGAAGTTCTAGGTTTCGAGAACATCGGGACTAACGATCAAGCCCGAATCGGTTATCACTATCACCAAAGAATTGCTAAGGGCGTTCCAAACGCCGATCGTATCACGTATGATTTTAGACACGAGATACAATTTGCAGATTTGAACGGGTTAGTCAAAGATGTTTCACCAACTAACAGGTCTAACCCTATGCAGGGATGGATTTGCAGATTACATCTGGACACACCCGAACGGAAGAGTGGAGGCATGGTTCAATGCTGGCACCGGCTGGTAAGTCGTGCTTTCACGGCTCATCAACATGCAGATAAACATATCTAACTAATCTTACAGGTGTAATCTCGATGCCAACGGCTTCCGATATCAAGGTCAAATTGCATCAGGTATTGGTAAGCCTGGTGGTGGCGTCCGTCACGTTGATCTTAATGGTGACGGTCGAGCTGATTACGTATATGTTGCTCCAAATGGTGAAACAATCGCTTGGATGAACACCCGTGACGATTCTTTTCCAGGAGGAATCCGTTACGTTAATAATGGAGTAATTCATGGACCAACTAGTAACGGTGTTCAGCGCCAAGGTATTCACTTTGCGGATCTCAGTGGCAAAGGAACTGCTGATTATCTAATGATCGAGTCCAATGGTCGAGGGACTATTGACTATAATGGCGGTCCCATTCACAACGACAATAGCTGTAATAGGTACTTTCAGTCTCACGGTGAGTTTGCATCAGGAGCTGGAAAGGATTACGAAGTCGTTTTCGGGGACTTGAACGGAGATTCGCGCGCAGAATGTAGGCTATCTACTCCGTGGTACAATTTATCAGTGGACTAACAATCTTTACTAGACAATGTCATAGGCCCAAATAACTCTGCTATCCACGCTTATTACAATGGCTGTCCAGCGAATGTAAACAACCGCTTTTGTAGGAATGGCCCATCAGGTCAGGACCGTGATTTAGCGAAGGTGAGTTCGCTTAAAGCATACAATTGCAACCGATCGTGTTGCTTATTGTTTACTTCAATCAATCTAGGCGGCAGCTCAAGCTTTCTGTTCTGATTTTGATGGCAAGCCGGTTGGTTACAATTACCGCGTTGAACGCATTGGCGAAAATGCATCATTTACAGCCATCTGTGTGACCTGCCAACCTAATATCAATTTCAGTGTCATATTCCAACAACAAGACTGCTTGGCTGCATTCAATCGTATTATTGACCGCTCAGACTTTGGTAAGTTTGTTCTATTCTGACCTCACATGCCTACTAAACATGAATTCAGCTGGAAGCGTCGTAACCGAGGATATTGAATGGGTTCTATATCGTTATTAGGATGAGCTCGAAGCTGATGAATAAGTGGCCCCTTCGTACAGCTAATTGCTGCGCAGAAGTGTGGTCTCGAAAGTCTCCGAAAAAGGCTCGGTATACAAATTGGAGCTGAATATTCCGTGTATTCATGGCTCCTTTCAACAAGGGCCAACTATGAAGGATGAGTCTGGCGATACTCTCTTTGGCTCAACCTTTCTTTAATGCTACAGCATCGGATTTTATCTTTTGATCTATCTGATATTCCTTCAACAGAAATATTTTCATTTTGTATTTAGGAAACGCAATCTCGCAATCTATTCATTATTCAAAGCCTTGCAAAGGTCGTCACGGTTAACAGCGGTTGAGCGCGTGCCAAAAGAGTCAAGCTTCTGTCCAAGCAGTATTAGCCTTGACTGTGTACCAGCTGCCGCCAGTCGGATTCTAGAAAGTGCAGTAAGCGGAAAGCGGCTAGATGATTCGAAGAACTTCCCATCAATTGACAGGAAGATAATCTTTGAGTACATCTATTGCACTATAGACGTCATTTATGGACGCATTGGTGGTGATGGGACATTATTTCAGAAGTCAAATTCAAACATGGAGACAGTCTTCCCAGATGGAAAGCGTATGTTTTCATAATATTATCCATGCTAGGCCACTAGTTTCTGCGCATATATTTACTCTTTGCACGAATAGTGTCGCCTTTCCAAATCAAGACTACCGGTGCAAAGCTCAGCAAAAATGCAATAAGCGCCAATGTACTCGAAGCCCACTGGAACCCAAGCTGTGAGTACATGCGCTGCGTTGCCAAAGGCAGCAAACCAGAAAATAAATTCTCGACAAAAGCTAGCGCGGCGACTGCGCTCCCTGCATTGCTTGCATAAACGTCTGTAACGTACGTCACAGCGCACTGTACCAAGACAATAATGCCAAAGCCAATGAACCCGAGCCCAATGCTGGGCATGATCCAGTGTACTGATGGCGTGCTAGACCAAGCATACCAGAAAAGTCCTCCTGTAAGACCGATGAATGAAGCCGGGATGCTAAGAATCAAACGAGATTCTGCTATTGGAACTTCAGGGTTCTTCTTGTTGCGCTTTGCAGAGTCAATGAAGAGCTTGTTTTGCCAAAAGCATGCCACACTCCCGACAAGCTCGCCAGCAAACATTGCTGACTGTGTAAAACCTATCTGTGTAGCCGAAAAGCCATAATTTGTCCCGTAGATCTGAGCAATACTTTGGGTAGCAAGGAATACATTCCCGATAGCAAGACCACACCAGATTGTGAAGATGAAAAGAATAGGCTCGGTGAAGAAAAGATAGCACGAGCGCACAATGGTATCAAACAGAAGCGTTCTGAACTGCGCCGGTGCTTGGCTGTCAACTCGATCAAGTTGCCCACTCTCCTTTGTGAGTTGCTTTGCGCGTCGTTTCAAGATGACTTGTGCGCTAGTCTCTGGCAAGAGAAGGCATAGACATACGAAGTGAATGCCGTAAAAGATTATTTGAATGTAAAAGATCCTACTAGTTTAGCAACAGTAATCACATTCTTTGACGGTTAAGAAACGCACCATCTCCAGTACAATCCAATTAGAACGGCGCTTCCGAATACCTGCTCGAAGTCAGTCAAAGTTCTTCATTTTTATCCGACGCTCTTACTGGTCCAAGTGTGAAGCCGCCCAGATAGGCTATATTGAACATGGTGATTGCAAAACTTCTTTGGATATCATCATCCCACATATCGCCGGCAACGTTCGCAACAGCATTTTGAATAGTTGCTCCAAAGGCTCCAGCAAAGAAGCGCGAGACGATGAGGGTAGTGAAGGTTTGCGCTACTGCCTGTGGTATCAGAAACAGAATGAATGCCGTATAGCATATCTATCCTTTGATCAGTTTTCTGAGGTTCCAATGCATCATTGTTGCACACGAGACTTACGAGATAAATATAGCGCAATCCGAAAGTCTCCATGAGCGGCATCAGGACCAACGGTGCAACGGCAGCGCCAATGTTCCATGACGTAACTGGCAAATACGAGTTTGGGAACGAAGCGTCGCTAACACCAAACCTTTCGTTGATTGCCTCCGCCGCAGTTGTCTCGCCAGTAGCATTGAGTCCAATGAGAAACGTTGTCGAGACAGCTATCATCGTAACAAAGTATTTTCTAGATTGAGGCCAATTTTTTGGCGAACTTGACGTTTCGTCATTGCAGCTTGTTGCAGGGATGACAATCTTTTCTTCTGCATTGATCGTGTCTCCCGACATATTCGCATTAACCTTGGCTGTATGGTCATGGTTGGGCATGTCTCCATTGATGGCGAAAGCGGAAAAAGTCTATCTTTCCCTCGGCCTGAGATAACGACAAACCATTTGTCCTCACGTGACCCGAACACGTACCAAGTAGGCTGATTACTACCTCTCGCAACATTTTTGAGCTGTCAGGTTAATTTGAAAGTTTCAAATAAGCTTATTTCCTGGAAAAACAAGAGCTGCAGCAGATGCTTGCATCCATTTGGTGCTGACAGATGACGTCACGATAACACAAAACTACCCCGGATCAACCAGTCGGGTATGCCGGAATTTACGATCTCAGCAGATCCTTGCGCAAAGTTACAATACAAGCATATTCTTTCAAATTCAAGACGAACGACGTTAGACATGCTTCTAGCTCGCAGGTGTGACCGAATTCGCGTAACATTTGGCGCCCCAACAGTATGTTCATGCGGCGTACGCGAAGTATCATGGGGCGAATGATCTATTCCAAGGCATCTGCATGTAGAGTCTGCAGGACAACTTGACACAATCAGTCTCTGATCTCGCTCAATTCAGTCTACCAGGATGCGGCGAAGTAGCAACGAAGATGGAGGGACGACGAGGTCATTTGACCGTCTGCTATTGGCAAGTTTTTTTTTCATTGAGAAAACACAAGAGAAGTATCCTGGACCGGGCAGTAATGACGGAATAAGTCTTATCAAAGCCACCTCGTGAACCAGTCGAGAACCTGCGTAATCGAGTCTTCCAAGCATGCTCTCTCAAGTGGGTCATCTGGGTTGCCTCTCACAGCGAAGCCATGACGTCCAGGTGTGTAGACCTTGTGCACAACCTCAGGCAACTGTTTCCCTGCTTCTTTAGCCCTTGCATGAATTTCCTCCACCTGGCTCTTCTGTTTAATGCTCACGCCTTCATCCTCAAGACCCCAGCCAATGGTGACAGGTACAGTCACGTTTTCGATATCATCCGGAAGGGACAAGTTACTTGGATGTAGAGCAGCCACCGCGTCCACCAGAGGGACTGTTTCACCGTCGAGCTCAATCTGGTTGCAATCCAGCGCAGCGCGGATTGCATATCTACCACCCCAGCAGAACCCAGCGATACCAATCTTCTGGGTCTTGGGAGTTGCTCGCTTCAAAGCCTCCAAGAAGTCAAAGCAAATCTTGTCCGTTGGTCCCTGCTTATGCCTGAACAACCACATAATGAAAGTGGGCGCACTAGCAAGAAGGCCAGTATACTTTGCAAATGTTGACTGTTTGGTGGCATCGACTGGTATAGCCACGTCGGCGAAGCTTAGTGGCACCGGGTCACCCTTGAAGAAATCTGGAAGGTAAACCAACCACTCGCCGCTCTTTGCATAAGCATCGGCTATCAGTTTGTTGTTGGGTAGAGCCAGGCCAAAGATATCTGAGTAGAGCACAATGATGCCTCGCGGGTTGGTGCGGTTGCCAATCACGTAGGTGTTGAGTCCATGAATCGTCTCTTCTTTACCCTGGGGCTGACCCTCATGGACGGTACCCTGGTGATGACGTTAAGTTGATGGTCAGTTAGGTGAACAGAAACATCGTACCTTGATACATTCATGGCATGATGGATCCATCGCGAGGTGAAGAAACTTCTGTATTGCGATGAGCGTTAGAGAAGCAGTGAAAGGAAATGCGAGAAGAAAGCTACAACTAATATCGAGGGTGGAATGTCAGCTGGCCCCCAAATTTAAGGTTTAGATCGTTTGTCGCGCGGGCGTTCCGCGGGCTTTCTGCGGGGGCTGAAATATCTACCGCCTGCGGAAAAAGTACCCTTCTCATTGGTACTGCCCATAATAAAAGCAGGTAATTCAACCCACTCCAAATGCAAGTGACGTGGTTACAATCGAAGGATGTTGCGGCTCGCACGTCGGCTTTTGTCTGTACGTAGGGCTCCCGCCATCGCAGACGTGAACAGTGTCGTCAGATACAAGGATGAAGGCTTTTCACCTGCACAGACTTCAACGGCCTTTTCTAGAAAGAACAATACGTCATAAAGGTAGTTAAAATCAACATAGTATCCAAAAATCTGGGTATAGGTACTTGCTCAGAGTTCCTACGACCTTCTCTTCGCGACATGCAGGGCAGAAACTCAATATGGTAACCACAATGACCATTAAAGGAATGTTTGACAACGTAGAGGCTGGCCGGCATATCTCTTATCAACAATTTAGTATGGAACGAAGCAATCTTGAGTTGTTACGTCACCATGGCGAAACGCCGGTTTTATTAACAAGCTTTCCAACATCATCATCTCTGTGTCCCTCTATTACGCTTTTGATGAGCTTTCCACCCAGGCTGGGAGGCCCTCCGCCCATCTGCTCTACTTTTTCCCGAACGTTCCCCAGATCTGTAACCAAGAAGCCAGGCCCCACTCCCCAGACTTTGACACCGTCTGCTTTTAACTTGTGATTCCAATCCAGCATAAGCATGTTCAGGGCCGTCTTACTACAGCGGTAGCCAATCGTTTCAAAATCCACCGTCTTGGGCCACCCAGCGGGCTGGGAAGGGGTAGGAAAGTATGCCTGGCTTGCGACGGTAATCTGAGAGAGGCCAGCAACAAAGATGAGTCGAGGATCATCTGACTTGAGCAGTAGTGGCATGAAAGTCCAAGTCATTACATGTGTACCGGCGACGTTGACATTGTAGGCTTTGTTGAAACTATCACGTAGAGACGTTTTGCCGTCCATGAATTCAGCGTCAAATGCGGCCCCTGTAGTGATGTTATTATGTGTTCAAAGTAAAGCATTGTAGATTCTGTACATACCTGCATTATTGATCAGGGCGTCAATATGTCCTGGGCTTTCTCTAATCTTCTGATATGCTTTTTTGATTGAACCATCACTTGTGAGGTCTACCTGAATGCCTTCGACGGTATTGGTCGATCCGGGGCACTCTTCGCGAAGACTTTCGATTGCCTTTATGGCATTCTCTTCGGAACGGCTACCGAGAAGAACATGATAGGCGTTGTCGGCTTGCAAGAATGCTTTGACGGTCTCATAGCCGATACCTTTGTTACCGCCAGTCACGAGGATATTCCTAGGTAGTGGCATGATTGGTTCCATATGAGTCAATATTGTCTACTGCGCTATCATCATGCCGAATTTCTGATGTAGTAGGGTTCTATGCTGCTGCTTTATAGAAATAAACGATTCGGAGTTAATGCCAACATCCGCGTCGATGGCATATCGGTATGCATGTCCGATACTCCGTACTTCGGCTTAGCTCCATGCAGGGTGTTGCACACTGAGAAAGTCAGCTAACGTCAAATTTTGTGCCCGGTTGTTAATGACAATGAAGGTCTCGAATGACTGTTTGACGTCAAAAGCAAGAGAATGAAGTGAGCTTTTCTATTGATTTTATACGAGATTCTGGACTGTGAGGGCTTCGTAGCAGGGAACCAAATATAAGGGGTAATTGTACTCAAATTACTAGGGAGCAGAGGGGAGAGCCCGCTGCGACGGCGCTCCGTACTCGGTGCGGAGCCGGGGCGGGCACGCTATATACGCATTGGGCAAATATATATGTAGCCCCTTCTTGGGGACGTCTTACACTACTATTATTAGTATTCTGTCGGTGTATAGCCTATTCTATAGAAGAAAACAGTGGTTAGGCCCTAGGGTTAGACCTTATAAATACTAGAACTACCTCTACTTCTAGGCGGGCGCTAGCTTACCCTAGGGTAAGCTAGCTAACTAAGCGTAGCTAAGGTAGTACTAGTATACCCTATTAATACTAGTAAGGCCGGTACTATAGTACTAGCTATTATATATACCGGACTAGGCGACCGAATATCTAGATAGATTTAGGGGAAGGCTTAGCGCTTAGGGTTTAACTAACGTATAGGGCTATATAGGGGATTAGGGATTAATTTATTAGGGTTATAAAGTAGATATATTAAACGTAGAAAAGTATACGTATATTTCCTAGTCTCTTTTAGTACTTACCGGGGCGGCGGTTTGGGTTAGGGTGAAGCCTTTTATTCGCGCTGTGATTGGCCGGCTGGATTCAGGGGCTAGCGTCCCGGCCACAGACCCTAATTCCGTATTTACCCGTCCGCCAAGTCTTTTCGTACGGGTTATGCCGGAATAAAGGTATACCCTACTGCCCCGCAAAACCGCGACGCGGGGTTTTCCCGTAACGGTGTAGCGTAACTACTGCACCGCCCCGAAAACGGGCGGGCTTTACTAGTATACGCTCAACCATTCGACTTTTTTTCTTCTTTTTTTTTTCTTCCTTGACGTGCGCCGCGAAGCAGGGCAAGCGGGCGGGGCACGGGGTCGTCTTCTTCTTAGGGTTAGGGTTAGGGTTAGGGTTAGGGTTAGGGTTAGGGTTAGGGTTA